>OY720458.1:52756822-53434322 GCA_963082715.1 Harpalus rubripes | reverse complement strand
CGTTTTTCGTTCCTATTCCTAATATATTTATTTTAGAATATCGTCCATGCAAGCAGCCAAAGCCCATAACATAAATATGAGGCAAAGTTTTTATATAATTAATAGTAGTATAAAATCTAACGTCTACTTGGCTTATACATCTATTATTTTGAGCTAATTCTTTAAGTCTATCAAAATTTACAGACTTCTTTTGAATTTCTTCTGTTCCATTTTCTCTTCCTTTAGTATTTCCATCCAAATTATTGATTGATTCAATTTCCATAGTGTAAAAATGAAGCACTTGGCAAATTTTTATAGTACTCGGGTATTCCGACACATTTGAAACCGATATTTGCGTGTCAGTGTTAGAAACATAGGTTCCTTCATATATTTTCCCTCCACATAATTGTATCAGCAATCGACTTCCTTTTTCATATACCAAATTCATGATCTGTAACACAGGTTATGTTAAGAAATACTGAAATAAACTTAATTTTTAATCCTTACAACTTGATTCTAAACTTATAAATAATATTCACAAAACTTTTATTAATATTACAGCCAAATTGTAGTTTGTAACTACTTAAGAATTAGATGATAGCGGGCGGCGATCGTTGGGCGTTGTTCTATATTTAGGTAATTTTATAATTTCAATATAAACCCTGTAAACCAACTTCAGGTTGATGTCAAAGTTGGCAACACTTAACCAGAAAAGTGTAACGGTCAAAAGTAGGCGCGAAATTCAAACTCAGTTCACATGGGCGCCCGCAGACTTTTTTACAAGGTGGGTCGATATTTTTGTTGTAAGAATAAAATTTTTAATAATTTTCAAGGTCAAACGTGTTTTAATGCAAAGTAATATAGAGTTCTTTACAATGCAGCAAATTTAACAAATTCTTAAAAAATTAAAATCAATATTTTATGACGAAAATGCGTATGTACACTCTAAAAGCGTAGAATTGCCCCTTCTACTAGGCTTTATGATGCGAGATGCGAGCATAAGCAATAACTACAGAAACAGACAATCTGAAAATACAATGTTGAATTAAATTAAAATATTATATTACTGAGTAACAATATAATTATTCTATTGAACTGCTCAAAATAAAATGTATAATTAAATGTTAATTAAATCGCGCTCCTCACAAAATACGGCAACCCTAATCATACGTAGGTACTTTTAATATAAATAACTATGCAATGTCTATTCATTATTTACTTTTCTATTTCTTTATTTCTATATAACAGTAAAATCGATCATTGTGAAAGTTTTGAGAACGTGATCATAAAATGATTAGAATAAACTACGACATATTAAAAAAAATACAACACCGAAGATAATGTAATATAATGAAAAAATAATTTCAATACACATTTAACAGTACATAACATAATTTACTCATTCTGACACTTCAGCTATTTCGTACTTAGTAATAGATAAAATATAAGAAAATATTATCAATAATTATTAAAAAATTCAATGATACACTGAAATGAAAAAATAAAATTATAATTTTATTTTTAAAAATGGATACAGTCCATAAATGAAAGGGGGGTCAGTCGACCCTTTCGACTCCCCCCCCTGTGGGCGCCTATGTCAGTTCATAACAGAACTGAGAACATTATTTTGATACCCATGTAGTGATGTGGCATTTAAAAGTTTCATATCGAAAGTTTCAATTGAAAACTTTCAAAATTGTAAGTTTGAAGCCTTAAATTTCATGAAACTTTCATAAGTTACATTGAGCATGCGCCGCCCAATTAATTTTATAATTTGAATATAAACCATGTGACATGTAAACCAACTTCAGGTTGATATCCAAGTTGGCAACACTGAACCAGAAAAGTGTAACGGTCAAAAATAGGCGCGAAATTCAAACTCAGTTCATAATACTGAGAACTGAGAACATTATTTTGATACCCATGTAGTGATGTGCCATTTAAAAGTTTCATATCGAAAGTTTCAATTGAAAACTTTCAAAAATGAAAGTTTGAAGCCTTAAATTTCATGAAACTTTCATAAGTTACACTGAACATGCGCCGCCCAACTCTCTACAATACATTTGCGCAGATGACACGCATGCGCCTGTACTTGTCTATGTACAAGTTATGTCTGGAACAGACCAGAAAAGTGTAACGGTCAAATTTAAGAGCCAAATTCAAACTCAGTTCATAACGCTGAGAACATAATTTTAATTTAATTTCTTACCAAGGAAATTTTACCTCAATTTTAAAGGCCGAGAAATCTCATAAAAGTAAATTTCTTATGCAAAACATTATATGTAGCACCTAGAATGATCCTTTATCTCTTTAAATAAAAATACAACACTACAAAATTCAATGAACATATATCTCGATTGGTCCTACAACTTCGGTACGCAGCCAATCGCAGCATAGCTTGTGTTGCACTTGACGTATTTACAGGCGGGTGAGGGACTATCCACGACGTACGGAATTTTAACGTACACGTAACATTTTATTTTCTAATAATTTTCTTACTCTACCTTTTCAAGGATTTTAAACAGTTGCAATCTATTATTGAATAAACAAACTATCAAATCCTTAACAAGATTTCTTTTACAAAATATCTTTTTTTTTTTGCAGTAAAATAACACTTCCATAAGAAACCTATACTAGGGAATTCAAACTATGAACTCGCGCCAAAAGCAAATTCTAACCTTCCTTTTCTGGTCTACTTGTATATTTCTCGAATATAAAATTCAGGATTCGGTACAGTTGAAGTATGGTAAAAATTAAAGGTAGAATTTGGCAATATTTCAATGAAATAAATATAAAAGACAATAAGATACTTTTTATTTTTCTATTTTTTACATTATTGTATTACATTTTGAATAATAAAATTTTTATATGAAACTTTCATTAAATTTTCGAATTTTAAATGGCACTAAATTGACGCCTGTGGATCACTCTCCACGCCAGCAATGAGTGCCCGTGAGGTGACGCCTGGTAAGCACGGTACAAATATGTCATCATCATTACCGATATTTGCGTACAAAGCAGATTGGCACACCCAGCAATGGGTAATATGCTGTGATGATATATTTATTTATTTATTCATTAAAATCCATAGTAAAACATTTTGTGAAACTTTCAATAAAATTTTCAGGGAAACTTTCAAAAAAATAAGTTTCCGAAATTTGCACATCACTATGCCCATATATTTCTTACTCAACTTTATAGACCGAGAAATCTCAAAAAATTAAATTTCTTATTCAAAACTTTTACGTAATACCTGGACCTGTCCTTTATTTCCAGATTCTTATAATAATATTTACATGAAAAATTCAATGAACGTATGTCTCGATTTGATCCTACAACTTCGGACATACTTCAGGCGGGTGACGGACTATCAAAGACATACGTTATTTTGGCTTGCATCTAGCATATTAATTTCTAATAATTATCTTACTTTACTTTTCCTAGGGGTTTGAACTTTTGCCAACTATTACTGAATAAACAAACTATCGAATTCTTAACAAAATATCTTTTTTCTATTTCTGTTTTCTTATGAGTTTATAAAAGCACGGTTTATCAGTGAAAACACGTCGTTTAAAAGATTTATAAACGCACTGTTTGGTCATAGCCACCTATGCAGATTGTCCCAGAACGAGCTTACGCTTATTTTAAAAACTAGTCAATATTATTTTATGAAATTTGGTATCTAGGGGATTTCCCACATGCCCGTTTCAACTAAAATATTCTTAAAGTAGTAGCACTTCCGGTTTAACCGGAAGTAGGCCCTAACTTTCTTATTTTAGATGGAATTCTGTATTTTTTATTTTTGCATTGAATTCAGCGGAAAATTATGCATACGAAACAATAAAAATATTTTACTCATAATTAATTACTTCCGGCGTAATTTTTTTAAATTTTATTTTATCTATAAGAACGGCCACTTTTTTATCACTCTATACCTCGAGAATGGAATAGAATTTCTATAATCTGTAAAAACTGTTTTATAAAGAAAGCTTTTATTTACACTAATATAAATTAATAATCGACAATTTTCGAAAAATGTTATTTCCCCGTGAACGTGAAGTTGATGTTTAAAAGTTCAAAAAAATCAGGTTTTTTAAATGGAACACCCCATTTTTTATTATTTAAATGAATTCTTCGTTGAAAAATAGGGTAGTTTGTATAGCTGACTATTTTTTTTTTAACTCAGAACGGGACAACGCCGGGGAGGGGGGTTGTATACGGCGGCGCGGGCGAATTTTTTTTCCATTCAAGGTCAAATGCCTTATAATTGAAAGTTACATTTTTTAAGGGATGTGAAGTTGCACGTTTTTTCCCTTTCATGTACAAAAATAAATTTCCAGATCACTGAACATTTTAGAAAAGAGAATATATTTAACAGATTGTTGACTTAGAACAAACAGATCACAAAAACGTACGATCGTACGTCGTATCACACAAAATATCAATAATTGTATACTGCCATAAAATTGAGATGAAATGATAAGCCATTTAATTTTGTAAAAAAAAGAACTTATTTTACTATTTACTCAAAAACAAGGACATGCTAACTGTATTAATAATATGTAACTTCAATTAATCTTAGCTGTTAGATTGCAGTTGCAGACGCATTTGTTTTGTATATGTCGACGAAGCAAATCAGTTTCAAAATGTCGGATCTAGTTTTCAAGAAGGAATGGAGCTCATTACATGATTTGTTGATGTTAGTCTTGGTAATCAAAATAAATCAAGGTATAATAAATTATCATTTGGTCCGTTTGCAAAAGCGGGACATTTTTGCTCTCGCTGGGGACAACGGGACAGACAGCCTGAAAGCGGAACTGGAAATCAGGCACTCACTATTTATTTTTTGCCAAAATTTATTTCGTTTTCAAAGGGCCTTAGTGGATAAAATTACCTCAATAGAAAAAATGGTATACTCGTAAAAAAGATGTATCATAAGACCTATTAACGCACCCTCCTAATTGATTTAAAAGTACTCAAGATATGAAAATATGCGACCTTTCTAAAGCATTTGATTGTGTATCCCACCAAATACTTTTAACGAAACTTAAACACTATGGTATAGACGGGACACCGTTGAATTTATTAAGTTCTTACTTACACAATCGGGAACAAATTGTTATTATTGAAGGGACATCGTTCAAGTGTAAAGGTATAGAGTATGGTGTGCCTCAGGGCTCTATTTCAGGCCCTTTATTTTTTCTAATTTATATAAATGATTTCAGTAACTATATGAGGCCCTGCAGTAGTGTCCTTTTCGCTGAAGGATACCACACTTATTAATAGTGCTAATGATTATGAATCATTATTGAGAGTTGGAGATACTAACACTCAAAAAGCTGAAAAATGGTTTTCCGCTAATAATTTACTTTTAAATAAAGAAAAAACTCAACAGATGATTATCTCTAACGATAGTAAGTTGAATAAAGATTCCGCTGTTTCAGTTCTTGGATTGCTTATTCAACCCTCACTCAATGGGTTATCTCATGTAACATATATAAATAAAAAATTATCTAGTGTTTTATTTTTATTGAGACGATTAAAATTTATAGTCGATAATGTCACTTTGAAAACCGTGTACTTTTCATTGTTTCACTCGGTGATTTCCTACGGAATTTTACTGTGGGGAAATTCTTCACATTCAATTAAAAATTTTAGATTGCAAAAGACGTCAATCAGAATTTTATCTGGACTAGGAAACAGAGATAGTTGTCGCCAAGCATTTATCGAATTAAAAATAATGCCTTTACCGTGTTTATTTGTTTTTTATTCTTTACTTGAAATTCATAATTCAAAACATAATCTGATGACGAATGGAGATATTCACTCTTACAATACAAGATCTGCTACATTATTGCGAAAGCCCCGTTATAAATTACAGAAATCAGTAAAACATAGCTTAAATTTTGACCTGTATAATAAACTACCAGACTATGTAAAGCGAATGGAACATAAAAAATTCAAAAATACAATTAAAATATTTCTTGTAAAACATTGCTTTTACAGTTTAAATGAATTTTTGACTAGTAAATTTTGTCTAGAATAATGACATGATATATATATATATGCAATTTTTTTTCTGTTTGATTTATATGAGTTATTTTATCTTGTATATTGACGTACTATAAACTTTTTTTTTGTAATATAGTCAACAAATAAATAAATAAGTAATCTCAAATTGTGTTAATATTTTGTTTTATTTCATTATTTTATTTTTATATGTATTTACAAAGCAGTGTCTAAGATCTCTGCCGTCTTTAATAGTGTGTGCAGTACATTGAAAAGTTACTGTAACTAAACAAATAAATCATAAATGCATCTTCACATTTTCCAATATAGAATACATATTTTTGTATACAAATATCTTTTGTGACGTCCAAGTCTATTTTTAGATATACCTAGACATACATTTTAAAAGTACCTTCAAATAACAAAATATAACGATAGATCATAGTTGCAACTATAAATATATAAGTTCATGTGTTTTTTATTTAAGCTCTTTTCTATATATACCTACAGTGAAAGCTCTGTTAGTGGACGTCTTAGGCTGATGAGATTATGGTAACGGTGGTAACCAACGTAATTTCTATAGTTTTGCTTATCCTCTATTAAACTGACTTTCCTCTTAAAGGTCCTTTCGAATGACGAGATTGGTGCATTACGCACACCTTTGCTAGTTTGCGTTTTTCAACTTTATTTATGAAATTATTAATTTGAAGACTTGATTGTTTGTTTAAATCAAACAAGCATAGTCTAATTTATCGATCTGTATGAATAAATTATTTTTTATTTACATTTTTTGTTGTATAAAATCTTTTTAAAGTATGACATTTTTAAAAAGTTGCAAAAAACCAGCCATGTTGTGACGTCAGCGTTTCACACTGCAAGTTCAGACTCATTTCATACAGCCTTATTATATCGACACAGAATTTCCAAAAGAAAAAAATATATAGCCAATAAATTAAGAATTACATATCTAAATATTTGATAGAAATGCTATAATATATTAATATAACATCATTCTATTCATGTTTATAAATATAATTTTCATTTGACCTGAAGTTATCCACGTATCACTCAGCTGCTGGTCATTAGTCATTCGTTTTTACTTTTTCGTCTGATTAACATTTGTCTACGTTGTTCGTTGTGTATTCTTAGAATTTCATTATTGTTGCTTTGTTGCGTATCAAATCTGTATTGTTCAATACAAACAGTATTTTTCGAGTTATGTTTATTTGCATCACGCGGTACTATCAAAAATATTTTCTAACTATTTTCGCTAGTATTTTGGCACGATGGTACAAAACAGCGTTTCACCGACATGTTTACTTTCGTAAATTTCAGGTTATCTTTAAATGTCACTTTGACGTTTAACCTAATGTGACAATCAAAATGGCTCGTCTCGTTTTCGGATCTATAATCTCGATCGCGCTCTCGCTCTCGTTCTCGCACATTTTTTTGGGTCTCATCTCGTTCTCGCGCGAGCTCGTAGTTATTGTTTAACTATAAAAGACAATTTCGCACCAATAGCACCGTCTTCCATGTATTTGCAATCGTATAACTATAATAAAGAGACGAAACACTAAATTCTGGTCACCAAATTATTTCAATACATAATGTTTATTCATTTACGGTCACTAGAAAATGTGATAAGTTAGAAAATAATTTAATTTACCTCTAAAATATCCAATTTATTATCAAATTGTGATCTCTAAACTAATTAATATGGATCATCTGCTAACATTCTGTCATCAGTAAAACGAATTAAACATTAATAAATTATTTTTGTAACTAAAAGTACCTACACTATTTAAATAAGATTAAGTCATAAAAAAACCGCGACACTGGTAACCCGCCGGCAAACAATCACTCCGCTTCTCTCCCTGTTGGCTCCCATCGATGCTTAATATAACATCCTTTACTTTTCAGGGGCAACAATAGTTTTATTAACCGTGGTTTTAACTGGGGTGAATTAGGGGATGAAATATTGGAGAAAAACTAGTTCTATGGGATGCAATACCGATTTTGTCTTTATTTTTGCATTTCCTCGCTCTGGGAACGATACTAATCGAATCGACTCTAGATAGACTCAAAAAATATAGCGAATTCATATAATTTGCACTATTACGTGTTCTATGCATGAATTAGCGTTGACTTCACTCCTTGTACGGTGTATTTTTAATTGAATTTATGAATCAAAGCTATAAAGTTACAAATACTTTTAATTGCGAGATTCTCGCGAGGATCTCGCGAGATTTTTTGCTTCTCGCAGTTGTTATACCGATCTCGCCTCGAATTTTAAACTGCAATCTCGCTCTTGTCCTCGTCTCGCATAATGCAACGAGACAAGTACTCTCGCCTCGTCGTGCATCACTAAAAATGGCCGCGTTGATGAAACGCTGACGTCACTGAGCAAAGGACGAGGTGATCAGCTGCGTTTTGAAAAATGTCATTTTTAATTGCAAATTTTCAGTATTAAAGATCGATTTGAGGAAAAATTAAAAATACGAGTCTATTATTTTTAATTACTGTATCGATTAAAGTTAAAAATAAAAAATCGTGTATGACCTTTATTATTAAATATTGAAAAGCTTGAATTAAAATTAATTTTAATAAAATAATATATATTATTTTGTAATAAAGTATTTTTTAAAAATTATTATCGATATAAAACCCCTCCAAAATACCAAACCTTGATCAATTTTTTTTTTTTTTTGAAATGTGAGGTGTAGCCAGAAGGCGGATCAGATACCACTAAATTATCCTAAGGACCAGATCAGATTTTCTTGCACGAATAAAATTAAGTTTAGTTTCATTAATAGGTTAAGTAGGTACTTATACAGAGTATGTTGGTTTAAGGTTGGCTAAGTTTCAATGCAATGATTTTATTTTCTTAGTATTTTGATATTCAATTTCGTACTTCGTAGAAGTAATAACCATAATAGAATTCCGAGAAATATGAAATATCCAGAAACATCCGTGGGATTTAGTTTTTTTTTAAGTAAGCACGTATTAGCAGAGAACCGAGAAAAACTTACTTTTTTTTCAACAAAACTGTTGTCACTACCATACAGTTGAGATTTTCCGTTATATACAAATAGGTAAGAGGTTTACTAAACCTAGATCCTTCAAAGCAAAAATGCACGCCACGTGCATGCGGAGGTTTGAGATTTCCTTTACCCCATGATGATGAATTCGTAGAAATGAATATCTTTGTATGATATTGATCTCAGGAGATAAAATAAGCAAATAAATAACCATGACCGGTCGCGTGGCCGATTACGTTATGCCCTTCCTTCTGTGATAAGCCTCAATGGTCAATGTACTTTATAAAAAAAACGTACATATAAATGTAATATGTATGTAGATACTTCAATAGAAAACATTTTAAACATAAAACCTGTAATATTTTGAAGTAATTAAAACTTTTATGGCCGATTGCACCAATTATTAATTAGGAATTAAACAAAAATTAATGTATAATCAACACTTACATAATACAGGATCTAAATTTTAAAACGGGTAATAGGGCTATTAGAAAAATAGTTTTTTAGTTGCCAAAAGTTTTTTTTTTTAAATATGAATTTTCTCATAGGAAGTCACAAAATAAATTTAAAAATTAAACTGACAGTATTTTTATTATTGTGCTATTTGTATTAGTTCATAAATTAATAATTTTAATCTTTAATTGTCCACTATCATGTGGTGTGGCCAACACTATACCTCTCGCCATTTTCAGCCCGAGTCACAAAAAAGATTAAGTTTTTTTGGATTAGCGAATTTTACTCTAATTTTGACAGTTTATTTCTTAAAATATAGTCTAATCTAATCCAAGTAACTACCTTTTTTTAAACCCCTCAACAGGATAAAATCCCAATTACAGAGT
Source organism: Harpalus rubripes (assembly GCA_963082715.1). Lineage (NCBI taxonomy): Eukaryota > Metazoa > Arthropoda > Insecta > Coleoptera > Carabidae > Harpalus > Harpalus rubripes. The sequence continues at coordinate 53,424,457 of OY720458.1, read as the reverse complement.
GGGTTCACATTCATACACATCCATGCCTTAGTGGAATTCGAACCCAGAGCCCCGAGGGCACTCATGACATGAGGCGTTGCTCTAACCATTGAGCCACCGAAACTATAATAAAATGAAGATTAAATTTTAAATACCGGGATAGAATAAAATTCACTAATCCAAAAATGAGTATTAGCTTAAATATTTTTGTGAATCGTTAATTTTTATTAATCTAAATACATACCTACATATGCTGGAAACTGTATACAATTCCTTTTCTATTGTTCTATTTACTTTTTCCTTTTTAAAACGTTACTAATATTATTTTGAAATGATTAGTTCTTTGACAGTGACATTTATCTGCCAGTTACATACATTTGAATAACTCCGTTTTATTTGTTTAAAGGCTCTGGGATTTAAATTATAGATAATTTTATAAATTTATCCATAAAATATATAGAAAAACTATTAATGCAAATCTATAGAAAATTTAATAATCTTTAATTTTTATAATAACATTAATCTCAAAAAAATAACATTTAAATGTATTTTTCGAAGAAAAACTATTTTGAGCTTCTAGTAAAGTGCCATTTTCGGTTATCCGATTTTCACCAAAATCTAATGGGCTCTTTCCAATACAGAAAAAGTTCGAAATACAAGATTTCAAAATTTTCTGAGTGATAGTTTTTGAGTTAGAGTGGAGGATCCACACACACATACACACAGATATTATCGTGAAAATGTTAAAATTGGATTCTAGGGACCTTAAAACGTGCTCATTTACCAAAATTTCGATATGCGATTTTTAGCACGATCACTATACCTCTCTTACCAAGGGTACCGGGAGGTAAAAATGACAATGTTTTGTTACTGTCAGTTTCATGGCTAATGAGATTTTTTCTTAATTTCGCAAATTTGTAAATTTATTTTGTAGCTTTATATGAAACAGAAATGTAATATGTTTCACATCAAAAATTCGTATTTTTTTTCTTTATAATATGCACCAATTATTCTATAAATTAATATAGACACTTTTTGCAACTAAAAAACTGTTTACGAGTTTGTACGTTATAGCCCTAAGACCCGTTTTAAAATTTACACCCTGTATATTTTATACGTAGAAATATTTTTATTTTAATTTAATGTTATTTTATTTGTTTAATCGGCCATTAATAATGTAAATAAATATTTATTTGTCATAAAATTCTCAGGGAAATCAATACAATCAATAATTTTTTTCTTGTTTTTCAGGTTATCGACTGCTAAAGCCATTGACCAATAAATGGTAAGTGTTATTACTATTCTCTATTATCAATAATAATAATAAGAAATAAGTATAAACATACAAGAAATTATGCATGAAAACATATATGGCAATTAATTGTTTAAGAAATTCTCGATATATTATAAAACCATACAAGCAAATATACATAAAAAGAAAAAAAAATGGATTAAAAGTACATCAATCAGGTTTTTTTAAAGCACATTAATAAATCTGTATACAAGAAATGGTAAATAGTATAATAGTCAAATATTTTCTCTCTTTGTGATTTTTTTATAATAAGACATAATATTCTCTTCTTCAAACATTCTTTAAAAAAAAACATCAAAGTATTATACTGCAGGTGAATCTCAGAATTGAATAAAAGTTTTGCATTCTATTCATTTTCACATCCAATTAATAGGAAAAATTCAAGTTATGCTTTCAATTAATAACTTTCAAAAAGGATCTTTTGTAATAGACGTATTTTGACGTATAATTAACGAGTAAAATAGTTAAAAGTGGTGCTCTGATTTTTCTAAACATACCAGAACAAAATATAACCTAACGCACAATTTAAATACTGCGCATGTCTGGTCACCGGTTGTGATTTTTATGACCCGGGTTTGAATCTGACCAAAATAAAACAGTTAAAGAACAGACAAACTTGATAATATGGGGTTGCGTGGCCGCGTGCCTGAGTGTCAGGTCGCGAATCTTGGGAACCAGGTTCGATCCCGACCGACGCTAAATATATTTAGAATTTTAAATGGCACAAAATTGACCCCTGTGGTGCACTCTCTAAGCCACCAATGAGTGCCCGTGAGGTGATGCCTGGTAAACGCCCGCACGGTGCAAATATTTCTTCATTACCGATATCTGTGTACAAAGCAGATTGGCATACCCAGCAATGGGTAATAAGCCGTGATGATATATTTTATTTATTTCAAACTTGATAATTATTTCAAATTTTCATATAACACACCCCTGTTTTTATTTGTTGGGTATTCTACTATACTGTTTTATTTTATTTTTCTGCTTATTGCTTTTTTGAAATGCAAATGTGAAATTTTGTGGTGTTTTTCATTAAATTATTATTTAAAACTTATATTACAATTTTACAGTAATGTCATATATTTTCCTGTACCTACATGTAAAAAGTAATAAAGGCTACCAAAATCAAAATAATCAACAACGACGTAGTACAGGTGTCTCATTTTCGATGTTTTTTAAAGGTATCCCGGGTAATAATAATGATAGAGCAAAACCGTTTGCACATTCCAGGGTCAACTTTTCGAGAAAAGTTAATAGTCACCACAGGAATTTTCGATCTTTTTTTGTTTCTGAGAAAAAATGTTTTTACAAAAATTTTACCGTTTTTTAAATAGAATAAAATGGAGTAATTAGATTTTTTAAAAACTTATTCGAGATATAACACAAACTTATGATTTTTTAAATGGGAACCTATGTTGAAAATAGTCTCGTTTTTTTTGCTTATTTTGTAAGAATTTCAATGATATATAACAAGTCTACATTCTTTTGTTTTAAACATTAATAAAAGACGAATTATTAATTTATTGAGGTGAAAATATTGGAAATTTTCAAGAAACAAATGAAAAAATTTATTACAAATCATCGTTTGTTTATTTTGATTCAATATCTATTAATTATTTTCCCAAATTTATTCTTTACCAATTATTTTCGGGATAGTTAAATTACTAGTTATCGACATTACAGTTGGCTTTGACACAATCCGAAAAAGATGGTTTAATATGCTTTTGAAGTAAATAAATTGAAAATATGAGTAAAACTGAAACAAATAGTATGAGAAATATGCAAATGATGATCTGTAATAGATTTTTTCATTTGTTTCTCAATAATTTTAAATTTTTTCAACCCAATAAATTAATAATTATTTCTTATTCAAGTTTAAAACAGAAGAATGTAGACTTGTGTTCAAAATTTTTAAAGAGAAGAAGGACAATCTACGTATACATACACTTTACGAGCTAAACTCAGTTGCGGCTGATCTATACAATATTTCTGTCTTTAAAGGCCGTATGTCACAATCCATAATTTTGCAGAAAATTATGGACATAATTATAAACAGAATTTTATAGACGGTCGCATACAGAAATATTTATTAAGGATTTTTTCTGTCCACAAAGTTCTATTTTTATGAACAGAAAGTGCGCGCGCATTGTATTATGATTAGCATAGTAGTATTTCTGATAATTATTATGTTGGTTGATTGTTGGGTATAGTTTTAAATTTAATAAAATATTATTAAATTAGAATTCGTGAACAAAGTAGGTAGCAAAACTCACAGAATGTTATGAAGCAAATTACGTTCACTGTGGCAAACAGATTATTTGTTCACAGATTTGTTCATAAACATTTTGTTCAGAATTCTGTCCATAATTCTTTCCAAAATTATAGATCGTGAAAAACGGGCTTAACGAAATAGTCGTTTGAAAACTTTAGTAAATAAATGAGGTTCGCTGTATAATGCAGCATTCAAGTCACCAAGTTACAAATAATAGACAGGTATAGAGGAAAATATTTTAGATGCAATTCTCATTATATACATTACAGAATGAATAAAAAAGTAAACATATCTACAGGTAACTACTCTATTATTATTATTATTCCGATTACAAAAAATTTATAATCAATTGAATAACACCTCTCGCCAGATATTTTACCTGGTTGTACGCATAAAACAAAAAATATTTTTTAATACAAATACAGATATTCATATCTCACTGCAAAATAATTCTCGCATATATTTACAAAATCTATAGGATATTTTAATATAAATTATGTACAATACATACATTTTCTTTATATTCAATATCCTGAAATTTTCTTTTTCTACTTTCCTTTTCTTTTTCTTTATATTCGTCATTTTTTCGCAAATTCCTTTTATATTCTTTTTTACGTATATTCTTTTGCGTTGTTGACTTTTTTTATTTCCATAATCTTCATAATGATGTACAAATATTTTTGACGGTGGCATACAAATATTTTTGACAGTGACATTTATGTGTCAATTATAAACATTTGAATTTCTTGTCTTGAAGTAGTTTGATCTGAGAATTTTTACATCAAAGAAATAAAAAAATAAATATATCATCACGGCATATTACCCATTGCTGGGTGTGCCAATCTGCTTTGTACACAGATATCGGTAATGATGAAATTGTTTTATATGCATTTCTTTATCTCTAAATCTATAGAAGATATAATAATGAATTTATATTTATCGAATAAAGAATTTAACGTTTTTTAATATAAGTATTTACATAAATTTTTGATAAATAATATTTAGATGATTTTTTTTCTTGTAACTACTACTTCCGGTTGTCCAATTGTTACCAAAACTTAATCAACTCTTCCCATTATTGTTAGATTGAGGAATCCGTAGTAAAAATGTCTTAAGTCTTATAGTATTTGAGAAATCGTGGATCCAACATCCACACACACATACGGACATCATCGTAAAAATGTTATAATCGGATTCTAGGGACCTTAAAACGTGCTTATTCACTAAAATCTGGATATGCGATTTTTAGCATGAATTCAATACCTCTCTTAGCGAGAGGTAAAAAATTGCCGATTATCTTAATATTTCGTATTTAAATCAAGACTACTGTTGCAAACAGGGCCGCTCCGTGCGGGTAGACAGGTTGTGCCCCGCACAAAGGCGCCTGACTTCGAGGAGCGCCGTTTCGAGACAGTAAAGTAAATAATAGTAAATTTTTATAAAATGCTCTTATTCGTAAAGACAAAATTGCTATAAAAGTTATAAATTAACGTGATAGAAGTGAAAATATATTTTTTAATTTGTTTGCATTAGAGCTCTAGTTATAAGTAAAATAATTATCGTATTGATCGGTTCGTTATTATTCTAGCATTGTTATATTGAAATAATAAATATGAAAATGTTGATTACAACAATGAATATATTGATTATAGCACAAGAATATTGATTACATGAATGGATCCCACAATGTATCCAATATTTAAATACCTACTATCATTTTGCGAAGAATCAAATGCACATAAATCCTGAAATCTGTTGTAAAATTGTTGATTACAACAAACGATTTAGATTATAACCTATTGATTACAAGAATGAATCTAGGAAAATTTCATCAATATATTAAATCTAGCATTTTTGAAGAACAAAAAGTATAGTTTAAACTTTAATTTGCAAATTTTACATCATTAGGGGGAAGGGGCGCTAAAATATAACATAACACAAAGGCGCCTTATACCCACGGAGCGGCCCTGAATATTTATATTCAAATAAAAACTGTTTGAGAATTGCACTACTGGACTGATAGCTACGCCTCCGCTATTTGAATTTCTCTGCTTCCATTGGTAGTAGGCTCCGCCCCTAACTCGGTATTCGTTATATATTAATAGGTGGTCTTTGAGTCGCCAATCAAAATAATATTTATGGATTTCATATGAGTGCTAAAACAAAAACCCCCTTATTTCCGAAGTATTTCAATTATATCATTTTATTTCTTTATTAATATTCATTATTAAGCATATATTTTCACTATTTTTTACTAATTTCTCTTAATTCGATTGAGCTGTAATCCCCTATTTTCTAATTTGTTGGAATAATAAAAAAAGTTGCCTGTAACATCATTTGAAACAATTTTTCATGAAAATATTCATTGATAATATCAAATAATACCTTAACAAAAATATTAAAAATTTGAATGTAAAAAAACATTATCGATTCCATGCAACAGTGAGTCATCCTCATATTTGATGTTTTTCTGTACTTGCGATCATGATGTTAAATGCTACACTGAACAGATAATTTTAAAACGTGTCACTGTTGCTTTGTGATATCGATATAAACCTAATGAACTCAAAATCGTTCATTGGAAATTTAAATTCGCAATTCTTGTTTCTCCGAACTCGAACGAAAGCTTGTCAATTCCGAGAACTTTCATTTCCAGAATTACAGCGTTCAAACACTACAAGTGACACGCGTTTCCGGACTAATTTGAGAACAACTAAGAATTACAGGTTCGAAGTTCGAACCAATCTATGAAATAATAGACGTCTTTTTATTTTCTTTCAAATGACGCCGTTTAGTTCTGTTATATGTTTAATAAAATTGGAAATTCTAAAATTCTTTGAAAACTGATCAAGCAACAATAAAGGCAAAAGATAATATCCTGTAATTAAACTTCACCTTAAAGATATTACGAACCCTTTTATCTCTTCCCAAAGGATACTTGCAATCAGAATTTTCAATCGAAATAAAAAGATGACAGAAAGGGGAGGGATAACTAGTTTTATGTGAAGGTAGGTTGGTATACAGCAAATCCAGGATAACGTATCCAATTGTACCAACATGGCCTAAATTTAAGCTTCCTTTAAACAAAAAATGCAAATTGAAATTTTGGCAACAACGAATAATAATTCAACTCACATTTTCATGCGATATTGTATATTTAAGGAACGTTTAAAATTTAAGTTATCTTCAATGAAAGTTGCCCCATTAGCATAAAGAAAACCTTTATATATTATCGCGTTTTTTTTAAAAACTGGACATAGGGAGTTGTCAAAGTCATCAAACTGTCATCTTCCAAAATGAAGAAAATGTACAAATCATAACATTTTCAATCGAAATAAAAAGATGACAGAAAGCGGAGGGATAATTAGTTTTATGTCAAGGTAGGTTGGTATACAGCAAATCCAGGATAACGTATCCAATTGTACCAACATGGCCTAAATTTAAGCTTCCTTTAAACAAAAAATGCAAATTGAAATTTTGGCAACAATGAATAATAATTCAACTCACATTTTCATGCGATATTGTATATTTAAGGAACGTTTAAAATTTAAGTTATCTTCAACAAAACTTGCCCCATTAGCATAGAGGCCCTTTATGTATTATCGCGTTTTTAAAAAACTGGACATAGAGAGTTGTCAAAGTCATTAAAACTGTCATTTTCCAAAATGATGTATGAAGAAAATGTACAAATCATAACATTGCTTAAGTCCAATATGTGTCTAAGGCAAGTTGCCGTTTATTTGCTGCTACTTTTAATAAGCGACCCAGCCCACGTCCTCTGATAAAAAAAACTCTCATGGTATACAGGGTGTCTCACAACTCGCGCCCCAGAGCGAATGAAGAAACACGAGACTGCACTCGAATGTGTAATTTCGAAGAAAAAAAATCTAGCTTAAAAGATATTCGAGAAAAGATGTCTTAAAATTGACCAATCACAGACCTACACCTTTAAAGTGTGTTTGCCGTAATTTTACGTTACTAGGGTTTTATACAAATCAAATCTTCTTTAAAATGTGTGGGCGACTGTAGTTTTCGAAAAATGTCAGTGTCAAATTAAATTTGACAAGGTGAATAAAAAAAGGCAAATTCTTACCATGTATTCAGCCGCTGATTACTTAGAAATGATTATAATTTTCGGAGAATGTGGACGTAACGCCAGAGAGGCTGCACGAGTCTATTCGGAACGTTTTCCGGATAGAAATCTTGTGGATCATAAAGTGATATTGAGGACGCATGAGACCGGTCAAGAATTCAAATGACAATAATATTTTCGTTTAACACAGCTGCTATAACACGTTGCACTGTACGATATAAATGATGATCTGGGATGACACCTTCGCTAACCTAAATTTGTTGACAGTGAAAAGTCAAAGTGTCAAAATTACAGTAAGTCCAACAAATTTTGTAACTCACTAGTAGTATTTTTAAAACCTAGCAACCAGTTTTATTTTGTAATAATATCATCACACCTCAAGATATCCTTCCGGGATTGGTGGATTAAAAAGTCTTATAACTCCGTTATGCAAGCAGCCACAAATTATTTTCTTCTATTTGTTGGCAACCTATTGTCGTCGGCAAGTGTCAGTTTCGTCTGGGGCGCGAGTTGTGAGTACACCCTGTATAATATAATGTAAATAAATGATGTATTTTCTTATTATATCAAATTCTTGCTCAAAATAAATACAATTAATATTAATTAATATTTATTTAATAATAATTAACATAAAGTGAATTATTTCTTCCATTAATTGTGAACAGTAACTATCTTAATATAATTTTTTGGTTATTTTGTATTATTTATTAAAATTATTTTCATTACTAAATATAGGACAACCTAATAATATATCCCGTAATTTAACCGCGGTGACCAAGATTCTCGTTAAGTGTTCCGAAATGTAACCAAAACATAATTTCAGGATCTAGGTTCCATTTCGAAATGTGGTTCCTGAAAGTTTTGGTTACTTTTTCGTGACCACAACGACCACAATTTTTTGTGGTTGTTGTGGTCATTTTCTTACTTCTTATAATATAATAAATAATATTTACGTTAGTATAAAATAGACAAATAGAGTTACGTGGTCACTTATTTCTAATAATGCGGTGGTTTCCTGCTTTACCGACACAAATTAAGCAAGATGTTCCGAATCACAACCACTTTTCAATAACAATAACCTGACCACGTGAACCACAAGAAAACCATAACCACGGTCGTGGTTAAGTTACGGAATATACTATAAATTACAAACAAATAAGTTATCATCCCCAATTATATTTGACTAAAAATGTCTTGATAGTATAATATTTTATTATTTACACAGCTGCCTATGTCACTTGGTGACGTCACAACTATAGAAAGAGATGAAGCGATACATGCGCAATGTCATATCTTGTGTTTATAGTATCATGATGGTTGATGGTATAATTTCATACATATTTTTAACTTAGCACTGAAACATTTTATTTTTAATTTGTCATGGCCTACATTATAACGTTCATATAAAAATTAGCATCAATTAAACTGATTGAGATTTGAGAATGGGGTCTTGCACCATAACAAAAAATAATAAAATGTACACTTTATACTTAATGTATTACTCAATAAATAGCGATTAAGATGAAGAAAAACAATTTTTTAATAATTATTTTTCGAGATATTTGAGGTGTCACTGTTACGTCACATTAGTGCTACCTTTCTCTCACTGCCTACTATAGAGCTTGTGCGAGAGAAAGATATAGCAATAGGTGTCGCTATGACGTCATGTTGACATTAAAAATCAAATGCAGTTAAACTAAAAACAATTAAGACTTTTTAATACTACGAATTGCTTCAAAATTAAACTTTCATTTAAAATAATAAAAAAATCAGAGTGCAGGACCCCATAAAATTAGGAAATTAACAATGAAAATAAACAAATTATAATCTAGAATTGTGTTTTATATTAGTTTTGTTATTTCAAACCTGTTTAATAACATAATGAAAGAAATATTTATCAATACAATAATATTTTTAAGCGAGCCCTAGACGATCAATAATTTTGCAAAATATTTGATATTAAACAATATTATTGATTGTTTGGGGGTACAATTGAACGACATTTGTCAATATTTGTGTCCATTTAAAATACCTATATTTTACAAATATTGTTGAACAATATTGGTATTACTGCATAATATTATTGAATGTCTTGAGGCCGCATTGTTCCTAATAATATTATGATTTTATTTATCAAATATATTCATGCATTTTCCAGGAATTAATTTTCAATATTCATCAGATCTTGTTTCGATTATTTTTCGTAAAGAAATATAGTATTAAAAACTCCATTATTTTAAAAACTAATAACTTTTTTTAAACTTTGATATAAATTTTAAATTTGATAAAATTATATAAATGACGGTGGGGGACCCCATATTTATTAAATATGTGCTAATAACTAAATAAAAATATAAATATTTACATACAAATTTATATTTTATATATAAACAAAAATTTACAAATATTTAAACTAAAATATTAATACAATATAAAATAATAATTACTTTAGTTTAATTTATAAAGTTTTAACATTAAAGCACAATTATTTAAAAAATAATATAAAATTTAATGAAATTGAAATACTAATAAAACCCAACAAGCAAAAAATAGACAGAAAATCTTCTGGGTCGGTTTTTTTAAAATCTGGGTTTTTTACCAGCCCTACTTATTACCCATTTCTAGGTGTGTCAACTTGATTTTATTTGCAGATTTCGAATTGATTTTATTAGCAAATAACATTATTAGAATGTTGATATTGTGATTATTACATTATATTTTTCATATATTTATCTCTTTAGGAAATTATTAAGTAGGTGCCTATGTTTCTATGCGAAAAAAGACTACTGTTTTTTGGGTCAGTACTTTAAATAAATGGTCAGTATTAAATGATAAGTAACTAATTTTATCTAACCTAATTTAAGCTAAGCTAACCTATACAAAATATTAATATTTACTAACCATTTATTTTACAAATACTGACCATTAATGTAAAAAATAACAAACAAATAAAGAAAATGTTTATAAAATAATTATTATTTGCCCAAAATATAATCTTTCCACATATCAAAAATTCATATAAGTACTGACAAAAATTTCAAAACAAAATTAAAGTATATATGATTTTTAAAAGTTTATATTTATTTGATCAGTATTTTTTATATATTAATAATCAGTACTTTGTAAAATAAGTAATCAGTAAATATGAATATTGTGTCCAGGTTAAATTAGGTTAGGTTACCTAAGTAACACAAATGACCTAAAATCGACGTCTCTGTGACGTCCTAATTCACGTCATATAGTCGTCCGGAAGACGTCTCAGCGTGGAGCTGTGCGACGTCATTTTAAGACGTAGTTTCGACGTCATATTCAGACGTGGTTTAGACGTCATTTTAAGACGTTGTTTAGACGTCATTATAAGACTTGTTTAGACGTCATTTTAAGACGTTGTTTCCACGTCATTTTTAGACGGTGTTTCGACGTCTTTTTAAGATGTTATTTCGACGTGTAGATAGACCTCGGATATATACCGAAAATAACTTAAATAGGTAGACAAAATTACAAGGAAAAATAAACAATTTATTTTTGAAGTATATTGTATGACAAAAATTTAAATAAAAAATACAATAAAATATTAAACCTACATAGAATTCCTGAAAAAAATATTCATAAAAAAATCAAATTAATTAAATAAAATGCTGTATACGACGCTTACGAAGAATTTTAACTATAGTTAAAGGTAGTTTAGATTAAATTAGCTTAGGTTAAATACTCGTAGGTTAAATTACATTTTTATTATGACTTACTGATCATTTATTTAAAATACGTATCCAATAAATAGCAACCATTTTTAAAAATAATTAATAAGGAATATTAAATGACTAATACTATTATTATAATCTTTTAAATACCATATTACCCTTACAAATGTAACGAATGTAAATAACTAATAACTATATATATATGATAAATACTCAACCACGACATAAAGTTATTTTTCAATCATCAAGTCGATATTTTCATATAAATATTTATTTGACATAAAATGGGTTCCAACTTGACCTATCCGAACAGCAGAATAATGAACTGGGGTATGACCCCATTTCTACTAAATATTAAAATACGAAGGAAACAAACATTTTTTTTAATATAAAATGAATTTTAAAATCATTGTAGCGTATTTTATTGAAATTAAATGGTATTTATTACATATTTTGAAATAAGACTGGTTTATAAAATACGAATGCCGAATTATTGATTTACTGACGAGAATGCTTTAAACACCAATTCAGTTTCATTTAGGTAGTCTGTAGTAAGCAGGAAAGTTAGCTGAAACTGAAACTAAGGGGGTGTGTCAATACGACGCAAGAATTGAGAACCTCTGGCGCCTATAAGCACACCTTAAACCCTTAATATATATTTACGTATCCAAAACAAACTTTGGAACGCTGTGGCATCGGTGACATATTACAAGGATATCTGTTGTCATTATACAAAGTATTCTAACCTGAATTCCCATTTTATACGGGTATCTCTATTATGCTGTATCAATATTTATTCGCACAAAATGCAAACAATTTTCCATTATCACCATTACCAATTATAACCCACTTAATAAGACGTTATCTATTTTATAATCAAATATAAATAAATATTTATTTTAATTATTATTACCTCTTGATGAGTATAAATATATATTTAAAAAGTAACATCAAGAAAATGTAACAACTTATAATTTAATAAAAGAAGTAAAATATAAATAAATTCAAAATATTGTTTGTTGTTATATTTATTAAATAAACTATGCATCAGTAAAAATTGTTTGTTTATTTATGCAAATATATATTGAATTTCTTTGTTTTGAAATTCATATATCATAATTTAAAGGACCAACATTTCAATTTCCTTTAAATAAAATGCCAATATCATTAAATAATATCAACATTTAAATTTTGTGTCAAAAACTCATTTATAATAATGAGTAATGTGAGAGATTAATGTTGAATATTATATGTCAAAATATAACAACATTGAGGATGCAACTGAATGATGATGTGAGATTAGAAAACAATTGAATAGTTATCGGTTGAATATTATCAGTTATATCCAATATAGGAGGTCGCAATGTAAATGTAGTTGTTAGATTATAACGCAAATTCATTCATCTGACTTAATTAGGCATGCATAAATTTCGAACGCGTTGGTAACGTTAACAACGATGGTACAGGTGGATGGACAAAGAGTCTGTAAACGCAGGATAGCAGGATATAGAAGAGTATGAAGTAACGAGACACAGGTGTACAGTAGTTTACAATGTACTATATGCATTATGACCTACTAATAAATTATCTTGTGGCTAAGGCTGCAGCAGCAGCTGCAGCTACAGCTATCTCGCAGCTGAAGGGATTAGTTGGCGCGTTTATTTCAAACACATAAACATGTAAGATGTAATTACCTGGTGGCATGGTAGCGAAGACGAACGCTGCAGTCAGAAGCAGAATAGACCGGTTGGGGCTTGGGGCTGGACCAACCATCCTGGCGACGAGTTCGACAGCGACGGCAACGGCAACAACAGCGAGCGACGAACGAGAACTATGCCGCTGCGAGTGCGGCAATCATCTCGATCTCGGCTACGGCAACGGCAACAAGAACCATGCCTCCGGATTTAGCCGTCATACCAAAACCAGTGACAGGTAGGAACCGCAATTGCAACTGCTTCCATCGGTACTAGCTCGTCACCACGAGGCACAAGTCGCGCGCCTCTTCCATACTTGGCTGGCACAATGATATAAAACACGTGATGATCGCTGCTGCTGGTGGTGGTACTAGTGCTGATAGTTTGTTGATGGCACAGAGCGAAGTGAAGTGACAAGTGTTGGTGACTGGTGACGTTTAGATTGAGGAGGCGAGTTTCGCGCGAACCGTGCACCGAGCAACTGACGTTTGGTGGATGGAGCGAGATGTGCGGATGCTGGTACTCGGCTCGGCGGTTCTACTCAGCTCTCTTCGCTGGATGCTGGAGGCTGAGCGTTGCCGCGACCGGAGAGGAGACGCGGTGATCAATATACTGGGGAGGCGCGCACGCGCGGCCCTACTACCTTGCAGCCCTATGCCTATACACCACTACAACACCGCCGCCCTATCTCTCTCCCATGCGCTAGGCGCTAGGCTATCCGGACACCGAACTACCGTACATGCCCTCATTGCTCTACTCTCTCCATCTCCGCTCTCTACGCACCGTCCTCCGAGGTTTCACTTCATCCACTGCATGGGCGTAACTAGAGAATTTTTCTAGGGGGAGCCAGGCCCTTCGAGTTTGAAATGCAAAGTAAATAGGAAATCCCATTTTGTCGTATGTATGCTACAGAGCTGGGCAGTACTTGCAAAAAAAGTACTTTATTAGGCTTGCAAGTACTTTCAGTACTTCAAGTACTGTACTTGAAGTACTTTCTATTTATAGTACTTTGTACTTGACAAAGTAAATCTATTCACAGATACTTGGTACTTAATACTTGGAAAAATACTTGAAGTACAATAAAAAGTACTTGAAGTATTTTTAAATACTTGAAGTATTTTAAAAGTACTTGAAGTATTTTAAATGTACTTGAATTACTTTAAATGTACTTGAAGTGCGATGAATAATTTAAAAGTTAACAATGTTATGAGAATTGTTTGTCTGTCAGTGTTTCTTTTGCAGTGGTGTGGTGTTATTCCTGTAGCCCATAATTAATAAAAATATTTTCAGCGATAATATAAAAGTAAAGATAATATTTGCAATTTTTTTGGTATAAATAAAATAATTCTAATCTGCATACTACATATACGTATAATGTTTATATTACCTAACCACAGTGCAGGGACTTTACTGTATCGGCTGGCAGTCGCATGACTTAAAAATGACGTCATTCTAACATCTAGGTACAGCTTCTCGTATCGCTTGGGGATCATATGACGACAATTTGACGTCATGCGATCGGTAGGTAGGTGATACGGCAGTCCCAGCGAGGAATTCTTGTTTTAAATAACCCAATAAATATCTCATATTGAAATTTTTGTCAGTAATCACAATCACCTTTAAAGGTCCATATAATCAGAAAAATATCAATTATCTGAAAAAGTACTTGCACCCAAATTTACAAGTACTTTTTCAAGTACTTGGTACTTTCAAGTACTTTAGAAACTAAAAAAGTACTTGTACTTCAAGCACATTTAGAAACATCAAGGTACTTGGTACTTGTACTTCAAGTACTACTTTCCGGTACTTTGCCCAGCTCTGTGTACGCATTATAAAAAATGTGTCTTGAAAATCACTGTTCTCGAATATTTCAAAAAATTGTTGAATATTCCATTAAATTCTAGAATATTTCGGAAAATTCTAGAATATTCTACAAATTTTTGACAATTTTAAATAAGTATATAAAGGGCGGCTGAGCTTAGGTTAGTTTTAAATAGCGACACAAACAGGTAGAACTTTCTGGAACTTTCAGAAACATTCTAGAACGTTAAAGAACTTTATGGAAAAGGAAGTTTTTAAACGTTCTGGGACTTTATGGAAAATTCCAGAATAGGGGATTCCACAATTTGTTAAATATAACTTCATCGGAACATATAAGTAAAACTAAGACTGTCGGTGAAAATCCTGTGAAAAAAATCCTATTAATAAGCGAGTTATAGTCCTCCGAAATTTCAAAATATGGATGTGACGTCACGAATATAAGTTTTTATATCAAACTGTTTTCTTCAAGGACCTAAATGTTCTTGAAATATATGCTATTTCTAAATAATATTTATAAAAAATAAATGAATATTATTATACTGTAAAAGTCTACATGATTTATAATTGGAAGTGTATTTAAATTATTAAGTTTAATGCAAAACATTTATATTCAAATAAAAACTGTTTGAGACTTGCAGTACTGGACTGATAGCCACGCCTCAGCTGTTTGAATTTCTCTACTTCCATTGGTAGTAGGCTCCTCCCCTAACTTGGTATTCGTTATATATTTATAGGCCGTCTTTGAGCTGCCAATTAAAATAATATATATGGATTTCATATGAGTGACGAGCTGCTATAACAAAAATCTCCTTATTTCCGAAGTATTTCAATTATATCGTTTTATTTCTTTATTAATATTCATTATTAAGCATATACTTTCAATATTTTTTTCTAATTTCTCTTAATTCAAATACGCTGTAGTCCCCTATTCTATCAAATATCTGAACTTTGTAGAACATTCTAGAACTTTCTGGAACTTTATGGAAAACCTTCTTAAACTTTAATGAACATTTTAGACTATTTTGGAACATGATAGAAACTTTTCAAACTCTCCGGAATATTTAAGTATACCTATAATGAGGATTGTTTTGAAATTTTCTACGTGAAAACTCCCAGGCATCGCTTGTTACTTTAGATAGTGATTAAATACAGTGAATTTAAGAATAATATGGTTAGGATGTAAAGTACAAAACGCTTATTTTGTTGTTTAAAAAAGAGCATAATTTGTCGAATAATTATTGTTTAATCAGAATTTTTCAAATCGAAAAATGACTAAGGTACTCACTTAAATTCCTATCGATTAATTAATTTACACCACACCATTCACAAAATTATATCAATAATTAAAATATAAAATAATTACACTAATATGTATGTTTTCCTAGGAGGCCATTCTGGGGCGGGCCGGGCCCCCCCTGATCCCCCTCTAGTTACGCCTATGTCCACTGGCGTGGTACAGACACATTGTTCAATTGTCTATTCAACAATCTATCTCTACTTTCATTTTATTTTATTTTTTCACACCGTCGTACCTATCATATTGTGTATTATATTAACTACGCTCATCAGCAACTTGGTTCCAACAAAAATATAGAATTCGGACAATGGGTAGTTTTGTTCCACAGATTTTAACGAGAATGTTTTTTTCAAATTTATATGTAAAATAAAATGTGAAACCAGTCAATTAATAGAGTATTGGCAACTCAAGTTAAGCATGAGGCATCTAACGGAAAAATTAGAACTAGTGAAAGACATACCAAGTAACACAAATGACCTAAAATCGACGTCACTGTGACGTCCTAATTCACGTCACATAGTCGTCCTGAAGACGTCTCAGCGTGGAGCTGTGCGTAAGACGTAATTTTGACGTCGTATTCAGACGTGGTTTAGACGTCATTTTAAGACGTTGTTTAGACGTCATTATAAGACTTGTTTAGACGTAATGGACTACGTTTATCTCGATAATTCAAGCGGCTTCAAGTATATTATGACTTGAAAAATCCTATTGGTTTATCTCAGCGGATTGAAAAGAGGATTGCGTTATTTTCAATCTTCTTTAAATTCGTATCGACTAAAAAAAGATAGTTAAATACTCGATTATGCAGACAGACAAGGAGAAGTATATGATCTAATTTCATCCTGGATATATAACCCCAAAATCTAAAAATTGTCATGTTATTATTTGTCTTCTTTCAAAAACATTTATTTTTTCATCACTCCAAATATTTCGCTTTTCGACAATTTTACTAAGTTTTGTGTCGCGACTTTTATAAAATGAGGTAAAATGCAAACAACCAACAACTGATATGAATTTAGTAACACTGCAACATATTGCGGATGTGCGCATGCGTAGTTACATTACTTGAAGCTTCACTGTTTATTTCGACAGAAGTCAAGCCGCTTCGTGAGTCCAAGCCTGTTACTATATAGGCTTGTCTTGACATTTTCAACCGGCTTCAAATACTTATCTCGATCGTTTATTTCGTAGATTGAAAAAGGATTTACTAAATTCAAGCGGCTTCAAACGTCGAGATAAACGTAATCATTATAAGACGTTGTTTCCACGTCATTTTTAGACGTTGCTTAGACAACATTTTAAGACGGTGTTTCGACGTCTTTTTAAGACGTTATTTCGACGTGTAGAAAGACCTCGGATATATGCCGAAAATAACTTAAATAGGTAGGAAAAATATACAATTTATTTTTGAAGTATATTGTATGACAAAAACATAAGTTTATGATATTTCTAAAATTCGGGTGTATTTCTCAAAAAATTTAAAATTTCGCGTTACAAAATAAATGTAATAAATATAATCACAAAACAACATCAGCTATCATTCAATATCTGATTTTCGTCCACCAATTTCATTTACGACAGCAACGTCGCCAATAGAGTCATTGTGAAGAAATCTACATTAGAATAATAATAATTTGGGTCCTGCATCATAACAAAAATAATAAAATGTACACTTTACACTTAAAGTATAGGGATTAAGATGAAATAAATATTTTTTTTTAATAATTACTTTGCGAGATATTTGAGGTTTATTGTCAGTGTCACTGTGACGTCACATTAGTGCTACCTTCGTCTCGCTGCCTACTATAGAGCTTGTGCGAGAGAAAGATATAGCAATAGGGGTCGCCGTGACGTCACGTTGACTTTAAAATTAAAATGCAGTTAAACTAAAAACAATTAAGACTTTTTAATAATACGAAATGCTTCAAAATTAAAAGACCTTTCATTTAAAATAATAAAAAAAAATCAGAGTGCAGAACCCCAATCCGGAAACTTGAGTATGCGCAACAGGATCGCAATCTTGGCTGGCAAATAAGGTACTACAATCATAGTCAAAATTTAACTATCTTAGATAATAAAGTGAAAATATACATAAATTATTGAATATTAGTGAAAAAAATTGAATATTAATTCATTCGTAAAATACAAGCGATTGAAAGTTTGTGTGACGTTTCATGATCTAAGCAATTTGGTTAGTTGCCATGTTGCCTGACTTAGATAGATACGTTACACGCTAAATTTATATCTCGCTTATTACGTAAAATTTTTGAGTCGCGTTTATACTAAAATTTAAATTTATTTTATAAAAAAAATAATATTGGTGGACTTTTTTATTATTCATAGAATATTTTTTTATTAGCTTATATTGTCACACAAATGCTAAAGTCATATCCAGCGGATAAATTTTGATGATTATGAAGTACCCAAGCAACACAACATCGATGTGTCGATGGATGACGTATAGGCGACGTCTTTTTAACGTAAAATATTCGACGTTTCTGGTCGATGCGACGTCGTTACTTGACGTCATTATTTTGATGTTGAATAAACGTTCGAGACACGTTTAATATTGACTTGTCAATGTTCACGTTATAGAAACGTTCAGCGACCGTCTCAGTCATTTGTAAATTATATATGTATAGCTGTTTTAACAAAAAAAAAAAAAATTATTTTAGTATATTTGATAATTACCTTTATGTTTCTTGAACCTGAAAGAAATGATAAAAGTTTTAAAAAAAATTGTAAAATATACTAAATCTTCCTTCAATATTGTGTCACGTATGTAATCTTCGTCTATGTAACGTCTATAAACGACGTCAAATTTTCGTCATTAAACCACGTCGATTCGACACACGCATAATCGTTTTTGTGACGTCAACAAATGGACCTTTTCAATTTAACGGCTATCTCTTTCTATCGCTGCAAATAGTAAGAAAATGGCGCGAACAACTGCCAGTTGGGCTGTCAAACGAAACGTCAAAAATATTGCAGTCATTAAAATACCTGTATTCTCAGTGAAAATTTGCATCGTTAGACATTTTAACTTCAATAAAAGCTTTTGTAACTTATTTCGATAAGATTTTTTAAAGTTATCTGAGATATTCTCACATTTTACGTCTAAATTTTTTAGAAACAAACGCCATAGATCTCAGTTGTTCTTACTTTGCGCAGATCCCCATTGCGCATATCTTCTATCTCTTTAAATTGAAAAGGTCCATTGCGTCATATGTATATCCGTCGATATCGCGTCATTTGGTTGCTTGTTATGTAATGAAAATAATAAAGACAAACATTGACATCCATGCCTGAGCGGGATTCGAACCCGGTATCTTTGGATTGCGAAGTATCATTACCCCTGTGCTGGGAGCCATGAAACATCTATACCTACAAAAAAATTATATTACAAAAATAATAATAAATCTAGAGACCCAGGTTCGATTCCAACCGACGCAAAATTATTTCTAATTTATTATGTTATTGTCATTACCGATATCTGTGTATAAAGCAGATTGGCACACCCTAGAATGTACAATATGCCGTGATGATATATTTATTTATTTAGAATTTTAGTTTGTGTAACTAAAATCAATTTTTCTTTCTTACTAATTAGATGAGGTGAGGAATTTTGGATAATACGTAATGCATTTCGAATATTTTCTTGCAAAAAATCTTAGACCCCGGGGAAAATACTTGGTACGACACTGACCAAAACGTGCTCATTCAGCTACTCATTCATGAAGCTGCGTTGTATGCCGTCACCAACGCCGCCACCGACGACGTCGACACACCCACGCACACTATGCACCAACACACATTTACTCATACAAAACAAAACACAGATATATAGAAAACATCATTATTTATTTGTCAATAAAGCTTTATAATTTTTGTTTGAACCAATATCTTAGGCTCAGTACAACTGTCACTATATACTAATGAGATTTCAACTTGAGATAAAAATTATACTTTAAAATGCATAAAAAATGGACGGAATGTTGTTAGTCTTATATAAAAGAAATACATATTATCAAAACTATCTGTTAAACATTTGTCTAACAATACTATAAACAAAATTGTACGTTTTGTGAAATATTAAAAATAAATATTGGTCATTTGATACATTTAAATCCCTGTGAAAACAAACCAAATATCTACATGCAAGAAATTCAGTCTTGTATATGAAATACCAAAAATGAAAATTTACATGTTACAATGGTAATATACTATATACAAAAATATATAATGTTATCAGGTAAAAAGATGATTCTAGATGCCGTGCTGAATTTCTAAATGCTGCCGCATCACCTACAATACAAAGGTTTTTTAGTACAATTCAATGTGATAATACACTCCTGGCCAAAAAAACCGGACACAAAAAAATATTTTTGTCGACTTGTAACAAACGAAATATGGGTTTATTTGTTTTTTTTTATGTTGAAATATGAAGTAAATTTGTGCAAAATTATCTGTTTTCAAAAATTCAATCATGACAATAAATTTTCAATAGACACTTACATAATTGACGTCACACGCAAGAGAGAAATAGATCTTGCATCAAAACAAACCCCCTCTCGTTGTCTTACGTCCCTCTCCCTAGTTCTATACCTGCCATTCTGTTTACATCTGTCATTCGTGTTATAACCAACGACCACAAATATACTAGACAAAACATGCCCTATACGTCACTATTGTTTGTTATGTTCTCGGCTGGACGGAAAGAGACAACTAGAGATAGAGATATATAAAGTCTACTCTAAAGTTTGTCGAGAGATGTCTCTACGGTTCATATAATGTATTTTTGACATTTTGCTCCTTTGTTTGGAAGTTGTAAAGTCGCTCGGGCCTCGATTTTGTAACTTTAAATTCTGTCTGATATCAAATTCTGTCTGATTTCAAATTCTGTCAGAATTGGGTTCACCCCACTACAAATTCTACTGCTCCAGACCAGTAAAATTTCAAATCTATCCGGAGAAAGAATTGGAGAAATCTCAATTCTGTCATTTCAAATTCTACTGGTCTGGAGCAGTAGAATTCGTTGTGGGGAAAAACCAATTTCAACAGAATTTGAAATCAGACAGAATTTTACTTCATTGTTCTCTCTAAATCTGCTTTTTTCAAGTTTTGAAATAAAATGTACATAATTCTAAAAATGGTTAGAGCCAAGGAGAATCGTTAGAGCAACGGCTCGTAGTCATGAATACGCTAGGGGTTCTGGGTTCGAATCTCAGTAAGGCATGGATGTTTGTATATGTAAACCTCTCTGTAATTTAGATTTAATCCTGTCGAGGTTCTAAATTTTTTTAAAAAAAATTTAAAAAAATTAATACTACCATGAGAAATTTACCTACGGGAATTTTAGTCGGACTGTATTCATAACGATATCCTGGATCACGATCCATTAAATAATCATGGCATTCAATTATTTCTCAATTTAATTTTATACATTTATTTGAAAATCCGGATCCACCATGAAACAAAAATAAATTTACAAAAAAAAACAACAAATAGAATAAGAAGCAAGTATATAAAAACAACATTGTTTAAAAATCAATAGAATAAAATAGATAATTATATACAATTCCTTTTACCCTTTCCTTAATACTAATAACAATTTGTTTCATGCATTTTATAATTGGTTTTCGTTAATAATAATTCAAATGTTTCAAATATAGTACAGTTCATTTTAATAAAACAAGCAGTGACATCTAGCGAATACTACGTGAGGGGACTTTATATATATATATATATATATATATATATATATATATATATATATATATATATATATATATATATATATCCTTAGTTGTCTCTTTCTGCCAGCCGAAAACAAAACAAATGCTATGAAGTTATATCTAGTGTATTTGTGATCGTTGGTTATAACCAATTCACTATCCTAATTTGTTTTATTCGTTGTTTTCTTAAAAATGAGTTTCAAGCGAGAAGAGGCGCCTGAAGCAACTTTTTTGTTCAATAATATTGAAGATCATTCGATAATACAACTAAAATGATGGCTGGAGTGTAGAAGTGACAATTCTTTGTTTGGAAGTCGTAACCTTAGCAACCATTAGTTCGCCGGTAGATGCGCTTGTGCAAATTGCAATTATGTAAGTGTCTATTAAAGTTAGTTGACTCTTGGTGTGTAGTTTATTGCACTCTTAGTACTTACAGTACTGAATGTGAATAAATTGGTTATAATTTTCTGATAAGCACTTGTTAAAATCATATAAATAATCAAATTTGGATATCATAGGCCAGATGCATCGCCCGGCATAAACTAGGAGGGAGAGAATGCATCTTCTCCGGAAATTCTCTCCTTTTGCCAGAAGAAAAACCGTTCGCAAAAACTGGCAGAGAAGTGGCCTAGCTAAATAGTATTCATCCAGAAATTGTAGTTTATATCAGCCTGAATTACCTTAGCCAGATCTTCCCTCGTGCATTCCTCTTCTAAGTTGGCGCACGTAAGCAGGTTTGTTTGTTTTTGACCACAATGACATAAAGTGGGTTCTGCTTGGTAGGCGATTTAAAGATATCCAAATGGTCATTACCTGGTGGTTATTATCCCCATTGCTTTATCTTCTGGCTTTAATGACATCCCACATTAAGCGTTTTGTTGCAGTTTTGGTCTCTGTCATAGGATGCATTGAATTTTTTTTTTTTAGACCGAGCTGGTTCTTGGCCGAATATTGGGTGTCGAGGATCATGTAACTGTTTGGAGCGCTCTACCATAATTGCCATCGAGCGTCTAACTTTAGGTGGAGCCGCTAGGCAGGTATAATTGGTTGACTGGTGTTGGTTTTAGGCAAGTTTCGTTTAACAGAGGATCCAGATGTTTAGCGTTAAGGTGCCTGTCTACGTGAGAGTAAATTCTGGGGATTGCTCTCGAGAATACTCTCATGACTGTGTCCACGTGAGAGCATTTTTCCACGTTTTACTCTCGCGAAAAATTACTCTCAGGACCATGTCCACTGGGAAGCGTCTGTAGCTTGCAAACGTCACATCGCGTGCAATAGTGTCCGAGATTTTATTCAGTTCTTGGGAGAACTAAAACAAATTTTTTTCCTCGTCTCTTAATACTTTAGCCGCAATCGAACAAATATAGCCAGTTGCCCCACATGTATATTTACATGGTTTCGCAACTTGTGTAATTTTCGTTGAGCCTCTCCTACAGTATAATGATTGAAATATGATGCAATTTTTTCAATTCTCTATTGCCGTATTCTTCACACTTTATTCCAAAGCATGCTCATAGTTTTGAGAGTGTTCATTAGATAAAGACGAATGCGCATGTAGAAGATCAGGCGAATCGTTTTCAGGATATTGCATATCCTGCAAAACACCATTTGACAAAGACATAAATATTGTGTTTTTTTATTGGCAGTTCCGTAAATTAGAAAATGCACAGCTGACTCCGTAGTACCTTTTGCTTCATTTATTCCCGAGAATTTCATCTTAAAAATTGATAACATTCGTTTTAACTTTGCACATATAACAAAGCAGCATTTAAAATAAGTCAATATTCGATTATTACGATGGTCAGATTAATTTGGTATTGGTTTTAAAAAAAAATAAATATAAACCAATACCAAATTAATTTTTATTTTTGACACAACTTTATTATATGTAAACGACAATTGTTCTGACTTGAAAATGGCCTTATTCAAGGCCGAAACGTTGTCAAATCCTAAACCTTAATAATAAAGGATTAAATAAAAAAAAACCAATTGAAGCTTTGAATCCAAGAAAATATCCTAGAAATAAACTTCCACAGCTTCAGAAACTTCTATTAAAATAAAAAAAAAATGGTTTATGGGCCCATTAGATTCGGAGTCAGGAGTCGATGTGGAGTTGGAGTCGGAGTCAGAGTCGGAAATAAAAAAACCAATTGAAGCTTTGAATCCAAGAAAATATCCTACAAATAAACTCCCACAGCTTCAAAAATTCTATTAGAATAAAAAATGGTTTATGGGCCCATTAGAGTCGGAGTCAGGCGTCGATGTGGAGTTGGAGTCGGAGTCAGAGTCGAAGTCGGAAATAAAAAAACCAAATGAAGCTTTGAATCCAAGAAAATATCCTACAAATAAACTTTCACAGCTTCAGAAACTTCTATTAGAATAAAAAAATTGTTTATGGGCCCATTAGATTCGGAGTCAGGAGTCGATGTGGAGTTGGAGTCGGAGTCAAAGTCAGAGTCGGAAATAAAAAAACCAATTGAAGCTTTGAATCCAAGAAAATATCCTACAAATAAACTCCCACAGCTTCAAAAATTCTATTAGAATAAAAAATGGTTTATGGGCCCATTAGAGTCGGAGTCAGGCGTCGATGTGGAGTTGGAGTCGGAGTCAGAGTCGAAGTCGGAAATAAAAAAACCAAATGAAGCTTTGAATCCAAGAAAATATCCTACAAATAAACTTTCACAGCTTCAGAAACTTCTATTAGAATAAAAAAATTGTTTATGGGCCCATTAGATTCGGAGTCAGGAGTCGATGTGGAGTTGGAGTCGGAGTCAAAGTCAGAGTCGGAAATAAAAAAACCAATTGAAGCTTTGAATCCAAGAAAATATCCTACAAATAAACTTCCACAGCTTCAGAAACTTCTATTAGAATAAAAAAATTGGTTTATGGACCCATTAGAGTCGGAGTCAGGAGTCGATGTGGAGTTGGAGCCGGAGTCAGAGTCGGAGTCAAAAATAAAAAAAACCAATTGAAGCTTTGAACCCAACAAAATATCCTACAAATAAACTTCCACAGCTTCAGAAACTTCTATTAGAATAAAAAAAAAATTGGTTTATGGGCCCATTAGAGTCGGAGTCAGGAGTCGATGTGGAGTTGGAGTCGAATTCAGAGTCGGAGTCGAATATTTAATTTTTTTGGAGTTTGAATCTGGAGTCGCAATTTTTCCCCCGACTCCACACTCCTGATTACTTTCTCAAAATAAATCATACCTTAGCTATAAAACTAAATTAATAAGGAAAAAGAAATTTGCTACTTTTGTTCATTTTTCTTAATAATTAAAGTGTTTGCTAAAGATTTTTTATTTTCTAATCTTAGTTTACAGATCAGTTATTCATATTTTAATTTAAAAAAAATAACAAATGAACCCATATTTTGGTTGTTACAAATCAACAAATAACTTCCTTTTTTTGGTGTCCGGTTTTTTTTGGTCAGGAGTGTAGTTAATTCACTTACCCATTTGGAAAGTATGTGCAGGAGAACTCATTCTACCATCACCACCATTGGAATAAGCCAGAACACGCATGTGATATGTCTTTCCCGGAGACAAATCACTAATGTATGCTTCTAGTTTACCCCCTACTAGAATTACAGTGTCATTTGCTGTGCTCATGTCTTGATCTACTTCCCAAACTCGAATCTATAAAAGAATTATGCCAAAATTCAGGTCATTTTTTAAATAATTTGTACATTAATAGTTGTTTACGTACCAAGTGAGTAAAGTATATCTTTTTTTCACGAGAAGGAAAATTTGCCCAACGAGCCGAAGACGAGTGCGCAAATCCTTCGAGTGAAAAATAGATATAATTTACTCACGCAAACAATTTTTTTTACGTCTTCAATGGGAGCGTTAAAAAAAGTGCCGTAGCGTTTTATTATTTCATTCCGCAGCGTTAAAAAAGTGCACTTTTTTCACACTTTCATGTATTAAAAAAGGCATACTTTATAAACCCATTTTAATGAAAAAAACGGTACTTTTTTACCAGACGTAAAAAAACTAAATTTAAAATATTATATATATTTTAATATACCGAGGGGTCCTCCCTTAAGCAGCTCTTGCTAAGAATTCGATAGTTTGTTTATTCAGTAATAGATTGAAATAGTTTAAACCTCTAGAAAAGGTAAAGTGAGAAAATTATTAGAAATGAAAATGCTTGGTGCAAGCCGCTTGTCGTTAACCCGCCAGTAAATAGGTCAACACAAAAGAAGATGAAGTATGCATTATCAAACTAAGACATACGTTCAATGAATTTTATAGTGTTGTATTATTATTTAAATAATTATAAACTGTGCACAGTTCATGTGAATATTATTGTACGAATCTGGGGATGAAGGATCTGTCTAAGTGCTACATATAATGCTTTGCATAAGAGATTTACTTTTATGAGATTTCTTAGCCTTTAAAGTTGAGTAAAATTTCCTTGGTAAGAAATACACGGGGATTAAAATTATGTTCTCAGCGTTATGAACTGAGTTTGAATTTCGCGCCTAAGTTTGACCGTTACACTTTTCTGGTCTATAGACCATAGTTCTTGAAAATAGTAAGAATTTGGAATAGACTAGTCAAGGTTAATGGCATTAAAAACTCGAATATTTTAAAAAGTAATACCTTTTTTTAACTTGATAAATAAATAAGCCTTGTTATAATTTATTATTATGGTAGAAGACCCCATTGCTCATCAGCAAAAGTACATACATACATACATACATACGTACATAAAATCACGCATTTCCCACTTAGTGGGTTAGCACAAACCCGAAAGAATAAAAAAATCATCCAAAAAAATCAGTCTCTCTTTCAACAACATTCTTACTAACCTAACATCATAGGTACAACATATATTCCTCACTCTCAACATATTAAAGTGACCGAATTACGGTAGCGAAATACCGCAACCGGACCACAATAATAGTTACGAAACAATCATCCTTCGCCACACATTCCTGTCTAAGCACACTTCTTTCGCCTCGGCCACATTCATAATCGCATTCATACACGCTCTTCTTCTCTTCCCACTCGGAAACTTACTCTCTTTTAGCACCTTATCAATCACATCCATCCACTAACACTTTGGACGGCCACGCAATCGAACACCCTCAATTTCACCAAGATATATACGCTTTACGAGACGTTCACTCTTCATTCTCTCCACATGACCAAACCATCTCAACTGGCTCATTCTTACTCTCTTAACAACATTCTTCCTAACCATACATTCTTCATAGACCAAATTATTCCTCACGCGATCCCGTCTTACATATCCACATACTCCACGTAAATACCTCATTTCCACGGCAGTCACTCTCTTTTTATGCTTTCCCGTCCATGCCCAACATTCGCTTCCATACATCAAAGCAGGTACAGCACTCCATTATACACACTTAATCACTTAAACGAGCTTCTCTAGATACGTTTACGTTTCGAGCAAACGTACCCAGAGCACCCATTACTTTACACCCCGCACTCACTCTCCTTTCAATTTCTCTATCAATTCGACCATCCCTTGACATCATGCAAATATACAAACTCATTCACTTGCTCCAGTTTCACTCCATCCACCAGCAAAAGTAACCAACCTTATATCCAATCAATGGTTCTTCCTCCAAAGACGGCGCCACATATCTCCAAACAACTCTCACAGTCGATGGATTGACACCATACACATGTACAGACGACGGTGGTTTCTGTGGAGCCTTTCGATACGTTCTCTCCAGATAACGTTCACTTTCGGGACCTTCTCCAGCTGCATTATACGCCATAACCTTGACGTAATAGTAGGTATCTGGCTGTAGACCTACTATCAACGCCCAAGGTTTAGTTGAACGGGAAAGATAATAAACAGAATTTTCTTCTAGAATGTTTTCTTTCCAGTATTTCAACTAAAACAAAGTAAATAATTAGCATATATGTAGATTCATACGAAGTTCCAACTATGAACAAAATTTTTCCTTGAAACTAGGGTTACTAGGCGTACTCTTTTTAGAGTACATGTACTCTTTTTCGGTTTGCCTCTTTTGTACTATTTACTTTTTTAAAGTTGTACTCTATTATACTTTTTTTTCATTATTCTGTTGACTAAATTTATTCAAAGCATTTTATTACAAAATTGGGTAATTCCACACTCAACGAGCGCATGTGCATAAAAGAATTTTGCAATTTTGTTAACGTCGAGTATAGAAAACTATTATTTCATTCAAAAAGTCGATGGTTATTTTTGTTTCCCGTCATTCACCGAATAATTCAAATGTATCAGCTCTAAAATCCTATTTTTTATCTGAAGAACAAGCTCCAGTAGTTGTAACACGATTTTTTAAAGATCCAATAAATGAAAATTATTTGTGGTTTAATCATTCTTTTATGTCATTTTTAAATAACAAAGAGGAAATAATGGAAAGCGAAAATAACTCTTTCATGGAAATATCATCAATTTTAACTAGCGTTGAAAAAACATTAACAGAAAGAAGAGATCAGCAATTTTTGCCCTTAAAAGTAAAGGAAATTTTAAGAAAAATGATGAAAACCCGAAATGCACTGAACTAAAAAATGAATTTTTAACTGTGTTCGAACGCGGAATTGCGTATTTAAATAAATGGACCAAACATTTAAAAGATTTCAAAATTTTATTTAGTCTAATGGTCACGCAATGGACAGACGAAAGAAATAGACTGTTACCTGCATCAGTGAAAAATATACTAATTGTTCAATTTAATTTGAAATATTTTAACTGCGAACAATTTTATGCCCATATTTTAACAAATAAATCATTGATAACTTCAGTTCGAAGCTATGCAAAATATGAATAAATAACAAATCAATTTTTATATTTTTTTGTAGTTTGTATTATATAATTATTAAATTAATTTTAACTTTTCAGATGTGTATTTTCATTTATTCCATCACATGAAAGGAGGTTAAAAAGTGCAGAGTGCAGTTACGCGTTCCAGAATAAATATTAAATTTAAAGATAGACCTAAAACTTAAAAAAAAAATCGCCTGCGGCGCATTGTTTTCCATATTCATATTTTATTCAAATTTAGCACTAGTGTACTCTTTTTCTTACGATGCTATCTGGTAACCCTACTTGAAACTAATTAATCTCTCCCTAAATTATTCCCTCACCCTGTGTCCAATAAGTTTTCCGCGCACCATCTCTCTCGTTTGATCAATAGCTGCCCAGCTAACATTCAAAGACGTGGAGTTGAAAGATCTAGCTAGCACTTGCTGAGGAGCAACTTGCGGCATGTCTTCCGCTGAGAAAATTGTCACTATCTCACTCTCTGGTCCTGGGCCAATGTCGTTAATTGCCTGCAAGAGAGATTAGGATTGCAAATTACACTGTGGAACTGCATAAGTGATATGAATAATAAAAGACGACATAAGAGGTAATACTGCAATATGATTAAAGACATCACTCACCAAGGCTCTTGTACAACCAGAGATTAAATGTAAATACATACATAATTAAAATAAATTTACCACTTTAAGTTCAATTTCGTTTCAACCAATAAACAAAAATATTACATAATATAAAATATAATATTACTCGTGGCTTAGCGAAACTTATAGACTTTCCCAATGGGGTATGTGACCAAATTTTTATTTTTACATAATACTTGACAAAAAAATAAAATACCCGTATTTTTTTATATCGATTAATTATTCGTACTTTACAAAAAAATAATTATTAAAAATTTGGGGGGATTTCTGACCGTGACAATGGTAGAAGCATGAAAAAAGACGGTTAGACTGGGAGGGATAGAGATAGTTATAGCCACATGTGACCATGCCCACACCTACCACAACATAAACGCGACGCTGATAGGCTGATTTATAACTGTCTCTTTCCTTCTCGCACTCTATCTGTCTTTGTCCACGATTCTAACATACTTACGGCATATATCCCTTCTCCAAAACATTTAATTGTTAATAACAAGATTATTACAAATTAATATTTAGTTTTTATTAATACAGGGAATTTATTTTAACATGCAACATATGGTCTATCACTTCCATGGTTACACACTATCTCTGTCAAAAAATGACAGCAATGTAATTTTTGTCCATTTTAAAATGCAACATACAAAATTTGTAGTTATGTATTATCAATATTAATTTCTAATAAATTAACCTATATATGATTAACAAAAAATCAAATCTTTAATGTAGCACATCTTAACAAACTTTAACTTCTCAAATTCATAATTCTAATGTAATAAGTGTTCAAAAATACCTCCATTTACACTGGGGCAATATCCTAGTCGGTCATGGAAAGAATTGACACCATTTGTGATGTGTTCTGGAGGTATCTCCTGTGCTGCAATACTATTTATAATGTTGCATTTTAAAATGGACAAATATTACATTGCTGTCATTTTTTGACAGTAGTGTGTAACCATGGAAGTGATGAATCATATGTTGCATTTTAAAATAAATTCTCTGTATAATGAGTAGCTACAGTGGTTAGTTTTTATACAGGGTGCGGCAGAACCACTAGGTCTCCTTTTGTTCTGTCGGCATCCCCATTTTAGTACCCAACATGGTTTGGACCGGAGTACATCGTGGCTTTGCCGTGCGTGCGTTTTATGAAAACAACCGATCTGTGATTGCGACGCAAAGAGCTTTTCGGCGACGGTTCAACATTCCGCGAAATAATGCTGTTCCTACTGCGAATACAATTCGGTCCTGGATTCGGCAGTTGGAGGAAACTAAGAATAGGTACACATGGCCGACGAAGATCCATCAGAACACCAGAAAATGTGGAGCTAGTGAGAGCAGCAGTCGAACAATCGCCAAGACGTTCTGCTCGAAGGCACGCTATTGCATTGGGGGTTTCAGGCCGCAGTTTGAGGAGGATTCTGCATTTAGATTTGAATTTCCATCCCTTCAAAATAATGATGGTTCAGGAATTGAACCCGCCAACCACCAAAATCTGTGTGAGAAAATTCTTGCAGCGATCCCTCCTGAGGCAGCATTCTTCAGCAGCGACGAGGCACATTTTCACCTAAGCGGGATTGTGAATAAACAAAATTTTCGCTACTGGGCTGAAAACAACCCCCAAATTGTTCACGAAAGTCCGCTACATTCTCCGAAACTAACGGTGTGGTGTGACGTATCACAATTTGGCGTTATAGGCCCGTACATTTTTGAAGAGGGAGGCGTGACCGTGACCGTAAATTCCGGGCGTTATTTTCTGCAGCCCCGATTGGAAGTGGTTGTTGAAGAAGAGGGATTAGGGAACTTTTGGTTCCAACAGGATGGGGCTACAACCCACACAGCCCGAAATTCTCTAAACGCTTTAAAAGAAATGTTTCCTGGACGTCAAGTGTCTTTGAGAGGTGACGTGGGGTGGCCTGCGCGATCGTTCGATTTAAGCATATGCGACTTCTTTCTTTGGGGATATCTAAAGGAAAAAGTGTTTAAACGTCGCCCCCAAAACCTGCTAGAGCTAAAGGAGCAGATTGTTGAAGAAGTAAACGCGATACCCCGCGAAATGTGTCAACGGGCTGTTCAAAACTTCAGAAATCAGCTCCAGCAATGTATTGCAGCTAACGGCCGCCATCTTAAAGACATTATTTTTAAAAATTAATGAGTATAAAATGGTAAGTCCTACTGATTTCAAAAATAAAAACATTTTTTTCATATATACCCTGGTTTCTTTTTTATAACTCTTCAAAACTGCTCAATTGGTTCTGCCGCATCCTGTACTTTAAAGGGGATTAGAACCTAAAACCCCGTCAGTTACGAATCTGTTTCCCCCAACCGAAGTTCGGATTCTTTTTAGACAGGCCTCATATAGGGTTGTATAACAATTATTTCGTGAAAAATGGTATTAAAAATTAGAAACATAAAACATACCTGCACTTTGACTTCATACTCGGAATAATAAAACTGCTCTGGAATCCTCACTACACTCATTCCAGTATTCCCATATTCTTTCAACGCCAAAGTTTGAAACTCAGTATCATGTTTCTTCCTTCTCCAGAAAATCTTGTAATGAATTCCGTGTCCATTTTGCTCCTCTGGTCTGAGAGGAGTCCAGGTGAGTGTGAGGTCTCCAATCTTTCCCCCACCGCCCCCGATGTTCGATGGAGGGCGGTATGGGCGATCTGGAGGCGTAGCGTGCTGTGGGCTAGGGGCAGATGGAACACCTACACCTAGTTCGTTCACTGCAGAAACGCGGAATTCGTACACGGACCACGGGACGAGAACATTGTCGATTACTGCTTCTTTGCGACCCGTATAGCGGTCAATTTCGTTCGCACGAACTCCTGAGGGAAAATTAATAATTATACTAAAGTACAATGACTATGTTTACACGTACAGCAAAAAAGTACTTTGACTTGACTTTGACTTTCAAAAGGCGACTTTTGCCGTTGTGTAAACACTCTCGCCTATTACTTTTCTTCCTAAAGTCAAGTCCAAAATAAAATAGACTTGACTCATATAAGTGACTTTTAAAAAGTCGTGTGAACGAAACATACTTTACTTTACTAACAGTGGCATCTAGTTTTCATCCACAAATTCCTAGATATTTAATTACACAATTTTGTGTTTTATATCTGAATTTAAAATATTCTCGAATTTTGAAATATTTTATGCGATTATTTTTTAATCTACTTCGCATCCAATATTGTTGCTGCATAGTTATATTATTTAAAAATATCGCGCTTAAATTTAGTAAATGTAGTTTACTATCCATTTTTTATATAAATAATTTATTCTTTTTATGATTATATGATAATAGTTAAATGATTATATAATAATAGTTAAATAGGTAACTTACATCACACGTATTATAACCAAACTTTACTTTTCTGTCAAAGTCAAAGTTGAGTGAAGGACAAGTAACAAACGTAAAGTGAAGTATATTTGACCTTATGTGTAAACGCACCATTAAATTGACTTTTCATAAGTCGCCTTTTGAAAGTCAATTCAAAGTAAATTTTCCCATACGTGTAAACGTAGTCAATGATATAAGTTCCAGGGTTTTCGAAGGCAACGGCTTTTGAAGAAATAAGTACTGCATATAAATTATAATACAGGGTGAGTCTGGGAAGACGCCCCCCCCCCTTTAACTTTTTTATTATAAGTAATAGAAAAAAATGACTCATATAAAAGTTTTATTATTTTACATATACTATTTGATGACAGATGTAGATATTTTTTATAAAGTCAGGTTTACAAGATACGACTATCAACTTTTATTTTTCAAATGGCAACCTATAATTACTTTAATAAAATAGAAACCGCCATTTTTTCTCTTTTCAACGAAGTATTATTTTTTATTAATGTATTTGAAAAATTTCGAGATGAATGAAATAATTTAGAAATATTGGAAATAATTTTTAAACAAATATTATAGGTGGCTGAATATGTCAATGTTCAAAGTAGAGTTAATTTCATTAAATAGTGAACATACTCTTCTACTAGGTGCCTTAGATTCATAATTTGTTTTCACATTTTTTAAATTAAACGTAATTACAGATTTGTTTCGAGATGTAATTCGTGGAACGTTTATACAAATACAGTTTAGAGTTGCACAATCGTCAATAATGTTCCATAATAATTTATACAAATATACACAAAAAATTATTGTTCGTCTATTCTCGAGTGATAGCATGTCAAAAGTTTTAAGTGACAGAGTATAACTGTAAGTATATATATTAAATGCGTCCGTAGTTTTATATGAGCAATACCTAATAAATTTCCTTTGAACCCATTCTAAGTCTAAACTATATTTGTCATAAATCGGATTCCATGTGACACTGCAGTATTCCAGTTTTGAACGTACGAATGCAAAATACAAAGACTTGAGAGTGTTAAGGTTAATGAAGCTCTGCGAGTTAATTTGGGGTCAAATATAACACCCAAGTCTTTGATGTTCGACACTCGTGTTAAAGAATCAGTACCCATGAAATACATGTAGTTACATACATATTTTTTTACAGAATATGTCATAATCTTAAATTTAGAGATGTTAAATGGTAGAGAGTTTGAAGAAGACCAATCCACCAAGCGATCTATGTCAAACTGCATGTTATGAAAATCATCATCATTATTAACAACTTTAAATATCTTTAAATCATCTGCATACAACAGTGCACTCACAGAATGCAAACAGCGAGTGATATCATTGACAAACAACATAAAAAGCAAAGGACCCAGATTCGATCCTTGTGGTATGCCAGAGCTAGGAGTGAAATAATGAGAAGCATAATTATTGTAACCTACAAATTGCTGACGATCCCTAATGTATGACTTTAAAAATTCTGTTAAACCGGGTGAAAAGTTATATATGTACTGTAATTTAAAAAGCATTATGTTGTGATCTACTGTATCAAAAGCCTTACTAAAATCTGTGTAAAGTACGTCAATTTGATTATTACTATGAAGGTTATTAGCAATAAATTGTGTGAAGTTGACAAGATTTGTGGTAGTAGATTTTCCTTCCATGAAACTATGTTGCTCTGTGGTAATAATTTGCTTCACATGATTATAAATGTATTTGTACAACACTTTTTCAAAACATTTAGCAACACTTGAGAGTATTGATATAGGTCGATAATTTGTGATATCGTGTATATCACCCGATTTAAATACTGGACAAATTCGCGAAGCTTTAAGAACTGAAGGAAAAGTATTTGTTTTTAAACATAAATTAAACAGGATATACAATGGCTTAACGAAAAGATCACTACAGCCCTTAAGAATGTATGGTGGGATATTGTCAGGTCCTGGTGAGCAGGACGATTTTAGGCTGTTAATGGCATTACAGATATCTTTTCGGTAATATGAGCAATGGAAAGAAAATTTGACGTCAATGAATCACTGGTTATATTTGAATAGTCAACATTATTTGTTTCACGGAAAACAGAGGAAAAGTAAAAAGAAAATAACACTAACCATAAGAAATGTTGAGCCAAGTATGATTCCAATTAGTTCTTCCACTAATGATGTAACTTAAAATTGGTCTGCCATGAGTAGTTCCATCAGTCCATTGTATAGTAGCAGATGTTCTTTGGATATTATTAACATGAACTCCACCTAAATTTAAAAATAATACTCGACCATTTTACATTTAAAACTTTATGAGACATACCTGGTGGACCGGGCGGTCCATGTATAGTCACGGCAGATTTGGAAGAAATATGACCAACAGCAGATTTCACAATACATTCATATTCACCGGCATCAGCAAATGTTGTATTTATTATATCTAAATATCCACCATCAATTCGCTGTAATATAGAAAATTTATTATAAATATTTTATGTTATATTTTCAAGTGTAGTAAATACGTACAAGTCTTGGATTGCCTGCCACATCATAATCTCTAATTCTCATGCCATTGTGAGTCCAAATGTACGCAACATCTAAAACTGCTTCTGTATCTGCTTGACAATGAAGACCTAAATTACGATGAACAGGCATTATAATTCTCGGTTGAAGGTTTTCAACTAATCTTGGGCCATCTGATAAATAAAATTTTGTATTAATTATTTTTACAAAAATATAAATAAAATACTTACGTAAAACAATAAGACGACCCCGAGATTCGTCTATGCCGTATGTATTTGATGCTGTACAAGTATAAACGCCTTCATCATCTCGAGATACTGGACTTATGTGCAAATTTCCATTATCCATTATTCGACGATGGCCCCCGGATCCTAAAAACAATTTCATGCATTATAATAATTCAAGAAAAATTAATTTATAAACAAGTACAAGATTTAATTGCGTAGGCTTCCACAGTCTGAGTCATGAGAAATATTCGTTTTCCGGGAATGGACTGCGTCATATTTTGAGTCAGAGCTCAACGTTTCGCCCGCAGTCGTATGGGGCATCTTCAGGAGCAAGGGGGATAGTTATAACTGTGTTCTCGGCCTTCCTTCGTCACTTGGTTTATTTGGCCTCTAGCGTGGTTTACACGTCGGGTAACCTTGTAAACTAAGTCTTCCCCTTTTGTTGCTTAAACTCGGCCTCTAGCGTGGTTGACACGTCGGGTAACCTTGTTTAAGACAGTACTATCCCCCTTGCTCCTGAAGATGCCCCATACGACTGCGGGCGAAACGTTGAGCTCTGACTCAAAATATGACACAGTCCCGGAAAACGAATATTTCTCAAGTACAAGATTTAAGCAAAAAGAGAGAATTTTTTAATTTCGCGTATTAGTTCTTTACGTTTTTCACGTTAGTATTACGATCTGTTGAGCGTATGTCAAGTTTTATTCATATTGGATGCGTAGTTTGTGTTTAAAAGCTACATATTGACGAAGTATTTTGACATACTCAGCGATTTTTCAGAGTTAAAAATGGTATTGGGATTTGTCACTACGTAGAGATGGCGTTGTACATCAACGTCAAACCTTGGACAAAGGAGTACTTTTGTTTAACTTCCATAAGCGTATAATGGGGTAGAATAGTGTGACGTCACAGCATAGCACGAAATATGAAGCATTGTCCTAAACAAAAACGATTTTTTCAAAGTAGACTCTGTTGACAGAATACGTAAGGGTCAGAATTTAAAGGCTTGTAATAGACCATTTCAGAAATTTGAGCGACCACTACATTTACTTTTTGAACTAAAAAGTTAGTGCCGTTAAATGGCGGCATTTCAAATTTATACGAGACCCCGGCATATAGTATTAGATTTTAAAACTAGATAGAAGTTGTTAAAATGAATTTGAGTATAAGACATGGTTTAAATTCTTATTTTACAAAACAAAACATTTCCACTGGCAGTATTTTTGGGACCAGAGTTTAGTAACCATAATATTTATCTAGAGAAGCTCGTTTAAGTGCGTATAATGGAGTGCCAGTGCCTGCTTTGATGTATGGAAGCGAATGTTGGGCATGGACGGGAAAGCATAAAAAGAGAGTGACTGCCGTGGAAATGAAGTATTTACGCGGAGTATGTGGATATGTAAGAAGGGATCGCGTGAGGAATAATTTGGTGTATGAAGAATGTATGGTTAGGAAGAATGTTGTTAAGAGAGTAGGAATGAGCCAGTTGAGATGGTTTGGTCATGTGGAGAGAATGAAGAGTGAACGTCTTGAAAAGCGTATATATCTTGGTGAAATTGAAGGTGTTCGATTGCGTGGCCGTCCAGTGTGTAAGTGGATGGATGTGATTGATAAGGTACTAAAAGAGAGAATGTTTTCGAGTGGGAAGAGAAGAAGAGCGTGTTTGAATGCGATTATGAATGTGACCGAGGCGAAAGAAGTGTGCTTAGACAGGAATGTGTGGCGAAGGATGATTGTTTCGTAACTATTATTGTGGTCCGGTTGCGGTATTTCGCTACCGAAAATCGGTCACTTTAATATGTTAAGAGTGAGGAATATATGTTGTACCTATGATGTCAGGTTAGTAAGAATGTTGTTGAAAGAGAGATTGATTTTTTTTTTTGATGATGTTATTTTTATTCCTTCGGGTTTGTGCTAACCAAGTGGGAAATGCGTGATTTTATGTGTGTATGTATGTATATTTATTTGAAAAACGAAACCAACAAAACAAAGTAAAAGTGTGAAACGGACAGAACTGTCATATAAACAAGGATGGACATACGGCACTAATATTTTGTCGCAATCTAACACTTTGCGCATGCGCTTCGAATTTCTGAAATGGTCTATTTGATGCTGATATTGAAATCAACTCTGCACGAGAGTTTACCGACATACCGACTGAGATTTTGTTTGTTGGCACTCTTTCAATTCGTGAATTTTTTGGCTAAAAACAACACTGCCGTGATGACGCAAGTATTGTATTTACCGGACATGGCCTCCTATTAATTTTTCTCTTTTCGAAGATGAACAAGACTTGAAAAGACCGTTTGCAACCACAAAGTAGATAAATAAATATATCATCACGACTTATTATTACCCACTGCTGGGTGTGCCAATCTGCTTTGTACAGATAAAAATAAAATTGATGAAAGAGCTGAAGGCTATACTACAAAGTGCATTTCACAAGTGTGTTGCAGATTGGAAACAACGTTGGCAAAAGTGAATTACATTTAATGGCGAATACTTCAAAGGAAACAAAAATTCTCAATCAAATCTCGTATACAAATAAAATTTGACATACCTATAACATTTCCATCTTTCTTCCATACAAACTTGGGTTTTGGAGCGGCTTCAGGATTGCATCTGATAGTAATATTTCCACCTTCTGCAGCATATGACTCTGATTCAAGAGGTCGTTTCTTAAAAGATGGTTTCAAAGACAAAACTCTCAGTTGTGCCGACGAATATGTTGTTTTTAGTTGATTTTGTGCCCTACACTGATACATTCCTGGATCTTTCTCAGGATCCAAGTACCTAAAAAATTCAGCAATGAAATATCCCGATTATATTTTCATAAAGACTTACTTTATACTGAGAACATTATCCTGTATATGATATCTATCTCTATCCTCAGGGTCCAAATAATCCATACTAAGCTGGCGCCCATTTTTCCACCAGGTGTAGTTGACATCAGGTATTCCGAACGCTTCACAAGTCCACGTTAGGTCAACTTTATTATCCATGTGTTTATCAGTGAGTGGAATAGTGAAATTAGGCTCAGCCTGAATATTAAGATGAACGCTGTTTTCTATGGAGTTACGGTCATTGGTTGTGCGACAAACGTATTCGCCTTGATCTTCAACCTGAACGCGAGGGATGATTAAAACGCGATTGTAACTCATTTGGTACGAACCACGGGGAAGGTTGCTACCACGACGAGTCCAGTTGTAAGATGGGACAGGACTAAAAATTAAAATTATCACTTATTTATCATTCCTTACTAGATTTATAATAATGAATCTTTAATGTTTAATTATAAGGTATTTATTCAAACCTTTAATTATTTTTTTATAATATCGTGACGTCACGGCCCCATACTGTTACCTTTCATACTCTAGGAACCTGTGCGCATGCTCAGTTGTTGTTGATATCATTTCGCTCGAATTTACTTGATTGGCGTTTTTAATTTATTAATATGTGTGCAACTTTCTTTTATTACAAATTCAATACCTGATAGGTAAATATATCCTACCTGAATTTAAAAATATATAAAATAAACA
This sequence comes from Harpalus rubripes, assembly GCA_963082715.1. NCBI lineage: Eukaryota > Metazoa > Arthropoda > Insecta > Coleoptera > Carabidae > Harpalus > Harpalus rubripes. Next base: position 53,385,487 of record OY720458.1, on the reverse strand, counting down.
AAAACACTTGGTCACTACAACCTTTTAGTAGAAACTAATTAATTTTGTTCCAACCCCCGAACCCGCTGCACCCCCGATTGTTCCATCACTGTTCGAGCGTTACTACTTGACGCTGTATTCATTCTAAAGAGTGATTGGCGACTAAAACTACCGATGGCGGCGCTAGTGTTGTAGCATACACGTGCTCTGAAAATGGTATTGTGCTATAAGATCGCATACAGAAACATTCTATAACCAACATTCGTTTTGAAGTATACTAACAAATTCATTAAACTTTTTATAAATAGTGTTAGTAATAATTTTGTGTAAATTATAAAGACATTCGAAGAAAGTTATCTTAGACTTATTTCTAAGGAAATGTTTTACTTATTTCGAGGCAACAAATTCTTCTCGAAGTTTTATAAAAGGGAGGGAATTGTTGAATCGTGGGTAGTTATCTTTATGTGGCGTTGAACATAGTGCTACAGACTAAAAAAAAATTGGACTGTGTTTAAACAAGTGCTCTAACGTAACATCCTCATGAGATTAGAAGAACTTTAAATTTACAATTGATTATTTACAAAATGCTCTTGTATAGCTGGCCATAGTGGCCAATGCAAACACATTACAGCTGCCTTAATATTTTGTACAAGATAGTACCATATATTATTCATGGATGTATTCACTTTACTTAGTTAAGAAAATTAAAATGAAACTAATGTCAAATGTCTTTCAAATTGTTTTATTTACAAGTGTAAGAAATATATTGAATGCTACACATAAAGTGTATTATTTTACTCATGAATTGGTCAAGAAAGAGTACAATACTTTTCATTTTTGTTATCCTCTTATAATTCGTCACTTGTTTTCCAGTTCGTATTTTCCTAATCCAGCCCTATCTTTTGTCGATAGACTCCATTTTACCAAATTTATTTTGGATGTCACTCTTCCTCTCACCAATTTTTGGGACAGATAATTTCTTACTACCCCGAGAATGACAGACATAAACGGCAATTGACGTTGTTAATATTTTTTCGTTCTTTGCTCATATTGCAAAATAATTTATATGTACTTTAAAACAAAAAGACAAACAAGAAACTGGCAAGGAATTCAATGCACTATATATATTTACTGTAAAGTTGAATAACAGAATACCATTTTCAAGAGTTGGAAATATCGTCCGCTAAAGGAATGCTAAAGGCGAAAATAATATTTGACGTCATTTTTACAATAAATACAAATAGGTTATGTCGGAGCAGGGGCCTGACAGCTAATAGGATATCGAGAGATTGAAATACTTTAGATTATCACACACGTGCTGAATTAGTAACCGAACAGTTGACGTGAATGCAAGTCAATGCAGGTTATGTGAGGGTTACGTTTAATTTTCCCGCGCTACATTTTTGTAGCTAAATTCACTTGACACAACTGTTTCTATCTCAAATTCATCAAGCTTTCTCTTGGTGGGGTTGCCCAAGATCTTGCTGGGGTTGTGACGTCATGGCAAATTGTAAAATTCTTTTGCATTTTTCTCCCGTACTATAAATTTTTATGCAAAATAAAAAATATGGGTCTAATATTTTTATCTCTACATTAATATATAAAAAATCAAAAAATCGTGGAAAACCCTGTTGTCATTCTATTTCTATATCACAACGGACAAATAGTATATCTCTTATGGGGCCTTTACGTGAAATAAATTGTGAAAAATTGTCAGCCACCGGGATTCGAACCCGAGACCCCTATCTTGCCGGGACAGTGCTCTTACCAACTAAGCTATTGGCTGCTCTCCTCTCGATGGCTGAACAATCTTTCACTTTTAAAGTCGTATTACTGCTGAGGATATTATAAATCGTAACATGATCCCGGTGGCTGACAATTTTTCACAATTTATTTCAAATATACAAACTGTTAACTCACTGTTAATATTAGAATTTGGTCTGGTAGGGCCTTGAGTAAATTATGACATCGTTCACTAGATGTTTAAATGCAGTGGTAGCTTGGCAACCCCACATCTAATCATGTGACGATTTATAATATCCTCAGCAGTAATACGACTTTAAAAGTGAAAGATTGTTCAGCCATCGAGAGGAGAGCAGCCAATAGCTTAGTTGGTAAGAGCACTGTCCCGGCAAGATAGGGGTCTCGGGTTCGAATCCCGGTGGCTGACAATTTTTCACAATTTATTTCAAATATACAAACTGTTAACTCACTGTTAATATTGGCCTTTACGTCACCAGAAATTTTTAATAACTTTATTAATTTTTTCTCGGGTATTATTAATTTGTTGGGAAAATAAAAAATAAAGATCTAAAAAGTCATGGAAATCGTCATTTTGTCTAACAGCGAACACGTATCTCTCTTTCAAAATTATGACGTCACAAGCCCCTCTCTCTCTCTCTAAAACCTTATATTTTTGTATATTATTGTTTAAAAAAATTTAAAAAAAAGGGTCTAATTGACATACCTCAAATCTATTTTAAGGAATGTAATACAAAAATTAAACTTACTATCCAAAAGCCACGCATTCTAATCTCACTTCTTGTCCTGCAACAGGTGCCTCGGGATATGCTTTTGGGAAATTATTTGCAAACTTTAGCTGCTGGTAATTGGCTGAAATACACAACAGATCAACAAAATAGCAAAGCATGGGTACAAAACTAAACTTACAATGCGGATTTACTCTGAGAGGGAAAAATGGACCATTTCGACCAGTATCTGATACCTTTGACTGCACGTTGCAACTGTAGTTGCCTCTGTCTATAGTTTCTAAAGCTGAGAAATACAAGGCACCATCAAATGACACAAAAACTCTTTTATCTTCTTCAACTAGATTTGGAAAGTAGTCGCGAGCCCAATAATATTTAACTCCTGGAATATTAATAAAACATTAATTAATATTTTATTATTTTGTCACAGTAAATATACCTGGGAAATATTGTGGAGGATCGCAGTAGAGCGATTTCCCCCAATTTTGATCTCCAGTTTCGGCAGACCTCTTCAAATTAAATTCTAAAATATATCCGAAATTCAAATTTACACTTTCGGAAATAATTGATCCAAATTTATTTGAAGCTTTGCAATGATAGGAGCCTCTGTCACGTTTCTGCATTTCAAAAATTAAATTTATTTATTATTACAAACATTTAATTGTGTTAATAGCATACCTGTTCAGGATTGTTTATTATTAACATTCCTCCACTAATTGTGTAACGACTATCGGATAAAGGATCAATTATTCTAGCAACTAATCTATCATTTTCATAATCTTCCCTGAACCAATCATAAGTTGGGGTTGGATACCCTCCCGCAAGGCAGCTGAAAAGAACATTTTTAATAATGTTTGAGTAAAGTGCGTATGCATATTAATGAAAACAACCTCGAGTTAAAACTTCAAGTTAGTATTTTAACATGTTGCTTATCTATCAAACCGAGTAGAAATGGTGTTTGAGAGTTACCTCGATGCTCATTTTTTTTTAAATAATAGGGTCCTATACCATTTTTTTTAATTTTTTTTTTTTTTTCGTAAGAACAGGATGAAATAAGAATTTTAGTGCAAACGCGACTTAAAAATTTTACGTAATAAGCGAGATATGAATTTTTAAAGTTAAGAATTTGCTGCGTGACGTAGCTGGTACTTCCAGTGGTCGACAAACTGTTAGTTCTAGAGAGAACAGATTTTTTCATGTTTGCATAGCTGAAATATTTTTATATAAAAACTTATACGTTATATTTACGAAGAAATTATTATTAAGCATAAATAATAAGCATTTTTTTCTTAATAAATTATAGAACATTGAAACAGTTTGACAATATTATGACACAAAGTATGACGGCGGATGGCACTAGTGTTTGCTTGTTTTGATTAGTTAATATTATTATTATTATTATTATTTTAATTAATACATATTACAAACTGATTTAATTATAAATACACTATTATTGTTAATATTACTAGATATTATAATTAAACAAATTCAAGAAACAAAATTTTTTTGCTAGGTTATACAACGTGACAGTTCATAATCTTTCAAAGGTGACCGCAGCAGACGCGCGAATCTCGTTTTTAAAATCAGGGGACCAATCAAATTCTTAGGACCTAACGCGTCATACCTAATTAGTAATCAACTTTAATCGCTTGTAGTTTGCGACCTAATCAATATTGAAACAAAATTTTTTCATTAATACTCATTAATTGAAGTATATTTTCGTCTTCTTATTTAAGATAGTTAAAATTTGACTATGGTATAGGACCCAATTGTTCTTTTTCTTGTTTAAATCAAACAATCATAGTCTAATTTATCGTTCTGTATGATTAAATTATTTTTTATTTACATTTTTGTTGAATAAAATTGTTTTAAAATATATTTTTTAAAAGTTACAAAATCCAGCCATGTTGTGACGTCAGAGGTTCAGAACTGCAATTTCAGTCTCATTTCATAGAGACATCATTGGGAATTGCATATTTAAATATTTGAAACTAACTCTAAAGTATGTTAATATAATATTTTATTTTTTTTTATAAAAATAATTTTCATTTGGCCTGAAGTTTCACCGGCATGTTTACTTTCTTAAATTTCAGGTTATCTTTAAATCTTTAAACCTCGTACGTCACTGGGCGAGGGACGAAACGAGGAAAATCAGCTGCTTTTTGAACAATGTCATTTTTAATTGCAATTTTTTTCATTATTAAAGATCGATTTTAGGGACAATAAAAAACACGGGTATTAGTTTTCATTATTCTATCGATTTATGTTACATTACTACTACACCAAACCATAAATAAATAATAAATAAAAAGGGTCACGTATGATCCTGCGCGCTAGGTTTAAATAATTTTCTAATGACATACGGGGTTCTGCTGACATTTATGACGGAAGTAACCGAATCAGAGCCGAACTTTGTACTTTTTACTTGTTCCAACCGCTAATCTCCCTTATTTTCTATCTCTTTCTATGAAGAGCTTTCTACGTCAGTTATGAGGCGCGGGCAGATACGTGACTTTGACAAGTGCTTGTAGGGCCCATCAAGGGTGCCAAGTATACAGCTTGTGTAACTTGCCTGTGTTGCCAAATCAATTTAAGCGTAAAATTAATAAATAAAATTGTAAAACTAGTTATTATTAATGAATATCATGTTGTTTTATTTTCTAACACATAAACTTAATTTTTAAAATATTTTATATAAAAATAGAGCGATTAGTGCTGCCATCTACGATACAAAGATTTCTTGGTGCGTTAAATTTTAGGAAACCATCAGTTCATGTTGAATGCTCTATTTTTATAAAAATTAATTTAAAAATTAAGTTTAATGTGTCAGAAAATAAAACAACATGATATTCATTAATAATAACTAGTTTTACAATTTTATTTATTAATTTTACCCTTAAATTGATTTGGCAACACAGGCAAGTTACACAAGCTGTATACTTGGCACCGTTGATGGGCCCTACAAGCACTTGTCAAAGTCACGTGTCTGCCCGTGCCTCATTAGAAACAGTCTAGGACGCGCAGAAATGACAGTTTTTTGAAATTAATTAAAATTATTAGCAAAAATATATTAATAGATTTTAGGTATTTTCTATTCTTTTTTGGATATAAACTAAAGAATTACTATCACAAACACTTAATTTATTTAGGGTCAATGCCCCCCATTTTACGATGTGCGCATAATATAGATTTATGGTACATAAATATAGCGGCTACACCCTTATTTTGCGTGATATAAGATAATCATGCATCTCGTCATGCATACATAAAAATATAATTCAGGTTAATACGAATTAAAAATGTAAATATGATAAAAAAATAATTCCATTTATAAATAAAACAATATGCACTTACCTTAAAGATATGTCGTTGAAAATTGATCGTTTTGATAAATCGAAAGTTCTATCAACAGGTTGTTTAATAAAATAAGGCCCACGTGGTATTTCTTCTGGATTATCAACTTCTACTCCATATGTATAGGTCCGTTCATCAACAACAAGATACTGCAGTCGGTCAACTGCTGCTTCACAAATGTACAATAATGGCTCATCGCCACGAACTTGTTCAAAACCCCACCGCATTAACTGATTGGAAAAACTGCACACAAATATTAGAATATACACAAAATTTGATATTAATGTCTTGCAACCTGTAAACTAAATAATCCTTGTTGTACATATCAAAATCATCCGGAACTGGAAGAAAAGCATTCTCCATATTTAACAACTGGGACCCATCGACTGGATTATTCCAATATCCCGCACTTTGTTGATGAGCTGCGGTGTACCATCGCCTATGCTGTGGATCTTGCCAATTTAATTGATGCACTAAGAAACCATGCTCTTCCAAAGTGTTTACAGCCACTAAATCGGACTCATATGCCTGTATATTTTCGCCTTAGTATATTTTTCTTCTGAATATTAACATAAACTTACCTGACAAATTTTTCTAGCTTCGTTGTACGCTCTGAGAGGTGACTTTATAAGTCGGTAACATGATTCTTGAAATTGTATCCAATGTTCGGGGCAATGTAATTTGTCGTATAATTCAAGATTATCATTTACGTTGTATGATTGTGGAACAACAAACACCAGCATCAGGGAAAATATAATTGATGCTGGCCACATCGTGATATCTAAATATAAACATTAAAATAAACATGCATAAATTCAAATATGTTCTTTATTTTAGGTTAGTTGTAAAATAAGTCTATATATGTAGATATTTTATCAGTAAACTTATTAAAACAATCATAAAAATAAGCGACTTTAAATTATAAATAATGGGGAGTGGCTATCTGTCGTAAGTGAAATCTTTTCTTCGCTTGTTTACAAATAAATATTTCACATTAACACCACAAATATAAAACTAAGTATTCATTTATGTATATATAGAAAATTACTTACTTTTTGTATCATACGAGTGGTAAAATAAAATAAACTGTTATAAATTAGAAAACATTAAAAGTTTTAAAGTATGCGTCACTCACAATTAACGCATGAATCAAACACCATGCGTAAGCGCCTATATTCATGCCTTAGCCTTAGCTTCGTTTACTTCTAAGTCTAGTCGTCAGAGCGGCAAAACAGAACAGAATAGGGTATTCTCGTATGTTCCAAACACCCGCAAAACTTGAGTTGTTATATTACTTTTTAAAATAAATACAAGGACTCAAGTTTTGTGAGTTAGGTATTGTTTTTGTCAGGATTTTTTAAAAAATATCTTAAAAAACGAGTTTAATTTTCCACTCGGAAGACATCGTGTATCTTCGAGGTCCTCGGCGCTCTGACGACTAACGCTTGTTTACTTCTAAACTCAGAGGCGTAACAAAAGAAAATCAAAGTGGAAGTTTTACTATTTTTTATTTTTGTTTCTTATTTATATTTAACTAGTTTAACATATAACTTGAAAATATAATGTCATAACACAATTTTAAACATATATTAAACTTAAACACTCAATGTGACAATGAACATATTGTTGTTTCTTTAAATTATTTCATATTACATATACATGAGATGCATTAATAAATAGGCAGTGCCTGCGCAACCGGCGCCGGTTGCCGTTTTGGAGACCGGCGCTGCCTACCCGACTGCAGTTTTACTTAAATATACACTAGCACAAGACACGCCTACTGGAATACATCATCAAGAAATAATTTAGCCATACGCGGCCTAAGCAAACTCAACTAAATATACTGCATGTCAGCACATTATGTCTCACTGCGCTGTTACCTGTACAGGCTGTCTCATTTTCGATGCTTTTTTAAGGTATCTCGGGTAATATTAACGATAGAGCGAAACCGGTTGCACATTCCAGGGTAAACTTTTCTAGAAAGGTTTAATAGTTACCACAGGAATTTTCGACCTTCTTTTGTTTCTGTACTACAGGCAAAAACTCGTTTTTTGCTCATTTTGAAAATATCTCATATCTTATTTATTATAATAGTTAGAGAAAAAATGTTTTTACAAAAATTTTACCGTTTTTTAAATAGAATAAAATAGTGTAATTACATTTTTTTAAAACTTAATGATTCTCGAGATATAACTCAAACTTATGATTTTTTAAATGGGACACTGTGTGGAAATAGTCTCGTTTTTTGCTTATTTTACAAGCTTTTCAATGATATATAACAAGTTTACATTTTATATTATTATTATAATTATTAATTTATTGGGTTGAAAAATTTTAAAATTATTAAGAAACAAATGAAAAATATCTATTACAGATCATCATTTGCATATTTCTAATAGTATTTGTTTCAGTTTTATTCATTTTTTCAATTTATTTACTTCAAAAGCATATTAAACCATTTTTGTCGGATTGTGTCAAAGCCAACTACAACGTCGATAACTAGTAATTTAACTATCCCGAAAATAATTGGTTAAGAATAATTTTGAGAACATAATTAATAGATAGTGAATCAAAATAAACAAATGATGATTTGTAATAATTTTTTTCATTTGTTTCTTAATAATTTCCAATATTTTCACCTCAATATATTAATAATTCGTCTTTTATTAATGTTTAAAACAAAAGAATGTAGACTTGTTATACATCATTGAAAAGCTTATAAAATAAGCAAAAAGACGAGACTATTTTCAACATAGGTTCCCATTTAAAAAATCTAATTACGCCATTTTATTCTATTTAAAAAACGGTAAAATTTTTGTAAAAACATTTTTTCTCTATCATAATAAATAAGATATGCTATATTTTCAAAATGGGCGAAACACGAGTTTTTGCCTGTAGCTCAGAAACAAAAGAAGATCGAAAATTCCTGTGGTGTCTATTAAACTTTTCTCGAAAAGTTGACCCTGCAATGTGTAAATAGTTTTGCTCTATCATTAATATTACCCGAGATACCTTAAAAAAACATCGAAAATGAGACACCTGTACAGTATGAAATCTGATAATTTATACAATGACTAGGCAATTGTTTAATTTGTATAACGGTATATTGCTCGCATAAAACTCGGCCCGAACGTAACTTTTGTGCGTTAGGTGAAATTATTATTATTATTATATTTAGGGAAATATACCATTTTTGTCGTCACAAATGAGACATCATAACTGAAGTTTGGATCAGACAAATCATAAATAAAAACTTGATAGATGTTATGTATGTTATGAGAACTGTCAGTTTTAGATTGACGCCGGTTACGGAGGCACTTCCTAATAAATATGTTTCTAAAATTATGTAGGTTGTAGATATGAAGACGGTTAATAGGATAACACTACATATACGAAAAAGTGTATAGACAATGTATAAATATGAATGAATACACAATTGTAGTATTGAAATGTGTTGTGTAGGCCACGTTTTTAGAGCACATGGCAACCTGTTTGCTTCTTTAATACTTGATATCATAAGACATTGTACGGTTTATTAAAATTAAAAACATCTATGGTTAAATAACAAAATGTTCTATCAAAGATAAAATGTGCTCATAAGTATTATGCATTAAGGGATTTCAACTACACGATAATTGTGCAATTATTTTAAAATTAGTGTCTAAAACATTAATTTTTTTCTACTGTCGGCTAATAAAAGGATACATATACGGAAGAGTAGTAGCATCAGATTTTTAAAAATAAAAAGAAAAAACTAATATGTATACAGATGCAAATTCTGAGTTAAACAGTCAAAATATATTATAAAAATTGTATATGTATAAATATTTATACAAGGTGAGTCTGGGAAGACGCCCCCCCCCCCTTTAACTTTTTTATTATAAGTAATAGAAAAAATGGCTCATATAAAAGTTTTATTATTTTACATATACTGTTGGATGACAGATGTAGATATTTTTTATAAAGTCAGGTTTACAAGATACGATTATCAACTTTTATTTTTCAAATGGCAACCTATAATTATTTTAATAAAATAGAAACCGCCATTCTTTTCTCTTTTCAACGATGTATTATTTTTTATTAATGTATTTGAAAAGTTTCGAGAAAAATGAGATAATTTAGAAATAATTGTTAAATAAATATTATAGGTGGTTGTTTTTTTTTTGTTTACAAAATAAGTTAAATTAAGTAACAAACAAATGTATACTTTTTGACATTAACTTAATTGTTTTACATTGTTACGTTTTGTTTATTTTCACATAGCCACCTATAATATTTGTTTAAAAATTATTTCTAATATTTCTAAATTATCTCATTTTTCTCGAAATTTTTCAAATACATTAATAAAAAATAATACATCGTTGAAAACAAAAAAAAAATGGCGGTTTCTATTTTATGAAAATAATTATAGGTTGCCATTTGAAAAATAAAAGTTGATAGTCGTATCTTGTAAACCTGACTTTATGAAAAATATCTACATCTGCCATCAAATAGTATATGTAAAATAATAAAACTTTTATATGAGCCATTTTTTTCTATTACTTATAATAAAAAAGTTAAAGGGGGGGGGAGGGCGTCTTCCCAGACTCACCCTGTATAATTTTCGAAATAAAATAATGATTTCGTCAAACTTAAATCGCCCATTATTCATTTTTACCTCTCGCCAACCTGAATAAGGGGGGGGGGATGTTTTCAGTCCAAAAAATCAATAGTGGCAAGGTAGATTTTACATTTTTTATGTTTTTGGTTTCTTCACAATTATAAATAGAAATTTCTGTTAATACGCCCTATTTTTTTGTTTGTTTTGCTTCTCTCTCTTTCCATGAAGCACGTTTTGGGCACGTATGTCGAGACCTAATTCGCACATAAAAATGTTATGTACGCAATAATGCCGGGAAGAAAATATTGCAAAAGTGTATCACTTTTTTCTCCGGTATTTATTAAAATTTTACAAAATATAAAAGTAAAAACGCCTTAGATGTAAAAATATTTTAATATTTAAAAAAATCAAAAATTCACTGGTTTTATTTACTATCAAAATGTCAAAAGGCGGTAAATTTGATTTAAAGTAGATAGTTACATTTCAATCCGCGGTACTGTGACCTAATTAAATTCGGACAGATGACGTCATGAAATATAACATTAATTTTTATAATTACAACAGTTATTATTTCATAATTATATTTTGCCAATATTAATTTGTTTTATTTTTTTATAAAATGATTATAATTTGTCTGCGATTATATAATATAGGGTGTTTTTCTTTACGCCCCATTATATTTGACTACTTAAATCACAATTTGTATCTTGAAACATTACAGTTGTGATTACTTCAAATTGTGTGTATACAAAAGAAACTACCTTTTAAATTAAGCTCTCTAAAATATAATTATTAAATTATAAATTTTAAAGTCAAAATAAATTATTTGGCACCTAAAATTTTAAAAATACTTGTATAAAAAATTCACGTCTCATCTTCATCTTCCCGAAACAAATAAGTTGACCAATAAGCCAAATTAAACATTGCGAACACCAGTGGAAATGTAATCCTTGAAATGACGTCTATTCGTTTAGAACGTGTGGGGAACTTGGATAGCCAAGATCGACAACAGTTCTCTCGTGCCATTTGCATGTGAATTTCGCACTGTCGGCCAGTCATATGTTTCTAAAAAAAATCACAACTATATAAGGAAATTTTGTATTTTGTATACAAGTGTTCCATTTAAGTGCTACACTATTGCTATCTCGAGAAGTATAAGAGATACGATGTTCGTTAAATTAGCAAACATTTTCTAAATTATGACTATTAAAATGAACAAAACAAAAAATTTTCTTAACCGGTGGTTCTCAAAATACGGGACCCAACTTTTTTATTTTAAATTAGAACCTACATTTTTTATTAGCTCATTCGATTCAGTATTTTTTCTGAATTCAACGATATCCATATGTAATACTCTATTATTATAAAGTTTTTGAGAAAAATGTAAAATTAATAATGTATCATTTTTATTATATATGACTATACAAAGAGTGTTATGGAAAAAACAAATAAATCAAATGAAGAAATAATAACAAAAACTTTTATAATTTTCTTTAAGTTGTGAATAATTTTTATTTAAACATAATGAAATACATAAATAATATTAACAATTGTTTTAATGATTTATTTGTTTTTTTCCATAGCGCTCCTTGTATAGTCATATTTAAATAAAAATGATACATTATTAATTTTGCATTTTTCTCAATTTTTTTGTAATAATAGAGTATTACATATAGATATCGTTGAATTCAGAAAACAATACTGAATCAAATAAGCAAATAAAAAAAATAGGTTGCCATTTAAAATAAGAAAGTAGCACCCCGTATTTTGAGAACCACTGATCTATAAAAAATCTTGTTTCGCTCATTAAAGTAGTCTTATAAAATAGAAATTGTTTGCTAATTTAACCGACTTCGTATCTCTTATACTTCTCGAGATAGCAATAGTGTAGCACTTAAATGCAACACCCTGTATAGAGGTCAATGGATAAATTAGACAAAACTGGTATCAGTTTTATGCAATTTCTTGATCTGCTGTTCATTTTATGACAAAAATTGTAGAGAGAAAATGTTGTTCAGAATTAAAAGTTGTATGCAAAATAGATTTTACTTTTTTTATATTTGTGGTTTCTTCACAATTTTAAATAGAAATTTAAAAAATTTGTTAATAAGCCCTAAATTTGCTATCTATGAAACTGTACAAAGATATGACTATTAACGAAAACCCGACATGAAAATTCCTTAAGCAACATCTGATTTTTTAAAATTATGGGAGGAGTTTATGACGTCACGTGTGGCAGACCAATGACATTGTAACAATATTTTTTTATGAGAGATCCCCCATATTTTTCACTAATGGGAATGAAAAATATATAGTTTGTGGGCGGGGCGCTGTTGAATTATAGGCGGGATACTCAGCTTTCATATTTCTGGCCAATAGAATCAAATCCACAACTATAGCTACTTGATAAATTACAGCTGACTCGTCTGCCATTTTGGAGCCACTTCAATCATTCAATATTAGTGTTACAGTATAAGTAATGGGGTATGTGACCATATTCGAATTTCAATATATATATATATGTCATAAAATATAAAAACTAACCACTGTGGCTTCTCATTATAATAATAAAAACTAAACATTAATTTGTAATAATCTTGTTATTATTAACAATTTAATGTTTTGGAGAATGGATATATGCCGTAAGTATGTTAGAATGGTGGACGAAGACAGATGGACTGCGGGAAGGAAAGAGACAGTTATAAATCAGCCTATCAGCGTCGCGGTTATGTTGTGGTAGGTGTGGCAGGGTGTGGCATGGTCACATATGGCTATAACTACAGGGTGGGGCAGAAAAACCTATCCGATTTCAAAACGTTATAAAATTAAAACCACTCAACTTGTCAAAAATTTTTTTTATTAACATATCGCAAATTTTATGCCATTTTTAAATTTAAGTTTTGAAAAGCACATCACTCAAATGTCGTCCTTGGGAGCGGATACACTGATTTAGGCGCTCGCGGTAGCTTTCCATGACTTTCACCGTCATTTCCACAGGAATTTCTTCAATTGCCCGAGCAATTTCCCTTCGTAAAGCAAGAAGGGTCCTTGGTCGATGCTGGTAAACCTTCGATTTGAGGTAACCCCAAAGGAAGAAGTCACATGGAGTGAGATCCGGTGAGCGCGGCGGCCAGCCAAGATCACCTCTCAGGGAAATGAAGCGACCGGGAAACAGTTCCCTGAGAATGTCCATTGATCGTCGCGATGTGTGGGCGGTTGCACCATCCTGTTGAAACCACACATTTTCCACGCCATTTTCTTCCATTTTGGGTCTAAGAAAATTTTCCAGCATGAAACAATAGCGCTCGCTGTTGACCGTTACGGTTTGCCCATTTTCTTCAAAAAAGTAAGGCCCCCAGACGCCTAGGCGGGAAAGAGCACACCACACAGTCACTTTTGGGCTATGGAGGCGTTCCTGATGGATTTCTCGAGGATTTTCGTCACTCCAATATCGAAAATTCTGCCTGTTAACGGCACCACAAAGGTGAAAATGGGCTTCGTCCGTGAAGAGCACAACATCGTCGTTTGGGAGTTCTCGGAGATCGCGACACAGGTTCGTACGGGTTTCAAAATCCCTTTCACTTAATTCCTGTGCAACAACCATTTTGTAGGGATGCATTTTGAGGTCCCGGTGCAAAATGCGCCGAATACTGCGGTTGGAAATCGCCAAAGCGAGCGAATGTTTTCGCGCCGAACGACTCGGGGAACGTTCAATCGCGGCTCTCACATTGGCCACGTTTTCAGGTCCTGTTGCTGTCCTGGGACGTCCAGGCGACTTCTTTTTCAATACTGAACTCGTCTGTCTAAAATTTGACACCCACACTTTAATCGTAGCGTGATGTGGAACAAGATCATGACGCCCGAATCCGAAATGAATTCGAAAAGCACGTTGTGTAGCAATTATCGAACCGCCGCATTCGATAAACCGCTCAATAACAAAAGCACGATGTTCACCAGACCAAGGCATGTTGACTACTGACAAATGGCATAAAACCGGCTTTCTAACGGTTTTTACCCCACTACTCTACCTGCTCCCTCTTCTGGGAAAAAGGGATTTGAAATCGGATAGGTTTTTCTGCCCCACCCTGTATCTCTTTCCCTCTCAGTCTAACCGTCTTTTTTCACGCTTCTACCATTGTCACGTCACAAATCCCTTCCTCAAATTTTTAATAATCATTTTCTCGTAAAGTACGCATCGATGTAAAAAATACGGGTATTTTATTTTTTTGTCTAGTATCATATTATGTAAAAATAAAAATTTGGTCACAAACCCCATCATAGAAATTATTTGAGAAATAGTTACAATTTTTACAAGTACTTATGCAATACACATATTTTTCTGTAACCTCAAAAATCTTAACGAATCGTATTTTTTATTTTTTTATTTTAAAGAAATATATAATGGCAAATATGGAAGTTATATTTAATTTTGAAAAATAGTTACTACAGATACTTATAAAAAATTCACTTTTATTTCATAATTCACTGCGTTCACTTTGGCTCCAATATGGCGGACGAGTAAGTTATGTATTATCTAGTAGCTGCCCAAGCAACACAACATCGACGTGTCGATGGATGCCGTTTAGGCGACGTGTTTTTAACGTAAAATTTTCGACGTTTCTGGTCGATGCGACGTCATTATTTTGACGTTGAAGAAACGTTCGACACACGTTTAATATTGACTTGTCAATATTCACGTTATAGAAACGTACAGCGACCGTCTCAGTCATTTGTAAATTATATGTATAGCTGTTTTAACCAAAAAAATATTATTTTAGTATATTTCTTGAACCTGAAAGCAATGATAAAAGTTTAAAAAAAAATTGTAAAATGTACTAAATCTTCCTTGAATATTGTGTCACATATGTAATCTTCGTCTATGTAACGTCTATAAACGACGTCAAATTTTCGTCGTTAAACCACGTCGATTCGACCAACGCATAATCGGTTTTGTGACGTCAACAAATTGCGTCATATATGCGTCGATATCGCGTCATTTGGTTGCTTGGGTGTATACATATTTCCATTATGGATAAATATATAAACAATATTATTTTATTCATCCGTCATTTTTTGTGAAAATTAAATTAAATTTTTGCCGTAAAATAAATACAGGAGCTAGAAATTGCATGAAACTAGAATCACATTAGCTATGTTCGCCACTAGCCGGTATACCAAATTTGAATATACACACCACAGCATAAGCCGTATTATTGCTCCGCGACGCAATTTCCATAAACTCCAACTCCATCCTGTGCTGTACTTTAGATTTCTTTTGTTTATCCGTTCTGGAAGCATAATTAACTAGCGCGAACTCTAAAAGTGCACCGAAGACAAACGTCAGACACACTCCTGTCCACACGTCGATAGCCTTGGTGTAAGACACCGGCGGCAGTGAAGAGTTGATACCCGAGGTCTGTGTGGCCATCGTCAGCAGCGTGGTCACGCCCAACGACACGCGAGCTGGCACTGCGCCTTGGTCCAGCCAGAACGAAACCCAAGACACGATTACCAGCATACAGCAAGGGATGTAGATCTGAATAAGGTAGTAGCTAAATTCACGTTTAAACAGGAGGTCCACCTGCAGATGTTTCTTATATCAGTACTATTATTATAAAATACTTGATATTTGACATGAAAATTATATGCTTTCTGTCCTACCTTCAAACAGCTATACTCTCCCGTATTTGTTTTACTGTTGCAGTAATCGGTAAGGAACTTTCCTAAAGTAAACCGTGGTAAATGTAGATTCTTTACCACTTGGACTGGATCACCTTCTTTCCATAGGAATACTAAATCATCAGTCGTCCATCCATCTGAAAATATTAAATTAAAAAAAAAACATACATAAATTTGATGTATATTAATACATACAACTTGCCATACGCAGTGAGCAAACTTGTTGGTCCAGAGGATATAATTTTAAATCCATTGGACAGGATAGTGTTAAAGATATCCTAAAATTCAGAAAAACTTTTTTGAAAAATATCAAATTACATTAAAAATGTATATTTCAGTTACGATACGACAATAGAACGCGGGCAGACACGTGACTCAAACGACCTTGAGTTTTGTTTGCTCTTTTACAAAAACAATTTGAAGTCTGATCCTTCAAAATATTCTTTTTAAAAAATACACCGGGGCATTACTGCCCGAATAAGTTAAGTTAAAATTTATACATATGCATTTCTATTTATATCATGTAAAATAATTGTTTGAAAAAATTATTACTGCCAATTAATAAGTATGATTCCAATAAGGCATTTCACATAAATCAAATTTCACAATTTAGGTTATATTAATTGATACTTAATGCACTACTGACAAAAAAAAAAAATTCTGATGAGAATTAACCTTCTGTTAAAATTTTAAATTATAATTAAAGTTTGCATCTTTCTGAAACGAATTGTGTAATGGTGCCGCTGAATGACGTCACTATTTAACATTACTATAATGAAAAGCCGCTAGATGGCAAAGATTAGTGAGAGTAAGCGTGCAAAGCTCAACATAGATGGCATCATAGCCATGTATGTCGCCGATAATTGTTCATGTTCAAAACGCGGCTGTTTTTCTCCGCCTCGTCGTTTGCCAAGTGACGTAAGTTGTTCACTAACGCAGCCATTTTGATTTTCAAACAAGTTAGACGTCAAAGTAACATTTAAAGATAACCTGAAATTTACGAAAGTAAACATGTCGGTGAAACGCTGTTTTGTGCCATTGTACAAAATACTAGCGAAAATAGTGAGAAAGAAACAAGAAAGAACGAAAGAAGTACAGCTGACAGCTGAGTGATGCGTGGATAACTTCAGGCCAAATGAAAATTATATTTATAAAAATGAATAGAATGATGTTATATATTATAGCATTTCTATCAAATATTTAGATATGAAATTCTCAATTTATAATCTATATATTTTTTATTTTAGAAATTCTGTGTCGATATTTATATCTGTCTGTATGAGTCTGAACTTGCAGTGTGAACGTGTGACGTCACAATATGGCTGATTTTTGCAACTTTTTAAAAATGTCATACTTTAAAACGATTTTATAGAACAAAAAATGTAAATAAAAAATAATTTAATCATACATAACGATAAATTAGACATGTTTGTTCGATTTAAACAAAAAAACGAATAATTATTTTTTTGCATGACCTCATTATTTTTAGCGTTAAAAATATATCGAAAATAATAAAAATTCTATTTTATAAACTGTTTTTATATGGTTATTTTGTAACATTTAGAACCGGAAATAATTCAGTTATTAAATACTGAAGAAAGATTTTTGTGAAAAATTGGTATGCACTCACCGGGATTTGAACCCAAGGCCTTTCTACTACTAGACATAAGAAGGTCCTGCCGATATTAAATTTTTTAAACATAAAAAAATAAAAGTAGGGCTTTTCTAATAGGGGATTCCGATTAAGCGAATTTTAAGCGCCTCGTCGCGGTATTTTTATGAACTATGTGGACATACAAGTAACTGTCATCGTGCTGTCAAGTTGTGAAATTTGTATTTTATATTAAAAATGTGGGTATTAGGTGCGCGTATGGCCTCTGTACAGTGTACAGTATAGTGATTACAGGAATAAATATAAAAAATATGAGAGGAGAAATATTCGTTTTCCGGGAATGGACTGTGTCATATTTTGAGTCAGAGCTCAACGTTTCGCCCGCAGTCATATGGGGCATCTTCAGGCGCAAGGGGGATAGTACTGTCTTAAACACGGTTACCCGACGTGTCAACCACGCTAGAGGCCGAGTTTAAGCAACAAGAAGGGAGACTCAGTTTACAAGGTTACCCGACGTGTAAACCACGCTAGAGGCCAAATAAACCAAATTTTATTTGGCCTCTAGCGTGGTTTACACGTCGGGTAACCTTGTAAACTGAGTCTCCCTTCTTGTTGCTTAAACTCGGCCTCTAGCGTGGTTGACACGTCGGGTAACCGTGTTTAAGACAGTACTATCCCCCTTGCTCCTGAAGATGCCCCATATGACTGCGGGCGAAACGTTGAGCTCTGACTCAAAATATGACACAGTCCATTCCCGGAAAACGAATATTTCTCATGACTCAGACTGTGGAAGCCTACGCAATTAATATGAGAGGAGTTAATTTTATCTTATTTTTCCAAGCCGATCTCATCTCTCATATTTTATGCGTAGCTACATCATACTAAATGGTTTCGTGGAAGTAGTGGTATATGTGTCCGTAGTTAAATAGGTTTGATATGTTATGAGATGGAAAATAGCCTCACTTTATATTTACATCAACTACCACACACGTGTTACATGAAATTACCGCAGATACCCATTTACCATCATCAATGCACGATAATATATTATCACTGCATCCCGCATTCATACAATTTTCATTTCTGAAAACGTTGAAACATTTTGAGTTAGTATAAATCAGTAAAAACCCAGTAACTAACCGGAACTAAAACCTTAAAATAAGATCGCTCTTTTTCCGCCTTTTTTCAGACCACGACACTGACCATCTTTTTTAGGTCATTCACAGAATGATTTTCAATATTTTTTTTTAATTTCGCCCCTGACACTGAATATGCATTTTAAAAAAATTCATTTTCATCACTTACCGAACACATGCCAACAGAAAATGTCTATTTGTCCACATAGTTCAAGATTTCACCGCAAATGGCGTACTTTGTGACGTCACGATCGGAATCCCCTATTAAATGTACTTAGACATATATCGACATACCTAATACTATAAAGGACAGATCCATATGGAAAAATTCGGATATAAACATTCGGCATTATAATATTATGAAAATGACCTTCCTTTTCATTCGAGAAAAACAAATCTGGCATCCATACTTTTTTTGCTTCGGTTAAAGTCAAATACTTCAATCTTCCACCAAGATCATTAAACTTCAACCGTTCATCCAACCATTCTTCTCGGAAGGTAAATTGTACACTGTATTCCTGAAAAAAAATCTCATTACCACGAGAATAAAATTATAAGTGCACAATGCAAAACATAAAGACAGACCATGCTTCAAATAACACAAAATGACAGTAAAACTCCTGGAAATACAAAAACGGAGATAGAGCAGTGTGTATGTGTAAAGACAGGAAATCCAAACAGATATCGACGGTTAGTCTACGATGTACGAAAATCATTCACTGTACAAACGAACAACTTACCATTGTTACGTCATCTATTTTTGATATACTTCTTACAAATATGTTGACACGGACTATTGCGGGACCATCTAATATTTAAAAAGAAAATGTTAGTCTATAATCATAAAAACTGCTTGATCCAATCTGGATTCTGTTTATCATTCGTGTTTTCTTAATAAATTAAAAGTAAAAATGTTATACAGCTATATAATATTACAATATGGTCATGTCATGTAAAAGAGCCATTCCAAATAACTAAGTTTAAATTATGCTACTGTTTAAAACGCAGTGCAAATTTATTAAATGGAAATTTGTTCTTACCTGTACCATTTATTCCAGATGGTCTAATTCGAGCATCATAGCGGCCAGGCCCTAAAATTTGGTCTAGCACTTCTTTCTCTTTTTCCCGAAAATTAATTTTTGCAAAACTATAACTAAAATTTAATTTTATAAATAGCTATAGGAAAACAAATTGATTTATTTTATACTTGCCATATAAAAGATGTTAATAATAAGAATTTATATTTATACATTTTTAATTAAAATGTAAACTATATAAAATATTCACTCTGTTTAACTCATTTTATCGTGTGCTTTTTAATTTATTCATTTTTAAAATACCGCGAATATAATAAATGTTGTACTCCCTCATAACTCCAGTTTTATTGATTGCGATGTACTGTTATTATAGTTTAATAAATCAACAGCAGTTGCATGAAAATACATTAACACATGCATAAAAATGTTTAATATATAAATTTTAAATACAATAACTACATTTTACCATTAAATTAGATTCCAAACATTTTATATAAATTTTTCTCGTTTTATTACTGAATTAGCTGCAGCCATCTATTGTACAAATAATATATTACATTTAAACTGTAAATATTAATAAAAAATATAACAACAATTAACAAAAGGTGTAGTTTAATTCTACGAAATAATGTAATTGAAATATGTTTACGGTATCATTAAAATGTAACGACTTAAAAAATGAGAATAATATGCAAGCAGAGCTGGATTAATAAATTTTGGGGCCCCTATTACTAGGTTAGTTACTTAAAAAACTGAAGTATGATTATTGATATTTTATAATATTGAACTATCAAGTGTGTTAATAAGAGCGGTTAATGATTGAGACATTTTAACGCTACGCTACGTTATTTGTTGAGATTATTAATCACCAATTTACACATGTTTAGTTACAATAATATTTTTCCGTTGACCGTATCTACTGAACTGGAAATAGCTATTTGTGTATTAAGAGCGCAAAATGGGACATTGTCGATTGAGAGGCTGTTGCCGCGCGACGCAGGAGCGAGGCATTCTCTCGAAATCGACAATGTCCATTTGCGCTCGAAACACACACAAGATTTTTTCTACAGTCGCCACAATGGGGTCCTCCACCATAACAAAAAAATATTTTTTATTTATTTTTACTTATCGGTATTTTCCATTCTTCTTGAGCTATTGTTTCAATCTAATCTAAGCATTTTATATTTTCGTTTTTGTAAATGAATGCCCTATTTTATTTTCACAGCAGTGTGGCATTTTGTTTGGTTATGTAAGTGGATAATGTGTAACTAGAGTGTCATTAATTCCTGACTAAACGTTTCCATTAAGAATGTAGCCAAGTAACATTTCTCAACATTGTATAGTTAGAAATTTGAGGAGCGAGCGTTTTTTCTACTTTGTCGCTCTAGAGCGGCAAAGTGACATTTTGCGTTGACAAAAGAGAGCGCAAATGGCTACTTTGTATATAGACTGTAGAAAAATGATTTTATTTATTAGGTTAGTAACGTTTGACACGCGACTTAAAATTTTACGTATGAATTTTTATGATACAAATTATGACATCAAATTGCAAAGACCTGATTTATCATTCTAATTATTAATCGACTTCAATCACTTGTAGTTTGCGAACTAATTAATATTTGAACAAAATTCTTTCACTAACACTCATTAATTTACTTATATTTTCGCATTCTTATCTAAGATAGTTAAAATTTGAGTATGGTCTAGTACTCCATACGCCATATGAAAATGAAGGCTCTGCAGATGCATTTGAAACCAGTATGGTTAAATTAATTTGTAATAATCTATAGGCAGAGGGACCCGGTCCCATTTAATATTCTTGATGTTGTTTCTATTTTGTCACAATGTTTCTTAAGAGGATAAAAATAAAATATTTGTGGCCTCTGTAAAATCGGGGGCATCAAGCAGCCGCTTTGTCGCCTTATGGTTAGAGTCCGTGCGTTTAGAGAAAAACCGGCGCACAGACTAAAATTCATCCGGGCGGGTCCAACTTTTGAAAGTAGGGATGGTATGATATTGTGACAGGTAGCAGCTGTTCGTAGCAACGACCAAATATAACTAGACAAAACATTCCCTATCCCTCCTCACTGAATGTTTTGATTTCGGCTGGCCAGACAAAGAAACTAGAGATAGAGATATGTCTTGTCTAATTCGAGTATTTCTCACTAGAGGCCACATAGAGTGTATAATCTAGTGTTTAATTTGAACATTGCTCACTGGAGGCCACGTAGAAGCATGTGTATTTTGTATTTGTTTTGTAGTTGTAGTGGTTTTGTGAGTGACACGTTGATTTATCTTTAATATTAAACCTTTTAAATTATATAATGTTAACCTTATATGTTAACCACGAAATTTTAACTAAGAACACTTGCGCCTCTATTGAGAAACGTTCAAACTAGACACTGATACTCTACGTGGCCTCAGGTGACTTCTAGTGAGAAATACTCGGATTAGACAAGACATATCTCTATCTTTAGTTTATCTGTCTGGCCAGCCGAAATCAAAATAAACCAACTGAAGTTTTGTCTAGTTATATTTAGTCGTTGGTTTGTAGCGTACAGATTACAGATATAAATATGGACAAAGATATTTAATCAAATGGCTTTTGTGCGAGTAATAATTATATGTATACTTGTTTATGAATATTACGTATCGTAAGTAACATTTAAATATTATTCAGTTAAATGTTTATTAATAGCCAACATTTGTAAGTTGGGTAGTACAACTTCTACTTTTCTCTAAACGCACAAACTCTAATACGGCCCTGTATGCAACGTATGTAATGCCATCTAGTACGTCAAAATTTATGATACGCATGCACCTCATTCAACCAACTTTCGACCACAAATCGACAATGGATATCCAAACAAATGGCAGTTGTTACAATGATCGTGCGATGTTTTTTGACGTGAATTATTCTTAATCAGTGTTGTATTTCGTTATAGTGTTTTCTTCAATATAAAAATATTTTTTAATGCACTTTAAATTATAAAAATAACTTCATAATGTCAGGTGAATCAGATATGGACTATTCTGATAATGATTGTGATGATGATTATGATTACTACAATACTGGCGAAGATTGTGATATAGAACAAGTAGATCCTAGCAAAACGGATCCAGAATATTTTTCTTATGAATGTTTAAGTGAGGAAGAAGTTGAACGCTTGTTAAATGAATCTGTTGAAATTTTAAGTAATAACCTTCAGATCACACCATCACTTGCAAAAGTGAGTTTTTAAAGCTCTTTTATTGAAAATGTTGAATGTTCTTAATAAAATTCACATAGGTTCTACTTCATTCACATAACTGGGCTATTCAAGACATCATACGAAAATACAGAGACAATGCAAGCCAGTTGTTAGTAATGTCTAGAGTAAAACCTCCACATACGCCTTACGTAAACTCGGCTCGCTGTTTAACATGTCCAGTTTGTGTTACCCCCCAAATAAGCGAACAGTTTAGTAGCCTTTCTTGTGGACATTTATTTTGCAAGGAGTGTTGGAAAATGCATTTTGAAGTTCAAATTGCTCAGGTATAAATTAAACTATAATGTAGCAGGCTGAAATTTATATCGTTCA
The DNA here is from genome assembly GCA_963082715.1 of Harpalus rubripes. Classification (NCBI taxonomy): domain Eukaryota; kingdom Metazoa; phylum Arthropoda; class Insecta; order Coleoptera; family Carabidae; genus Harpalus; species Harpalus rubripes. The sequence goes on along the minus strand of OY720458.1, from coordinate 53,362,020 downwards.
TCTGTAGGGCATATCCACAGCAATTAGTTGCATGGCCCAAGATTGTGAAGTGTTGGTTCCGGAAGATTTTGTGCTGACGTTATTGACGAGAACAGCTTTAAGAGATAAATATCAACAGTTCACTTTTCAGGATTATGTTAAGTCTCATCCTCAGTTGAGATTTTGCCCTGGGCCCAATTGTCAAGTGGTCGTTTATTCTAAGGAACCCAAAGCCAAACGAGCCGTGTGTTCACACTGCAAAACTATCTTTTGCTTCAAGTAAGATTTTCACACTGTATTCACTCATGTATAATTCATTACGAAGCAAATAGTTCATATTTGTATAAACGGCACAGTTGTGTAAAAAAAAGTTTCACCCTCTTTATTTATAAATGGGGTATGTGACCAAATTTTGATTTTTACACATATGATACTAGACAAAAAAATAAAATATCCGTATTTTGGACCCATAAACTAACAACGGAATGTAACAAATTTATTTTCAAATCGTGAAATAAATTTTAAAATACGTTAACGAATTAAACATTTTATGACGTGACGGGTGTAGATTTGATTCTATTGGCCAGAAATATGAAAGCTGAGAATTCCGCTTGTAATTCCACAACGCCCTGCCCACAAACTATCCATTTTCCATTCCCATTGGTGAGAAATTTGCTGGAACTCTCATGAAAAACAATGTTACAATGCCATTGGTCTGCCACACCTGACGTCACAAACTCATCTTAATATATGGAATTTTCATGTCGGGTTTTCCTTAATGGTCATATCTTTGTATAAAGTTTCATAAAAAAAAATTTAAAAATAGGTTTATGGGCCTAATCGTAGTTTACGAGAAAATAATTATTAAAAATTTGGGGAAGGAATATGTGACTTCACCATAGTAGGATTGTGGAAGAAGACAAATAGATTGATCTCTAACTATCTCTTTCCCCCCAGTCTACTTGTCTTCTTCCACGATCGTGCCATGGTGACGTCACATATCCCTTCTCCAAAACATTAAATTGCTAATAACAATATTGTTACAAATTAATGTTTAGTTTTTTTTATTATTATTATAAGGAGAAGTTATAGTGCAGCGGTCGTCAACCCAATGATCACGACCTACCACTTCCGGTAGCTCACAGATATATCCCAAAAGAACTAAAAATAATAGAAATTTTCGTAAATTCTCATTATGTTTCGTTGCACAATAAAACAGACCATCTTTGCTTTGTCCTGATCAGAGACCCGAATTGTAACGAAACCGTAACCGAAAACTGCACCGATATTTGATTTTTTATGAAACCGGAACCTATACTTTATTTCATCAAATATGGAAACCGAAAACAGATATGAAAAATAAATTCGTTCTGTAACCGAAAACATAATGGAACCGAAATAATATCGGTACTAAAACCGTAAATTTAAAAATAGGTATTTTTTATTAACTCACATCTTTTTCGTAGAAATACTTTGTATACCTTCGAGTTCATAAGAAAGTAGTTTATTATTTTAAAAAATAGGGCATTTTACTCCATTTTCAAATTATTTTTTGCAATTATAATAAAAAAAATTACTCATTTGTTGACATTTTTCATTCAATCGCCCATTTAGTTTACGTATTACTATTCGAATAGAATTATTATTATAGCTTAAAATTAAAATATTAATAATTTACGAAACGTATTTAATTTTTCTTGCAAAAATTTTTAGATCACATCTTAAAATAATTACTTACAGATTCTTTTCGAATTTTGAATTCCGAACAAGCCGAATATATCTATTACTAGTTGTTAGTAAAACGTGGAATTAAAATGTTACTACGCGAAATAGGTATTAAATGTGTTTCATGTTGCAAAAAATAAAAACTAAGCTAATTTTTCATTTAAACCGAAACCGTAACGAAAACGAAATTTATTTGTTTTTTTAACCGAAACGAAACCCGATATATTTTCAAAAAAACCGTAACCGATAACCAAAACCGAATTTTTATTAATGTAAAAACCGTAACCGAACCCTAAAACTTTTCGGTTCGAGTCCCTGGTCCTGATCTTAGTACATGACTACGTTTATCTCGACGTTTGAAGCCGCTTGAATTTAGTAAATCCCTTTTCAATCTTCGAAATAAACGATCGAGATTAATACTTGAAGCCACTTGAAAATGTCAAGTCAAGCCTATAAAGTAATAGGCTTGGACTTACGAAGCGACTTGACTTCTGTCGAAATAAACAGTGAAGCTTCAAATAATGTAACTACGCATGCACACATCCGGAATATGTTTCAGTGTTACTAAATTCCTGTCATTTATTGGTTGTTTACATTTTATCTCATTTTATAAAAGTCGCGACATAAAACTTAGTAAAATTGTCGAAAAGCGAAATATTTGGAGCGATGAAGAAATAAATGTTTTTATAATGTTTTTGAAAGAGAAGACAAATAACATGACAATTTTTAGATTTTGGGGTTATATATCTAGGATGAAATTAGATTATATACCTCTCCCTGTCTGTCTGCATAATCGAATATTTAACTATCTTTTTTTTAGTCGATACGAATTTAAAGAAGATTGAAAATAACTCAATCCTATTTTCAATCCACTGAGATAAACTAATAGGATTTTTCAAGTCATAAAATACTTGAAGTCGCTTGAATTATCGAGATAAACGTAGTCATTAATAAATATTGGTAAAGGAAATATATTCTCTTTTCTAAAATATTCTGTGATTAGGTAATTTATTTTTGTGCATGAAAGGGGAAAAACATGCAGCTTCACATCCCTCGAAAAAATGTAACTTTCTCTGCTAGAAAATTTTTAAAGTAGCTCAACTCATTGAAAAGGTTGGCGACCCCTGTAGTGATTAGCTTTTATATTTTATAACTTATATATATGGTCACATACCCCATTGAATGTACTTAGGTGTGGTACGGATTACCACGCACCGACAGATTGTCTCGTGATAAAGAAGTGGCTAACAAAGTGTGCAGACGATAGTGAGACTGCAAATTACATCAGTGCACATACTAAGGACTGCCCAAAGTGTCACATTTGCATCGAGAAAAACGGAGGTTGCAACCACATGCAGTGCTACAACTGCAAGCACGATTTCTGCTGGATGTGTCTTGGCGATTGGAAGGCACATGGGTCAGAATACTATGAGTGCTCCAGATACAAAGATAATCCTAATATTGCTCATGAAAGTGTTCACGCACAGGTAGGGGTACGAAATATGTCTATTTTCACAATGAAACAGATAGGGCTCTATTCTGTTTCATCAAAAAATTATTATTATAACATTTCTTTTCTGTAGGCTCGTGAAGCTCTCAAAAAGTACTTGCATTATTACGAACGCTGGGAAAATCATTCGAAATCTTTAAAGCTCGAAGAGCAGACCCTTGAAGCTTTAAAAACCCGTATCAACCAAAAAGTGATGAACGCTTTGGGTACCTGGATCGACTGGCAATATTTATTCACCGCGGCAACTTTGCTCGCGAAATGTCGTTATACCCTGCAATACACCTACCCTTATGCTTACTTTATGGAACCCGGACCACGCAAAGAACTTTTCGAGTATCAGCAAGCGCAACTCGAAGCGGAAATCGAGAACTTGTCTTGGAAAATAGAAAGAGCAGAGACGACCGATAGAGGCGATCTAGAAAACCAGATGGACATAGCAGAAAAACGACGAACAACATTGTTAAAAGATTTTTTAGATGTGTGATATTTTGATTTTCTATAGAGGCTTATCATTGCACATTTCACGTTTGTGTTGTGACAGTGCATGTGTCTTGAAATAAATTAAAATGTATAAAAGATGATTTATATATTTATATGCAATTGTGCATAATTTATCGACTCAAAAAATAACAGAAATATTCTGATTAGAAGAAAATATTTTAGAATTTGTTAATAAAATAAAACAACTAGAATACGAGGGGGGACTTTTATGTATCTACCTAGCCACATCAAAATAAGTGACAATCACAATTATTCCCTGTCAAGTTGTCTGCTTCAAATAAAAAGAAAAATAAGTGCAGTGAAGATGCGTTATGCTCGTAAAGTTCTTGAACGGATCAAAAATCCATAAATATTGTCAATGGAGAAGATGTGCGTCATATTGTAAAATTTTGGTGTAAGCAATTTTGATTGAACCTAATGATTGAATAAAGTGCGGAAGATTTGATAAAGCAAACGAAGGAAAACATCAGAAATTGAAGATTTATTTTACAGAACGAAGAATGAATTTTTCAGTGATTGCAAATAGTGCTCGTGGCGAGTAATTTTGTATTAGACAATCCAAAATGACGTCATAAGTGGAGGGCAGGTGTGATTTTAACCTCACTTTTGAATATTTTTAAAAATTATTTACGTATACAGGGTAATTGCGTAGGCTTCCACAGTCTGAGTCATGAGAAATATTCGTTTTCCGGGAATGGACTGTGTCATATTTTGAGTCAGAGCTCAACGTTTCGCCCGCAGTCGTATGGGGCATCTTCAGGAGCAAGGGGATAGTACTGTTTTAAACAAGGTTACCCGACGTGTCAACCACGCTAGAGGCCGAGTTTAAGCAACAAGAAGGGGAGACTCAGTTTACAAGGTTACCCGACATGTAAACCACGCTAGAGGCCAAATAAACTAAGTGACAAAAGGAAGGCCGATCTTTAGATTAGTATATAACTGTCTTCTCGGCCTTCCTTTCGTCACTTGGTTTATTTGGCCTCTAGCGTGGTTTACACTTCGAGTAACCTTGTAAACTGAGTCTCCCCCTCTTGTTGCTTAAACTCGGCCTCTAGCGTGGTTGACACATCGGGTAACCTTGTTTAAGACAGTACTACCCCCCTTGCTCCTGAATATGCCCCATACGACTGCGGGCGAAACGTTGAGCTCTGACTCAAAATATGACACAGTCCATTCCCGGAAAACGAATATTTCTCATTTTCCGTATACAGCATGTTTCCTTTAAAACAACCAGCGCTTTTTTAGGCGAACTAACAACTTTAGAGAAAAATGTTTCATACCAAAAATGATCAAGAATAAGGGGATAATGTATCAATAGTAACAAACCGAATATTTAACCAGTGGTTCTCAAACAGTAGAACAAAATTATATTTTTTTAAATGACACCCTACATAATTTTTTTGTCCTTTAAATAGAATATTATTTTCTGATTTCAACGATATAAATATAGCATAGGGTTGTATAACAATTATTTGGAGAAAAATAGTATTAAAAACTAGAAATAATGTAATAAAAAATGGTTTTACTACTAGCGTAACTAGGCAACAGACGTATCAATACCCGTGTATTGCATAGCCTATTGTAATATAACATTATTTTTAATACCATTTTTCTCGAAATAATTGTTATACAACCCTATACCATATTTATATCGTTGAAATCAGAAAAAAAATCTCTATCTAATGGGCTAAAAAATTATATAGGATACCATTTAAAAAAATATAATTCTGTTTTGCCGTTTGAGAACCACTGGTCGAATTTCCGGTTTGTTATTATTAATAAGTTAGCCCCTTATTCTTGATCATTTCTTGTATAAAACATTTTTTTCTAAAGTCATTAGTTCGCCCAAAAAAGCGCTGGTTGTTTTAAAGGAAACACCCTGTATACCGTGTGTCTGCCTTAAAGGTGTACAGGGTGTAAATCGAAAAGTGAAACACGGAAAATCAATTTTTCTTTACGCAAACGTTACCTAATTATTTTATGCAAAAATACTTCAAATAAAAGTTATAGAGATTTAAATGCAGCATCTAAATCATGTGAAACGAGTATTTTATCTTTGTATATAAACGTAAAAATTGATTACAAAGTTATAGTTTTTATGAGCATTTTGTCTAAGCAGCCATGGATATATGACAAAAAAAAAACAAATACGTTGTTCTTTGTCATAAATCCATGGCTGCTTAGACAAAAAGCTTATAAAAACTGTAACTTTGTAATTAATTTTTACGTTTATATGAAGAGATAAAATAATCTGTTCACATGATTTAGATGCTGCATTTAAATCTCTATAACTTTTATTTGAAGTATTTTTGCATAAAATAATTAGGTAACGTTTGCGCAAACAAAAGTTGATTTCCCATTTTAAACTCATATGTTTCACTTTTCGATTTACACCCTATATACCTTTAAGACAGACACACGGTATATTATTAATATGATAGAAATCGAAATATTTTGATACAAATTATTCATAAAATTAAACCATAATTTTTTCCATGATTCCATCATTGAGAAATATATGTATGCAATTTATTTCTGACAGCTGCCCTCCACTAAATTCATTTATTATGGATTGGTTTATAGTCATCTGTGGTAGGGGTAAGGTCGCAATTTGATCTTCTGCGCATATCTTCCTCTCGCCATCACTCGTGACGAGCACTGAAACTCGATAAAATATTTCTTTTAATTTATAAAATTACACAAAAATCTCCCCCCTTATAATTGTTTATTACTAGTTAGAATTTAGTTTTTTGTTTGTTATAGGAATTTATTTTGTTTTGTTTCATAAAAGTTGTTCTATTTTATTAAAAATATTCTGAGTAACTGGTACCTTCGTGTTTCTAGTAAGTGTAGTATTTTAAATTTGTAACTTTATATACGGTTTTGTAAAAAAAATTATGGATTTCAATATGCGCATCTAAATTATAACTGCATTTAATAAACATATCAAAAATATTTTCGAGGTGTAGAATTCGGTTCAGTATTTTTGACTTAGATATATTGTGATGTACTGGAAATTTTAGTTTAGCAAGTAGGTACTTTCATAATGAACTAAACTCGTCGTTATGGATATAATTTTTTAACATGATATAAACTTTAATTTAATTTATTTGTCATGATGCGGCTAATAAGTAAGGAAGTAAAGATATTTGATGAATTGTTAAAGGCAAACCAATGTTAATAAACTATAATTCTCTATCTATTTGACATTGGCATTAGTTATAATTGCTTTTGTACCTAAAAGTTGGCAACCGTTTATTATAATAAAATATGTATTGTTCATTTCAATAAATTTCATACTACGTGAAATGTATTTTGTATCACATTCATGGAGACAATGGCTGGTAGCATGAGCGTGGTTCTAACACCTATTTTAACCAAAACCATGCCAACGACATGGCATATACTTCAGGGTTATTAACAAAATCAGTGTTGTCAATATACTGATTAACTCGAAAATGTATTGACAACCATATTCAATAAATTTGAATTCATTATTTTAAATTGTTTATTCTACAAAGAAGGCAAGATAAAAATCGTATTAAACACTCTTAAATAATGCCGTCAAATTTATTAAATATGGCTGACAGTACATTTTCGGTTTATTCAGTATATTGGCAACACTGATTTTGTTAATAACCCTGAAGTACGTGCCAAGTTGTTAGTATGGTTTTAGTTAAAACCGGTGTTAGAACCACGCTTGTGATACCAGCCTATGATTTTTGACAGTTTTATGTAGAGTGCGTACACGAAAGAACAAGCCAGCTGCGTCCCAACCCTCGGTGGAAAAAAGTGACGTTGACGTTTATGATTGGCTACGGCCCGAATCCATAAACTCGTCAGTTTTGTTTAAAACGCTTCGTAAATTTTAAAATGTTATTTTGAAATAATTTTTTTTATTGTATTTAATTAAAAATAATGATTTGTATTAACACAAAATATTAACCAGCTTGTTCTTAACGGGTGCACATTCTAATTAATAAAATTGGTCAATAGGGGATTCCACCATTTTTTTTATATACAGGTGAGTCTGGGAAGACGCCCCCCCTTTAACTTTTTTATTATAAGTAATAGAAAAAATGGCTCATATAAAAGTTTTATTATTTTACATATACTATTTGATGGCAGATGTAGATATTTTTTATAAAGTCAGGTTTACAAGATACGACTATCAACTTTTATTTTGCAAATGGCAACCTATAATTATTTTAATAAAATAGAAACCTCCATTTTTTTCTCTTTTCAACGATGTATTATTTTTTATTCATGTATTTGAAAAATTTCGAGAAAAATAAGATAATTTAGAAATAATTTTTAAACAAATATTATAGGTGGCTATGTGAAAATAAACCGTAACAATGCTATACAACTTAGCAAACTAAAACAACAAATTTAGTAACAAAAACAGTGTTCTTAAACTCGGTTGCCGACGTCTAGGAAACCGCTCCCGGTAAATTCTTTTTGCTGGTATTGACACGCGTGTAAAGGTCATAATAATAGCCACCTATAATATTTGTTTAAAAATTATTTCTAAATTTTCTCATTTTTCTCGAAATTTTTCAAATACATTAATAAAAAATAATGCATCGTTGAAACGAGAAAAAAATGGCGGTTTCTATTTTATTAAAATAATTATAGGTTGCCATTTGAAAAGTAAAAGTTGATAGTCATATCTTGTAAACCTGACTTTATAAAAAATATCTACATCTGCCATCAAATAGTATATGTAAAATAATAAAACTTTTATATGAGCCATTTTTTTCTATTACTTACAATAAAAAAGTTAAGGAGGGGGCGTCTTCCCAGACTCACCCTGTATAATTTCATCTGAACGTATAAGTAAAACTAAGACTGTCTGAAAATCCGGTGAAAAAATCCTATTAATAAGCGACTTATAGTCCTCTGAAATTTGAAAATATAGATGTGATGTCACGTATATAAGTTTTTATATCAAACTATTTTCTTCGTGGACCTAAATGTTCTTGAAATATATACTATTTCTAAATTATATTTATGAAAAATAAATGAATATTATTATACTGTACAAGTCGACATGTTTTATAATTGGAAATTTATTTAAATTATAAAGTTAAATGCAAAATATTTATATTCAAATAAAAACTGTTTGAGAATTGTACTACTGGACTGATAGCCACGCCTCCGCTATTTGAATTTCTCTACATCCATTGGTAGTAGGCTCCGCCCCTAACTAGGTATTCGTTATATATTTATAGGCGGTCTTTGAGTCGCAAAGCAAAATAATATATATGGATTTCATATGAGTGACGAGCTGCTAAAACAACAACCACCTTATTTCCGAAGTATTTAAATTATATCATTTTATTTCTTTATTAATATTCATTAATAAGCATATAGTTTCACTATTTTTTACTAATTTCTCTTAATTCGATTGAGCTGTAATCCCCTATTATGCTAATGGTGAAGACGTTACAATAGATTATAGATTTTTAAAGTCAAATAAATACGTACATTAAACATGAAATTTTATATTTTATTCAATATAATTTAAACATTTTAAGTAATTTTTAATGTTTTATTTGTCAATATATATTAATTAAATATTATTTACAAATTATATAAAAATGTATTACAATTTTAGCGATGAAAATATTTTGCAATGTCACAATTTACCGGTAAAGAAAAAATTATTATTTATTTTTAAAAAAACTAAAATATTAATTATATGCAATTATAAAATTACGAAGAAAGAAAATTGGATATAAACGATCTAAAATATACAGGGTGTAAGAGCTAAACGAGCTACCTTAAATAATTTCTATATTATTAAAAATACAATGAAATGCTATAAGACAATTTTATAGAAGGCCAAGGGGGACATCCGATTAGAGAAGAAAATATTTTTTTGAACCAGTGGTTCTCAAGTTACAAACAAATGTTATATTTTCTTAAATGGGATGATATATATTTTTCAGGCCTATTCGATAGAGTATGTTTTTCTGAATTCAACTATGTGATTATTTTATATCCTTACATAACAAAAATATTGAGAAAAATTTAATTTAAATTTAAATAAATTTTTCTCAATATTTTTGTTGTCAGGTTATAAAATAATATAAATAATAATTTGTTATTGGAAATAGGAGAAAATTCTTCAAATAAAAGTTGTAGTAGATGAAGGGGGACATTCACTTATTGAAGAAAAGAATTTTTTTAACCAGTGGTTCCCAAACTATGACACAAAGTTATATTATTTTAAATGGGATGGTATATATTTTTAGGCCCATTCGATAGAGTATTTTTTTCTGAATTCAACTATGTAATCATTTTATATCCTTATATTACAAAAATATTGAGAAAAATTCAATTGAAATTTAAATAAATTTTATTTTGTTATTTTTTAGTAGGCTATGCATGAAAAAAATTGAACCTAAATTTAAACAAAACATAAATATTTGGTTATAACTTTATAAAAAGCAAGAATAGGAATTATGCATTAAATAATTGAAATTAACAGATAACAGTTTTATTTTTCATACATAGCCTACTGAAAAATAACTATAAAAATAAAATTTATTTAAATTTCAACTGCATTTTTCTCAATATTTTTGTAATATAAGGATATAAAATGTATACATGGTTGAATTCAGAAAAAAATACTCTATCGTGTGGGCCTAAAAAATATATACCATCCCATTTAAGAAAATATAACTTAATGTTATAGTTTGAGAACCACTGATTAAAAAAATACTTTTCTTCAATAAGTAAATGTCCCCCTTCATCTATAACAACTTTTATTTGAATGATTTTCTTCTATTACCAATAATAAAGAAAATAATCGGGGTGTCCCGAGAAACACACTGTATATTATCCTATTTAAAAAAATATAACATTGTATTGTACCTTGAGAACCACTGGTTTTAAAAAATATTTTCTTCTCTAATCGGATGCCCCCCTTGGTCTTCTATAAAATTGTCTTATAGTATTTTATTGGATCTTTAATAATATAGAAATTATTTGAGGTACCTCGTTTAGCTGTTACACCCTGTATATACGTACGTAAGTATCAATTAATATAAATAACTGTTAATTTACCGGTATGACCTAATTTTAAAGTATATACAATAGAGCCCCGATAATCGGAAAAGGACAAATTATTCACAGGGTATATTATGTTTTAGGTGAAAATTTAATAAGCCATAAAATTATTTTAAGTTGGTTTATTGACACACGGTTTGGTTTATAATATTTTAACAATAAAACAAAAAAAAGGATTCAGATTATCGAAGCTCTATTATAAATATAAAACCTGGACATTCTGTATATACAACATTATAAACGTGCAATAATTAATGTTACACAAAAATTCGAAATATGGCAAAAATAATACAATTATTAATAAATTCAATGGCTGTTCAATATTTAGTAAATTTAAAATTTTGGAGCATTGTTTCTATCACAGTTTTTCAGATATTAATAGTTTGCAATAACAATAAAAACAGATTAACCACATTTCGACTTTTGGTATAACTAATTAAAACGTATTTTTTATTTAAAATATAATCTGATTTTTTGATAACTACTTAATACTATTTATTTACAAAGCAAAAAATCACATTAATGAATCAGTGCAATAACGAAATCATTTAGCATTCAAAATGAATTGATGTACAGGTGTCTCATTTTCGATGTTTTTTTAAGGTATCACGGGTAATATTAATGATAGAGCAAAACCGTTTGCACATTCCAGGGTCAACTTTTCGAGAAATGTTCAATAGTCACCACAGGAATTTTCGATCTTCTTTTGTTTCTGAGCTACAGGCAAGAACTCGTTTTTCGCTCATTTTGAAAATATGGCATATCTTATTTATTATGATAGTTAGAGAAAAAATGTTTTTATAAAAAATATACCGTTTTTCAAATAGAATAAAATGGCGTAATTAGATTTTTTGAAAACTTAATAATTCTCAAGATATAACACAAACTTATGATTTTTTAAATGGGAACCTATGTTGAAAATAGTCTCGTCTTTTTGCTTATTTTATAAGCTGTTCAATGATATATAACAAGTCTTTATTCTTTTGTTTTAAACATTAATACAAGACGATTTATTAATTTATAGGGGTGAAAATAATGGAAATTATTAAGAAACAAATGAAAAAATCTATTCCAGATCATCATTTGCATATTTCTAATAGTTTTTGTTTCAGTTTTACTCATTTTTTTCAATTTATTTACTTCAAAAGCATATTTTAAACCATTTTGTTCGGATTGTGTCAAAGCCAACTGTAATGTCGATAAATAGTAATTTAATTAACCCGAAAATAATTGGTTAAGAATAATTTTGAGAACAAAATTAATATATATTGAATCAAAATAAACAAATGATGATTTGTAATAAATTTTTTCATTTGTTTCTTAATAATTTCTAATATTTTCACCTCAATAAATTAATAATTCGTCTATTATTAATGTTTAAAACAAAACAATAAAGACTTGTTATATATCATTGAAAAGCTTATAAAATAAGCAAAAAGATGAGACTATTTTCAACATAGGTTCCCATTTAAAAAATCATAAGTTTGTGTTATATCTCAAGAATTATTAAGTTTTCATAAAATCTAATTACGCCATTTTATTCTATTTTAAAAACGGTAAAATTTTTGTAAAAACATTTTTTCTCTAACTATCATAATAAATAAGATATGATATATTTTCAAAATGAGCGAAAAACGAGTTTTTGCCTGAAGCTCAGAAACAAAAGAAGATAGAAAATTCCTGTGGTGACTATTAAACTTTTCTCGAAAAGTTGACCCTGCAATGTGCAAACGGTTTTGATCTATCGTTAATATTACCCGAGATACCTTAAAAAAAACATCGAAAATGAGACATCTGTACATAATGTCACTTATATTTAATTTATAACCCCGAATAGTAGTATTTTTTACTACGCCTACATATTTTATTTGAACAGCGATTGAATGAAAGTAATTTTACAGCTCATACTAGATGTGCGTATAAACTAGTAGCACGAGAATATTTATTTACTTTTTTTTAATACTATATCAGTTCAAATATTCAAACAATGATTATTGATATAATTGATACTTTAAAAAAAAACGCAGTTTTGAACGTCTGAAAAGAGGAGGAATATTTGAACTGAAATAAGTACTAAATGCACGAAGAATATTTAGATATTCTCTGCCTTAAATTCATTCGTCCAAACGTCAATCTATACAGGCTGTTTCCTTTAAAACAACCAGCGCTTTTTTGGGCGAACTAATGACTTCAGAAAAAAATGTTATATACAAGAAATGATCTAGAATAAGGGGCTAATTTATTAATAATAACAAACCGAAAATTCGACCAGTGGTTCTCAAACGGCAGAACAAAATAATATTTTGCGCAATTTTTTGTTTTAGACGGTTGGTACTAGATGACGTTTCTTTAACTCATTTTTACCTAATTTATTTTTAATTAATTGACGATTCATTTTAATAATATAATGTCGAAATTATTATTATTATTATTTTTTTATTTAGGGAAGATTATTTACATGAAAATGTACAAATGGTTACAAATATAATCACAAATTGAGTAAGTAAATGTTATTTTAGAAGGCGCAAAATATAAAAAATAGTATAAAGAACTCATTTTATAAGACTTTCTTTCGCACTTGTCAAATTTTGACGCGTGCGAAAAAAATATGTCTTATAAAACACGTTCTTTAGTATACTATTTTAAATGGTATCCTTTATAATTTTATAGCCCATTAGATAGAGAATTTTTTTCTGATGTCAACGATATAAATATGGTATAGGGTTGTATAACAATTATTTCGAGAAAAATGGTATTAAAAATAATGTTATAATATTACAATAGGCTATGCAATACACAGTGATACGTCTGTTGCCTAGTTACGCTAGTAGTAAACCCATTTTTTATTACATTATTTCTAGTTTTTAATACCATTTTTCTCGAAATAATTGTTATACAACCCTGTGCTATATTTATATCGTTGAAATCAGAAAATAATATTCTATTTAAAGGGCTAGAAAATTATATAGGGTGCCATTTAAAAAAATATAATTTTGTTCTACCGTTTGAGAACCACTGGTTAAATATTCGGTTTGTTACTATTGATACATTATCCCCTTACTCTTGATCATTTTTGGTATAAAACATTTTTCGCTAAAGTTGTTAGTTCGCCCAAAAAAGCGCTGGTTGTTTTAAAGGAAACACCCTGTATATGTATAGTGTTCTCGGGTTAAAAGACCAAACTAAAATATAGATTGAGGAACTCGAAATAATAATTATCCTTAGATATATTAAAATACGAAAATAATACAAACAAATATAACAATAAATGATACAATGACATCCTAAATGAAATTAATTTTGCGTATATTTAAAAATATACCAATTAATTAGTGAAAATGAAATCTTTCCCTGCTTGCAAAATAATAGCGGCCTCCTCTTCTTCATCGTCAAGGCACTGCGCTTCAATAGTCTCGTATTGTTTGAGAAGTTCCACTTGATCACATATGATTTTATCTTCGCCAGAAGGATCGTCGGATGCAAGCTTGTCGCCACAACAGCGCTGCTTGTGCTTTAGCAAGCTCACTTTTTGTACATAGCCTTTGTTGCACACGTCGCACACAAACTTCTTTATGTTGTTATGCATCATTTCATGTTTTCGAAGGTTGCTCTGTTGGGTGAAAGCTTGAAAACAAATCTCGCAGGTGTATGGTTTGATCCCCTCGTGCAAATGCTCGTGTTTTTGGAGGTTTGATCGTTGGGTGAAACGTTTATCACAGTACGAGCATCCGAAAGGCTTCTCACCTAAAAATAATAAAAGTTACAAATTTGCATTATGACCAAAATAGTTAAAAAAGTGAACATTTTTTGACCAAATCTTAAAAAGTGTCTAAAAGGGAGACCATATTTAATAATAATTTTTATTTGAACTAATGAAATTTCATTATAAAATTTAAAAGTAACATTCTCATATTACAAAAAATAATATAATTATAAACATAGGTATACTGGGTGTCGCTCGAAGTCTGTTACAAATGAATTTAACAGGAAAAAAGTCTTAAATTTATGAAGATTTAAAGACTAAAATTTTGAATTTATGAGTGCCAAAATTTTTAAATTTATGCTTTTGGTGCCCGAGAAAATTTAATTTAAAGATGTGGTGAAAACGGTTTTAGTATGTGATTAGTGCAAAAATGAACGTCGAGTAAACTGTCAACTCCAGTAACATGCCACAAATAAAAATAACGCATACTATACTCGGTTTGAAATAACGAAAGAATTTTGACAGATAGATTCTTGTGATTCTATTGGTTGCTATGCGCTGTAGTCATGCGCGGTTTACACAAACACAATTCAAATATTTTGTCAATTATGACATCATTCTTTGTAAATACTGTGCGTTATTTATTGTTTAGTAAGTTTTACATGGCTATTTTCCTGTATTTATTTTATTTATTCTTTTTAAACATCAAACATGTTTCGGTGTAAAACAGACTCTTAAACCACGCCCCAATTAACTGTCAAAATTCTTTCGTTATTTCAGAGTATATTTAAATTCGTTTTTACCACGTCTATAAATTAAGTATACTTGGTCTTGATCACTAAAGTAGTAAATTAAAAAAGTTTAAAACTAAAAAATTCAGTATTGTATTTTCTAAATTATTAATCACCACATAAAGTTAGAATAAAATATATAAATATGATAAAATTTTATAAAAAGTGAATAAAAGTGACTTAGAGTAAATAATAATGACAAATAGTGACCAAACTCCAAAAAAGTGACTTTTAGTTAAAAAAGTGACTCACTGGCAGCCTGTATAAACATATTTGAAATAAATTGTGAAAAATTGTCAGCCATCGGGATTCTAACCCGAGGCACCTACCTTGTCGGAATAGTGCTCTACCAACTAAGCTATAAACATAATTTTTTCCTCAGAAAAGGTGTAATAATATAGAAAACTTGAGTTCATGTTGCGGAAGCTATAATCTACCTCTAAACATAGTTATTCTATACTACATTTAAAAAAAATAAAATAAATTTTCTCTGAGAATAATTCGTTTCTGAATATTCTTGATTAAAAATTAATAAAGACCAATTCTTATTCGGCTATAGCATGTGGTCTTTGTACTACTTATTAAAAAATAAATATGTAGTCTAAAATATGAATTTATCCTGGATATTACGCACGCAAACATAAAAAATTAAATAATTTTATAGTTATTTCTGAATGATCTTAGGACAAATGTGAATTATTTTTTTTTTCTTATATTTGTAGAATAACGCCTTTATTCCGTGCAATGGACCTTTTACATCAAAAGAGAGAGATAGACAAAAATGACATATATGTAATGCGCAGTATGATGTTTGCGCTTTGAGGAGGTCAGTTTCATTTCAAATAAAATTACAAATGGCGGAAAGTAAAAACTCTGGCAAAAACTTAACTTTATTAAATAAATTCACACAAAGCGTTTGTGAAGAATATTTTAAAACAAGAGGAAGAGATGGAATCAGAAAAAGTGGTTCTTTGTTCCACAAGATGCGAAATAAACACCACATGAAGTGACAGATAATTGCGTAGTTGCCAGGCTGATATTAGGAAAGTAATAAACAAGAATAAAATTGTTTTTTTCTTTTAAATATATTTTTTTCATTACTAATAATTTTTTATGGTTAAAGACAAAATTTAAATATTTTTTATCGAAAATAAATGCTTATTCTTTTAATCATTTTACTTGACAACATGGTGCCTCCTCATCTCTAATTCGTACGAATTTCACTATGTGGCGCATTGAAAAATGACGTCAGGGTGTAATAAAAATGTAAAAGGTCCATTACAAAACACAAATACGGATATACATAAATAAAGAAAACGGGTACATACCTGTATGTAATCTCATGTGTTTGCTAAGATTAGCTTGTTGTGTAAAACCTCGTCTACAAAGGAAACATACAAATGGACGTTCCCCCGTATGGATAATTAAATGCTTCTTCATGTTTGCCCGTTGAGAAAAACGTTTATTGCAATGTGGACATTCGAATGGTCGTTCGCCTGAAATTACATTATATTAAACTCAGATCTTTAAATATCGTTCAATAAAAAAAAAACATTTGAGCTTTAAAAAAAATGTCCTACAGTTTTTTTGGATTTTTTACCTCCCGCTACCCTTGGTAAGGGAGGTATAGGAATCGTGCTAAAAATCGCATATTGAGATTTTGGTAAATGACCACGTTTTAAGGACCCTAGGATCCAATTTTAACATTTTCACGATAATGTCTGTGTGTGTGGAATACTCAAATACTATCATTCAGAAAATTTTGAAACCTTGTATTTAGAACTTTTTCTGTAATGGAAAGAGCCCATTAAATTTGGGTTAAAATCGGATAACCGGAAATGGTACTTTACTAGAAGCTCAAAATAGATTTTCTTCGAAAAATACCTTTAAATGTTATATTTTCGAGATTAATGTTATTATAAAAATTAAAGATTATTAAATTTTCTATAGATTTGCATTAATAGTTTTTCTATATATTTTATGGATAAATTTATAAAATTATTTATAATTTAAATACGTTTAAACAAATAAAATGCAGTTATTCAAATGTATGTAACTGACAGATAAATGTCACTATTAAAGAACTAATCATTGCAAAATAATATTAGTAACGTTTTTATAAGAAAAAAGTAAATAGAACAATAGAAAAGGAATTCGATTCAGCATAAGTAAATATGTAGGTATGTATTTAGATTAATAAAAATTAACGATTAAAAAAAAATGTTTAAACCAATCCTCATTTTTGGATTAGTGAATTCTATTCTATTTATTTATTTAAAATTTAATCTTCATTTTATTATAGCTCCGGCGGCTCAATGGTTAGAGCAACGCGTCATGTTATGAGTGCCCTCGGGGCTCTGGGTTCGAATCCCACTAAGGCATGGATGTGTGTGAATGTGAACCCACTCTGTAATTGGGATTTAATCCTGTTGAGGGGTTTAAAAAAAGGTAGTAACTTGGATTAGATTAGACTATTTTTTAAGATATAAACTGTCAAAATAAGAGTAAAATTCGCTAATCCAAAAATAAGGATTGACTTAATCTTTTTTGTGACTCGGACTGTAATGGCGGGAGGTATTGTGTTGGCCACACCAGATTTTTCTCTTACGGCTTGAATTATATTATCACTGATCTGTGGGTCACAGATAAAAACTTGGTACATCAAATTATTTTATATGCATTTCTTTATCTCTAAATCTACAGAAGATATAATAATGAATTTTTATTTATCGAATAAGGAATTTAACGTTCTTTAATATAAGTATTTACATAAATTATCGATAAATAATATTTAGATGATTTTTTTCTTGTAACTACTACTTCCGGTTGTCCAATTGTTACCAAAACTTAATCAACTCTTCCCGTTATTGTTAGATTGAGGAATCCATAGTTAAAAATGTCTTACGTCTTATAGTATTTGAGAAATCGTGGATCCAACATCCACACACACACACACACATCCACACACACACACGCGCGCGCGCGCGCGAATATCATCGTAAAAATGTTATAATCAGATTCTAGGGACCTTAAAACGTGCTTATGCACTAAAATCTGGATATGCGATTTTTAGCATGAATTCAATACCTCTCTTAGCGAAAGGTAAAAAAGTATCAAAAATAGCAAACTAACTTTTCTCATAATTTTCTTATTTTTGCCTCTACAACTAGTAACCTTAATTTTGTTAATCTTATATTTTAATTAATATTTTTTTATTATAACTTTCAATCGGATAATGTCTATAAGACAAAATCAATTATCACAAAGCATTTTTTTTAAATATAATCATTTTTTTAAACATCAGAATTCTTCTGTTTTTAAATCTTATTTTTGATGTTTGTAAATATCAATGGAATGTTAACGGAAATTAAGGACGGACAAAATTACGGCTGAAAAGGGATGCGCAGGACAGATTAGCTTGGAGACAACATTTCCGTTGAGACCTGTTGAAGGATAGAATTTACATAATGATAGGTAAGTAAATGAGGTAGTTTTCACCTATCGTACCTGTATGAGTCCGAACATGTTTCCATAAATTACTTTGCTGGGAGAAATATTTATCACATATTTGGCATTGAAATGGCCGTTCTCCAGTATGAATACGTAAATGCCTTTTTAAACTTGCTGGTGTATTGAATGCTTTACCACAAAACGTGCAATTATTCCTAAGCTGATCCGCTTGATCAACAATATATGATACTATTCCAGATTTTACTTCTTGAGATCTGTTTAGATCTTCATAATTGTGATCATGTAGTAATGTTTCAGAAATACTTGCATCATCGGCTGTGGTAATATTTTCTACAATTGTTTCATCGGCTACGTCCTCTATTATCTTAAAAATTATTGTTTGTTTAATAAAGCACATAAAATAAAGTATAAACAATAACAAAAAAGAAAAATAGCATTTGTTATGTTGTACTTCACAAACAAAATACAATTAGAGCAAAAATAAAGTTTCATATTTAAGTCAATTTGTACATAGTTAAAAAAATTGCTTTTATGTTGATAAATATAATAAGGAATTAAGATGATGTTATAGAAGACAAATGGGGACTTCCAATTAGAAAAGGAAGAAAATATTTTTTTAAACCAAATGTTCTCAAATTACAATACAACATATATATATATATATATATATATATATATATATATATATATATATATATATATATATATACATACACATACCGGGATGTTCCATTTAAGTGCTACACTATTGCTATCTCGAGAAGTATAAGAGATACGAAGTCGGTTAAATTAGCAAACAATTTCTATTTTATAAGACTACTTTAATGAGCGAAACAAGATTTTTTTTAGATCAGTGATTCTCAAAATACGGGGTGCTACTTTCTTATTTTAAATGGCAACCTATTTTTTTATTTCCTTATTCGATTCAGTATTTTTTTCTGAATTCAACAATATCCATATGTAATACTCTATTATTACAAAATATCTGAGAAAAATACAAAATTAATAATGTATCATTTTTATTTAAATATGACTATACAAAGAGCGCTATGGAAAAAACAAATAAATCAATAAAACAATTGTTAATATTATTTATGTATTTTATCTTGTTTAACTAGTAATTATTCACAACTTAAAGAAAATTATAAAAGTTTTTGTAATTATTTCTTCATTTGATTTATTTGTTTTTTCCATAGCACTCTTTGCATACTCATATTTAAATAAAAATTATACATTATTAACTTTACATTTTTCTCAAATTTTTTGTAATAATAGAGGATATCGTTGAATTCAGAAAAAAATATTGAATCGAATAAGGTAATAAAAAAGGTAGGTTCTAATTTAAAATAAACAAGTTGGGTCCCATATTTTGAGAACCACTGGTTAAGAAAAATTTTTGTTTTGTTCATTTTAATAGTCATATAATTTAGAAATTGTTTGCTAATTTAACGAACATCGTATCTCTTATATTTCTGGAGATAGCAATAGTGTAGCACTTAAATGGAACATCCTGTATGTATATATATTTTAAACAGGATGGTATATATTTTTAGGCCTATTCGACAGAGTATTTTTTTCTGAATTCAACTATGTAATCATTTTATATCCATACATAACAAAAATATTGAGAAAAATACAATTGAAATTTAAATAAATTTGATTTTTAGTTATTTTTCAGTAGGCTGTGTATGAAAAACAATTGAGCTTAATTTAAAACGAAACAAATATTTGTTAATAACTTTATAAGTAGTGTTCTATTTTATTTCCATCCTAAATAATTCAAATTGACAAATAGCAGTTTTTATTATTCATACATAGCCTACTGAAAAGTAACTATAAAAATTTATATTTCAATTGAATTTTTCTCATTATTTTTGTTATGTAAAGATATAAAATGAATACATGGTTGAATTCAGAAAAAAATACTCTATCGAATAGGCTTAAAAATATATACCATCCTATTTAAAAAAATAGTATATTGTGCAACAAGTGCGGAAAAGCACCTATTGAGAGTTTCAGCACGAGACGAAGTCGAGGGCTGGAATCACAAAAGTGGGCAATAGGTATTTCTGCACGAGTAACACACTATACTTTTTCTACGATCATACTCTTTGCTAAGATATAAAAAATTCATTTTTAATAAAGAACATATTTTTTCTCACTAATTAATTGAATTTTAAAATAATTACAATAATTACTTTTACTATACATGAATATTTACCAAATATTTTGTAATTTATAAATCAAAAAATACATTTATAAATATTAACATTATATTACAGTTGGCAACTTGTGTGAGAAATAATTTCTCACACCTTATCTCACGACTGTGAGAAATGAATAACTTTCGGGCTTTGCAAAGTATGGGAAAAGTGCAATTTTCTGTAGAGGTCACAGAAAAAATATTTTTTTCTCTAACTGGAAGTCCCCCTTTGTGTTCTATAAGATTGTCTTATAGTATTTTATTGTATTTTTAATAATATAGAAATTATTTGAGGTAGCTCGTTTAGCTGTTACATCCTGTAGATTTTGTCGTATATTAAACGTTAATGAAAAGACGAACAATTATGACAAGGGGGCTAGTAAAAGAACTCTTACTTCTTGATATCTCTCTGCAACTTGCAAAGTATCTAATGGATCAACTATTCCAGTGAAAGGTAAAACTAGAACTTCTGCAGACTCTATACTCATCTGCGAAGCATCTTGACTACTAGGTTGGCCATCTATTAAGACAGATCCATCATTTTCTATTTTAATAAAAGGGAAATAGCACATAGGCTCTGGATCCGATTCACAATTTTCCTGAAAGATAGGCCGTTAGCATTTACCAATATATAACAAAGTATATTAGATTCCTAACCTCATATATATCGGAAGTGCTCTCTTCACTCATTTTACGAGCTGATATTAATAATTGCTATAAAACAAATGATTCAATCATTGAAATATGAAATAATAGGTTATATACTTTATTTACAAATCTCCATGCAGAATAAATATTGTATTATGATTAACTATTAAAATATCACATTTTAATACATAAATATTTGAATCTTGTCACTATATCACAGTAATTTCATATTTAAGGAGAAAGAAAAAGAACTGTTAAGAAGAATGAAAATAATCAGAAAGTGTCTTCTTACTTTTTGATTCTTCTTGATTGTGCTTACTGCATAGTTACTTTAAAGCTAAAAATGGCTAAACGTAAGTAGCCATTTTGTTTCGGATGATTCATTTAAAATTGTCATAATTGCTTAATATATAAATTGTAATAAATATGTATATAAAACAAATAAGATTTATACATTAATATAAAATTTTAGTAAAATTTAATGCTATTTAAAAATGAATTTATTAAGTTATATTTGCTATGTGCTATGTTCAGATGAAAGAAGAACCGAGGGAAAATTACGTCATATGAAGTTTTAACTACAAAGTTGAACGTTAATTAAAATTTTAGCTGATTGTTCTTTGTGGACAGAATTTAATACAGTTTTTTTATTTATAACATCGCTGGTGATAATGATGTTATTATGAGTAATTTTTGATGATTAAAGTATTTTATCATTTTTTCCTGTTTGTATCGGGGCAAAAGTCATATAAATTTTTGATAACATTTCTGTGTAGTGCTGAAAATGAAGATGTTTGTTTTAAATTTAATAATTATAACATTATTTTCAATAACCTTTGCTCAAAATTATACATATGATACAAAATATATAACAGTCCCTGTTGATCATTTTAGGTAAGTTGCAAGTATTAAATAGAATAAGTAAACAAATTTTTGTTTTAGTTTTGCTAATAATGCAACATTCCAACTTCGGTACTTGGTTCAAAAAGGTCATTGGGAAGAAAATGCTCCTATATTTTTTTACACAGGAAATGAAGGAGACATTGAATTATTTGCTGAAAATACAGGGTTTATGTGGGAAATTGCTCCCGATTTTTCGGCTATGATTGTTTTTGCAGAACATAGGTACTTTTCAAATGTTAAAAACTTGTAAAAATTATATTATCTTCTTTTAGATATTACGGGAAATCATTACCCTTTGGCGAAAAATCTTACTCTGATCCTCAACATTTAGGATATTTAACTTCTTCTCAAGCTTTAGCGGATTATGTTTATTTGATTAACTTTTTGCAATCGGACAGTTCGAAAAGAAGTCCAGTGATCGCATTTGGCGGCTCTTATGGAGGGATGCTGGCTGCATGGTTGAGAATGAAGTACCCTCATGTGGTTGTAGGGGCGATTGCGTCGTCGGCTCCAATATTGCAGTTTGACGGACTTACTCCTTGTGGGGTATATAGTAGAATTGTAACATCAGATTTTGCTACAACGGGGACTAACTGCGATGTATTCATTAGAAAATCATGGAAACAAATTCGGTAATATTTAAAATATGATAAAAATTACAACTTTGGTCTCATAACTCTAAATCTAACAGTCATAAAAAATACAAACTGAAATTTTGTATCATTTCATATTTGAAAGTTATCTGCAAAAATAGAAAATTGCAAAAAAATAGTTTCATGCATTTTTTTTCGGAAAAACAGTGTTGGCAAACTGGAAATTTTCCAAAAAGAAATATTTTCAACAATGGAAATTTACCCGGAATATTTTCTTACTGCTAATGAAACTTTCCAAAATAAATTCCCGGGAATATTACCAGAAAGTTTCTGCGGGAATTTTTCCTACTAACATCCTATTTCAAGTACTTTAACAACGTCTTTGTTGACAAACAAGTGTGAACGTGTGTCTGTTATTTGCAAAATATTTTTTATAATTCTATAAATATATATATTCTCTATACTTGCGTGAAGAAAAATCGAAAACTAACCGATCCAATTTTCTGTAATAAATGAAAAAATAGTTATTTGTAACAAAAAATTGTGTGGGTTAATTTTCGATTTTTCTTTAAGCAAGTATAGAAAATATATGTATTTATTTAGAATAAATAAAAAATCAAAACTTCAAATTTTGAGATATTTAAAATTTTTTTTCACGTTTCGTCTCATATTTAAACAATTTTGATACATTTTTGAGACTTTTACGTAAAATACAATAAATATACTTTCATGTTAATTATTAAAATTAGAATAAATACTTAGTTTCATCGTTTAAACAATATAATCATTTAAAATATATCGTGTTCTGAACTACGTTTGAACGCGCGCTATTGGGGTCACATTATTCGTTAAATTTCTTTTCTATCCTGAACTAATTTAACTTTGTAGGTAATATCTACTGTGCATTTAATGAAATTATAACGCTTTTTAATATACAGGTGAGTCTGGGAAGACGCCCCCCCCCTTTAACTTTTTTATTATAAGTAATAGAAAAAAATGGCTCATATAAAAGTTTTATTATTTTACACATTTTGATGGCAGATGTAGATATTTTTTATAAAGTCAGGTTTACAAGATACGACTATCAACTTTATTTTTCAAATGGCAACCTATAATTATTTAAAAAAAATAGAAACCGCCATTTTTTCTCTTTTCAACGATGTATTATTTTTTATTAATGTATTTGAAAAATTTCGAGAAAAATAAGAATTTAGAAATATTAGAAATAATTTTTAAACAAATATTATAGGTGGCTATGTGAAAATAAACAAAACGTAACAATGTAAAACAATTAAATTAATGTCAAAAAAGTATACATTTGTTTGTTACTTTATTTAACTTATTTTGTAAACAAAAAAAAAAAACATTTTGAAATGTTTACGAAGAACGAATTATCTCATTTTTCTCGAAATTTTTCAAATACATTAATAAAAAATAATACATCGTTGAAAAGAGAAAAAATGGCAGTTTCTATTTTATTAAAATAATTATAGGTTGCCATTTGAAAAATAAAAGTTGATAGTCGTATCTTGTAAACCTGACTTTATAAAAAATATCTACATCTGCCATCAAATAGTATATGTAAAATAATAAAACTTTTATATGAGCCATTTTTTCTATTACTTATAATAAAAAAGTTAGGGGGGGGGGGGCGTCTTCCCAGACTCACCTTGTATTGTAATAATATTTCATTGTAATATATAAGTATCAAAAGAAAATTCGTAATGAGTACAATAATATTTTATCAGTTTTGAAAACCTAAAGGAAACTTTTTGGAAAGTTTCCATTGAATTTACTAGGAATATTTCCCAAAAAATAAATCCGGGAATTTGCCAACACTAGAAAAACTATTATTAATACGTCACTAAAAGATCACTTTTGTCCAAGTTATCCATTATCGTACATTTCTTATTTTTTGATATATCAATGCAGGTCACGTTATCTCTAATAATTTTTATATCATTTTTTTTTAAATGAAATTATAAACATTTGCGTAATTACTGTTTTTAATCGTACAACAAAATATTAGATCTTATATACGAAGGTTATACTAGAATTATTAAAAATAAGACATGGTTTATATTTTTTAGAATTTTATTTGAAATATGTTCAAAATAGTTCTTTTCAAGAATAATACACTTCACTATTCTTTCCTTCCACTTCTTAAAAACTCCCAACAAATCTTCTGGAATTCTTTCGAAATTTTAATGAATGGCAGGTGTTTTTTTTTTCAAAAACAAAAAATGTGCTGGTTAATTCCAAATTTTCACTCTTAATGAAATTAAAAAAAAATATTAACTAAGTTCTAATTAACTTGATTTTCGCAATTTAATTCCAATTGTCAGATAAACAACTGTTTAAAATAATAGTGCAATTTTTTTCCACAGCCTGCCTGATTTTCTTATTCTCAATAATTCTAGCGAGACTAATTTAATACAACATATAATACGAAATTAATATAACAATTTTATCCAGAATACAGTGATGGACCTTTTACATTGTTATTGCACCCTGACGTCATTTTTCAATGCGCCACGTAGTGAAATTCTTAAGAACTAGAGATGAGGAGGCACCATGTTGTCAAGTAAAATTATTAAAAGGACAAGCATTTATTTTCGATAAAAAATTATTTAAACATAAAAACTTAAATAATTTTGTCTTTGATTATAAAGAAATAATTAATGATGAAAAAAATATATATTTAAAAGAAAAAACAACAATTTTATTCTCGTTTATTACTTTCTTAATATCAAACTGGCAACTACGCAATTATCTGTCACTTTATGTGGTGTTTATTTCGCATCTTGTAGAACAAAAAAACACTTTCTCTGATTCTCATCTCCTCTTCCTCTTGTTTTAAAATATTCATCACAAACGATTTGTGTGAATTTATTTAATAACGTTAAGTTTTTGCCAGAGTTTTTACTTTCCGCCATTTGTAAATTTATTTGAAATGTAACTGGCTTCCTCAATGCGCAAAAAACCTACTGCGCACTACATATACATCATTTTTGTCTATCTCTCTCTCTTTTGATGTAAAAGGTCCATATCTGCTTGTTACGAACTCGGTTATAGTGAACTTGACTGTATACAGAATGTTCAATTTAAGTGTTTCACTATTGCTATCTCGAGAACCGTAAGAGATAGGAAGTCGGTTAAATTAGCAAACAATTTCTATATTATAAGACTATTAAAATGAGCATTACAAAATTTTCTTTCAACCAGTGGTTCTCAAAATACAGAATTCAACTTTTTAATTTTAAATGAGAACCTACTTTTTTTATTCGCCTATTCGATTCAGCATTTTTTTTTCTGAATACAACGATATAAAATGTTTATACCCTTACATAACGAAAAAAAACGAGAAAAATACAAAAGAAAAATTATTATTTTCATATATATTTTTACATGTAATCAGAGTGCCATGACAAAAACAATTGAATATTTTAATCCCCTGGACTTTTTTATGGGGTTATGTTAAAGATGAAGTCTACAAAACTATCTATCCAGATATTCAGCATTTAAAAAATGCAATCGAAAATATTATTTCCCACATAGACGGCCGAAATTTAAGAAAAGTAAGAAGTAATATGTTCAGAAGGCTGGAATTATGTGTAATCAGCATGGCAATAATTTTGAACAATTTTTATAATATTTTTTAAAGCATCTAAATCGCCCAAACAATGATGAAAACAATATATTCAATTGTTTTTATCATGGCACTCTGATTACATGTAGAAATAAATATGAAAATAATAATTTTTCTTTTGCATTTTTCTCGTTTTTTTCGTTATGTAAGGGTATAAACATTTTATATCGTTGTATTCAGAAAAAAATGCTGAATCGAATAGGCGAATAAAAAAAGTAGGTTCTCATTTAAAATTAAAATGTTGAATTATGTATTTTGAGAACCACTGGTTGAAAAAAAAATTATAATGCTCATTTTAATAGTCTTATAATATAGAAATTGTTTGCTAATTTAACCGACTTCGTATCTCTTACGGTTCTCGAGATAGCAATAGTAAAACACTTAAATTGAACACCCTGTATATATTTTTTTATTATTGTAGCGATATTGGGTCTACAGATGCAGGCAAAGCATGGTTATCATCCGAATGGGTTCTTTGTAAACCAATAAAAACTCAAGAAAATCTAAATGATTTCATTTCTTTCTTAACTGACATCTATGGAAATTTAGCTATGATCAACTATCCATATGCTACTAGTTTCTTAGCTCCAGTCCCTGGACATCCTATTAAAGTTTTGTGTAGTAAACTACACAATACCACTTTGACTGGAAAAGCTCTAGTTAGTACACTAAGAAAAGCAGTTTCTATTTATACAAATTATACTGGAAGTAACAAATGCTTGGATATAAAATCAACAGCTTCTTCCAGTTTGGGTGATAGAGGCTGGGACTTTCAGGTAAAAATGTTATTAATTCATTTTTATTTTAGTGTAGTAGTAATCTATAAGTTGTGGATTTCTTATAGGTAGAAGTTTTACATAATGTTAGGTAATTTTTTAATATTTGCATATGCCATTTTATATATAATAAATTTCCCTTGCTGTGGGTTGTGGTTATATTTCTTTTAATGAATTTAAATAGTCATATTAGTTTTAACGAGAACCAATTGTTCAGTAATTAATACAAGTAGATATAAATAGGATAATAATTAAAAATAAAAAATTGTTGCATGTACGTAAAATTTTACATAAACGGATAATTGTATATTCTACTTTTTTTAATATCTTGCTACAATCATGAATATTAAATTTGAAGCTGTTTTTCAATTTATTTAAACAGGATATCATCATTTTTCAAAAATTAATCCAAATTCAAAATTTGACGGGTGTAATGTAGATATTTCCGGATGTATTCCGGATATACAAATGTCTCCACCGCTATCTATGAGTTAAAAAGGAAAACACACTTGCAACTAGGGGAAATGTTTAATATTGTATTAAAACATTGATACCTGTGTGTTTTTGTAAACTATAAAAACTGTCAGGTTTAATCAAATATTTATTTTAAAATTTAAAATCAATAGATAAAAATAAAAAATACATAATCAGCTGATCAAATATGGCCGCCATCCAGCTTCCGTTTTATGGTACACTCATGTAAATAATTTTGAGAAAGGGGAAATCAACGTCACAACTTTTACGCTAGTGTTTCATAAACTTTTTATTCTCGCAACCCCCTTCAGACTTCAAAAATCATATGCGCCCCCCAAACCCGTCCCCACCAGTAACTAGTAGTTTTTGATCTTGACATAATTAATTATTTTTTTTTCGCGCCCCCTTTGAAAATTTTATGCACCCCACAAGTAAATAAATAAAATAATTATTGAATATTTTTTTATTTATGTCTTTGTTATGAATGAGGTATTTTACTACTTTTTTTAACTATCTCTAATTTTTTAATAATTAGTAAAAACTTTAAATTTTGCGGATGTGACGTAGGTTTCCCTGGTGACATTTAAAAATGCTTAAGCGCTATCTATAAGTTAAATAGGGAAACACACTTGCAGAGCGAAATTTGTAAAAATATAAATAAATATACACTGACAGATCACTTATGGCCGCCATCCAGCTTCCGTTTTATAATACAGTCATGTAAAAATATTTGAGAAACGTTATCTACATTAGACGAAATAACGTGTTAAATGGGGTATTCTAATTAAGAAAAAATATTATTTTCTGATTTTCACATATTGGTATTATAAATTTAAAATTTTGAGTTCTTTTTTATTTAATTTAAGCGAGATATAATTTTTTAATTATTAATTGAAAATTTGAATTTTACCGGATGTGACGTAGGAGGAGCTAATGACTTTTAACACAAAATGTAATAAAATTAACACAAGACATTTGACATCACGTCAATGCCAGTAAAACTGCTTCCTAATAACAGATGTATAAAATTTGTTAGAAATGTCATGAATCACTCGTATGTCACAAACCACGTGATACCTTTTTAGCGCCAAACTAAATCAAGAAAATTCAGGCTAAAAAAATTATTTTGTTTTTTCACATTATTAGATTATTGTTTAGCATAATCCAGAATGTTATAACATTTTTTAACTTAACTTTTACTACATTAGAATACCCCATTGGCCAAATAGTCATAGTTGGTTCGTGCCCTAAAATAATAAAAAATAAATAAATATTAATATTAAGAAAATTATTTTGAGTATTTTTTGCATTCTTTAATTTTTAGTATCATAGACAACATCAATATTAATTTGGTTTGCGTCTTGAATTTCAATGTAGTGGAGTACCCAATGGGGTATTCCGATGTTATGGAATTTATGCAAAATAGTAACTTTTTTCTATGGTTTACATCATCATATAGTTAAAAAAATACAATAAAACATGTTTAGCGAAAAGTTTTCATTCATAATTTGATGTTAGAAAATTGAATTTTTTTACATATCTGGAAACGTCCTTGAAAACTGTGACGTCATATTGATATGCTTTTGCGTAGGTTTTGCTCAGATCAGATTGAACATATACCGTTAGAAACACAGATGGCGCTAGTAGTTATTACAAGCGTGTACTTTGTATTTGATATTTTATTAATTTTGTTGGTGTTAATTATTACGTGTTCCTCTGATATTTGTTTGTTTACCTACGTTTTCTTTTTCAAAAGTTGTAAATAGGCAAATGGCTGTCTATGAACACGTATGTTTAGGCACTGAAGTTCGCTGGAGATGTCAATATCGGATGCTTGTCATAAGGCGCGCCATGATAGAAAATTTGAATTTCGATGAATTTTTTTAAAATTCATATCTCACTTGATATATGTATTTTCTTACTCAAATTTATATATACATAATCCTACACGGCAGAACTAACGAAAAAAATGTTTTCCAAGAAATGCCGGAATACCTCATTATGATTTTTATTTTATTTTAATAAATAATTTATTCATGTACGAAAATACAAAATGACCGATGTGATTTTCAACCTATCCCAGTATAAAAATATAAAAAAATTAAACAAATTAAAATATTCACATCACCTAAATAGAAATAAGTAGAATATAAGCATAAGGCTCACTATATTTCTTCAACTTTAGGCCTGTACTGAAATGGTGATGCCTATGTGCTCTGACGGAGAAAATGACATGTTCGAGAAAAATATCTGGGATTTTCAAACATACTCTGACGAATGCTACAAGAAGTGGGCGGTGCGCCCTGCAAGACGCTTGGCCATCTACGAATATGGTGGACGTGATATTAGTTCTGCGTCAAACATAGTCTTCAGCAATGGATTGTTAGATCCATGGACTGCTGGTGGGGTACTTCACAACATGTCGCCCAGCGTCTTAGCTGTGTTGATACCAGAAGCTGCACATCACCTTGACCTGCGTGGTTCCCATGAGAACGACCCGTCCTCCGTAAAACAAGCTAGGAACTTCCACAAGGATAACATCAGGATTTGGATTAACAAATTTAGTGCCACAAGGAAACAAAATACATATTAGTTTTCTAATATTTTGTACTTTTCCATTTTTGTAAAGAACCATTAAAATTTATATTAAGTGTTTATATACTTTTTTGATGATTGTTGTGGTTTTGAAAACAGGTTTGAGATCATACATGTAAATAATGTTGTCACAGCATTTGTGTACAATTTGAACAGATTGGCGTCAACGCCACGTCACTCATTTCACCGATTCGCCTCGCTCTGGCGGACAAAATGGAAATTAACTCTGATTGTTTTCAAGTTTACATGTGTTTAGAAATACGAGAAGTAAGTTGGACAATATACCTACCATCTACCTATTAAACTATATACTTCTAAAAGGCACACAGGAAATATCCGAAACATTATATGCAAATACCTTCTATAATATACCGTGTGTCTATTTTAAAGGTGTACATAGGAGATTAACATGGGAAATCAGTTTTTTGCAATTTCCTGCTTGCCTAATTATTTTAAGCTAAAATGCGTGAAATAAAAGTTTTAGGGCATAAAATTCTGTATACAAATCAATAAACAGAATTACTTTTACATGCTTTGTAACGACAGAAATTAAATATGAAAATGTCGAAAATTACGTTGAAAATATCGACAGCCATGGAATTGAACAAAAAATAAATAAATGCTTGACTTATCAAATTATCAGAAACGTCAAATAAGTTAACTTACGTTGTAACAGATAATACGTCAAGCATTTATTTAGTTTTTGTTCAATTCCATGGCTGTCGATATTTTCAACGTAATTTTCAACATTTTCATAATTAATTTTTGTCGTTACAAAGCATGTAAAGGTAGTTCTATTTATTGATTTAGATGCAGAATTTTATGCCCTATAACTTTTATTTGACGAATTTTTGCTTAAAATAATTAGACGAGCAAGAATTTGTAAAAAACTGATTTGCCATCTTAATCTCCTATGTACACCTTTAAGACAGACACACGGTATACTGCTGATTCTCTAATTTTCGTGACCAGGACGAAAGGGGACGACAGGGTCTAGGGTAGTTCAGTAATTACGTCATATGCGGCGCGCTTAATTTAAACTACTGTCCTACCGATAAACACATCTTTCAAAGTGAACCTTATTGCCACAGCAAATAAGAACTATAATTTTCAGCAGTTCATTTCGTCGCCAATATCTTAATTAAGAAAAGTTAACTATTTAAGCTATCATTCAGTTAAGTTTGAATATTACCCTTTCAAATTAGAAGCCTTTAAATTCTGACCCTTATGTGTTCTGTCAATAGAGTACTTTGAAAGTATCGTTTTTGCTTGGGACAATGCTTCATATTTCGCGCTATACTCTGACCTCACGCTATTCTACCCCATTAGCTCCAATATACCTATAAAACTATTATTATACGTATATTTTAGCTCCTGCACCAATGCTACGCGGTGATTGGCTAAAGGCAACTGTCACTTTTGAAGAAAGCCAGAAGGGAGAGAGATAAACTGCTGATTCTCTAATTTTCGCGACCATGACGAAGGGGGACGACAGTATATTTCTGTCTCTCTTCTTTCTAGACACGATTAGCTCATGCGCCAATGCTACGCAGTTATTGGCTAAAACTAGGGTGACCATATTATTTTTTTCGAACCTAGGACATATCGAAAAAAACTAGGACATTTACAATTTTTAAAAAGAGGACAAATAGAGGACATTTCCACAAAGTATTTTATTAATAAAAAATACGGGTACCTAATAAAAAAAAATTCTTCAAAAACTGGCACTAAATAATACATTAATTCTGTAAATTGGAGACAAATATAAAATTCATATTTACAATAAAAAAATTAATATTTATTTAAATGAATAATCATTTTATCTAAGATTTTTTGATAAATTTTTTTAAGTTCATAATTTTAATTATGCGATTTCTTTAAAAAACTAGGGCACTTTATATAAACCCGGGAGGACGTCCGAGGACGCTTTCAAAAAGAGGACATGTCCTCGTAAACTAGGACGTCTGGTCACCCTAGCTAAAACCAACTGTCACTTTTGAAGGAAGAGAGATAAAAATATCTTCTCACTCCCTTCGTCGTGGTCGCTGACTTCTATTGTTAACTGGGAGAACCAGCAAGATATATTATAGAAGGTGTTTGAATAATGTACATTTGCACTCTTCAAGCGTGGACACGGCCCTATGTGCGCATGCGTCAACTGTATTTGATTCCCGGCTGAAGACGCGTGTCCGAGCGCTAGACAAGGATGGAGATAATGTTTAATAGGTATATTGGTTGGACGTTTATTTGTACTGCAAGTTTTATAATTATTAACCAAGTCAACAGATTTTGGAAAGCAAATTCTAATTTGCCAAAAGTCGACGATGCTGGACCTTACATTAAATGTTTGTGACATATGTATGTGTGAGTATGAAATGCAAATTGCAAATGAGTGACGTCACGAACACCGAAGCGGCAATATTTTTTAAGAAAATTCTTGGCGAAAGTATTACAGTTTTGAATATTTTATATTGCAATATTCATGATTTTTGCAAATAAATTAATAACATTTTTTTTTGATGACCCCATTAAGTATTTTCACAGGAACAAAAGTGATATATACTTTTGACCACCTTTGGTACCCGTGAGACATTTGGTGCGGCTCTGTTAAACTGTCGTGAAACTCTCAAGGTCACACCGATGGATGCAGTGTATTGTATTTAGTCACGCCTACTTTTCCCTGCATGCGCAACGATGGCCTTGAAAGTTTTACGAGATATTTAATGGTGATTTAATCGAACATAAATGGCAGATTGACACATACGGCAATGGGAAAAATAGTATAAATATAATAATATATTAGTACTTATTTATAATCCGATTTTGTTTTGTAGATTTTTATCATTGGTTCTGTTTATGTAGGAATTAATTTTGCCCCTTTCAGTGATAATTTAGTTTCAGGAGTCATTACAATAATGTTATATTTCAAAGTTATTGACAACGATTGACCACTCAGAGCAAAAAACTAAATCCGAATAGTTGAAGTCAGTATAGTAGAAAATTGTAAAATACGCATAATAGTTATCGTATTCGCCACTAGATGTCAGTATGTAACCTACATTTTCTTTAGTAAGTATTGTTGATAACGGTACTGATTTTTCACAATAGAAAAAGAAAAACAGTTGAATGCTAAATACATCTTTTTGTAAAAATATTATTTATTTATTTAAAAAAATATTCTTCGGTATGATATTATCGCCTAAAAGCGATGCCGATGCCAGAGCGCAGGTAGTAGGTCTTTTCATGTCGACATATATTTGCCTCCGTGAAAAATGAATAAATATACAGGATGATTGAAAAAATTATAGGGACAAATGGCTATTTTCTTTATTATTAATTTTAGACCTATAGTTTAAATTACAAAGTTGCGCGCGAAGTTAAATGTCACTTTTTGGTGTGAAAAGACCCGGAAATCTACTTCCGGTTTCGCCGGAAGCGAAACCATCGTTGATTTTCTTAAATTATCTCTTATATTTTTGTAATTTATTTCTTCAATAAAAATGTACTTCAACCGTTACTTTGAATTCGTAAATATATATTTTCTTTTCGAATTGCATCTCCCCTTGGTCTTCTGTAAGATTGTCTAATTGTATTTTATTTTATCTTTAATAATACAGAAATTATTTGAGATAGCTAGTTTAGCTGTAAATACTAAAGTTAAACAAATTTCTAGTTTGTACTTATATCGGTTACTTTTTTATTCTCTACCTACTTTGAATTTTGTTTTTATTTTACAATAATTGTTTAAAATTATAGTATACCTATTTTGCATAGTTTATAAAAATAATTTATAAATATAAATGTTGAATTTACAAATATTATTATAATGTGCAATTACAAAAAAATTAAAACTGAATTTTAGCACGATTTTGGTTTAAACAAAATTTAACTATTTCAATAAACGTGCATATATTGTAAATAATTTTATATTATCTTAATTATTGCTGGATTTTTGAGACCATATAAATATAACAAGAGTGTGCCTTAGTTTAAGTTACCTTATTCCTTATTTCTGCAGTTCCACAGTAATTGGTAAGAAAAAAAATCACATACTCATAAAAGTATGTCATCAAGTGCGTTAATGAAGGCGATTAATAATTGAGATATTTTAACGCAAAAGCAAATTACTTAGATGAATTAATTGCCGATTAACACACGCGTTAGTTACAATATTTTACCGTTGAACGAATGTAATTAAATTCGAAAAAATTTATTCTCATTTCATGGCATTTTTTAAAGTTAAAGTTTCTTGGAAAATACTTACAAGTTCTCCTTTTTTAAAATCAGAAAACTTACGTGGCATAAAACGATATTTTTAAATGCAGGTAATCTATAGCAGCAATGTTCTTTTCGGTAAGGACCCCTGCTCCTTTTTGGTGCTGAACAGAATTCCCATTTCGTTCAAATGTTTAAAATAATAGTGCGAATTTTGTTTTCCACGGCTTACCTGATTTTATTATAAGTAATGTAACTCTAATATGAGAAATATTCGTTTTCCGGGAATGGACTGTGTCATATTTTGAGTCAGAGCTCAACGTTTCGCCCGCAGTCGTATGGGGCATCTTCAGGAGCAAGGGGAATAGCACTGTCTTAAACAAGGTTAACCGACGTGTCAACCACGCTAGAGGCCGACTTTAAGCAAAATGGGGAGACTCAGTTTACAAGGTTACCCGACGTGTAAACCACGCTAGAGGCCAAATAAACCAAGTGACGAAAGGAAGGCCGAGAAGACAGTTATATACATACGACTGCGGGCGAAACGTTGAGCTCTGACTCAAAATATGACACAGTCCATTCCCGGAAAACGAATATTTCTCATGACTCAGACTGTGGAAGCCTATGCAATTAGTTAACTCTAATATTATAAAGCTCTGCCACATTTCTTTGTAGGAGTTATGTTATTGTTTTTCATTTATATTTATTTTATTTTTCAACTTCGGGTAGAATTTTTAATGGTATGTAGTACTGATCAAAATGAGTAAAAAAAAACTTAATCAGCATAGGTCTGATCTTCAACTGTTTCCGAGGAAAAGGCGTTTTGTATTAAAATCGAAGAAAAACTGACACAGATAGTGATCTAACAAAATTTTGTGTTATGCCAGCAAATAAACATTTTTCTCAATTTCTAATAGTTAGGAAGTTATTTGAAAATTAAATATTGGTCTAGGTCGCCACAACTTTTTACTTAGTACAATTATTTGTTTTTTTTTTTTTAAAAAAAACAAATCACATCTAATATTACCTCGCAAAGGTAAATAAAAAGTAATCTGAATATGAATTTTTAATAATATTAAATATAAAGAAAAAATCGTCGTAAAGACGTCAAACTAGTCGACTGACAAAGGTTTAAATAGACCTAATTATGACCACATAGTCGTCACATGGTTGTCATAGTGACCACAAATCTGACGTTTAAAAAGTCCAATTTCACATTTCAAAAAATCGTCACAGTGGCATCACATAGACGTCAAATTAGACGTCTAAATAGTCCTGTTTCAGACCAAAAATCAACGTCGTAATGCCGTCGCATACACGTCAAATTAGACGGCCGCATATGACTTAAATTCAACCTATAATCGAGGTCACTTGTTGGTCGACTGTCGGTCAGTGTTAAGGTGGATTTATGCAGTCTACTTTTTATTTTACTTTTTCTTTTCGCTTTTACTTTTACTTTAAGTTTGGTACTTTATGCAGCTACTTTAGAGCATTCAATACACATGCGCGGATGTGATTTTTCTGGCATATAGTCGCAAATATAAATAGATAAATATATCCTGTTAAAATGGACAAGAATGTAATAATTTGTGCATACAAAAATATTATTACATAGTAAGTAAATATACTAACCAGTTTCATTTAATAAAGACGCTATACTTTTTCATACATTCATTTTGGTCTCTTTATCCTTGAATAAAATATCTGTTTTATCATATAAGTGGCGATATTTATGAATTAAATCTTATAATATACAATCTTGTTCTTCACTGATTTTTCGTTTGCATAATCTAAAACCTACACACAAAAAAAATACACAACACGCTGACGTTTGTGAAGTGGAGCTCATGCGCAATTGTGATATTATTTTACTTTAACGGTCTTAAGTTGAAAGTTGGTCAACTTAAGGTCTTAAAGTAAAATTAAAAGTGTGTATATAAAGCAGTACATATATTAACACACATTTAACTTTTATAAAGTAAAAGAAAAAGTAAAATTAAAAGTAGGCTGCATAAATCCACCTTTACTTGGGAACTCTTTTATGCCTGGTTGCAGAAACGTTCATCAACTATTTATGTAATTAACGGACCATCAAAATGAACAAATTCGAATCAGTTTCTTTATTATTATGATATTTAAATCATTGCTGTCAAAAAATCGCGTTGCATTTGTTCGTTTTGATGATCCGGACGTCGAACCCATAATGATTAACCTTTTTTTACTCATTTTGGTCAGTACTATATACCTTTAAAATGCTTAAATTTTTCACCCGAAATTGTAAAATAGCTGTATTGTTATAAAAAGAAATCATTAATTAATTTACAATAAATGTTACTGTTCCAGTAAAAATGGCAACTACAAATTTTATAATATTAACCACAATAGCATTTGTGGCTATAGCACCAACTGTAATGAGTAGTGGTCCACAGGTATATGAACAAGAATGCTATTTCAAAGAAGATCCAAAAAATCCAGGTAGGTATGGTAGCAGAACCTGCAACCAGTGCGACAAGCATGTGTCCAGTACATGCGCTAAAGATCCTTACTGTCCCGTGGACAGTAAAACCTGTTTGTAAGTATATTAAGTATAATTTCTAAATATTGAATATGACGAACATAATAATGTTAACACGTTAACTGCCATGACGCACGGATGAGCTCTTAGAACATATAGCTTACGAACTAGATGTAAGGAGTTGGGAACGCATAAGAGTGAGAGAGATAGATGTATATGTTACGCCCAAATACCGAAAACGCTCAGTGAGCGTTATGGATAATGCTGAAACGGCCACGACGCGTTCTGGAATATAGGGGACTACAGCGCAATTGATTTAAGAGAAATTAGGAAAAATATTTGAAAGTATATGCTTAATAATAAATATTAATAAAAAAAGAAAACGAGATAATTAAAATACTTCGGAAATAAAGGGATTTATGTTATAGCAGCTCGTTACCCATATACAGGTGAGTCTGGGTAGACCCCCCCCTTAACTTTTTTATTATAAGTAATAGAAAAAAATGGCTCATATAAAAGTTTTTTTATTTTACATATACTATTTAATGGCAGATATTTTTTATAAATTCAGGTTTACAAGATACGACTATCAACTTTTATTTTTCAAATGGCAACCTATAATTATTTTAATAAAATAGAAACCGCCATTTTTTTCTCTTTTCAACGATGTATTATTTTTTATTAATGTAATTGAAAAATTTCGAGAAAAATGAGATAATTTAGAAATATTAGAAATAATTTTTAAACAAATATTATAGGTGGCTATGTGAAAATAAACAAAACGTAACAATGTAAAACAATTAAATTAATGTCAAAAAAGTATACATTTGTTTGTTACTTAATTTAACTTTTTGTAAACAAAAAAAAAAAAACATTTTGAAAAGTTTACGAAGAACGAATTAATTGATATGATTCTAATAATTGGTGAATCATAAGAAGAGCAAAAAGAATTTACCGGGAGCGGTTTTAAGTTGTTTTTGTTACTAAATTTGTTGTTTTAGTTTGCTAAGTTGTATAACACTGTTACGTTTTGTTTATTTTCACATAGCCACCTATAATATTTGTTTAAAAATTATTTCTAATATTTCTAAATTATCTCATTTTTCTCGAAATTTTTCAAATATATTAATAAAACATAATATATCGTTGAAAAGAGAAAAAAATGGCAGTTTCTATTTTATTAAAATAATTATAGGTTGCCATTTGGAAAATAAAAGTTGATAGTCGTATCTTGTAAACCTGACTTTATAAAAAATATCTACATCTGCCATCAAATAGTATATGTAAAATAATAAAACTTTTATATGGGCCATTTTCTTCTATTACTTATAATAAAAAAGTTAAAGGAGGGGCGTCTTC
Source organism: Harpalus rubripes (assembly GCA_963082715.1). Taxonomy (NCBI): domain Eukaryota; kingdom Metazoa; phylum Arthropoda; class Insecta; order Coleoptera; family Carabidae; genus Harpalus; species Harpalus rubripes. Next base: position 53,323,333 of record OY720458.1, on the reverse strand, counting down.
CCAGACTCATCCTGTATATTATTTTGATTGGCGACTCAAAGACGGCCTATAAATATATAAAGAATACCCAGTTAGGGGCGGAGCCTAGTACCAATGGAAGTAGAGAAATTCAAAGAGCGGAGGCGTGGCTATCAGTCCAGTACTGAAATTTTCAAACAGTTTTTATTTGAATATAAATATTTTGCATTAAACTTAATAATTTAAATACATTTCCAATTATAAATCATGTAGACTTGTACAGTATAATCATAGCATATATTTCAATAACATTTAGGTCCACGAAGAATATAGTTTGATATAAAAACTTATATTCGTGATGTCCAGGGCCGATCCTAACCTATCAGCCGCCTTTGTTCTTATATAAAAATGCCGCTCCTCCCCCCATTTATTTTTTTAGGTATTTTAAATACATATACCTTATTCCATTTAAGCCATTCAGTATTGCAGAGAATAGGAAATAGTTTTGACCTCTCTGGTTGACTGAAATTGGAGTCAAGAGACAAGTTTACTTAAAACTGGCGCTGATGCGAGCGCTATCAGCTGAATGGCTTAAATGAAACAGAGCATAGTTCTAAATAATAGCTCGCAATTAAAAAAAAAAAAACAAGTATAGTGAATTAGGCGTAGAATTTAATTATCTACAAGTTTTATTTGAAACATTTTTATCAATAATTAATTGGGAACTTTTGCGCAAAAGAAAACTTATTATTAAACAAACGCCTATGGCCCGCTTTTTGATTAACACCCTGTACCTATGTAAATGTGTATCAATAGTGGGGTAATTTAATGCTTTTGATTATATTCCTTAGGGTTTTTTCTAAAGATTTTTGATTACAACAAAGAAAAGCTTGACTAAAATAAACAAAATTTGATTGCAATAATGAAAAAGTTTAATTAATAATTACGCAAAAGAAAAAACTGATTATCATTATCATCATAAGTAAACTTAGTCTTTTTTATGAAATAAACTATATATTAGGATAGATATGTTACCAGTTAGCCAAACCAAGTAATTAAAAGAATAATACTTTATAAATATGTTTATAAATTGTTGATATTTTTAAAATTCTTATTTTTTGCTCTAAAAAGTTAGGACGGCTTTGCCGCCTCCATGCTTTTGTTCTGGGCACAAAATGAACACCCGCTAGGATCGGGCCTGGTGATGTCACATCTATATTTTCAAATTTGGGAGGACTGTAACTCGCTTATTAATAAGAATTTTCACCGACAGTCTTAGTTTTAGTTATACGTTCACACGGCCGGATTATGACTTTTTTCGCCCATAGGCAATTATATTATGCGCCCCGCCCCCCTCCCACAACAAAACTTATAAAATGCTATTAAAATTTTTATATATACTACAATATAATATAAAAATCTGATGTGGCGAACGCAATACCTCCCGCTATTTAATTTTTATATACATATATATATATATATATATATATATATATATATATATATATATATATATATATATATATATATATATATATATATATACGAGGTGTGTTCAAAAAATATCGCGAATTTTGTGTTTTTTCAAAAATTATTTATTTATTCATGAATATCTATTTTGTCCCCTTCAAAGTAATCCCCATGAGATATTATACACTTGTGCCAACGGTTTTTCCAATCTTCAAAGCACTTCAAAAAATCATTTTTTTTATCTTGTTCAGCTCCTCCTTCGATGCCGTCTTTATCTCGTCAAGCGTAGCGTAACGTCGTCCTTTCATGGGCCTCTTCAGTTTAGGGAACAAGAAAAAGTCACAGGGGGCCAGATCTGGGGAATACGGTGGCTGCGGCATCATTAGTGTGTTGTTTTTGGCTAAAAAGTCGCGCACAAGCAACGATGTGTGAGCAGGGGCGTTATCGTGGTGCAAAAGCCAATTTTTGTTCTTCCACAAATCCGGGCGTTTCTGGCGGATTGCTTCGCGCAAATTGCGCATAACTTGCAGGTAATATTCCTTATTGACCGTTCTACCCTGTGGCAAGAACTCATGATGCACCACGCCCCTGCAATCGAAGAAAACTGTCAGCAAAACTTTCACATTCGACCGAACTTGGCGCGCTTTTTTCGGTCTTGGTTCGTGCGGCAGCTTCCATTGAGATGATTGAACTTTGGTTTCCACGTCATAACCATAAACCCACGATTCGTCACCAGTTATGACCCTCTGGAGCAAATTTGGGTCGTCGCGGACAGAGTCCAACATCTCATTAGCAATGTTCATTTTTTTGAATAGGTAAAAATCGAAGACGATCCAAAACACGTGCAAGCAAAGCAGCTGTCAACAATTAAGTGAACATTCAAAATGGCCGAGCTTGTCGACATAAGTGAGAGACATGAGTACCAACATAAAGCCACAAAAAGATCGAAATTCGAATATACGTAACCCGCGAAAATTCAAAATTCGCGATAGTTTTTGAACACACCTCGTATATATATATATATATATATATATATATATATATATATATATATATATATATATATATATATAAGGTAAGGTGGGGTAAATGTGTAGCAAAATAACAATAGTTGATACGTGTCCCAAAATTTCTACCAAAATATTTAAAATGTAGACTTCATACTTCGGCAGTATATATACATGGATCTTGCCTTTAGGCATATAACATTGTAACTTTATTCGATGCTCTATTAGTATGTATTCACATTTTTTTTAAAACAATGTCTATATTACACACTTCGCCCGAAAAATGGAGAAAGTGTGTATTCGACTAATGTTTCGTGTACAAGTCACGGCAAGCTAATTGTGAGGTAAGTGTGTAAAAGTATAGAATATAAACTTTCTGTAGCTGTTTAGTACTTTTTATTTTTTCTTATACTTTTAATGTTATAAACTTTGAAAAATAAAAAAAAACACTCTCTTAAATCCGATGAAACAAAAACAATGTATAAACACAGAACTTAAAGGCTTCTTATTGCAATTTAAGTAAGCAAGTAAATGAAATATTTTATGACCTATAGAATATTATAATTTGTAAAAGAAAAAAAGGCTTAGGAAGAATCATGACGATATCTTGTGTTCCAACGAAAGAGCATTCTTCAGGATCTGCCCAAATAAAATAATGTAGGGTTGTTGGATTCAACGAACACACTTTCCGGGTAAATTTTACTTCTACTTCTTCATCTTCTTTGTTTACTGAGATAACTTGGCCAACATACTGTTTCTGAGATTTTTTACCCGCATAAACAATTAAAACCCAATCATTAACATCTGCATCGATTTGTTCTTTATTTATTTTATCTATATATTCTAACAGTTCTTGTTCATCTCTAAATTCTTCTTCAATATCATTGCATAAGGGAAAGTGTGTATTAGTTACACACTTGCCCTTCAAAAGTAGTACACACATTCCCGGTGTTAAATTTGAAATGGGCAAGTGTGTACTAGCAATAAATATTTACAACAAACTAATATAGAATAAAAATAACAACAATAGGATAAAATTTAATTGTTTCTTAGCTTATGTATGCAATAAAATCTTCAAATATACAACTCCGTAAAGAGATTATACTGGATGGAAAAAATATCAACCAACTACATGCTATGCACGGTACAACAAGTTCTGGAAGAATTGGTCTTCCCGCCTAAATAAATAATATTTAAAATTTCGTTTCAAATGACATCAGTAGTTCAAGAGTCCTTCTCTACTAATTCATATATGTCTATACTTGTACTTAAATAGTTAATGATGTATTTCCAGCTTACACACTTACCCCCGAAACACACTTACCCCACCTTACCTTATATATATATATATATATATATATATATATATATATATATATATATATATATATATATATATATATATATATATACAGTGGACCCCGTGCTCGACGCGTTGGTATTGTTTTGATGATGATTGATTCATAGTATGATTTTTATTCGTAATTTTTGATTATTTTAGTATGTACATTCGTTTGTACACAATTACATATTTCCTAATGTAAAGTTATTATTGTTTGTAAGTTCTATAGCATTAATGACGTTAATTTCATAATAATACGTAAGCTCTCTATTGTGTTTAATTTATTAAATTTGACATACATAATGAAGTATGATTTGTACTTCAGAGTATAACATATAGAATCTTATCACTGGATCTGTAATTTGTCGGATTACAAGGTACTCGTTTGTAAAAAATTCCGGACTATAGGGTGTCTTAGGCAGTACTCTATAATCCGACAAATTCGATAGTCCGACACTGCCCTGCAAAACGTTTGTCGGATTACCGGGGGTCCACTGTATATATATATATATATATATATATATATATATATATATATATATATATATATATATATATATATATATTTAGTAACCAAGGAGTTGTGCTTGTTTAAATCGTAGGCTCCGGGATTTAAATTATAGATAATTTTATAAATTTATCCATAAAATATATAGTAAAAGTATTTATGCAAATCTGTAGAAAATTTAATAATCTTTAATTTTTATAATAACACAAATCTCGAACAAATAACATTTGAAGAAGCACTATCTGATTTACACTAAAATCTAATGGCTTTTTCCCATATTAGAATTAGATAGAAATTTAAGGTTTCAAAATTTTCTTAATGATAGTATTTGAGACACACGAATACACACACACACACACACACACAGACGCACGCACGCACGCACGCACGCACGCACACACACACACACACACACACACACACACACACACACACACACACACACACACACACACACACACACACACACACACACACACACACACACACACACACACACACACACATACACACAGACATCATCGTGAAAATGTTAAAATTGGACTCTAGGGACCTTAAAACGTGCTCATTTACCAAAATGCGATTTTTAGCACGATCCCTGTACCTCCCTTACTAAGGGTAGCGGGAGGTAAAAAGCAATATATACTCAGCATCAGTCTATTTGTCTATTTACAACAAAATACCGGCTCTCGATTTCAACACCATCCTAAAACAACGGCCAAATCACATATTCGATTTAAATGTACTAGACAGAAAAGAATAAATGACAATATTTCCTATATATTTTTTTGCGTGCTTCAGTGTCTAGTCGCGAATCTGGGGAACCGGGTTCGATTCTGACCGACGCCAAATATTTCGAATTTTAAATGGCACAAAATTGACCCGTGTGGTGCACTCCCCGTGAGGTGACGCCTTGTAAACGCCCCCACGGTACAAATATGTCATCATCATTACCGATATCTGCGTACGACGCATATTGGCATACCCAGCAATGGGTAATATGCCGTGATGATATATTTATTTATAATTTTCAATAATGAAAATTTGTTGTTTTTATTCGTCGCCGGCGCCCCCCAAGTCGTCGGCGCCCCTAGGCAACTGCCTATATTGCCTTATGGATAATCCGGCCCTGTACGTTCAGATGAAATGGTGAAATTCTCTACTGTTTTTAAAATAACGATAGCGTAAGCTCATCCTGGGACATTCTGTATAAAGGACAGGAACTATAAAATACAATTATGTTTGTTAAATATAAATTAACTTTAAAAAAAATTATAAACTATGATACACTGTCGACTGGATTAATTTATGAGTTTTTTTAATAAATTTAATTATTATTGTAGGGTATTAGTAGAGCACTTACATCCTTTGTCACTAGATATTAACTGGTGTGATCTGCTAAAAGTTAAGTCTCCTCTTGGGTCCCCTTCCGAAAGTTTAATAACCTTTGACAGCCTTTGTATTGATGTAAGTATTTAAAGTTTATAAAATATGTGTGTAATGGTATTTAATCGATTTCGGCTTCTTAGTCTTTCTTCAGAAAATGTGTAAGGATTACAAAAGTGTAATCCTGTACATCTTCTGAAGAAGGCCTGAAATGCAGAAAATAATTAAGTGTTTAATAAAACCTATTTGTGAAACTTACTCAAGGGTTTTATTAATTATTTTTATGTTACACCAAGTGCCTTTTATTAATGGTGCATTTAATTCCAAAATTGGAAGTGGGTTAAATATCAGATATACGAAATGTGTATATTTTTCCAATAATTTTTGGGGACAATCAGGGCCAGGGCCGGACCGATGCCTTGTGGCGCCCGAGGCAAGTTTCAAAACGGCGCGTTTTAATTAAAAAACTCATTGTTTTTGATTAACAATAAAAGCAAAAACGAAAATTTTATTTAGCAAAAAATAAACCTCATCTACTTATTATTTTCATGTGACTCATCCTAATATTTTGAAATACCATATTTAAATTAATATGACAACGGGTGTAAGAGAAAAATTATGGCAGAAAAAGGAACAAAACATTTGAAACAGTACTGCATAGTAAAAAAACATTTATTAAATAATTATTCGAGCTGTTTTTACACAAATAGCTTGATAGTATCTTTATAGTTTTGTTATCTATTGCTTCTATGGAAACTATGCCTGGATCATTTAGTCGTTCTTGTGTTTCTTTTTCCAAAATAATTCTTTGTAATTTTCACTTTCGATAAACTATGTTCAGCTTTTTGCTGCTGCTAGTTACCGGGAATATTAAAAGTATTCTTAAAGCTATAACAACGTTTCGTAATATAATCGTCCCTACATTGAAAATCATATTTACAAACAAAATTCAATTTTTCTTTTGCATTTTTTAGTATCTTTGATAAAATTAGACAAATATTTATTAGTTCCTCATTGAGATCAATTGCAGATATATCGACTTCATCGTCATCGTTTAACATTAACTGTAAATTGTTTAAAATTTAAATCATCCAAAGAATAAAGAGGTACACCGTTTAAAATTGAAAAATTCTTTTTCAATTCTTTTCTCTTGTACTTCGCTTCGTATGTTATCGCTAGAATGCTCAGTGGCAAACGAAGAATCGGTTGTAATTATATTTTTATTAAAATTTTATATTTTTAGTATGTCGTTTTGGCGCCTATAGACCAGAAAAGTTAGGTTAGAAATTGCCTTCGGCGCGAGTTCATAGTTTGAATTCCCTAGTATAGGTTTCATATAGGAGTTTAATTTTACAAACAAATAAAAGATATTTTGTAAAAGAAATTAAATAGCTCTTGCTAAGAATTCGATAGTTTGTTTATTCAGGAATAGATTCCAACAGTTTAAACCTGTAGAACAGGTAAAGTAAGAAAATTATTAGATATTAAAATGCTTGGTGCAAGCAAGGATACCGTATGTCGTTGACCCACCAGTAAATAGGACAGCACAATAGAAGATAAAGCATGCACGATCAAACTAGGACATACGTTCAATGAATTTTGTAATGTTATATTATTATTTAAATAATTATAAACTGTGCAGAGTTCATGTGAATATTATTGTACGAATCTGGAGATAAAGGATCGGTGTAGATGCTACATAAAATGCTTTGCATAAGAGATTTACTTTTATGAGATTTTTCGGCCTTTAAAGTTGAGCAAAAATTTCCTTGGTAAGAAATACACGGGGATTGAAATTATGTTCTCAACGTTATGAACTGAGTTTGAATTTCGCGCCTAAGTTTGACCTTAACACTTTTCTGGTCTATTTCAATCCGGCGCCTGAGGCGGTCGCCTCGCCGCCTCACCTATCGGGCCGGCCCTGATTGGGGCCGGATTAGGGTTACTTACCGCGATTATTTTATATTTAAATATTAATAGCACATAAAATGATAATTAAGCTACTTAAAATACTACTTTCGGTCATTTATTATTTTATGTAGGTACGTTTTATTCTTGGAATATATAATAACGTTAATTTTCAGATATTCTGGGATCTGTGTCCTGAGACGGCACTAACGAAGATCTCTATCAAGTTTAAGAATTGTACACTGCATATAGAAATTAAAGACTATGATGACGGTATTAATTGTATTAGTCTAAAAATTTGTCAACTTCTAGATAAATTACCACGATTGTTATAATTACAGTCTGTGGTTCATTATATGTAGTATGTTTTAATTAAAATAATGGTCATTTGAAAATAAGGAATAATTTTTTTTCAAACTTATAACAAGTTCTGTAATTATTATATTAGAAAATTATAAAAGAGTTGTATTTCAATAGGACGAAAGATGATTTTTCGGAAATTTATATTTTATATAAATATTTTACAACTGTACAAATTTATTTCCTATAATAAATATTGTAGTTACAATACTGAATCACAATAAATAAAAACAATAACATATGGACTTATAATATTATATTTTATCTTACAGTTTAATAAACAATGAAGAATACTGTATCATTATTTTTTGTTTTCTGATTGTTAATTAAATATTTATGTATTTATGTAGGTAATGTTTTTCAGTGCTTAAAATATTGCAATCAATGGGGTAGAATAATATACTGTAATGTGCAGCGCCCGTCGTCGCCGCCACTGTCGTCGCCGCTGTCGCAGCCGCGTCGTGGGGACGAGCGAGTGTCTATTTTTAGCGATGACGCAACAGACTTGTCCAAACCTGCTTAATTACGAGATTACAAATTGTCAGAAACGTCATATAAGTTAACTTATGTTGTGACAGATAAAACGTCAAGCATTTATTTATTTTTTGTTCAATTCCATGGCTGTCGATATTTTCAACGTAATTTTCGACATTTTCATAATTAATTTCTGTCGTTACAAAGCATGCAAAGGTAATTCTGTTTATTGATTTAGATGCAGAATTTTATACCCTAAATCTTTTATTTGACGCGTTTTTGCTTAAAATAATTAGGCGAGCAAGAAATTGCAAAAAACTGATTTCACATGTTAATGTCCTATGTACACCTTTAAGACAGACACGCGGTATGTATGATATAAATATTGTATAATTTTTTTTTAACATGCGCATTTTCTGTATGAATATCTTTTACAATAATAGTATATTAAAGAACGTGTTTTATAAGACATGTTTTTTTGCACGCGTCAAAATTCAGAAAACGAGCGTTAGCGAGTTTTCTAATTGACAAGTGCGAAAGAAAATCTTATAAAATGAGTTCTTTATACTATTTTTTATATTTTGCGCCTTCTACAATAACATTTACTTACTCAATTTGTGATTATATTTGTAACCATTTGTACATTTTCATGTAAATAATCTTCCCTAAATAAAAAAAAAAAAATAATAAAATAATATCTCGGACACGAAAAGAGATATCGACCTGTGGTTTTAAAATCTTAAATCTACACTCTTCAAACTACTTAAATACAAATTTTCAGAATTTTTAATTTTTTAAAAATTTCCACCCTTTTTTAAACCACACCATCCTCATACCCAAAAATGGCTGTGCGGTACACCTTCAACGACTTCACCAGTAAATTCCTCGTACCAAAAAACATAAGTATACCAATTTTCATTAAAATATTCCAACGGATACATTAATTATTAAACATTCCTTGAAATTGTCAAAAACTGAAAAAATCGCAAGGGGTACACCTTAGATTTTTTGCGATTTTTGGCCATTTTCAGACTTTTCCTTCTGGAGATTGTAATAGTTGTTCAAAAATGATGAAAATTGGTATGCTTATGTAATTTTGCTCGTAGAATCTAATGGTGATATCGCCAGCGGTGTATAATTGACCATTTTTGGGATATGACCCAAAAATGGGCATTTTTGAGTAAAGATTTGAGGCCGAATATCTCGGACACGAAAAGAGATATCGACCTGTGGTTTTAAAATCTTAAATCTACACTCTTCAAACTACTTAAATACAAATTTTCAGAATTTTTAATTTTTTAAAAATTTCCACCCTTTTTTAAACCACACCATCCTCATACCCAAAAATGGGTGTGCGGTACACCTTCAACGACTTCACCAGTAAATTCCTCGTACCAAAAAACATAAATATACCAATTTTCATTAAAATATTCCAACGGATACATTAATTATTAAACATTCCTTGAAATTGTCAAAAACTGAAAAAATCGCAAGGGGTACACCTTAGATTTTTTGCGATTTTTGGCCATTTTCAGACTTTTCCTTCTGGAGATTGTAATAGTTGTTCAAAAATGATGAAAATTGGTATGCTTATGTAATTTTGCTCGTAGAATCTAATGGTGATATCGCCAGCGGTGTATAATTGACCATTTTTGGGATATGACCCAAAAATGGGCATTTTTGAGTAAAGATTTGAGGCCGAATATCTCGGACACGAAAAGAGATATCGACCTGTGGTTTTAAAATCTTAAATCTACACTCTTCAAACTACTTAAATACAAATTTTCAGAATTTTTAATTTTTAAAAAATTTCCACCCTTTTTTAAACCACACCATCCTCATACCCAAAAATGGGTGTGCGGTACACCTTCAACGACTTCACCAGTAAATTCCTCGTACCAAAAAACATAAATATACCAATTTTCATTAAAATATTCCAACGGATACATTAATTATTAAACATTCCTTGAAATTGTCAAAAACTGAAAAAATCGCAAGGGGTACACCTTAGATTTTTTGCGATTTTTGGCCATTTTCAGACTTTTCCTTCTGGAGATTGTAATAGTTGTTCAAAAATGATGAAAATTGGTATGCTTATGTAATTTTGCTCGTAGAATCTAATGGTGATATCGCCAGCGGTGTATAATTGACCATTTTTGGGATATGACCCAAAAATGGGCATTTTTGAGTAAAGATTTGAGGCCGAATATCTCGGACACGAAAAGAGATATCGACCTGTGGTTTTAAAATCTTAAATCTACACTCTTCAAACTACTTAAATACAAATTTTCAGAATTTTTAATTTTTTAAAAATTTCCACCCTTTTTTAAACCACACCATCCTCATACCCAAAAATGGCTGTGCGGTACACCTTCAACGACTTCACCAGTAAATTCCTCGTACCAAAAAACATAAGTATACCAATTTTCATTAAAATATTCCAACGGATACATTAATTATTAAACATTCCTTGAAATTGTCAAAAACTGAAAAAATCGCAAGGGGTACACCTTAGATTTTTTGCGATTTTTGGCCATTTTCAGACTTTTCCTTCTGGAGATTGTAATAGTTGTTCAAAAATGATGAAAATTGGTATGCTTATGTAATTTTGCTCGTAGAATCTAATGGTGATATCGCCAGCGGTGTATAATTGACCATTTTTGGGATATGACCCAAAAATGGGCATTTTTGAGTAAAGATTTGAGGCCGAATATCTCGGACACGAAAAGAGATATCGACCTGTGGTTTTAAAATCTTAAATCTACACTCTTCAAACTACTTAAATACAAATTTTCAGAATTTTTAATTTTTTAAAAATTTCCACCCTTTTTTAAACCACACCATCCTCATACCCAAAAATGGCTGTGCGGTACACCTTCAACGACTTCACCAGTAAATTCCTCGTACCAAAAAACATAAGTATACCAATTTTCATTAAAATATTCCAACGGATACATTAATTATTAAACATTCCTTGAAATTGTCAAAAACTGAAAAAATCGCAAGGGGTACACCTTAGATTTTTTGCGATTTTTGGCCATTTTCAGACTTTTCCTTCTGGAGATTGTAATAGTTGTTCAAAAATGATGAAAATTGGTATGCTTATGTAATTTTGCTCGTAGAATCTAATGGTGATATCGCCAGCGGTGTATAATTGACCATTTTTGGGATATGACCCAAAAATGGGCATTTTTGAGTAAAGATTTGAGGCCGAATATCTCGGACACGAAAAGAGATATCGACCTGTGGTTTTAAAATCTTAAATCTACACTCTTCAAACTACTTAAATACAAATTTTCAGAATTTTTAATTTTTTAAAAATTTCCACCCTTTTTTAAACCACACCATCCTCATACCCAAAAATGGGTGTGCGGTACACCTTCAACGACTTCACCAGTAAATTCCTCGTACCAAAAAACATAAGTATACCAATTTTCATTAAAATATTCCAACGGATACATTAATTATTAAACATTCCTTGAAATTGTCAAAAACTGAAAAAATCGCAAGGGGTACACCTTAGATTTTTTGCGATTTTTGGCCATTTTCAGACTTTTCCTTCTGGAGATTGTAATAGTTGTTCAAAAATGATGAAAATTGGTATGCTTATGTAATTTTGCTCGTAGAATCTAATGGTGATATCGCCAGCGGTGTATAATTGACCATTTTTGGGATATGACCCAAAAATGGGCATTTTTGAGTAAAGATTTGAGGCCGAATATCTCGGACACGAAAAGAGATATCGACCTGTGGTTTTAAAATCTTAAATCTACACTCTTCAAACTACTTAAATACAAATTTTCAGAATTTTTAATTTTTTAAAAATTTCCACCCTTTTTTAAACCACACCATCCTCATACCCAAAAATGGCTGTGCGGTACACCTTCAACGACTTCACCAGTAAATTCCTCGTACCAAAAAACATAAGTATACCAATTTTCATTAAAATATTCCAACGGATACATTAATTATTAAACATTCCTTGAAATTGTCAAAAACTGAAAAAATCGCAAGGGGTACACCTTAGATTTTTTGCGATTTTTGGCCATTTTCAGACTTTTCCTTCTGGAGATTGTAATAGTTGTTCAAAAATGATGAAAATTGGTATGCTTATGTAATTTTGCTCGTAGAATCTAATGGTGATATCGCCAGCGGTGTATAATTGACCATTTTTGGGATATGACCCAAAAATGGGCATTTTTGAGTAAAGATTTGAGGCCGAATATCTCGGACACGAAAAGAGATATCGACCTGTGGTTTTAAAATCTTAAATCTACACTCTTCAAACTACTTAAATACAAATTTTCAGAATTTTTAATTTTTTAAAAATTTCCACCCTTTTTTAAACCACACCATCCTCATACCCAAAAATGGGTGTGCGGTACACCTTCAACGACTTCACCAGTAAATTCCTCGTACCAAAAAACATAAATATACCAATTTTCATTAAAATATTCCAACGGATACATTAATTATTAAACATTCCTTGAAATTGTCAAAAACTGAAAAAATCGCAAGGGGTACACCTTAGATTTTTTGCGATTTTTGGCCATTTTCAGACTTTTCCTTCTGGAGATTGTAATAGTTGTTCAAAAATGATGAAAATTGGTATGCTTATGTAATTTTGCTCGTAGAATCTAATGGTGATATCGCCAGCGGTGTATAATTGACCATTTTTGGGATATGACCCAAAAATGGGCATTTTTGAGTAAAGATTTGAGGCCGAATATCTCGGACACGAAAAGAGATATCGACCTGTGGTTTTAAAATCTTAAATCTACACTCTTCAAACTACTTAAATACAAATTTTCAGAATTTTTAATTTTTTAAAAATTTCCACCCTTTTTTAAACCACACCATCCTCATACCCAAAAATGGCTGTGCGGTACACCTTCAACGACTTCACCAGTAAATTCCTCGTACCAAAAAACATAAGTATACCAATTTTCATTAAAATATTCCAACGGATACATTAATTATTAAACATTCCTTGAAATTGTCAAAAACTGAAAAAATCGCAAGGGGTACACCTTAGATTTTTTGCGATTTTTGGCCATTTTCAGACTTTTCCTTCTGGAGATTGTAATAGTTGTTCAAAAATGATGAAAATTGGTATGCTTATGTAATTTTGCTCGTAGAATCTAATGGTGATATCGCCAGCGGTGTATAATTGACCATTTTTGGGATATGACCCAAAAATGGGCATTTTTGAGTAAAGATTTGAGGCCGAATATCTCGGACACGAAAAGAGATATCGACCTGTGGTTTTAAAATCTTAAATCTACACTCTTCAAACTACTTAAATACAAATTTTCAGAATTTTTAATTTTTTAAAAATTTCCACCCTTTTTTAAACCACACCATCCTCATACCCAAAAATGGCTGTGCGGTACACCTTCAACGACTTCACCAGTAAATTCCTCGTACCAAAAAACATAAGTATACCAATTTTCATTAAAATATTCCAACGGATACATTAATTATTAAACATTCCTTGAAATTGTCAAAAACTGAAAAAATCGCAAGGGGTACACCTTAGATTTTTTGCGATTTTTGGCCATTTTCAGACTTTTCCTTCTGGAGATTGTAATAGTTGTTCAAAAATGATGAAAATTGGTATGCTTATGTAATTTTGCTCGTAGAATCTAATGGTGATATCGCCAGCGGTGTATAATTGACCATTTTTGGGATATGACCCAAAAATGGGCATTTTTGAGTAAAGATTTGAGGCCGAATATCTCGGACACGAAAAGAGATATCGACCTGTGGTTTTAAAATCTTAAATCTACACTCTTCAAACTACTTAAATACAAATTTTCAGAATTTTTAATTTTTTAAAAATTTCCACCCTTTTTTAAACCACACCATCCTCATACCCAAAAATGGCTGTGCGGTACACCTTCAACGACTTCACCAGTAAATTCCTCGTACCAAAAAACATAAGTATACCAATTTTCATTAAAATATTCCAACGGATACATTAATTATTAAACATTCCTTGAAATTGTCAAAAACTGAAAAAATCGCAAGGGGTACACCTTAGATTTTTTGCGATTTTTGGCCATTTTCAGACTTTTCCTTCTGGAGATTGTAATAGTTGTTCAAAAATGATGAAAATTGGTATGCTTATGTAATTTTGCTCGTAGAATCTAATGGTGATATCGCCAGCGGTGTATAATTGACCATTTTTGGGATATGACCCAAAAATGGGCATTTTTGAGTAAAGATTTGAGGCCGAATATCTCGGACACGAAAAGAGATATCGACCTGTGGTTTTAAAATCTTAAATCTACACTCTTCAAACTACTTAAATACAAATTTTCAGAATTTTTAATTTTTTAAAAATTTCCACCCTTTTTTAAACCACACCATCCTCATACCCAAAAATGGGTGTGCGGTACACCTTCAACGACTTCACCAGTAAATTCCTCGTACCAAAAAACATAAATATACCAATTTTCATTAAAATATTCCAACGGATACATTAATTATTAAACATTCCTTGAAATTGTCAAAAACTGAAAAAATCGCAAGGGGTACACCTTAGATTTTTTGCGATTTTTGGCCATTTTCAGACTTTTCCTTCTGGAGATTATAATAGTTGTTCAAAAATGATGAAAATTGGTATGCTTATGTAATTTTGCTCGTAGAATCTAATGGTGATATCGCCAGCGGTGTATAATTGACCATTTTTGGGATATGACCCAAAAATGGGCATTTTTGAGTAAAGATTTGAGGCCGAATATCTCGGACACGAAAAGAGATATCGACCTGTGGTTTTAAAATCTTAAATCTACACTCTTCAAACTACTTAAATACAAATTTTCAGAATTTTTAATTTTTAAAAAATTTCCACCCTTTTTTAAACCACACCATCCTCATACCCAAAAATGGGTGTGCGGTACACCTTCAACGACTTCACCAGTAAATTCCTCGTACCAAAAAACATAAATATACCAATTTTCATTAAAATATTCCAACGGATACATTAATTATTAAACATTCCTTGAAATTGTCAAAAACTGAAAAAATCGCAAGGGGTACACCTTAGATTTTTTGCGATTTTTGGCCATTTTCAGACTTTTCCTTCTGGAGATTGTAATAGTTGTTCAAAAATGATGAAAATTGGTATGCTTATGTAATTTTGCTCGTAGAATCTAATGGTGATATCGCCAGCGGTGTATAATTGACCATTTTTGGGATATGACCCAAAAATGGGCATTTTTGAGCAAAGATTTGAGGCCGAATATCTCGGACACGAAAAGAGATATCGACCTGTGGTTTTAAAATCTTAAATCTACACTCTTCAAACTACTTAAATAAAAATTTTCAGAATTTTTAATTTTTAAAAAATTTCCACCCTTTTTTAAACCACACCATCCTCATATCCAAAAATGGGTGTGCGGTACACCTTCAACGACCTCACCAGTAAATTCCTCGTACCAAAAAACATAAGTATACCAATTTTCATCAAAATATTCCAACGGATACATTAATTATTAAACATTCCTTAAAATTGTCCCTAAATAAAAAAAAATAATTTCGACATTATATTATTAAAATGAATTGTCAATTAACTAAAAATAAATTAAGTAAAAATGGGTTAAAGAAACGTCATCTAGTACCAACTGTCTAAAACAAAAAATTGCGTATCGAAATGAGGGTTATTACGATACGCAATTGCGTATCGTAAGGACTTTATTATGAACGCAAAATATAAAAATTACTATTTAAAGTTGTAGTCTCGCTGATATTTTTAATTTTATTGCATGTAATAAAACCACAATACTGTATAATCATTTCAATAAATATTAATGTAAAAGCCGTGTAATATGGAAAAAAAGTTTATTTACAATCGGTTAGTAATATGACGTTTTCTGACTTTTAAAAAGTTGGGAAGTTAATTATTGTTAACCTCATATTCCAAGAGGTTGGAAAGTATAACGTGAAGATAGCTGGGGTTGGAAAGTTGACACTTTCCAACCTCAGCTATACTCACGCCATACTTTCCAACCTCGAGGCGGGAAATAGCTGCCCCCCGCTTGAGAGATATCAATGATGGGTATTTACATATAAACAAAGCATCTTTACAATTTATATGATAAAAATATGTAATAAACTTGTAAATAATAAAAGTAATGAATGAAATCAATATTTAAGCTTACAAATCAAAGTGACAGTTCATGTGACAAATGAACAATCTCAGACCATTCGTTTATTTATGTTAGGTTATTATTATTTAAATATCAAATATTAATTTTTTATTTCAGATTGTGAATAAAATAGTATACAAACCTCGGTGAAAAGTTTCATTGCCTCGGGCTATAGTTAACCTCGGCGCTTCGCGCCTTGGTTAAC
Organism: Harpalus rubripes; assembly: GCA_963082715.1. Lineage (NCBI taxonomy): Eukaryota > Metazoa > Arthropoda > Insecta > Coleoptera > Carabidae > Harpalus > Harpalus rubripes. Next base: position 53,306,562 of record OY720458.1, on the reverse strand, counting down.
TATCTTCGCCTTCGACAATGAAACACTTTCCACCTCGGTTAGTAATATACTATTTACCAACTCTGTGCAAAGCAGTGACCTTATTCACTGTCTTATTTATGAGGGGCCGAAATTTTGGTTTCTTTGTTACCTTAAGTGGAAGGCGTTTCAAAGGTTTATGGCGATCCGTTGGCTTTCGGTGAGACAGACCATATATTTTTGGTGGACCATAGGAATAAGGAATGGTAAGATTTTCATATTGCTGTAAATTCTGCCCCATTAATTTCAAAACAAAAGTGTAAATACGAATTAAAAACTGCATCTATCAGCGTTATGGATAATGCTGAAACGGCCACGACGCGTTCTGGAATATAGGGGACTACAGCGCAATTGATTTAAGAGAAATTAGGAAAAATATTTGACAGTATATGCTTAATAATAAATATTAATAAAGAAATAACGACATAATTAAAATACTTCGGAAATAAAGGGATTTATGTTATAGCAGCGCGTCACCCATATATATTATTTTGATTGGCGACTCAAAGACGGCCTATAAATATATAACGAATACCCAGTTAGGGGCGGATCCTACTACCAATGGAAGTAGAGAAATTCAAATAGCGGAGGCGTGGCCATCAGTCTAGTAGTGCAATTCTCAAACAGTTTTTATTTGAATATAAATATTTTGCATTAAACTTAATAATTTAAATACATTTCCAATTATAAATCATGTAGACTTGTACAGTATAATAATAGCATATATTTCAATAACATTTAGGTCCACGAAGAATATAGTTTGATATAAAAACTTATATTCGTGATGTCCAGGGCTGATCCTAACCTATTAGTGGCCTTTGTTCTTATATAAAAATGCCGCCCCTCCCCCCCCCATTTTTTTTTTTAGGTATTTTAAATACATATACCTTGTTCCATTTAAGCCGTTCAGTATTGCAGAGAATAGGAAATAGTTTTGACCTCTCTGATTGACTGAAATTGGAGTCAAGAGACAAGTTTACTTAAAACTGGCGCTGATGCGAACACCATCAGCTGAATGGCTTAAATGGAACAGAGCATAGTTTTAAATAATACCACGGAATTAAAAAAAAACAAGTATAGTGAATTAGGCGTAGAATTTAATTATCTACAAGTTTTATTTGAAACATTCTTATCTAAAATTAATTGGGAACTTTTGCGCAAAAGAAAACTTATTATTAAACAAAGGCCTATGGCCCGCTTTTTGATTAACACCCTGTACCTATGCCTTTCGGTGAGACAGACCATATATCGGGGTGCTACTTTTTTGTGGACTATAGGAATGAGGAATGGTAATATTTTCATATTGCTATAAATTCTGCCCTATTAATTTCAGAACAAAAGTGTAAATACGAATTAAAAACTGCATCTATTAAGTCCAAAATTATTGTTTATATGTGTTTCATTTGCGAAAGAGAGGCAAAATAAAAGTAATATTTATTAGCTATTTACATGAGCAATACCACAAAATTTTAAACAGTTGTATTGAAAGAACGACGAAAATCTTAAAAAATGTTGAAGATTTGTTTTTTAAAAAGGAAGAATAAAAGCCTTGCAAATAAAGTGGGGGAAGTAACTAAATAAAATATGAATAAAATAAATAAATATATCATCACGACTTATTACCCATTGCTGGGTGTGCCAATCTGCTTTGTACACAGATATCGGTAAAGATGATATATTTGCACCGTGCGGGCGCTTACCAGGCGTCACCTCACGGGCACTCATTGCTGGCGTGGAGAGTGCACCACAGGGGTCAATTTTGTGTCATTTTAAAATTGGAAGTATTTGGCGTCGGTCGGGATCGAGCCCGGTTCCCCAAATTCTCGACCTGACACTCAGGCACGCGGCCACGAGACCCCATAAGTAAAATATTATTGTACATTAAATTGTTTTCTTTCATGGCTAGGTTGATCACATTCTAAAACACATTCGAATCATGGACATATGTATTTATTTACAATATTAAAATGATATTGTAATACATATAGGTTTGTTAGGTTGTTTAATTAAGTATATAAAATTTTACATTTAAATAAATATATGTATTCATTGCAATTACGATAAATATTAAGTGAATTTCTGTATTTGTATTTTTGAATATTATTTTTATGAAGAAATTAATTTCTGTTGAACATGTACGTAATCGCTCGCTAGCATTCATGAACAAGCAAGCATCAGGTATTGCTATCCTTCTCTATCTCATTGCTGGTGGTCACTGCGCTGGTGTTTAATTGTTTCTTTCTTTTACTTGGCGTCAGTGTCAGACGGTGCATCACGCGTTGAAAAGTGGAGAATGCACCACTCTAGATTGCATTAAAAGGTATATTTGTGATTTAATCAATATTTTGTTATAAGTAATGTTGTAAATTCTCACAGAATCAAGTATTACAAAAATAATATGTGAAATAATTAAATTTTTAATAGTGGCATATTTTTCATTTCAGATTTCCTGCATGAAGGCTGCAGGGACATGGAGAAGGGAGCAGTAGAGGGCAAAGCACCTCTAGATGACATCGAGGGACATGAAATGACAGGGATGCTGCATTGGGGCCTTCACAACGCTCGGTAAGAAGGTAAGAATTATGCTGAATTTTATCCTAATTTGCTGTACAATTACACTGAAAAAAATAGGTTGCTTCTAGTAGCGAAAAAGGTACTCTAATATCGTGACAAGGAAAAGATTTCCTGTGGAAATATAAAATTATTTCTATTGATTTTTAACTGTTTCAGAAACTAAAATTTCTAATTAATTAGTAAAATTATTTCCTGACGTTTCTGAAATAATATCTGATATAACTGAATAGAAATCGCTATTTCAGTGAAATTTTTTACTGAAATAAATATCACAAATTCTAATTCAAGTAAAATTTATTCTTAAAATAGCAAATACATTTACTATTTTAGTGAATTTATTTAAATTATGAGGTTTAAATTTATTTCTAGTACCGAAATTTTTTATAGTGTTCCAATGGATGTATCATATGGAATGAGAAATAAATAAATTCATAGTGGATAAAGAATTTATTTATTTATAACAAAAACCTACATCGTTTATTATGTTATAAATCCGAGTAAAAAAACAATAATAAATAATACACAAACCGAGAAACAAACCTTCAAAGTTTCTGTTTAAATGTTAAATTATTAAAGAATACTGATGACGACTGTAGATCTGTAGCAGTCGAAACGTTGTTTTTTAAATATAAAAATAATTAAGACAATGCAAGTCCAACCAGTAATCTTTAATAAACCTTCAAAGCAGTGGCGCCGACTATGTGGGTGCCCCAGGGCTTGAGCACCCGACAAGAGAATTTGACAGGAACTTGTCAATTAGAAAACTCGCTGGCGCTCGTTTTCTAAATTTTGACACGTGCGAAAAAAACATGTCTTATAAAACACGTTCTTTAATGTACTATTATATACCGCTAAAAGGCACACAGGAAATGTTCGGAACATTATATATTTGCGTGGACAGGACCCCTTGCTATGCGCGCATGAGCTTGTATACGCATGCCCGAGTGCTAGACAAAAATGTTTCACGACATCTACTGTATATTTTAGAAAGTCAGATTAGATGTTTGGGGTGTAATCTGTAATCGCTATCTTAATTTTAACATCCTGTTTAAATTTTTCAATGCTATAATACATTTGTTTCTACTTGTAGAAATTTTAACAGGCTGTAAAAATGAACATGATAGGTACGATATAAAATACATGAGAAAGTACATATTGCATTAGAAAATCGAAAATAAACATAACCTGTCCAGCACGTTTATTGTAATGTAACTTAGGCCATGTATAAGTCGCACATTGTGTTGTGCTTAGACAGTTTATTCAGATAAGTCAACAATCAGTTAAATATATTCTCTTTTCTAAAATGTTCTGAGATCTGGCAATTTATTTTTGTACATGAGAGGGGAAAAATATGCAGCTTCTCATCCCTTAAAAATATATAACTTTCAATTATAAGGCATTTGACCTTGAATGGAAAGAAAATTCGCCTGCGGCGCTTTTTTTCCTACATACCTTGCATCACCAAAATTTTGGCGCACGAGCTGCCCATTGTATACTTAAAATACTTCTTTTTAGGTTTCGAGCACCCGACAGAAATATAAAAAGTCAGCGCCACTGCTTCAAAGTGTTTTATTATTTCTTCAATATTCATCTCTTAAAATTTTCTTATTGTCAGAAAACAATAGCCGCTACACTTTTTCATCAATTTCTCTGCCATTTGCCAGTATTGCATAAAATCGGTTGATTTATGTTCCTTATATGGAAAGTGCTTTATAACTACAATTTCTTTCAAATTGGTGTGTCTGAGGTCTTGGTTTCCCCTTGTTGCCTTGATAGTATATTCCTCTACTACAATAAATGTATATGTATGATATTAAATAATGTATACTACATACATAGGTATTTAATATTACTTACATTACACAAGAGGCAGCATCTTTCGTTTATAACAAATAACTCAACAAAAACTTACTTCAACTGTTTACAAACGAGTCGCAAGTTGCTTACGACTTACGACGCCATAGCTTTAAAGTGCAATCTTTACTATTATACAATATTTATTCGCTCTCTTAAAAAAATATTAGTAAATGTAGTATTAATTTTTCTAAACTAAATAAATGTATACTCTAATTATTTTTTTAAGTTTATATTCTAAAATAGAGAAATTAATTTTTAATGTAGTAATAAATATTTGTAATTCAGTAAAGTGGAAAATAATTATTTCTAAATTAAAAGATTATTCGTTAAAAATAAAAATACAAATCTGCTTCCACTGAGACAAAGAAAATAATTCTACTTGAGTAATTTTATTTGATGTTAATAAAAAAGCATTAGGGAATAATTTTTAACTATAAATGTGAACCTAATTTTTTCAGTGTAATATTCAATAATAGGTATATTTTTTATACTTTTTTTTAAAATGACATTACTACCTATGTTAAACATTCGGAATTATTATTATACGATGATGACTTGAAAATATTTAAAATTATTAATACACAGTACAGTTCAAGATAATTTATTTCTTCAGTCTGATGTAAAGTGACCAGGATCTCTTTGACGTCAATACTGGACACTGAATATTAGACGAAAAAAAAAAAAAAATACCATGTACCATATACTATAATTATATTTGTAGAATCAGCCTTAACTTAACATTAATAAGTCGGTTAAATCATAGGCGCCGACTTTTGGATTTTCGTTTGGGGGCTAAAAGTAGGCAACAGAAAATTTACCGACTAAAAACTTTATGTCTTAAAATTGGTACATAAATAAATAAAATTGTACAAAGATGCGAATTTATCGTATGACTTAAAATATCTGGGTACCTAATTAAAAAAAATCTTGACTTTTTTTTAAATTAACAGCGAAACAACATTAGATAGATAGAAGTGTCACAGATATTATTTTGCGTAAGATTATTTTTATTAAATTTATTATGTTTTGTCTCTAATTAGCTATTTAGGTACGTAACCGATGCTGTTGGATAAGAGCTACATTTAATGATACTGGTATTCACGTATTTTATTTCAGTTTATTTCTAGATTTCAGAAATAATCACGGCGTGAAAGAGGATTCCGCGTGACCGGGTTCGGCCAGGCGACGGTCATCTAGATTTGTTATTATTTTTGTATTAATACTGTATATACCGGTTTGGGTGATAAATGTGTTTTAATATTCTAATTTTCAGCGATAACATTTAATCTTCATTTATAACATTTCAGAAGTGGGATCAGAACATTTTAACTTTCAGCTATTGGGATCACACTAGCACAGCTTTTGGAACAATTAGGATATTGATTACGTTTATGTTTAGCTGGATTACGAAACTGGAACAACATTACAACATGGCGTTACCTAACATCAGTCTCAATTTCAGTATGTACGTTCACTGTACGCGCTATACATAAATGGAGGCGAATTCAGTGGAAGTAGGAACCAGCGACCACAACAACGTCAACATCAGCATGTTCAACGTCAACAAGAGCCACAACCACAACTGCCAGAAAGCAACATCTTAACAACTTCAGCGGAGGTAAGCGGTAATTGTCTAAGCGTACGTCGATATGGGGTCCACTTGCATAACCATGAAGGAAACGAGCACGTATTCCCGCGAACATGTAGTAGCAGACAAAGATATGGAATGTGTTCTACCAGTCTTGAACTGATGCGGAATTAACAATTTAGAAGGATAAAATTATAACAAGCTGACTGGATACTCGCCGGACAAATGACAAATTGAAAATTATCAAGAACATTTTAATTAAACCACTGGAAACTAACTACGAGAGGAATATTTATAAAAATTACTGTTTTCGAGACGAACGGGTTTACCGAATTACCGCGTCCGGAATCTAGTGGGTTGTACCTAGAGGACAACGGCTGCAGATAGTACGTACACTGACTTGTGTATCAGATGTTTTTACCATAAACAACAGATAAGAAAGCAGCCAGAACTATCGAATCCAATTGAGAAACTATCAATTCCATTTCACACCATCCACATAAAGGACCATTCCAAATAAAGAAAGTTCTACTGAACGATAGATTTTCAGTAGAAGATTTGCCTGGTACAAATCGAAGTAGAAGAGGAGAATATAGTAACGTAGGGACGATTGACAAGATGAAACCATATTTAAATACACGTGAACTGTCGGAAGACAACAGCGCTTCGGATGTTGATGCTGATGCTGCAGGAACTTGGGATTGATTCCTCGAGGACGAGGAACTTTTCAGGATGGCCGAACTGTCACAGATATTATTTTGCGTAAGATTATTTTTATTAAATTTATTATGTTTTGTCTCTAATTAGCTATTTAGGTACGTAACCGATGCTGTTGGATAAGAGCTACATTTAATGATACTGGTATTCACGTATTTTATTTCAGTTTATTTCTAGATTTCAGAAATAATCACGGCGTGAAAGAGGATTCCGCGTGACCGGGTTCGGCCAGGCGACGGTCATCTAGATTTGTTATTATTTTTGTATTAATACTGTATATACCGGTTTGGGTGATAAATGTGTTTTAATATTCTAATTTTCAGCGATAACATTTAATCGTCATTTATAACAGAAGATAAATTTCAATTGTATTTCACAGGACTTTGCAAAATCTACCTTAATTTTCACAAAAATCTGATAATTTTATTATTAATTTCCGATAATACTGCAGTTTAAATCTGGCAACACTGGTGGCAGTACTATTTGCTAGTCCGCACGCGTTAGTTACACAGTACTTCAGTTAATACAAAATACAATACTCTCCACGCCAGCAATTAGTGCCCCTGAGGTGACGCCCGGACGATACAAATATGTCATCATCATTACCGAATTCTGTGTACCAAGCAGATTGGCACACCCAGTAATGGGTAATATGCTGTGATGATATATTTATTTATTTTACAAGTTGGAAATCTTATAAAATAAATAAAAGAATAAATATACAGTGTTACTTTGTATGAGTAATTGATGTATTAATAGTATTTCAAAATGAATGTACTTTTTATTGGTAAAAATAATTTGTGTGTAGGGGCAGAACCCCTTCGCTTTTTCCGTGTGGGGGCAGAGCCCTCTCAGATTTTTCCGTGTGGGGGCCCGAGCCCCAAGGCCCCACGTAGTCGGCGCCTAGGGTTAAATTAGACAAATGTTTCCCCATTTTATTGATGTATCGTTATTTGAGAAAAATTAATAGATCATTGGATATAGGCGAAAATGTAAATATAGCAGTTTTTTTTTTTGCGAATAACTTCCAAATGTGAAGTAATACTGCATTTTGGTTCGCATCTCTTTAGGACACTTTTTTATTTTCGTTCGAAAGGCGATGCTCAAGTTTTTTTTCACTGTTGAATTTCAAGTTATAAGTTTTAATTTTTATATGAACGCCAAATTGGAAAGAACAATTGAAAAGATTTTTAGCTTTTCAACGATGTGTCTAATCGTCTATGGTTCTTTGTTTTCAACGTCAAGAATTCAGCAATAATTATTAAATTTATAGATTAAAACAATGATTAATGAAACAATTGAAAAATACATTTAAAGATAATAATTGGTTAATTTTAAGTTTTTTTTTCATTCTCATTAATATTTTTCAAATATAAGCAGCATTCAAATATTTATCAAATTTCGTTTTAAATATGCAATTGGTTACTAAGACGTCCATATATGAATATTACAATAAATTAAAATACACAAAACTTTATACAATTTTGAGAACTAAATTAGGAAATTAGCTATGAAGAACCTTGAAAACGAGTGAATTAGAAAATATATAATTTCTATGTTTATGTACTTCAATAATTACTATTTGAGCCTTATAATTTGTGAAATAAATTAAATATTTTTCGACAATAATTTGAAATATAAAAGGTATCCAATCATTGGAACTGTTTGTAAACTTTGGCCACGCAAAAAGTTTTGATGTTTTGGAAGAATTGCAAAAAATTTGCAACGGGCGTCATCTTAGAAATATTAAAATAAAACTTTGCCCATACGGTTTTAAAATTTGGAATTGAGTTAATTTATATTTTAAAGCCCGTACAATACGAATTTAGTGTTAATTTGACAATAATTTTAATCGTTGATGAGTTGTGAGCAAAAGTAAAATGCATTTTTTGAGGCAAATTTTTTCCAAAATTTCAATCCTACTTTTCGCAATTCCTAAGGCCTTTTGGGCACTTTTAAAAGCAAATTTCAAATACATTTGAATACATTTGAAACAGTTTAACTGTTATAAAATATCGCATAGTACACATGTATTCACTCGAGGCCATACGAGAATACAGGCCTGAATGTTTATCCGTCACGCCTAGCTAAGAGGCCCGAGCACTAGTCACTAGTCTAGCCTTCTACAAACAGTCGACTTATAGCAGTCAGCGGGAGCGGACGCACGACACAACGCGGGACGGAACGTCAAATTTCTATTATTTCTCGTTGTAGGAAACTATAAAAATGATTTTCAAATGCTGTGTGCCAATGTGCAGGAGCAATTACAGTAACACAAATAAATTCTTCAATGTTTTTAAATTTCCACGCGATAGTGAGATGCAGAGAAAATGGTTAAATGCAATACATCGACCAAATTATAAGATCACAAATTCTTCAGCTGTTTGCATTTTAAGGAAAAATGTATTATTTGTGATCTCGAAGTCAGTAGGAAAGATGGTACACGTTTAATTTTACAAAGAAAACGTTCAAAATTGACGGTTGGCGCAATACCCACTATATTTAAAATCCAGCCCTCAATTTTATCTGAACTGTATGTATCCCGCAAGAGAAAAAATATAGACATTTGCCAGGAATATATGAAAAAACCAAAATTGGAATTTAATTTAAATATTGACATTGATAAAATTACTGATTTTCACGACCTCGCAAATTATGAAACAAAGTTAGAATGTGTAAATGATTTCATATTTAAAAATATTTAAGATAAAATTGTCTAACAATATTCCCTAAATACATATCTCTCTTCTAACAATAATCTGAAATGTACTGTTTATTTCAAAAATATTAAAATAAATAATACAACTCGTATACAAAATAGTACCTAAATGTCTTTCGTTCATCATTTTAGTTTCATTATTTTCATTTTCATATTATGTTCTGTGTTATATAATTTTCATTCATTTTTTATTTATTATTCTTTTACAATTGGAACAAAAATAAATAATTTAAAGTGAAACATGAGTTTATTCGTATATATATATATATATATATATATATATATATATATATATATATATATATATATATATATATATATATATATATATATATATATATATATATATATATATATAGGCCATTTCTAACTTATTTCTTATTTAATTTGTTTAGTTATGAATATAAAATAGGTAATACATAATATTTAAATAGTTATTTAGGAGTTTTATATCTTTATAAATCACATTCTCCAATCCTATTTATTTAAAATTCCGTATATTTCCTACGCTTACAATGCTAGAGTTCGAGGCGTGGCGTGATAGCAAGAGGCTCACTGTGACGTCACGAACTGAGTATTCAGGCCTGTATTCTCGTATGGCCTCGATTCACTATATTAATGAAGTGTCTTGTTTGTGTAAAGGTTACATGTTTGCCCTACGAAATTTTATCCAACAGTTTTTTGAAATGGTTTAAAGAATACCACAAACTAATAATTATTATTTAATAGACGGACGTTTTGGTTGATCTTGGACCTCAAGAAACTTGGAGAATTTCGATTCAGCGTTCGAGCTTTGGATTTCAACACTACAGGTCTTATAAAGCAACTTTTCTAAAGGATTGCTTAGCACCAGATACATCTTCTACAGCATAGGCGGCTATCAATGGATCAACTGGTAAGAAACTTGATTTTTTAAATAAAATATTTGGTCTCATGTTCAATCATGAAAACATATAGTCAAAGGAATATGACTATAATTTATGTCTAAGTATTATCTTGTATTCAAATTCGATTTCAAACAATTTAAAGTTAAAGTATCGTCTATTTATTAATAAAATCAATATCTGGGAACATATGATTAGCGTATATCTTGAGGCCATAACAGTTTAAATAGTTGCAGGAAAACTATTAGAATTTATTTATTTATTTATTTTATTTATTTATTAATAAATCGATCCAACAGGATACAGGATCCCAATTACAGGACGATTATACGGTATACAAATACAAAAACGAATGTATTGAGACAGTAAACACAGTAAATAAACATATAAGAAATGTAACAAGTAACTTAACCCGAAAAGTATTTAATTAATGTACTCTTAAATTTAAAAAAGGAGTCGCCAAATATGTCAATGTCAATAGTACATGATATATTGTTATACGCTACACAGAGTTGTCTTATTGGAGATTTCAATTCATAATTAGTCCTAGCTGTTTTACAATGAAATGGTATTTTATTTCTTGAAGTGACTCGTGGAATATGAAAAGGTATAAGCTCAAGACTACATGGGTCATGCAATTATTAATTAATTTGTATAAGTAGAGAGATAATTGCAAATTTCTTCTACTACTTAATGGCACCAAGTTCACTTCAGGCAATAAAACGAAATAATCATGGGTGAAGCTAGGATATTGTCCATGAATTTTAAAATAACAATATTTGATAAATTTATGTTGGACAGATTCATCTTAGTTGTATATTTATGATATATTGGATTCCAGATTTGTAGACAATATTCTAGCTTAGAGCGGACGAATGCACAATACAAGCTTTTTAATGTAGTTATTTTACAGAAAGACCGACAATTTCTAATTACAAATCCAAGATTTTTGTAGGATGATCTTACAGTAGTCTCAATGTGTACATTAAATGTTAATTTTGTGTCAAATATAATCCCAAGATCTTTAAACTGAGTTACTCTCTCAAGTGAATTAGTTTCCATATGATATGTATAAGTGTACACGTATTTTTCAACAAAGTAACTCATTATGTTACATTTGCTGTAATTAAAGAACAATTTAGAGTTCTGGGACCATTTAAAATGTTGTTGATGTCATATTGTAAGAGAATACAGTCAGTAATAGAGTTGATAGTTTTATGTCATCAGCATACAAAAGTATTTGAGAATGTTGAACACAGTCCACCACATCATTAATGAAGAGATTGAATAATAGTGGGCCCAAGTTTGATCCTTGAGGAACCCCAGAGGTAGCAGTGAACGGGTTTGATTTAAAGTTATTAAGATGCACGGTCATTTCGCGATCACTAAGGTATGATTTGAGAAAATGGAGAAGGTTGTCTGTAAAGTGAAAGTATTTGCCGAGTTTTTCCAGAAGCACATTATGATTTAAACTAATTTAAAAGACCTATCACACAATAGTGTTGTTAGTTCTGTTATTGTCGAATCTTGGAATAAAATTTAACTGATTCAAATCTAGTTACTAACCAATAAGTTTAGAAATATAAAATTAAAGCAAATTTCAAATACATTTGAAACCATATAAAAACAGTTGGGTAAAATATCGAATGGTACACGTTGGCCATGCGAAATTTTATCCAACAGATTTTGAAATGGTTTGAAGAATACCACAAACTAATAATTATTCTTTAATAGGCGGACATTTGGTTGGTCATACCAGGAAACTTGGAGAATTTGGATACAGCGTTCGAGATTTAGATTTCAATACTACAGATCTACTAAGGCAGTTCTTCCAAAGGATAACTGAGATCCAGATAAATCTTCTATGGCGTATATGACCACCGCTGGATGCACTGGTAAGAAACTTTATTTTTTTATAAAATATTTGGTCTCATGTTCAATCATGAGAACTTATAATCAAAGGAATATGTCTATAATGTATGTTTAAATATATTGTACTCAAATTCGATTTTAAGTACTAAATTAAAAGAAATATAACTTTTATGGATGTATGTATAATATACAAGTAATTTAAAGTTGAAATATCGACTGTTTATCAATAAAATCAATATCTGGGAACATATGATTAGCATATATTTTTCAGGAATCGGACATCAAGAAGACTACATTAATATAGTAGATTTTAAGTTAGTTTTAAGTTCTTTTAAATGTATTTTCAGGTCTTAATTAAACTTTGGCTCATCGCGCCGTTGAGCAAACACGCGTTTTCTTTAAAAATGAAAATAAATTGATTAATTTGAAGTGCATTCCTTGGCGATTCATCATAAAATCGTGCGTCTACGTTTGCCACCGTGGTACGCGTACTGCGCGGGTTGCCCAGAAGGCCCCTAGGGAGAGTGAATGTGAAAAGAAAAATATATGTATCGGGGCACGAATGATGCGAATGGGTGAGAGAATCAGTGAGAGGGTCAGGAAGGTGGGAGAGATTCGAAATTTGATATGGGTTCGGGTTTCCTTGTTTAACATCACGGTTAGTGGGATGGGTAGGCAGGGTTCGTGCGCGATTTTTCCATAATTGAGTGGACTGATATGGTTAGCCATGCCATGTGAAACCAGTTGTTTATTCTGGGGGATCGCTTCGCACTTGTGCGAATGTTTCTAGGGACAGTTTAATTCTTTTGTAGTAAAGTTGCTGGCCATCGTATTGGCCTACGCTCTAGATTGCTAGACTCGAATGAGAAAAGATTAAACGAACCTGAATGCTATCACAGGAAGCTTTCTTATGGCGTCTATGTGCTCTCCTCATCCGGAGGCAACGTATGTATTCATCATTTAATGTTCATGGCAACAAATAATTAAAGACAAAGTAAAGTTTTTGTTTGATTTAACTTTGTTTGAGCACACGGGTTGATCGCGTTCGGGGTAGGTATCGCGTATGAGATCGGGCGATGTCTCCGGGAGTAACTCGCTCAGGCATCCAAGCCGAGTAGATTACATGTAACTGTCTATCTTGTCCTTAGGGAGTTCGCGTTGTAGGCCGTACATGCAGTGCATCGTGTGGGGTCGGCTTAGCCCCCTCGTAAACTAAATGTGAGAACCAGCCCGGTGTTCTCATTTTTGTCGTAGCTCGTAAATCTCTTTCTCATACGTCGCCTTTAGCTTAGCATAGTCTAGATATAAGATTGCGTAGACATAAGTTAGCTTAGTTATAAGATAGGCAAGGGTTGTTTTTGCTTTCTGAGAGAGAGAGAGAAAAAATTAACGTAACTTCACATTTTTAGATTTGTTTTTCTTTGAACAAAATATTAACGTAAGGTAGGCTCTTATTATTTGCTTTTCTTTGAACAAAATAGTAACGTAAGATAGGCTATTTTGTGCACTTCACCAACTTAATTTGGGGGGTTCTACAATAGTTTAAGTTAGATTATAAAATATTATTGTACACAAAATTGTATTTATATAATAAATGGTATATGGGGAGCGTGGGTTTGGCATTTGAGGGCGGTTGCTCCCTATATATACAATTTATTAAATAAACAATTTAGTTTAAAGATAGTTTTAAGTTGGAAGAAATCCCTACATCCCTGTCACTGTCGTCGAGATTGCAGTGCCGATTGGTGACGCAGACCATGGCTTCCTCTTCATAAAGATCTGTTTAAAATGTATGTACAAAATAAAACAATCTTTTATGTTATGTTTATTTTAATTTAAACCTATCACATTAGTCGTACAGTAGGTATAGTTTTAGTAAAAATTGTAATTATTATTAAGTATTTACACGCGGTCAGGGTAAAATTAGATTTTAAGTATTTATTGTAAACGAAGCTTTGTATTAATAAATATATATTTTGGTAAGTGGGCGGTTGGGTGGTAACACCAAAAAAATATATAATTAATGCAAAGGTACGCAAACGGTCTTAAACTGAATAAGAAATCTTGTACCTTTAACAATGGGAACAAGAAATTTTATTTAGGTACCCCAAGATTTAATTGTTTTAAATGTTAGATACCAAATGAAATTATTATGGTTGTATTATTTGTTATTATTTTGCATCTTTATCCTATAAATAAAAGTTTTATCTTCAGATAAACTTTATTTACAGAATAAAGATGCAAAATAATTAATAACAAATAATATAACCGTAATAATGGTAATTATTGGTATCAAACATTTTAGCTTTATAACTAAACCATATGTTTGACACTGACATACTTATTTACGTTTAATTTTTTCATATTTCCTGTCAAATTAGTTTAAAAATTACATAAAAACTGCCAAATCTGTCAAACTATGTGATTAAAAACTGTAGAATTAATTTCAAACTGACAAAAACTATCAAATTATAAATTATTATTTGAAAATAATGTCTGGTTAATTCTTTATTGTCACTCACAACGATGCTATAAAAATTTCATTATTTAATTTCGAATGACAGATAAATAACTGTTTAAAATGATAAAGAAAATTTTGTTGTCCATAGCTTACCTGATTTTGTTATTCTCAATAAATCTGGCGTGACCCTTGTATTAATTGTAATAAATGTTATTAAAATGGTTTATTTATTTATTTATATTATTTTTATTGTATTTTAATAAAATATTAATTATTTTGTATAATTTATTATTTATATTACGTTTATTATTTGTATTTTTGTTTATATGTATTTGAAAATCTTTATAATATATAATAATATATTTTTAATTGAATGTATATGATTTTTATTTAAAAACACCTTATTTTTTATTATAAGTAATATTTGCAACCAACACTACACACATGTATATTGTTCTATATTTTCCACGGACGCATGGTGGCAGCACCAGTCGGTTCAACCAAAAGAAAGCTTCCATACACCAAAAATTTTTTTAGACAAATTTAGTGCATGGATGCTTCTAGGAAGCATCCATGAACGATTTTTTAGACAAATTTTTGGTTAATGGAAGCTTTCTTTTGGTTGAACCGACTGGTGCTGCCACCATGCGTCCGTGGAAAATATAGAACAATATACATGTGTGTCTAAAAAAATGCTACTTCTAAGTAGCATCTATACACCAATTTTGTCTAAAAAATCGTGGATAGATGCTACTTTAAAGTAGTATGTATGCAGGATTTTTGACAAATTTGCTGGTATATGCACAAATGATGGGCACCATTTTCATCGTATTTTGTTGAAAATTTCTGATGGTATGTTATATAAAACTTCAAAAATTTGAAATGTACGTTTTTTCATCATTTTTCTAGATTGACAGGTGCTGCACCCTTGAAGCCGTTTTAAAAACTACATACGTGTAGATATATAGGATATAACAGGAATTTAAAAGACATATTTTGATATATTGTTCTTTTATTATATAGTTCATACTACACACCTAATATACATTATTATATTACAATAAATACATGATATAATACATATTATTTTCTATAGATATATCCTGGGATGTCCTTAAGTGGTCCTTGGTCCGCTGTTGATCCTGTAATCACACAGAAAAACATTATTAGACACAGTAACTGACATTGCAATAATATTATAGATTTCTAACTATACAAAGTACAATTATTACAATATTTATATATTAAAAGTAGCATCTATGCACGATTTTTTAGACAAATTTGGTACATAGATGCTATATGCCAAAAGCTACAGGCAGTTAAAAGTGCATTTAATTTTGATTTTTTTTTTATTATAAACGATGAATTATTGTCTAGCTCATTTTCTCTCTTTTTGCCTGTAGCTTCTAAAAGATTAAGGCTAGCAACCTGTACGTTGAAAATTTGGAATCTACATGAAATTCTCTACAATATACATCAGCACTGATATTTTTATATAGGCTGTTCCAAAAGTTACAGGCAGTTAAATGTACACATATTTATTACAATTTTACAATATTTAATATTTTCTTCTACTGCCTTTGGGGGTCTTTCAAGTTCACATGTTGACAACCTGCAAAGAAAAATATATAAAAATTAGACTATTAAACATATTATACAAATACAAAATGAGAGAGTAAACCAAAAATTTAATTTTATTTTAATAATTCTATTAATAATAGTAAGCGTGTTGATGCTGAAGAAGGTAATACTGATGAAGATAATTCTAATATTATTTTAAATATGAGGACGTACTTATTATTTATTTGTTTATGTATATATTTATTATTCTATTTTAATAATAGCAAATGTAAGCCGTATTGATGATGATGAAGATAATGTAGATTAAAAAGCATTAATTCAAATAGTATTTTATGTATGAAAGTAATTTTTATTTATTTGTTTATGTATATATGGTTGCTTTATAGAAGGAAATGGAGGTAAAAACTAAAAACATATAAGGGGTAAATAAAACCAGGGCGGAATCTTACCTACCGACGCAGGAGTCCAGCGCTCAAATTGCGATTCAGGTTCATTTGTTATTCCTGCAGCTACTCCAGGACATCTCTTTATTCTAGAAATCTGCAACAATAGAAAATACAATCAACAATTAATAAAGTAATGACCAAATAATTTAAAAAAAAGTTATGAAAAATACTATGTATGCATATTATAAATTGAATAATTTTACATAATATAAATGAGTTACATTTTTTTTTTTACTAAAACTGTTATTTACTGGATTTTTTTGCACTAATATCTGCCCGTTTAAATTAATTAAAATTTTATATATATATATATATATATATATATATATATATATATATATATATATATATATATATATATACAGGCTGATTCATCGGTCTGTCCTCTCTTTATAACTCTTTTATTTTAAGTCAGATAGAAAAACTCTTCAAATATAATTTATATGATATAGTATTATCTATCTACGTACCATATCCATTTGTATACAGGGTGCTCCATTTAAGCGCAACAATATGTAACTTTATATTTCTTAATGGAACACCCTATATTTATTTATATATTTTGATAGTAAATTAGATTCCCTTTAAAAAAGTATTAAGTAATAAGGGGTCTAAAATTATAAATTAAGAAGTTATATACCTTTATTCGTTGAATGATATGTTTCTATCATGTTATTATTAACAAAGTAAGCTATGGATAATTTGATCAATTGTTTCAAATTTAAACAAACAAGTTGTCCAAATACTCTTAGTTTATCATTGTTGATGTTGATGTGAAAATGAATAATACAAATTTTAGTAAAGATGAGATGGTTAACATAATATTTATAATAGAAAAATCTATTGAAGTTTGAAGTACAAGTTTTCGAGCATTTATTACAATTTTGCATTATTTAGTCTGTCACTAAATTTTAATAGTCTCTTTGGAATTAGTGTAATGTTTAAAATAAGTATTAATAAAAAAGGATCAAAATTTTATATTATATTATGGTTTTTTCCACTCTGAACTACTATTTTTTATGAACGTAAATAACTTCTTAATTTATAATTTTAGACCCCTTATTACTTAATACTTTTTTAAAGGGAATCTAATTTACTATCAAAATAAATAAATATATATTAAGAAATATAAAGTTACATATTGTTGCGCTTAAACGGAGCAGCCTGTATACAAATGCATATGGTACGTAGATAGGCAATAATATATCATATAAATTACATTTGAAGAGTTTTTCTATCTGACTTAAAATAAAAGAGTTATAAAGAGAGGACAGACCGATGAATCACCCTGTATATATATATATATATATATATATATATATATATATATATATATGCGTGCGTGCGTGTGTGTGTGTGTGTGTGTGTGTGTGTGTGTGTGTGTGTGTGTGTGTGTGTGTGTGTGTGTGTGTGTGTGTGTGTGTGTGTGTGTGTGTGTGTGTGTGTGTGTGTGTGTGTGTGTGTGTGTGTGTGTGTGTGTGTGTGTGTGTGTGTGTGTGTGTGTGTGTGTGTGTGTGTGTGTGTGTGTGTGCGTGTTTCCTTTAAAACAACCAGCGCTTTTTTTGGGCGAACTAGTGACTTTAGAAAAAAATGTTATAGGGTGCCATTTAAAATATATAAATAGAACCACTGGTTAAATATTCGGTTTGTTACTATTGATACATTATCCCCTTATTCTTGATCATTTTTGGTATAAAACATTTTTCTCTAAAGTTGTTAGTTCGCTCAAAAAAGCGCTGGTTGTTTTAAAGGAAACACCTTGTATAGCTCATCCCATTTAAAAAAATATAACACTGTTTTGTAACTTGAGAACCACTGGTTTAAAAAAATATTTTCTTCTCTAATCGGTTGTCTTTATTGTATTTTTAATAATATAGAAATTATTTGAGGTAGCGCGTTTAGCTGTTACACCACTGCTCAAACTTTTTTTTGTTCATTACATTAGTCTTGTAAAATAGAAATTGTTTTCCAATTTTACCTGCCTGATACCTCTTATAATTCTCGAATAATAATGGTGGTCCATTTAAAATTAGTACTCTGTACTTAACATCGAAGAATATAACAAATAAATAAAAAAAAATTGGTAACCCATCTTTTCAAATGTAAGTATATTGTTCCCAGACATTTTCAGTACTAAACATAGGTAAGCCATTTTTTTCTAATATCTGCACCTTTAAATTTTATACCACATAAAGAGCATAAAATTCTGAATTCTTGGATGTTAAAATTATTTAATTTACGCATGGGCGTAACAAGAGAATTTGGGGGGGGGGGGGGGAATTGTACTACTCACCTAAATTCCTGTCGGTTAATCAATTGAAACTTTATAAACCACACCATTTACAAAATTATATCCAATAATTAAAATATTAAAAAATACACTAATATGTAGTTTTCTTAGGGGGGGGGGAGCAAGCCCCCCCCCCCCCAGTTTTACCTATGAATTTACGTCTTTGGTAATGGCGTAAGCTTAATTTAAATATGACAAAAGTAAATCTAGAACCTGTTATTTAAAAAAAGAGCATCGAATTAATTGTCAAAAACCACTTGTACTTGATATCACAGTTTACGCGATGTTCATTTTTTTAAAAATAATAACATACCTACTAGATCTTTTCCTACCATGATTTTAAATTAAGTTTAGTCGAGCATATAAAATGAAAATTTAAAAATTTTGACACTCAAAAATTCAGAATTTTATTCTCTAAATCTATATGCCCAGTTAAGTATTTTTCCAAACAAATCATTAAATATATAAATATTTTTTCTACTGATAAGAATTTTTAGGATCTCGTGGTCGCGTGCCTGAGTGTCAGGTCGCGAATCTGGAGAACCGGGTTCGATCCCGACCGGCGCCAAATATTTCAAATTTTAAATGATACAAAATTGACCCCAGTGGTGCTCTCTACACGCCAGCAATGAGTGTCCGTGAGGTGACGCCTGGTAAACGCCCGCACGGTGCAAATATTCCATTATTACCGATATCTGTGTACAAAGTAGATTGGCACACCAAGCAATGGGTAATAAGCTGTGATGATATATTTATTTATTTATATGATAAGAATTTAATATCAAAAATTCAAAATTACGTATTTAGAACTGACAACTGACTATTCGAAACTTATAAGTAAATATATTTATTTAAATAAGATTATTCGAAGTGTTTAATTATAAATTATATAAATTTTGGGATTATTACACAGATCTATTCATATAAATAAAATTATAAATGAAGTAGTGTGTCCAATGTATATTCATTAATTAGTGCGCCATCTCAGCATATAATTCAAGAAACACGGTACGTGAGTGTACTACAATAAAATTCTAGTAAGGCTGTACTATAGAACTAGATCAATACAAGTACGAAGCTTGCGTTGTAGCGCCGCGACGCTCAACAACATCCAATCGAAGAATTCCAATCACTTCGTTGTTATAACCATTCACAACGTTCACATTTAAATAATATATTCCTTTACATATTTAATATTATTCTGTTTATTATAAAATACGTCGCTTCTGCATAAAGTACACAATGGTACAACATATTTTTAGAAAATATCCCTGTATTATTAAATAAAAAATTGTATTTGTCCCTAAACTTAACAATATTGCAAAGTTTTTGTCATCAGTAGAACCAACAAATATACAATTAGATTAAAGAGTTAAGATTACCTACTCGACTTTAGTGGGGTCGAGAATGGCCCCACGTTAAGGGTTAAAATTATAGATATTTCTAGAACTTATTCTTTAAGTTTGAGTTCTAGAAATATCTATAATTTTAACCCTTAACGTGGGGCCATTCTTGACCCCACTAAATTACAACTTACGAGTGTCATGTCATTTTTTTTATTAAAAGTAATCTTATTTTATCCGAATGTCCACTTCATATTTTTTTAGAAGCTTCTTACTGTACCAAACATCTAAATATACCCTAAGTTTTATAATTTCATTCAAAAATAATAAAAAAATAAAGCAAATAACTTTTTCAAAGGTGAAATCAACGGGGCCCTGAGAGACCCCAGGTTAAGTATATTTGTTAACGTAAGGGATACTTAATTCACTTTTTCATTTACTTTAATTTTAACACTTTAAATTAAAATTGTGTTTGTTTTCATAATATAACTTTAGTACTTTAGCGAGTACTGTAGCATTACTTAAAAATAAAGTCTTAAAGGGAGCCGAATTATGAAAACAGCCCTTAGACTCCTTTTTATTATTTAATTACTGTTTTTTACTCATTTTATATTTCTATATCTTTTATTATTACAACAATATTAATGGCGGAAAATAATATAAAACAGAAAAATTCATATTATTCTTATTAATATTTTATATATATACAAGGTATTTCCTTTAAAACAATCAGCGCTTTTTTGGGCGAACTCTTGACTTTAGAAAAAGATGTTGTATACAACGAATGATCAAGAATAAGGGGCTAATTTATTAACAATAACAAACCGAAAATTCGACCAGTGGTTCTCAAACGGCAGAACAAAATTATATTTTTTTAAATGGTATCCTATACAATTTTTTAGCGCATTAGATAGAGATTTTTTTCTGATTTCAACGATATAAATATGGTATAGGGTTGTATAACAATTATTTCGAGAAAAATGGTATTAAAAATAATGTTATAATATTACAATAGGCATATGTATACGTCTGTTGTCTAGTTACGCTAACCCATTTTTTATTACATTATTTCTAATTTTTAATACCATTTTTCTCGAAATAATTGTTATACAACCCTATGCTATATTAATATCGTTGAAATCAGAAAATAATATTCTATTTAAAGGGCTAAAAAATTATATAGGGTGCCATTTAAAAAATATATAATTTTGTTCTACCATTTGAGAACCACTGGTTAAATATTCGGTTTGCTACTATTGATACATTATCCCCTTATTCTTGATCATTTTTGGTATAAAACATTTTTCTCTAAAGTTGTTAGTTCGCCCAAAAAAGCGCTAGTTGTTTTAAAGGAAACACCCTATTATTATATATTAATCAACAAAAATAAATGTGTTTCTGTCAGTTTTTTTACAGATCTGTAAGACCTACAGTTTTGAACAAAGCCAATAATTGCAAATAATAGAATAGAACAAATGTAAGTGTAACAGAAAATATTTTGTAAAATAACATTTTCTTCTTTGCGTGTATAAAGTTAGAACGTAATATTTATTCTCCATCAATGGTTATTCATTTTATACATTTTGAACTGCCACCATTGGGATCTCGAGAGATACAATGTCGTTAAATGGAACTTTTTGTGCACCTATAGGGGGATATCTCAGATGTGCTTTTGTTTTTCCAAAAATTCTCATTGGTCCCTAGTTAATGACGAGACTGAATTTTGTTGATTTTTTCAAATAACTTCTAAACTATTAGTAATCGAGAAAATGTTCCAAATAAAGAAGTTAGATATATTGGTGTCTATTCAGTGACGTACGAAAATAATTTTTATCGGTAAATTTTCGAGATATAACACAACTTACATTCTTTAAAATACAACCCATATTTGATTTTTACTTCAAGAAAATTCTTATTTTTTTTCTCTTTCAATTGGTATAACGGTTATTGTGTTTTATATAATTTTTTAGATCATACTTAGTATATCTACTTACGGTAACTTAAAAATATAGAATTAAAATTATACCATGGAACAATGTGGGTATGGAATAAATTACTTAAGTAAAATAAAATACTATTTTGAAAAACTAATGAAAGGCTTGACCTAAAAAAATAGGAAATTTCATGAAATAAATAGAAAAATCAAAGATTTGCAGGATAAACAAATATAAAATACAATCACTAACCTTTAAACCAAACGAAAGAGAAAAAATAAGTATTTTCTTAAAGAAAAAATTAAACAGTGGTTCATTGTGTTATACTATCTCGAAAATTTACCGATAAACAAAATTATTTTGATACGCCACTGGATAGACAATAAATATATACATATATAACTTTTTTATTTGAAACATTTTTTTTTCAATTACTGATAGTTTATAGGTAATTAAAAATGAAAAAATTGACCAAATTCAATTTTCCGCCATTATCTAGAGCCCTATGAGAATTGTTGGAAGAACAAAAGCACATCTGAGATGGCCCCCTTAGAAGCACAAATAGTTCCATTTAATCGACACTGTATTTCATCTCGAGATCAGAGTTGGGCAATACTTGAAAGAAAAGTACTTTATTGCAAGTACTTTTAGTACACTTCAAGTACTGTACTTGAAGTACTTTCTATTTATTGTACTTTGTACTTGACAAAGTAGGTCTATTAACATGTACTTGGTACTTAATATTTGGAAAAATATTTGAAGTACAATGAAAAGTACTTGAAGTACAATGAAAAGTACTTGAAGTATTTAAAATGTACTTGAATTACTTTAAATGTACTTGAAGTGCGATGAATAATTTAAAAGTTAACAATGTTATGAGAATTGCTTGTCTGTCAGTGTTTCTTTAGCAGTGGTGTGGTGTTTTTCCTGTAGCATATAATTATGTAAATTCCATTAATAAATATATTTTCAGCGATAATATGAAAATAAAGATATATTTGCAACTTTTTTGTCATACATAAATTAATTCTAATCTGCATACTGCATATACATATAATGTTTATATTACCTAATTGCAGTACTGGGACTTTGCCGTATCGCCTGGCGATCATATGACGTCATTCTAACATCTCGGTACAGCTTCTCGTATAGCTTGGCGATCATATGACGTCAATTTGACGTCATGCGATCGCTAAGTGATACGGCAGTCCCAACGAGGAACTCTTGTTTTAAATAACCCAATACATATCGCATATTGAAATTTTTGTCAAGAATCACCTTTTAAGGTCCATATAATCAGAAAAATATCAATTATATGAAAAAGTACTTGCACCCAAATTTACGAGTACTTTTGAAAGTACTTGGTACTTTCAAGTACTTTAGATACTAAAAAAGTACTTGTACTTCAAGTACTACTTTCCGACACTTTGCCCAGCTCTTTTCGAAATCCGAATGGTGGCAGCTCTAATGGGGTATGTGACCAAATTTTTATTTTTACATATGATACCAGACAAAAAAATAAAATACACGTATTTTTTACATCGATTAATTATTCGTACTTTACGAGAAAATAATTATTAAAAATTTGGGGAAGGGATTTGTGACGTGACAATGTTAGAAGCGTGAAAAAAGACGGTCAGACTGGGAGGGAAAGAGATAGTTATAGCCAGATGTGACTATGCCACACCCTGCCACATCTACTACAACATAAACGCGACGTTGATAGGCTGATTTATAACTGTCTCTTTCCTTCCCGCAGTCTATCTGTTTTTGTCTACGATTCTAACATACTTACGGCATATATCCCTTCTCCAAAACATTAAATTGTTAATAACAATATTATTACAAATTAATGTTTAGTCTTTATTATTATAATGAGAAGCTACAGTGGTTAGTTTTTTATATTTTATGACATATACAGGGTGTCTCACAACTCGCGCCCCTGACGAAACTGACACTTGCCGACGACAATAGGTTGTCAACAAATAGAAGAAAATAATTTGCGGCTGCTGGCATAACGGAGTTACAAGACTTTTTAATCCACCAATCCCGGAAGGATATCTTGAGGTGTGATGATATTATTACAAAATAAAACTGGTTGCTAGGTTTTAAAAATACTACTAGTGAGTTACAAAATTTGTTTGACTTACTGTAATTTTGACACTTTAGAGTTGACTTTTCACTGTCAACAAATTTAGGTTAGCGAAGGTGTCATCCGAGATCATCATTTATATCGTACAGTGCAACGTGTTGTAGCAGCTGTGTAAAATGTGTTAAACGAAAATATTATTGTCATTTTAATTCTTTCAGATTAAAACAACAAATGGTGGTTCTAAAAAGAACCGTTTTTATTGTAATGCAATTTATTCACCTTGTCAAATTTAATTTGACACTGACATTTTTCGAAAACTACAGTCGCCCACACATTTTAAAGAAGATTTGATTTGTATAAAATCCTAGTAACGTAAAATTACGGCAAACACACGTTAAAGGTGTAGGTCTCTGATTGGTCAATTTTAAGATGTCTTTTCTCGAATATCTTTTAAGATAAATTTTTTTCTTCGAATTACATATCCGAGTGCAGTCTCGTGTTTCCTCATTCACTCTGGGGCGCGAGTTGTGAGACAGCCTGTATATTGAAATTCGAATATGGTCACATACCCCATTGGGATACACTGTATACATACATATTTTGTTGTAATAGTAAAATATGACAAATTTTACAATCGTTTTTAATAATTACTGAGTTTACATGCAGTTTTGAAACCGTTTTTAGTTTTGAAAACTCCATGTATACAGTGTCAAAACGGTTTTGAATTATCTCAAATCAAAACTAAAATTCATAGGTTGGACTTGAAAACTAGTTTCAAAACTACTTATGTAAACACTTAAAATTCAGTTTCGATACTGCGCATGCGTACAGAGCATAACGTTTCTGTCGCTTTGTGTTACTAACCTTCAAATAAACTAACAGTTGTGTAGTTTTAGTGCGTAGTGGCACGAAGAATAAAAAATAATTGGAATAATAGCAAAACGAAGTATTTGGAGTGAAGAGGATCTGTCACTTACATCAGCTAAATGCGCATGCGCCGAAACTGATTTCAAATCAATTTTTAAACATACATACATACATACATAAAATCACGCATTTCCCACTTAGTGGGTTAGCACAAACCCGAAAGAATAACAATAACATCATCCAAAAAATAATCAGTCTCTCTTTCAACAACATTCTTACTAACCTGACATCATACGTACAACATATATTCCTCACTCTTAACATATTAAAGTGACCGATTTTCGGTAGCGAAATACCGCATCCGGACCACAATAATAGTTACGAAACAATCATCCTTCGCCACACATTCCTGTCTAAGCACACTTCTTTCGCCTCGGCCACTTTCATAATCGCATTCATACACGCTCTTCTTCTCTTCCCACTCGGAAACTTTAAATAGATAGTATAGAAAAGAAAGGTAAACGGGTTTTTTCGGTAAAGGAAGAAGTCAAAGCAGCTTACCAGGCTCGTCCTTGTTTTGAAAACTGCATGTAAACAGTTTTGCATAATTTTGACTGAAACCTGAAACCATTTTCAAAACTGCATGTAAACGTAGTAAAATATAAGTACAAAATATAATATAACAGTAATTTTAATGCAAAATGCACTCAAATATAATCAATTATAATGTAAAAGTAAATAAACGGTTTTGAAAAGCGTTCGAAGCGTCGCGGTGCTATCCTAGATTGGCTTTAAAGCGCAGGATTCAGAGGACTACGAATTCGGCGTACTCGACATGTTGCGAACGGTTTCGATTCCGAGGTGGGGTGTGTACTCCACGACTCTGAAACCGGTATCTCACTGCATTTGATCTCTATGAAGTGAAACTGCGTCCGTCATATAAAATGCATTTTGTTTTAAATAAATGTAACCAAGCTTAACCCGTAATAAAATCTGTGTTTTTGTGTATAACAGAGTGCTAGTAATATAATATAAAGAAATGATGTTACTTCTAAATCGCTGTAATGCACCAATTATTACTAATGTAATTTTACACAATTTTGCGACAACTCATTCGTATTAAGCAATGTTTCTTTTTGGACGTTTAATTTATATTTAAGTGATTTATTAGGTTAGTGTAATTGTATTTAAACTCGATATGGTTTGTGGGTTCTTGAAACGCCGTAGGACTTTATCATGTCGTTTTGCAACCGAGTTACTGCTTGCTTTAATACTGTTTTTCGAAGTTTCTCCGGCGTTATTAGAACAGGATGAAGATATTCCTCATAACGAGTAAGTAACTATAATATTCTTACAAACATGGGTAGACACATTTCGACAGTTATTCTAGTTATATTTGTAATATTATGTTCAAGTGTTGTTCACGTTAATCTATCGACGAATTATTGTAAAGTATTACAATATTTTTCGTTTCATGAATTTGATAATGTTATATAAGATATAATAAGAATTTTCGCGAAAAAAAGATAAGCTTCCATAAATTTTACGTCAAATCCATAAAATGTTTTTACTAAAATTTTTTAAAAAAATGTTACATACTAATATTTCAAAACATAAATGCTAAATATACGCTAATGTATAATTGATGAAAAGCACATTAGGTATGATTTAGCCTTAATGTAATAATTTAAGCCATTTCTTTCGTTTTAAAATAAACAAATTGTATAAAAAAATTGTTACATATATTTTATACCACGAAATATATGTTATTGTATAAATTTTAGGTATGATTTAGCCTTAATGTAATAATTTATGCCATTTCTTTCGTTTTTAAAATATAAAAAAAATTGTTACATATATTTTATATCAGCATATATTTGTTATTGTATAAATTTTTAAATGATATATTTCTAAAAAGTAATAAAGGTAAAATGTTTTGTAATACATAATGATACACTTAAAAAAGCGAATGGTACATATATTGACACGAGATAATAAATGCTTATTGTATAATGTTTTAGTCATAGAGATTGCTATTGCTATTACAAGAAATTATACGCATGCGTGTTTTATATGTTCTACTGATGTTCGTTCATTTCTACCACTTCAATCTGCACTTGCCTAGTTGTAAGATGGTTTGATAAAATTAGGCCAAGGACTTTTAAGGAGCTGTAAAATTCACGTGGCTATTCTTGTTATAATAAATGATACTGTTAAATTTAACTTTAACAAGGATTAGACAATTCATGCCAAGATAGAAACGATGTTACACATCCGTCAAAACATGATACTGAAATGAGTATTAGGTAAGCAATCAGGCTGCGTTACATATATTACTGGTGCCGTGGTATACAGTTTAGTGTTGCAGTAAAACACTACTGTGGTGGCATCTCGTGTCGTTGGCCGGTAACCACCAGAAATACCGATAAGAGACAGAGAACTAGCTTGCGAGAAGGTATTGATCCTTGAATTTGTTCTCTTTTCGTCTTTTCAAAGGACCACTTCTCATCTACAGTTTACTCCGCTAATGTCGTACTATCGTTTCGCACCATAATATTCTGTTGCTGCATCTTTAGATCACTTTAGTGATGCATTTATTTTTCCGAAAAAAAGTAGGTCATTAATAAATACAAAATAGGGTGACCATACGTGCCGTTTTAAAAGATTTATCTCCTTATAAAGATTTATATCACTTAAAAAATAAAATAAAACTTGGTTTACAATTTTGCTTTTTAAAATTCATTATAATAGCACAATAGTAATTTTCGTACCTCCGTCCATTTTGACTAGTATTACAGAACTCAAAATCGTCCAGAAATGCGCTGTTGCTGACCTAGGCCGACAAAAGGAGTTGGCATTACTGTTCTGGTGATATGTCAATTTAAGATTATTTTCAACACAAGATTTAGCAAATGTTTACAAATTTTAGGGTTAAATTTTTAATTGTTGTAACTTAACACTTTGGCTGCCGTAATATTACCAAAAATGAAGTCTCTTCTGGCCGGATTTTTTTTTTCTTTAATTTGATAACAATAGGAACAGTAAGTATTATAGGATGTATTTTTTCTCAAAAAACGTATTTTTTTATTGTTTTGGGCTGAGAGACATCACATGATTCACGCGGCCTTCATAGTTGATGCTTGTTCTAATGGCCGTAAGAATCATACATTGAGTCAAAATTCTTGCAAAAATTGATCATAAACATGCCCAAACAAAAACTCTTTAGTCAAGATATCGCTGTGTGTGCAAAAGTTATTGTTTAACTTGCCTTTTTGAAGTTCATAAATGTACAACATAGTCGTTTATTTTCAATAATATAATTTTATGTTCCCTTTCTATTTTCATTTATACGTAGAAAAACACTTCATTTTATTGTTGCGTAAGTGTCAAAATACTTTTCATTGTATGAATAAAGGAGAATATTTATTTATTCAGAGTTTCGTTGACATATTCATTACGAACGTCAACTACTTACATTTCAGGCCATGAGAATCAACAATTGATTCACTTACATACAGGCCAAATGCAGTTTCTATTGCTTACAGCCGTGTTTTTGAAGTTGCCTAAAACTTACATTGATGCGAGCAGCGACAACTGCTTCTAGCAGCCTTTGAAGCAAGCAGTGTTTGAGAATCAAGTGATGATGCTCGCGGCCATTGTTGTAAATTCGCTGAGCATCGCGTTGTGATTCTCATGGCAGTCAAAGTGTTAAATAACTAAATTTTGTCATAAAAATAATAATATGCTGTTATTGCTGTCATCTCGTATAGATTAATTATAAATTCCAACTTTAGGACTAGTTTGTTTTGTAACTAAAACTAACCTCACGTGATACAATTGAGTTTCCGCCATCTGTCATTAAAAATATGCGAAAGTATATAAAAAATATATAACTAATGTTTGTATGTTATATTTTCAATAGATATAAAATAATTACGCATTTTAAGCTCAAATGTAAATAATTATAATTAAACTTGCAATGCAAAACCGATAAAAATATATGTTCATTTTTTAGGTTATGAAACATAAAATAAAGTATAGAGAAATATACGAAGAATTTATGGAGAAGTCGGTACAAAAAATCTTGTGTATCACACGCCCAGAAACTGTTTTGCGAGATCTCGTATTTGCAGGCCTCGCTTTTGTCAATATAAACTCGGTCTCGCAAATGTCCAGTTTCTAGCCTAGTGATACAAATAACTATTACGTAACAAGACCTGAAAGTGATACTTTACTGGGTGAGCAAGCATATTCCAGAGGGAGCCGTAAAGACTCTTTCCGGGCATGTTGGGTACAATTTTTTTTTCGCTGTTATGAAAAAAGGATAAATAAAAATAAGTAAATAAATAAATAAAAAATAGATAGATAAACAATAATCGCCATGGAAACATTCACACAGGGATCGGAAAATTACTTTCCGATCCCTTTATAGACAATTTTCCAAGCTAGCTCAGTAAAGAAGGATTTTCCAATCAAAAAGTGATCAGAAACAGCGCGTTTTCTGGACGATAGTAAAATACAGTTATTTATGTACCTAGGACAAAAAAATGCATATTATAGCAGAGCTTGAGTTTGCTTATTTTTTGTCCTATGTGCATATTACATTTTTCTGTCTACCTTACTAATAATAGATGTAAGAGGGTAATAGACACAATTACAATAATATTAAATCGTAGTAGGCTTAGCGGACGAAAAATAATGTCTTCTGAAAAGTGTCATTTTTCGTCCGAAAATAAGTACGTAAAATTTCACTTTTCGTTTAGGTAGACAGAAAAATAAATTATTGAACTTAAATATTATAGACAAATTTTGATTTTGATAATATAACGCCCCCCCCCCCTGTTCCGTTTTCATTCTGAATAATTATGGTCACCTTAATTCAAAAACGTAAACTTGCGATTTTTTAGTTTTGCAAATAACTTCCAAATATGTAATAACACAATTTTTTTTTCTTGTTCAAAAATATTAATTACGTTTTCTAAGTAATACTTTTGAAGTGGCACAAATTAATAAAGATATAAAATTGGTTTTTGATCTGGGGCCTGTTTCTCAAAAAATACGGGACTAGATTACTAGTCCCTACACTAGTAATACTAGTGAAGTTTACAAGTTTTTGTTTCTGAAATATACAAGTGTAAAATACCAGTTACAAGTTGGGAACTAGTATTTACTAGTGTATTCGACAAAAAATACTAGTATTTTGTTTCTCAAAATATTTGAGTTGTCTGTCAAACTAGTAATTTACTAGGGAAAAGCTACTAGTGTCAAAAGTCTTGTAAATTTTGAATATAAATTTTACTCTTTCACTTGGTTTATTTGGCCTCTAGCGTGGTTTACACGTCGGGTAACCTTGTAAACTGAGTCTCCCCCTCTTGTTGCTTAAACTCGGCCTCTAGCGTGGTTGACACGTCGGGTAACCTTGTTTAAGACAGTACTATCCCCCTTGCTCCTGAAGATGCCCCATACGACTGCGGGTGAAACGTTGAGCTCTGACTCAAAATATGACACAGTCCATTCCCGGAAAACGAATATTTCTCATGACTCAGACTGTGGAAGCATACGCAATTATTTCATAAATTTTACTAGTCGTATTATTTGACAGTTCGTGGGTTTTTTTCTTTTTCGTATGTAATTCAATGGTTCTTTGTTAATGTTAATTCAGATTCATGTAGAGTCTGTCGTTGTTTAGTGTTAATATATTTTTTTAATTAATATAATAATGTGGTCTAGTGACGAAGAAGTAGTGCGACGTCAAAAACTAATTAAAGCAAGAACAAATTATGTCCAATTATTTTACTGGGACTTATTCTTCGGCTAGATATGAACAGAAACCATGCATTAACCGTAAAAATATAACTTTTTTGACCAAAATGTGACCCTGATATATTTCTAGTCTTTGTCTTGTCTACTCAACCCGAAACATGACAAGTTTGACAAGTTTTTATCCATTCATTGAATTTAACTGCTTTAGACAATTTATTTAGAGAATGCTCCAAATAGAATACCTTTAGCAATAGTTAATTTCGCATCCAGTGTAGACATTTTTATTGAAAAATAATTTAATTTCAAATTAAAACACTTGAAAATGTCAACGTCAGTCAGAAAATTAAATCACTTGATTTAAAGAATATTGGATTAAATACTAGTATTTATTAAAAAAACTACTAGGCTATTGAAAATGTTTCAGAAACACTATTTTACTTGACTAATAAAATTTCATTTGTAACTATTAACTTGTGAATTAGTAACTTGTAAACTACAAGCAGTAAAATACTTTTCAGAAACACAATTTACTAGTACTATTAAAAATTTCACTTGTAACTAATAACTTGTAAACTAGTATTTTTTGAGAAACTAGCCCCTGTAATCCAAAAATTTTACTTATGAAAATCTTCATTAAAACCAAGGACGACTCAACGAGATTGCTACCACAAGTATCCGCATTTTCAGAGTTCTTGGGTAGAAAGGACACGTGCGAAAAGGGTAACAGACATGTGGTCTGTCATTCAATCAAATTTAATAAAAATGAAGCATTCATTTATCTTTGCTGACATGAACATGAACAAATCCAAATATGCAATACATGCATGAATATAATTATAACACAGTGTTATTTAAATAAGCATACAACGCTTAACCGATGGTAGAACTAACCCCAGGGCCGTTCCTAGGGATACTGCCGCCTGCGTGCAAATATATATTTCGTCGCCCCTAAGTGATAACTACACACCAAACACAATTTTTACTATTTATAATACTTTGTTCATACATACGAGGTGCTACCCAAAATATTCGAGATTTATTTTCTGGCGGTTGGTAGGGCGCTAATTCCGACTTTTCCCAATAAGTAGGGGAGACCGGTGTCAATTGTTACAAAATTTAAATTTTATTTTTCACGAGTTAACGTTACATTTCGAAATTTTGAAATTACCTATATGAGAAACCTACACCCACCTTAATAAATAATATTTTGAATTTTAAACTTTTGAAAATGTGACAAATATAAAGTATAAGGATTTTTAGTCAGGCATTACAAATGTTACAATTGCCATCTAAATGGTGTGTCAATAGTAACAGGGCCAGTGTTAATTGTAACAAATTTTAACAGTGATGTAATAAGATAAAATAACAGATAAAAGAAGGAATTATTGAAAAAAAAAACATTTATTTATTACCTCAGAAAATACAAAATTCAGATGACAACTAAAAGCAAACAAAATATATATTCTGCTGGTGATATGGACCATTTTGACCAATGCCTTTAGTCGCTAATGGAATTGCAGTTTAGGTAAACATAAAATAGGTCTTTCTTCGTACAATTTAATTTGTCCAGTGTCCAGATTTTACATTTTCGCCACTGCAACCAATCTCCTGTGCTCAAAAAATATGGGCCAATACATATCAGAGAGTTTCCTCATCGGAGCCATTTGAAGAGTAATCTGCGACTGTTACTTTCGGAACTGTTTTTCGTTTCTTTGCTCTACTTCTTTTATGTTTTCGATAGCACTGGTTTTTTCTTGTAATTTTTGTCATGATCAATACTGTACTTAATTATTAAACACGTTACAATCGACACCGTGGCATGTGTTACAACTGACACCGACTAACTTATAAAGATATTATTTGCTGTTTTGTATTTATTAGGTAATAATTTGAAATGTTTTTAATAAAAAATAAAAGCAGATATAACTCACAAACTGATCCTTAACTTGAAATATTTCCGAGCAAAGCACTTACTTATAGTGTTTTAGAAACAATGTGTGTCGCTACCTGTATTTACTTTTTTGTCGATTTACAGACATGTACTTACACTAAATACCAAAGAGCTATGACTCTTTCTGCTTCACTCTGCAAGCGCGTTTTAATCTACTTCGAAAAGATGGCCCTGTTACCTACCCTTGTTACATTTGACACTTGTTATAATTGACACCGGACTCTAGAGGTGGGCGCGTGAGTAATTTTTTGTTCACGATCACGCACGCTAACGGAACTAAAAATGTAATCACGACCACTCACGCACGACTTTTTATGTTTGATTCACGATCACTCACGCTCACGATTTTATTTTGGCACTCACGCCCGATCACTCCCGTCGGGTCACGTAATTGTTTCTATGTACATTTAAGCCTGTTTAACACAGTCATAAGTTCTTATCAAATTTGTTAACAAATTGGTAATAAGTTAGGCAACAGATTGGTTTAATTGGAAACGAATGTTTATGGACAAATAGGTTGTTCTATTCCTTCACAAATATAATTATAAATTTTGTAAGAAATTTGTTAACAAAATTGTGATCGTTAGTGAAATCGAAGCAACTGTGTATACAATTTTGGGTACAACAATAACACTATTTTTATGCAAAAAATACTGTTGATGACATATTTGGATATAATAATAATAAAAAGAATGTAAAGTAAAAGATGAAAAATGACAATTTTTTAAATAAAAAATAGAAGAAAACTTTTACTCACGCCCGATTAAATTTTAATCACGCCTGATCACGCACGATAATTTTTTAGTGCCTCACGCTCACGTCCAATCACGACGCAAAATTTAAATTATATTCACGATCACGCGGGTCACGTCGTGACCCATCGTGACCCGAGAAAATCACGGCCCGCGCCCACCTCTACCGGACTCCCCTACCTTCACTAGATACTCATTTGGATCTATTGCCTAAGTGTCATTCTTGAGAAAACAACAGACCGGTCAGGGTTTTTTTTGCAAAGTACTGACGTGTTCAGCGATTTTTCAATGGCAGGCAGTAAAGTTTTCTTTCCTGTTAGACAAAATCAGCAGCGAAAACTGTCGCATTTCTTCGGAGGACTTACGGGGAAGCAGCCCTGAGCCATGCAAGGGTATACGAATGGTTTCCGTCCTACGACTTCCAGAACGTCCGAAAGGATTGAAAAAATTGTGATGCGATCATGTTTGATCGTCGTGCGTGGAACAATCGATGAGTTGGAGAAATTCACTGGAATATCTTGCAGTTTGTGCCAACGAATTTTGACAGAAAATTTGAAGATGAAATTCGCTCTACGACAGCACGTTCATGATTGACGCAGTCGAAAGCTTTGCTGCATGTGATCACCCTGAGGCTGTAGGCCAGCGGTTCCCAAAGTTTTTCTTAGGCGGGCCAATTTAATATTACCGAATTTTTTGGCGGGCAAAAAAAAAACGGAATAAAATCAAAACAATAACCACGATTTTTTTTGTTTTAAATTTATTTAACTATTTCTTATTTTGGCACATGTAAACACTACTGCATTGTCGTCTCAAATAGAAATAGAACTGCGCGAAAGACGCATTTCGTTCATAATTTGAGCAACCAATTAGAAGAGACGATCTGTTTGTGCTTGCACGTTTTCCTATTTTTCGTCCCACCTCTAGTGAGTTGGAGCAGTGCATTTTTGAATATTCGTTAATATGGCATAGGCCTGTATTGCTCAGGGCAACTGGGTAGGCAGGACAAGATCTGGTGGTACAGTTGTAGTGTGCGGCACAGCGCACATCATTGAAAAAAACGATAAATTCGTTACTGACTCCTTGAAATTGTGTGTTGCATTAGATGCGCCAGAAATGATTAACAGTTCTGTATCTATTTGAGACTACTATATTATATTTCTGTACAAATGTGTAATAACTAGACTAGACATACTACAATATTTTTTTAAATATAAACTAAACAATATTTTATTAATACAAACGCTTATGGTTAAAGTTCTGTAAGAATTTTTTAAAAATATTAAAATATTTTATTGTATCTTATTTGTAATATTTATTATTTATTTTACTATTTGCTTATTTATTTTTTAATAAATAATATATCGTATCGATATCGCGGGCCGAATTCACAGGCTTTGCGGGCCGCATTTGGCCCGCGGGCCGCACTTTGGGAACCCCTGCTGTAGGCCAAAACGCATGTATTTTAATGAAGCAGCTATAGAACCTTTGGCAGTTGAACCGGTAGGAGGTTTTTCTTGTGCCTAAGCCATAAGGAAAGTGCGACTGGAGCCGGGGTCACCAGTGTTTTATTTTAAATTCTATATAAATATAAACAACTAAATTTTGAAATATTTTCACGTATTTTAACAACGAAAAGTGAATACCAATAGTTAACCAACTAACAAAAAACTTAACTACCACCAACGTCCAGTGGCGTACCTAGGGCGGGGCAAACAGGGCAGGTGCCCCGGGCGCCAAAACCAAGGGGCGCCGTTTGGAGCCCTTGTTATCCGTATGTAACTTGGGTGCCAGAATTTGAAGTGTTAAAACTGTTGATTACTGTGCGTATTGACATTTTTCGGAACTGTTGAAGCTCTCTATCTGTTTTTTCATCATCTACTCAATGCTGGGAAATACGCTGTACCCAGTTATTAAATCAGTCTAAAACAATATGGAGTGCAAAAGTGGAAGCTGAGAAGCCCATAAACAACTACCTTGACAGCATACTCCAAGTTCTCGAGTCTATAATGGATGATGCAAATGAAACGAGTAAAACAAAAAGTGATGCTACGCAATTGTACAACCGTATGTTGACACTCGATTTTCTGACTCTACTTCTTGGATTTTGGACGAGAGTACTCATTCCTATTGATAGAGTTTAAAAAAAAAGACTGCAAGATATAAATATGAACTTTCATCATACCGCCTTAGATTTGAAAGGTTTAAGAGATTATTTTCGCAATTAAAGACAAACTTTGGTGACTGAAGCGCTGGAAATAGGACTTAGTCTCTGTTAAACCTGGGATGTTGAAACCGAAAAACGCCAAAGGTGAATCTTCGAATAGCCATGCAAATAATGTTGACTATTGCAGTTTCCATTGCTAGGTGTGAAAGATCTTGTAACAAATTAAAACTGATCTTAAATTATCTGAGAATCTCCATGGGTCAAGATTGATTAAATGATCTTGCTTTGATGAGCGTTGAAAGAGAAGAAACTGAAAAGACCGATTTCGAGCACGTTATTAATGCCATTTTTTTATCGTAATGACCCCCGGAATGTATGGTATAAGTTTGTCGGTCGAGTCGTGGATCACCCATATATTGATAGTTATTTTGTTATTGTGCTGATTCATTCATGGTTGAAGTTACTTCATGGATATTCTTAAGTAATTTCAACAACAATACAAATGCCACATATCTCGCTACACTAAAGCTAAAGCGAGAAAGAAGTAATCTTGATTTTACATTGTTGACAGGGGGCGCAATAACAACCCTTGCCCTGGGCACCATTTCACTTAGGTACGCCACTGCCAACGCCTAGTCTATAAAGTAGCTTCAAGCCACCAGATCAAGGACGTCAGTTGATAGCCAGTACCCTATAATTGCTATTCAGCACGTGGATTCCGGCACTCCTGTTTACAAATGCATGTACCCAATGCAAAGCCAATATGTAGTGTAGTCACCTACACATGTCCCAAACATTTTGAGCTCCATGAAATTTTGATGCATTAAACATAGTAATCCAAAAAGAAGTACCACATTTCAAACCTTTATCCTACGAACACAGCAAGATTTAAAAAACAGTGTTTAAAAAAATATCAAGGTGGTGATCCATTGCTCATTATCGATACACTCACTCTTCAAGACGATATCTCGCATGACTCATTCGGTTATATCTGAAGAAATAGCAGGGATTTCCCAGAGAATAGTACCCTTGGGATCTTTTTAGTTTTGAGGTCGGTGGTTTTAGATAGCCCGACAAAATGAAGGACCAATAATTATTGGTCATTATCCGACATCCTTGTTAGACTATCCCCTATAATTCTGTCGGAATGCAGCAACAGCTCACACGGAGGGGAGATCCATGTAAGTTTTGCGGAAATGTTTCCGGGGAAGTTGATTTTCCGGCGCTGTGATATCGGGTGCTCAGTGCGTTCGCCTATAACCTTACACACTGCGATTTTTTCTTGTGCCTACCTTGCAACTAACAGCGGGATCTCAAATTTGCTATGCGGTATGAAAATCGTTAAACCGACTCAGAATACGCATATTGAGATGCAAATACAATCTCACTAAATGGGGATATAACAAGGAAGACTCGAATTCGAGAATCCGGCGGTGACTGTGGACTACTCCAGAACGATGATCATCTTATAATATGCAACAACTTAAAAGAGACATGAATACAAAGCAATTTATATAGTCAATTATTGGAGAAATAAAATTTAACGGTGCTTCAGACACGAAAAAATAGGAATCAATCACACGCAGGTCCTTGACCTGGTATGATTAATCTCAGATTCATCATTTTGCGATCCCGGCCTTCTTGAGCCCCTGACTCACCCAAGTTTTTTTTACATGTACGGTGTCATGGACACAGTTGCATGTTAGTAGAAACCAAGATGTCGCATGTTCGAATATTAAAGAAAGTTTCTCATACGTATGTGGCATTGTGGCCACAGAAAAATACATCTATATGATGCCAAATCTACATTTGCCATGCAAATCACATATACAAATAATGAATAATACATTATCCTAGTATTTTTACTATAATTTCTTTTCACCAGAACTGGGCAAATTACTTTCAAAAAATTATTCAATACAATTACAATTACTTTTACCAATGAGGTCATGCACGATTTTTCATTTTTAACATTAATCGATTAATGAAAAATAATAGACCCGTATTTTTTATTTTTCCTCAAATCGATCTTTAATACTGAAAAAATTGTAATTAAAAATGACATTGTTCAAAACGCGGCTGATTTTCTCCGCCTCGTCCCTTGCCCAGTGACGTCAGCGTTTCATCAACGCGGCCATTTTGATTGTCACATTAGGTTAAACGTCAAAGTGGCAGTTAAAGATAACCTGAAATTTATGAAAGTAAACATGTCGGTGAAACGCTGTTTTGTGCCATCGTGCTAAAATACTAGCGAAAATAGTGAGAAAATATTTTTAATAGTACCTACCGCGTGGTACAAAAAACAACTCGAAAAACAGTTAATGTTTGTATTAAAAAAAAATGATACGCAACAAAGCAATAGTAATGAAATTCTAAGAATACACAGCGAACGGCAAATGTTAATCAAACGAAAAATTAAAAACGAATGACTAATGACCAGCAGCTGAGTGATACGTGGATAACTTCAGGTCAAATGAAAATAATATTTATAAAAATGAATAGAATGATGTTATATTAATATATTATAGCATTTCTATCAAATATTTAGATATATAATTCTCAATTTATAGTCTATATAATTTTTTCTTTTAGAAATTCTGTGTCGATATTATAAGGCTGTATGAAATGAGTCTGAACTTGCAGTGTGAAACGCTGACGTCACAACATGGCTGGTTTTTTTTGCAACTTTTTAAAAATGTCATACTTTAAAACGATTTTATACAACAAAAATTGTAAATAAAATAGCTATTTGTGTATTAAGAGCGCAAAATGGGACATTGTCGATTGAGAGGTTGTTGCCGCGCGACGCAGGAGCGAGGCATTCTCTCGAAATCGACAATGTCCATTTGCGCTCGAAACACACACAAGATTTTTTCTACAGTCGCCACAATGGGGTCCTCCACCATAACAAAAAATTATTTTTTATTTATTTTTACTTATCGGTATTTTCCATTCTTCTTGAGCTATTGCTTCAATCTAATCTAAGCATTTTATACTTTCGTTTTTGTAAATGAATGCCCTATTTTATTTTCACAGCAGTGCGGCATTTTGTTTGGTTATGTAACATACCGACAGAGCAGTTATATGTCAGATTGACTTGTTAAGTGGGTAATGTGTAACTACAGTGTCATTAATTCCTGACTAAACGTTTCCATTAAGAATGTAGCCAACTAACATTTCTCAACATTGTATAGTTAGAAATTTGAGGAGCGAGCGTTTTTTCTACTTTGTCGCTCTAGAACGGCAAAGTGACATTTTGCGTTGACAAAAGAGAGCGCAAATGGCTACTTTGTATATAGACTGTAGAAAAAATAATTTGTTCATACAGATCGATAAATTAGACTATGCTTGTTTGATTTAAACAAAAAAAAAAACGAACAATTTTTTATTTGTGCATGACCTCATTAAATTACTTTACAAAATAATTACCGTTAGTAAACAAGTAATTAAATTACTAATTACTTTTGAATAGTAATAGACATTTTAATTACTTTTTCAATTACTTACTAAAAAAATCACTCATCTTACGTTAATAGACAAAATTAAAAATAATACTACACTGTTTAATATAAATATAACATACATACTTACAACAAAAATAATAATAAGAGTAATAAAACAAATTTATAAAAATTTGCGCGCACAGATACCGTAGTCGCTTTACAAGTTTATGGTTACGGATTCAAATCTCTGGTAAGATATGGACAGAAAAATTATCTTTAATCATTTCATCGACATCAGCGAATAATGTTAAATCATATAATGAATTAAACTTATGGGCATATTGCCTTCCATTTAAATAAAAATATAAATGTAAGAACTCCACTTTGGTGTTGTTTGTTGCAGTGC
The DNA here is from genome assembly GCA_963082715.1 of Harpalus rubripes. Taxonomy (NCBI): domain Eukaryota; kingdom Metazoa; phylum Arthropoda; class Insecta; order Coleoptera; family Carabidae; genus Harpalus; species Harpalus rubripes. The sequence continues at coordinate 53,266,840 of OY720458.1, read as the reverse complement.
TTTCAAATTCAAACTAAAACAAAATTTTCCTACCAGTAGGTAGAGGTTATTATAGGAACCGTTGCGCTTGTTTACTATCTGTAATCTGTCGTACGCAGAAAAATTACGCGGCACGCGTGTCCTGGAGATTCCCTCACCTCTTGGTTCTAAATAGTAATTAGTATTTGAAAAGTCAATTACTTTTTCAATTATTTTTGAAATTTTTAAAAGTATTTGAGAACAATTATTTTTTTACAAAGTACTTCATTACAAATTACTAGTTCAAAATATAGAATTTATACTTACAAAAAATGAATGTTATTTAAGTATTCCGCCATTTAATATTGGGTTACATCGTCTTTATTAGTAATAACAGCTTTAATTCTATTAGGCATTGTATCTACAAGTCCTGCACATTATTCTGTTAACAGTATTATCCCATTTGTTTTGCTAGGTAGATTTTACTGTAGGGTTCACGGTACAAATGTAAATATGTGAACAATTTGCCAAAGGTTACAAGAAGCGTTTGAAAGTAAACAGACCAGCAGCATGTCCAAAAGTACTCTCACAGCATTGAGTAGCCAGACTTAATTATGCTTGCAGACATTTAAATTGGAGTTCAGAATAATGAAGCAATATACTGTTTACTGATTAGTCTACATTTTGCCTACATAAACCAGATGAGAGAGAGAGAGAGAGAGTGTGTACAGAAAAGAATGGAGGAACGATTCGAAGAGTGCACTTACACAACCTAACCATGGAAGAGTTTCAGTAATGACGTGAGCAGATGAGACTGAAGCTAGCAGCCGATTCGTAGCAGCCGATTCGTTAAGTAAAATACTTTGGACAACCCTGGTGCTATAATCCGTAACAACTTAACTGTTGTATTTACTATAAGATTATACCCGTAATATCAAATGTAATAAAGTAATATTTACGGGGGTTGTTCTCCATATATCTCTTAATATAGAGCAACGTCGAAACTTTCAAATTTCAGGGGATGAGGGTAACTTATAACACATTTTATTATTTAATAAATGCAAGAGAAGAATTGACAAAATTAACCACCCTTACAATCTGTAATATTAACTGTAACAAAACCATATTCACAGGGTATATTTAGCATACTTCCCTTATTATAGATTAACCGTAAAAGTTTCGAATTTCAGGGGATGAGGGTAACTTATAACACATTATGTTATTTAATAAATGCAAGATTAGAGTTGAGAAAATTAACCACCCTTACAACCTGTAATATTAACTGTAACAAAACCATACTCACAGGGTATATTTAGTATACATCCCTTATTATAGATTAACCTTAAAAGTTTTGAATTTCAGGGGACGAGGGTAATTTATAACACATTATATTATTTAATAAATGCAAGAGAAGAGTTGAGAAAATTAACCACCCTTACAATCTGTAATATTAACTATAACAAAACCATATTCACAGGGTATATTTACTATACATCCCTTATTGTAGACTTACATTAAAAATTTCGAATTTCAGGGGATGAGGGTAATTTATAATAAATTATATTTTAAATAAATGCAAGAGAAGAGTTGAGAAAATTAACCACCCATACAGTCTGTAATATTAACTGTAACAAAACCATATCCACAGGGTATATTTAGCATACATCCCTTATTATAGATTAACCTTAAAAGTTTCGAATTTCAGGGGATGAGGGTAACTTATAACACATTATATTATTTAATAAATGCAAGAGAAGAGTTGAGAAAATTAACCACCCTTACAGCCTGTAATATTAATTGTAACAAAACCATACTCACAGGGTATATTTAGTATACATCCCTTAATGTAGATCAACCATAAAAGTTTCGAATTTCAGGCGATGAGGGAAATTTATAACACATTATATTATTTAATAAATGCAAGAGAAGAGTTGAGAAAATTAACCACCCTTACAACCTGTAATATTAATTGTAACAAAACCATACTCACAGGGTATATTTAGTATACATCCCTTATTATAGATTAACCTTAAAAGTTTCGAATTTCAGGGGATGAGGGTAATTTATAACACATTATATTATTTAATAAATGCAAGAGAAGAGTTGAGAAATTTAACCACCCTTACAATCTGCAATATTAACTGTAACAAAACTATATTCACAGGGTATATTTAGTATACATCCCTTATTGTAGAGTTACATTAAAAATTTTGAATTTCAGGGGATGAGGGTGATTTATAACACATATTATTTAATAAATGCAAGAGAAGAGTTGAAAAAATTAACCACCCTTACAATCTGTTATATTAACTGTAACAAAACCATATTCACAGGGTATATTTAGCATACATCCCTTATTATAGATTAACCTTAAAAAATTCGAATTTCAGGGGATGAGGGTAACTTATAACACATTATATTATTTAATAAATGCAAGAGAAGAGTTGAGAAAATTAACCACCCTCACAACCTGTAATATTAACTGTAACAAAACCATACTCACAGGGTATATTTAGTATACATCCCTTAATGTAGATCAACCATAAAAGTTTCGAATTTCAGGGGATGAGGGTAACTTATAACACATTATATTATTTAAAAAATGCAAGAGAAGAATTGAGAAATTTAACCACCCTTACAACCTGTAATATTAAATGTAACAAAACCATATTCACAGGGTATATTTAGTATACATCCCTTCTTGAAGAGTTACATTAAAAATTTTGAATTTCAGGGGATGAGGGTAATTTATAACACATTATATTATTTAATAAATGCAAGAGTAGAGTTGAGAAAATTAACCACCCTTACAACCTGTAATATTAACTGTAACAAAACCATACTCACAGGGTATATTTAGTATACATCCCTTATTATAGATTAATCATAAAAGTTTCGAATTTCAGGGGATGAGGGTAACTTCTAACACGTTATATTATTTAATAAATGCAAGACAAGAGTTGAGAAAATTAACCACCCTTACAACCTGTAATATTAACTGCAACAAAACCATACTCACAGGGTATATTTAGTATACATCCCTTAATATAGATTAACCATAAAAGTTTCAAATTTCAGGGGATGAGGGTAACTTATAACACATTATATTATTTAAAAAATGCAAGAGAAGAGTTGAGAAATTTAACCATCCTTACAACCTGTAATATAAACTGTAACAAAACCATATTCACAGGGTATATTTAGCATACATCCCTTGTTATGGATTAACATTAAAACTTTTGAATTTCAGGGGATGGGGGTAACTTATAACACATTATTTTATTTCATAAATGCAAGAAAAGAGTTGAGAAAATTAACCACCCTTACAACCTAAAATATTAACTGTGACAAAACCATAATTTTCTCAACTCTTCTCTTATGTGTTATAAATTACCCTCATCCCCTGAAATTCGAAACTTTTAAGGTTAATCTATAATAAGGGATGTACACTAAATATACCCTGTGAGTATGGTTTTGTTACAGTTAATATTACAGGTTGTAAGGGTGGTTAATTTTCTCAACTCTTCTCTTGCATTTATTAAATAATATCATGTGTTATAAGCTACCCTCATCCCCTGAATTTCTAAACTTTTAATTTTTGTCTATAATAAGGGATGTATACTAAATATACCCTGTGAGTATGGTTTTGTTACAGTTAATATTACAGGTTGTAAGGGTGGTTAAATTTTTCAACTCTACTCTTGCTTTTATTAAATAATATATTGTGTTATAAATTACCCTCATCCCCTGAAATTCGAAATTTTTAATGTAACTCTACAATAAGGGATGTATACTAAATATACCCTGTGAATATGGTTTTTTTACAGTTAATATTACAGGTTGTAAGGGTGGTTAATTTTCTCTACCCTACTCTTGCATTTATTAAATAATATAATGTGTTATAAATTACCCTCATCCCCTGAAATTCGAAATTTTTAATGTAACTCTACAAGAAGGGATGCATACTAAATATACCCTGTGAATATGGTTTTGTTACAGTTAATATTACAGGTTGTAAGGGTGGTTAAATTTCTCAATTCTTCTCTTGCATTTATTAAATAATATAATGTGTTATAAATTACCCTCATCCTCTGAAATTCAAAACTTTTAAGGTTAATCTACAATAAGGGATGTATACTAAATATACCCTGTGAATATGGTTTTGTTACAGTTAATATTATAGACTGTAAGGGTGGTTAATTTTCTCAACTCTTCTCTTGCATTTATTAAATAATATAATGTGTTATAAATTACCCTCATCCCCTGAAATTCGAAACTTTTAAGGTTAATCTATAATAAGGGATGTACACTAAATATACCCTGTGAATATGGTTTTGTTACAGTTAATATTACAGGTTGTAAGGGTGGTTAATTTTCTCAACTCTTCTCTTGCATTTATTAAATAATATCATGTGTTATAAGCTACTCTCATCCCCTGAATTTCTAAACTTTTAATTTTTGTCTATAATAAGGGATGTATGCTAAATATACCCTGTGAGTATGGTTTTGTTACAGTTAATATTACAGGTTGTAAGGGTGGTTAATTTTCTCAACTCTACTCTTGCATTTATTAAATAATATGTGTTATAAATTACCCTCATCCCCTGAAATTCGAAACTTTTATGGTTAATCATAATAAGGGATGTATACTAAATATACCCTGTGAATATGGTTTTGTTACAGTTAATATTACAGATTGTAAGGGTGGTTAATTTTTTCAACTCTTCTCTTGCATTTATTAAATAATATGTGTTATAAATTACCCTCATCCCCTGAAATTTCAAGTTTTTAATGTAACTCTACAATAAGGGATGTATACTAAATATACCCTGTGAGTATGGTCTTGTTACAGTTAATATTACAGGTTGTAAGGGTGGTTAATTTTCTCAACTCTTCTCTTGCATTTATTAAATAATATAATGTGTAATAAATTACCCTCATCCCCTGAAATTAGAAACTTTTAAGGTTAATCTACAATAAGGGATGTATACTAAATATACCCTGTGAATATGGTTTTGTTACAGTTAATATTACAGACTGTAAGGGTGGTTAATTTTCTCAACTCTTCTCTTGCATTTATTAAATAATATAATGTGTAATAAATTACCCTCATCCCCTGAAATTAGAAACTTTTAAGGTTAATCTACAATAAGGGATGTATACTAAATATACCCTGTGAATATGGTTTTGTTACAGTTAATATTACAGACTGTAAGGGTGGTTAATTTTCTCAACTCTTCTCTTGCATTTATTAAATAATATAATGTGTTATAAATTACCCTCATCCCCTGAAATTCGAAACTTTTAAGGTTAATCTATAATAAGGGATGTACACTAAATATACCCTGTGAATATGGTTTTGTTACAGTTAATATTACAGGTTGTAAGGGTGGTTAATTTTCTCAACTCTTCTCTTGCATTTATTAAATAATATCATGTGTTATAAGCTACTCTCATCCCCTGAATTTCTAAACTTTTAATTTTTGTCTATAATAAGGGATGTATGCTAAATATACCCTGTGAGTATGGTTTTGTTACAGTTAATATTACAGGTTGTAAGGGTGGTTAATTTTCTCAACTCTACTCTTGCATTTATTAAATAATATGTGTTATAAATTACCCTCATCCCCTGAAATTCGAAACTTTTATGGTTAATCATAATAAGGGATGTATACTAAATATACCCTGTGAATATGGTTTTGTTACAGTTAATATTACAGATTGTAAGGGTGGTTAATTTTTTCAACTCTTCTCTTGCATTTATTAAATAATATGTGTTATAAATTACCCTCATCCCCTGAAATTTCAAGTTTTTAATGCAACTCTACAATAAGGGATGTATACTAAATATACCCTTTGAGTATGGTCTTGTTACAGTTAATATTACAGGTTGTAAGGGTGGTTAATTTTCTCAACTCTTCTCTTGCATTTACTATATAATATAATGTGTTATAAATTACCCTCATCCCCTGAATTTCTAAACTTTTAATTTTTGTCTATAATAAGGGATGTATGCTAAATATACCCTGTGAGTATAGTTTTGTTACAGTTAATATTACAGGTTGTAAGGGTGGTTAATTTTCTCAACTCTACTCTTGCACATATTAAATAATATAATGTGTTATAAATTACCCTCATCCCCTGAAATTCGAAATTTTTAATGTAACTCTACAATAAGGGATGTATACTAAATATACCCTGTGAATATGGTTTTGTTACAGTACATATTACAGGTTGTAAGGGTAGTTAATTTTCTCAACTCTACTCTTGCATTTATTAAATAATATAATGTGTTATAAATTACCCTCATCCCCTGAAATTCAAAATTTTTAATGTAACTCTACAATAAGGGATGTATACTAAATATACCCTGTGAGTATGGTTTTGTTACAGTTAATATTACAGGTTGTAGGGGTGGTTAATTTTCTCAACTCTAATCTTGCATTTATTAAATAACATAATGTGTTATAAGTTACCCTCATCCCCTGAAATTCGAAACTTTTATGGTTAATCTATAATAAGGGAAGTATGCTAAATATACCCTGTGAATATGGTTTTGTTACAGTTAATATTACAGGTTGTAAGGGTGGTTAATTTTGTCAATTCTTCTCTTGCATTTATTAAATAATAAAATGTGTTATAAGTTACCCTCATCCCCTGAAATTTGAAAGTTTCGACGTTGCTCTATATTAAGAGATATATGGAGAACAACCCCCGTAAATATTACTTTATTACATTTGATATTACGGGTATAATCTTATAGTAAATACAACAGTTAAGTTGTTACGGATTATAGCACCAGGGTTGTCCAAAGTATTTTACTTAACGAATCGGCTGCTACGAATCGGCTGCTAGCTTCAGTCTCATCGTGAGCAGGAATATCAATGGAAGCTCGCACTAAATTGGTCTTCATTCATAGAGGCTCGTTGATTGCACAGCGATAATTTATGCATATTTTGTCGAATTAGGTGGTAGACAGATAGCTATATTCTTGCCCTAGGGCTTTGAATCAGCGATGAGCGAGTGTCTACTTTTAGCGATGACGCAATAGCCGCGGAGGGTCGTGCGATGTAAACAGAATTACAACTTGGGTGACAGCGTGATCTATACTATTTGACGTTTTTATCTAGAATAATGTTCTAGTAATTTCTCGAATACACCGGAGTATATAAGCCATGTTAGTGAAGGCATTGGACAGTTTGATATAAACAAGCGTCGTGAAATGAATAGTTGATGACATAAACAAGCAGTCGACGAGTAAAGAACATAAATAAATGTACTTATATAAATAAATGAGATAAATATTGTTTAAATAAATAATCTTAGTGTTTAAGTGTTTTATAATATTCTTAGTACTTAATATTTGTTTAACCATAGTAATAGTTAATTTAATTATCTTTTTAATATTTCTTTATCATTTAATAAACTTATTTTAATTAATAATAATTCTTTGATTTTTACACTTCACCCATATAAATTTTATTTACATAATATGTTGCATTTTGTCTGGAACGATGCAGCAGGGGATATAATTTGATGCAGCTCTGCCTTGTTTCTACAGTTAGAAATTTGAAAAATGCAGCTCTAAATTCAAAATTTGTAGTTACACTCACTTCGCTCTACACAAGTATTTTTTATTATTCAAGTGTGTACATTAAACAAGAAGAAGAAAATTTATTTTTCTGCTATTAGTTAAAGAAGATTTTCTTTTCGTACTGTACCACTGTACGAACGTATTTATATTGATTGAATTGAAATTGGTGTGAAATTACTTATACGTATTAGACTCCAAACTCAATACATAGGTACGGTATTGGCATATTTTAATTTAGATATTTAAAATACATTCTTTTTCTAAAAAAAATATTAATATAAAGGCACGTATATTTTTTGGACGTAGACGAGTTCGACCATTTCAATTAAAAACAGCAACAGAAACCTTTACCTAACGCACAAGAAGCACTATGGCTCATATTTGTTTACTGCTACCTGGGTTTTGTGGACGAACTCGTTCACATCGTATTTTTAAAGTGCTTTCAATCATCATGAGTAATAAATAGGTTTGCGTGATACGTTTAAAAAAACATTGGAACTAAAAATAAATGAAGTACAAAGTACAACTACAACCCGTTCCCAGTAAATTATTTTTCATTTATTTCTTCACAACAGCTCATTCTATGAAAAATGTTGACCTTAAACTCAAAAAATCCCCCCCCCCCTCATAGGCGAAGTTAGACTTTAAAATTAGGGGGTGCTAAAGTCCCTTACCTTAAAATGAAAAAAAAAGTTGGTTTACAAAATAAAAAAAAAGTATTTATTAGAATAAATAAATATATCATCACGGCTTATTACCCCTTGCTGGGTGTGCCAATCTTCTTTGTACACAGATATCGGTAATGATGAAATATTTGCACCGTGTGGGCGCTTACCAGGCGTCACCTCACGGGCACTCATTGCTGGCGTGGAGAGTGCACCACAGGAGTTAATGTTATGCCATTTAAAATTCGAAATATTTGGCGTCGGTCGGGATCGAACACGGTTCCCCATATTCTCGACCTGACACTCAGGCACGCTGTCACGAGATCCCATATTATTTAAAGTAACCAAATAGTTATTTATGATATAAATGTTAAAAATGTCATTTTAGTTTGTGAAAAGGAAGTTTGGAACACGACGCGAAGCTAATTTTCTGTTTCCATTCAGAAGAATAAATTCTTGCAAAATATATTAGGTATTATTTATTTATTTTCAATATTCTATACTGATCTACCTACTACTAAATTAGTAAAGCGATTTTGTGTCATAGTAGTGCTCAGCCAGTTTTTAATTCTCCTCATAACAGAGAATAATAATTTTATAAAGTTTATAATAAATACCAAATGTACCTTAATTAAGTACACTTTTAATATTATTTGATTCTTGACTGCTCATCATGTTCTTTAGAATAGTAATTTCAGCTTTCAAAATATCTTTATCTATTGTAAAAGTGGTTTAATGATCTACATCTAAGGCTATTGCTAGTTCTTCACTTTCTAGGGAAAATCGGTGTTTTAGGTATGTACCTAGTTATTGCATCAATGAGAGCCTTAGCACCATATTTCTCCCGATAGATTCGCTACTGGGCTAGTTACTTTAACCTTCAAAAGACTTTGAAACGTCAAACGAGCGTCAAACATAACTATTTGCTTTGAAGGTTCTTTCTTAATATGTTAATAATATTGAATATAACAGTCAATATGAATAGATGTGTCTAAAATGAAATTATTAAAATTTACAGAAATTTAGTTTGGGGGAATTCAAGATTTGGGAGTGCTAAGCAAGTACCCCCTAACTACGCGTATGCCCCCCCCCCCTATATTTGAACAAAAAAGTGCAGCTCTAAATTTTTCAAATTATATCCCCTGCGATGCAGTGTACCATATAATTAACTAGTATCCATAGCTAGTGATGCACGCGAGACGAAACGAGACGAGAAATATAAAATATCGATCTCGTCTCGTTTTCGGATCTGCAATCTCGATCTCGCTCTCGTTTTCGCTCATTTTTTTGGGTTTCGTCTCGTTCTCGCGCGAGAGTCTTGTGAGAGTCTCGTTGTAAAAATAAGCGCTTGCGCACTACGTATTTACCTCGGTATTTATGTATCAGTTGAACTACAAAAGACAAGTTCGCACCAAATCGTTCCGTCTTCCGTGTATTTACAGTCGTATACCTATAATAAAGAGACGAAACACTAAATTCTAGTCACCAAATTATTTCAATACGAACATCTGTTAATACATTCTGTCATCAGTAAAACTAATTAAACATTAAAAAAATTCTTTTTTGTAACTAAAAGTTTCTACACTTCATCGTTAACTATATGCCACTATTTAAGTAAGATATAATTATAAAAAAGCGCTACACTGGGAACCCACTGGTAACCAATCACTCTTCTTCACTCCGTGTTGGCTCCTATCGACGCTTAATATAAGATCCTATACTTTTCAGAGACGATAAGAATTTTATTAACCGTAGTTTTAACTAGGATGAATTAGGAGCTGATATGTTGGAGAAAAACTAGTTCTATTAGATGCAAAACCGATTTAGTCTTTATTTTGCATTTCCTCGCTCTGCGACCGATATCATTCGACTCTAGATAGACTCAAAAAAATATAGTCAATTCATATAATTTTCACATTCACGTGTTCTATGCACGAATTACCGTTGACTCCACTCCCTGTACGGTACATTTTTCATTGAATTTATGAATTAAAGCTATAAAGTTACAAATACTTTTTATTGCGAGACTCTCGCGAGAATCTCGCGAGATTTCTCGCTTCTCGCAGTTGTTATATCGATCTCGCCTCGAATTTTAAATTGCAATCTCGGTCTCGTCTCGCATAATGCAACGAGACGAAACGAGATGCGAGAGTACTCTCGCCTCGTTGTGCATCACTATCCATAGCAATACATTAATATCAATATAGTAAATGTTGCATCTTAGCTGAAACTCACGATCAGTAGCGTATTCAGCGGGGGGCTTAGGGGGCTTAAGCCCCCCCCCCCTTTAAAGTCCAGTGAATTGAATATATAATGTATTTAAATTAATCATTTTCTACATTTTTTACAAGAAAAATATTTGAAAAAGAAGTACAATGTCGATAGATAGACTTAATGGTTTAGCTCACATAAGTATAATATAAAAATTTACCTATTGATGCAAAGGATGTTTCTAATTTAAATATAACGAAATGTTAGAAGGCAATCATTCATTTTTCGCTTGAATGTAGTGCGTAAATAGTTATTAACGTCATTAGGCCGATATAAAGCAAAATAGAAGGGGCTGACTTTAATAGTAGTGTCCATTATAAATCTTAAGGGCCGGCGGCTGTTAAAGATACCTTTTTACTTTTGTTTTTAGTTACGGTAAATCGTAGTAACGGTATGGTATCAGGAAAATGTATATTCTTCTGTTCACAGTGATTTTTTTCGTTAATAAAGAACGAACAAACTGTCATCTTTTATTTGGTTTTATTTATTATGTACATTCTACAGTTAACCATCTTTATTTTCAATTCAGAATAGACCAGAAAAGTGTAACGGTTAAATTTAGGCGCCAAATTCAAACTCAGTTCATAACGCTGAGAACATAATTTTAATCGCCGTGTATTTCTTACGAAGGAAATTTTACCTCAACTTTAAAGGCTGAGAAATCTCATAAAAGTAGAAGTAGAATGATTCTTTATCTCCAGATTCGTACAATAATATTCACATGAACTGTGCACAGTTTATAATTATTTAAATAAAAATACAACACTACAAAATTCAATGAACATATTCTCGATTGGTCTTACAACTTCGGTACGCAGCCAATCGCAACTTAGCTTGTGTTGCACTTGACGAATTTATAGGCGGATGAGGGACTATTCACAACATACGGAATTTTAACTTACACGTAATATTTTATTTTCTAATAATTTTCTTACTCTACCTTTACAAGGATTTTAAACAGTTGCAATCTATTAGTGAATAAACAAACTATCAAATCCTTAACAAGAGCTGCTTAATTTCTTTTACAAAATATCTTTTTTTTTGGCAGTAAAATAACACTTCCATAAGAAACCTATACTAGGGAATTCAAACTATGAACTCGCGCCAAAAGCGAATTTTAACCTTACTTTTCTGGTCTATTCTTTGAAAATATAATTTACATATTATGCAACTAGGCGGAGGCGGTGAATAGTATATCTATACGTATAAATAATAGGTACATGGCAGCCCCCCCTTACCATGAGTCCTGGATACGCCACTGCTCACGATAAATGGAAAATGCTATTAGGCAATGTCAACGCAATATTGAAATGATCTACATTTAAGTTATGTACGATAAAAATTATAAATGTTTGGTATTTTATGAACAAAATGAGGAAGATCTGTAGAAACAAGAAGGAAGAAAAACATCAAAAAGTTTGAAATTTTGATTTTAACAGAACGAAGGATGAAAGCATTAGTGACTGTAAATAAAGTGGGGATGTCAGAAGCAACTAAATAAAATATTACTTTACATTGAAATGTTTTCCTCCATGGTTAGATAGACGACATTCTAAATCACCCTCGTATCTGTATCGATGAGAGCTCGCAAGCTGTCGTTTTTTATGTGTAATGCGTGTTGACATATAGATCGTATACTGAAAGGAATTGCAAATGACGTAAACAACACCCTTCGCACTTGAAACGCAGCTCGTCGTTCCGTTGATGCAGCAATCCGTCATTTGTTGATACTCTATTTTTAGTCAAAAATTATGATCCGTCAGCTCTGTTCGTTACGAAAGTTGCTTATAATATGTGTCTTCTTCTACCAAATTCGAAGGTGGATTCGTTTTTCTACTATCATAATCCAAGTATGCGGATAGTTTTAGAATCGGGTAATAGGTTCCATTTTTTTCGGTATACTTTAACCATCTAAGGAGTTCCAACCTTTTTCAGCGTGTCACCATTTTTTTATTCTTATTTTTGTTAATAGGGGATTCCATCATTTTTTTTAAATTTCATCTGAACGTATAAGTGAAACTAAGACTGTCGGTGAAAATCCGGTGAAAAAAATCCTATTAATAAGCGAGTCCTCCGAAATTTGAAAATATAGATGTGACGTCACGTATATAAGTTTTTATATCAAACCAGTTTCTTCGTGGACCTAAATGTTCTTGAAATATATACTATTTCTAAATTATATTTATAAAAAATAAATGAATATTATTATACTGTACAAGTCTACATGATTTATAATTGAAAATGTATTTAAATTATTAAGTTTAATGCAAAATATTTATATTCAAATAAAAATTGTTTGAGAATTGCACTACTGAACTGATAGCCACGCCTCCGCTATTTAAATTTCTCTACTTCCATTGGTAGTAGGCTCCGCCCCTAACTAGGTATTCGTTATATATTTATAGGTGGTCTTTGAGTCGCCAATCAAAATAATATATATGAATTTCATATGAGTGACGAGCTGCTAAAATAAAACCCCCTTCCTTCCGAAGTATTTCAATTATATCTATGATTTTATTTCTTTATTAATATTCATTATTAAGCATATACTTTCACTATTTTTTACTAATTTCTCTTAATTCGATTGAGCTGTAATCCCCACCATCTCGACAACTATAAGAGCTACGAAGTCGATTAATTAGTTACTAGTTAGTTAGTCCTATATTAGGATACCATTTTAGCAATGCATTGTTTATTCAGATCAGCATAGGTCATTAGATACAGACAAATATGTAAATTTTGCAGTTTTTTCTTTGTTTTTACAAAACTTTTAAGTATGAAATAATTCTAAATTTTGATTTGCACTTCTTTAGGACAGTATTTTAAGCTCTTTCGGATCCCAAAACATTGAGTAGCCAGATTTAATTTTGCTTATAGATATTTAAATTGGACTTCAATATACTGTTTTCTGATGAGTCTACGGTAAGCCTACATAAACCAAATGGAAGAGATACAGTATGGAAACGAATTGGGGGAACGGGTCGGAGAAAAGTCTATTTTGTCGATCTAGCAACCTTTCGATGGTTTTTCGATGTTATTGCTTTTCGATGACGGGTTTACCAACTACACTACATGCTCCTAATTTATTTTAGCCAACAAAAGAATTTTTTAAAGTATCCATTTTTTTGTCCTTGAATGTAAATTAATAAAATTGAAAGATCACGTAAACTGGGACAATTGTTCAGTCTTAGTTTGGTTCGTTCCCGGCAGATGCCGTTATGGACCGTTGCTGATGTTTTTATGTGGACCAGTGCTCGGGCATCTGCGCAAGCTAACGCTCAACTGGCTCAACGCAGGCACGTTGCCATTCTCGTATCGATCGTAATAGAGAGTAGTAGTACGAGTACTCACGTTTGTTTGTACCCACATGCATGCCATCATCCATCAATATCGCGATTATCCATTTGTTTTTATATCAATGTAACAGTTTCAAATCAAATAAAAAAATGGGTGAATGGTTTGCTTTATTTGCACCTGACTGCATATCAGCGTATCTTTCTTCACTCCATATTTTTTTCGAAATTTCATAATTAAAGATTTCAGGATTTTCCTACCACGTACATGACGGACTGGTCTTCGTCGTTCCCGATCATCTATCGCTTTATTTCATAATTCGTATAGCTCTATCTCTATAATCTCGTTCGCCATGTTCGCATGAGCGCATTACATTCTGAGATGCGTAATTCATAACACTAATGCGTTAAAATAATCGTCCAATGGGGACTTCTTTAGCTATACTGCTCAGTACGAGCCTCAACAACTATATGTTCGGACACTCGGTGATTTATTACAAATAGCCGTTTATATTAATAATGACATTCTTCAATTAGCAATAACATCGGTACTACATATATTTCGGTAATCACGGAGGATGAGATTTCGCAGGCCATAATGACTCTTAAGCCGTCACGCAACCCTGGTCCTGATTTTCTTCCTTCTTATATCCTTAAAGCCTGTTCTCATATTTTTCAAAAATCTCTGCATTTTCTATTTAATCTTTCTATTTCTCAAAACAAATTTGCTGCTTCTCTAAAACAATCTCTTATTATTCCTATTTTCAAATCAGGTGATCCAACTATTATGTCTAACTATCGTCCTATAGCTATTCTATCTAATATTTCTAAAAAATTTGAATCTATTATCTACAAACATATCTATAATTCCGTTCAGCACCATATATCTTCCCGTCAACATGGATTTTTTAAAGGCAGATCAACCACAACCAATCTAATTAACTTTACTGAAACTGTACTGAATTCATTACACGATAACACTCAAGTTGATGTTATTTATACAGATTTTTCGAAAGCATTCGATCGTATTAATCATAATGTCTTATTGCATAAGTTAGACGACAGTTTTCAATTTTCTTCAGATCTTCTTGAATTTACTTCTTCTTACCTCACTGACCGTGTACTGTCTGTTTCCTATAATAATCTAAGTCCTTTACAGCCACTTCTGGTGTTCCTCAAGGTTCTAATTTGGGTCCTTTACTATTCTTACTATTTATTAATGACATTGTTAATTCAGTTCAGCACTCTCACGTCTTGTTATATGCTGATGACATAAAGATTTTTAAAACCATTAATTCTAATGAAGATGCTAAGCTCTTACAAGCAGACATTGATAACATTTTAGCTTGGTCTGTAACCTCTAACCTATTTTTAAATTACAGTAAATGTAAAATAATGAGCTACTTCGTCAAAAAACTATTTACGAATATAATTACAGAATAGACTCTCATATTCTTGAAAGGGTCACTCAATTTAAAGATCTTGGTGTTTTATTTGACGAAAAGCTCAATTTCACTAATCACATATTACAAACTGTTAAATCTGCTTACAAAAATTTAGGCTTCATTTTTAGAAATACAAAGTACTTCATTCATATTTCAACTCTAAAGAAATTATATTTCTCGTTCGTAAGAACAAAACTGGAATATTGTCAGCAGGTTTGGTGTCCTATCTATAATAAATATAACTATTTTATTGAATCTATTCCACGTAAATTTGTTAAATTATGCTTCTTCAAACTTTTCAGACATTATCCCAGTTTTGATACAGATTACAAAGACTTGTGTGAATTTAGTATTGTGTCTCTCGATACTCGCAGAAAAATTCAATCAACATTGTTCCTTTATAAAATTTTACATTGTATTATAAATGATCCAATAATCGTAGGAAAAATTCCTTTTCTAGTTCCTAGGCATAATTCCCGATTTAAATATACCTTCTATTGTAATACTCCTCGAACGAACTACGAAGTAAAGTCACCTATTCGTATGCTTTGTTTCAATTTTAATAATTTATTTTGGCATCTTTTTAGGCTCGATTGAAAAATTTAAAAGTGTCTTATACAATTATTATGTTCATTAAAATTTACTACTATTTGTTAACAAACATATACTGTGTAAAACATAGATTTATGTATTATTAAGTTCTCTTATTTCATTTACATGTTTACTTGTGCTTTAATACTTAAGTTTATGTATAATCAACCTGTAATTGGGGTCTTGAACCCTGTTGGCCAGATTATTAATAAATAAATAAATAAATACAGAGGCGTAAACTTTTAATTTTGGTGCACTATTTTTATTTTAAATAAATAATTTTTTATAAATGCACAGTAAAAATGGCATAATTAATTTACTATGCACATATTAAATGTGTACCATTTAGCAAGTATTCTGCTTCAAAGTTCTTAAAAAATAATTTTGTTTATAATAGAACGCTTTGTCCGATTTGAATGAAATTTTGGTATAATAATCCATATGGACATAAGTCATCTCTCCAGATGATATTTTTTATTATTATTAGTGATACATACTAGTCTATGTAATTTAGGTGCCATGATTAGTACATAACTTTTTTTTAATCGACCGACATTATTACAATATATGAAATATAATTAAACTGTTAAGGCAAAATTACAGTGGGTTAGGGATGGGTAAAAATCAAGAAAATATCAATCTAGCGAATCGATATGAATCGAAACGTTTAATATCGATCTACCATCAGATCTAGATGCAAAATATCGATCTGCAATAAATCGATTACTTATAAAATTGAATTTCAGTTATATTGCGATGTTTGTTATAAAAAGGCAACGTTGTAAATTAAAATGGTTTAATTTATTAATAATTCAGATAATACAACACAAACATGACAAATTGCCACAGACCATAGACCAGAGAAAGACAGGAAGAAGTGAAATAGTCAACTCAAAAGTAAATCCAAAGTATAGATTATAACCGTACCACGCGAAGAAATGATACAAAATTATATTTTAACGATTTTTAATAAAAAAAAGATCGATTCGTTCAGTGAAGGTAGATACAAATATCGAAAACAAAGCTTTGGATCGATATTTTTAAAAATTGGTTCAGAATTGTATGTCCCTACTTTTACTTTCAGTGGGTGCGCGTGCGTCCGTGCACTCACGTAGTTTACGCCCCTGCTTCAATAACAATTTTTGTTACATATATCTAAAGATAGATTTGTAACGAAGCTAATTTAGAAAAAAAATAATTACTACGTTTACATGCAGTTTTGAAAATGGTTTCAGTTTTCAGTCAAAATTATGCAAAACTGTTTACATGCAGTTTTCAAAACAAGTTTAAAAATTGATTTGAAATCAGTTTCGGCGCATGCGCATTTAGCTGATGTGAGTGACAGATCCTCTTCACTCCAAATACTTCGTTTTGCTATTATTCCAATTATTTTTTATACTTCGTACCACTACGCACTAAAACTACACAACTGTCACTGTCAATATATATGAAGTTTAGTAACACAAAGCGACAGAAACGTTATGCTCTGTACGCATGCGGAGTATCGAAACTGAATTTTAAGTGTTTACATGAGTAGTTTTGAAACTAGTTTTCAAATCCAACCCATGAATTTTAGTTTTGGTTTGAGATAATTCAAAACCGTTTTGACACTGTATACATGGCGTTTTTCAAAACTAAAAACGTTTTAAAAACGGTTTCAAAACTGCATGTAAACTCAGTAAATAATTGTACCGACACAATTAATTATAATATAATTTGTAACAAAAAAAGTTTAAAATCAACTGACAACTATATTAAAAATTAATAATAGATGGAGTCTAAGGTTAAATATAACTAAAACTATTATAACTACCCCTTAAGACCTTAAAATTTAATTTAATAAAAACTAAATACGTCTTACGTACATCAGTAGTACAAAAAGGGAAAGTTAAAAAGAGTTGTCAAGATTACTCAACATGTCAACCATGCCAGAGGTCCTAACAAATGAGAGTTGTCCTAACAATTAAGAGTTGAGAGATGGATTAGGGGCCCAGGGATGGCGAACCACTGGTACGCGTCACAATATTATGGGCACGTCACTGATCACAAAATTCATTATGATGCACTACGAAAAAAAGTGTGAAGTAGGTATTATATGACGAGCGAACGCGAGTGATCCCTACGCTACGGAATGTTCGGGTGCGGTGCGCGGGTCATTTGATAAACTGAATTTGTCCCAATTCGATTGGTTGGAAATTGAAGAATTTGAAATTCAGCTGATTGATTTCCAGTCTAGTTCAATATGGATTCAAAAATTTATTGAAACAAGGAAAGAGTTAGAATTAATTGAAACAGAAAGATAGACAAGTAATATAAGTGAAAATGCTAATAACAAAATTTTGGAAACATGGAATGCGTTACCAGACACATTTAATTGTTTGAAGAACCTGGCTCATGCTATTTTAACAATATTTTCATCAACCTACGCCTGTGATTCATTATTTTCAGAGATGAATAACATTAAAGACTCGGTTAGAAACCGTTTGACAGATGACTCCAGTTCAGCATGCATTCTGCTAAAAGTAACATCTTACAACCCTAACATATGTTATTTGTTATCGAATCTGCAACAACAGAAGTCATACTAATTTTACTTTAATTTAAATTATGCGTATAATTGAAACATTGCAAAATGTTCCTATTTTTTGTAGTAAATAAAGAGCTTTGAGTTGATAGTATTTATTATTATTATTATTATTATTATTATTATTATTATTATTATTATTATTATTTTCCCAATAATCACAAAGTCAAAATTATTTGATGGCACGTCTATGACCTCATTAAACATTTCTTTAGAAAAATGGCACGTTGATACGTAAAGGTTCGCCATCCCTGGATTAGGCTGATCAGTCAATAATTACTTCGCAATGTCCGGGTTGTAAGACGTTTGTTACTGTGAGATGTGAGGATGTAATCGACGAAAAAAGGAGTGCAACATGGTCGGCTGCTTTTCTTCTGTCAAATAATGCACTCTTGGATCTTGTCCTATTCACACTTGAAATTTTGTGACATCAATCTCAAAAATTCTCATTATTGTCGAAGTGAACCGAATAAGTATTTTTAGTGTTTTCACGTTTGTAATTATACAGCTGGTAATGATAATGAATGCGTAACACTTAATTGTACTTAATTAATTAGTCATTAAATACTCGTTTTAATTTTTTTAGTATTTGTAGTGTTATAAAAAGAATAACAAATTTTTCACTGACGCTAATGAAGCTAGGCTAGGGAATAATTTGCGCTCTCCATGGAACTCTGACTACATATTCAAGTATTCTTTTTTCAACACGGTCATGTGTAATTGTGGTCTGTTCGTAGGGTAATATTTATAATAGAATTTAAATTAGTATGATCTTATTCCGAATTACTTGAATCTGATATATTATTACAGATTGATACTTAATGACATATGGTACTCTATTCTCTTAATACAGGATAAGTTGTTCGAACCGCCAAATTAACCATGCAAGTGCTTTAAATTATTTTGATAATCCTACCGACTGCGCCACTTAAATTATTTTATCCATCGAATTTGTTTTAAAAAAGTTTATTTAATGAGATCAGTTACAGCATATATACATAAACCAGAAATGTCATGAAGTCACGTAGTAGAACTGTTGTACTCATTACTTTGCCTTCACTGTTCATCACTGACTGGTAACATACAGGGTGTTCCACGAAAGAATTTTAAACGAAAAGTTGTAACAAACATGTGCCCGATCTCATCTCCTCCAATCTATTGAAATACATAGAAAATCTCGGTTAGAGATAAAATTATGAAACTTGGAATATCAAAATTATTTTTGTAATTTTATGAGATTTTTCACAGCATTGCTTAGTTACCTAATGAAAAGTGGTTTAACGAATTATGTTCCACTTCATTTGAATGTCCTCTCAATTTTAAAGAAAAAGGGTACTCTTATTGAAATTCAATAAAATGCACCGTTTTTGATACGATTGGTTAAACAAATTTTTCAGTCATATTAGCAATTTGTTTAATACCACATTTTTTTTAAATCATTAATAATATATATAGACTTCAATGGGATCTTGTGGCTTAGTTGGTTTAGAGCATCCTACTAGATATAGGAAGGTCCTGGGTTCAAATCCAGTGAGGTCCATGAATTTTTCACAAATAACTAAGTTACAGAAATTCACTATTGAAAAACAGTCGCTAATATTAGGGAGTTTTGCATGACGTACGAGAAGATTCCGTCAACGCTAACGTTACGTCTTTAATAACGGACGTACAAAGTAACGGGTTTTCAAAAGTTTAGATTTTGTATTACGTTTGACAGCTCTGAAAGAAAAAAAATTACTGTGGTCCCATTCATGTTCTTATTAATGATGCTCCAACCACATTATTTTCTTAAAGGTTCATCACAAATTATCGTCGATGATAAATTCTCTCAATTTTAAACATTTTACCCAATTTAAGAAATAAATAAGAAATTGTATATTTATGACAGTTCTGACAAAAAACAAAAAGGTTCTGACGTTTTAAAATAAATTCTGTGTCTACTAGGTTATAGTAGAGATACGTCAACTGGCCCGTCTTTTAACCCTGACGGACGTATTACGTCTTCAAATTTCACGTACGACAAGTAACAAATATGATATTGCCTAGCATCCAAGACGATAGCGTATACGTCTTTCGGGAAAACGCTATGCAAAAACTTCCTATTAATTAATAATTAAGTTCTTATGGTGAATAATACTTATGAAATATTATAAAGTAAAAACTGTGATATTTGTACAAATAAATGAAAAATAAGATGTTATTTGTTTGCAGAGTCAAAAACTGGGCGCTCATGTTTGGCGTGGATTTATGGGAATACGGAAGACAATTAACAAGAATGAACGAACTACAGAGGGTAAGTATTGACGATATACAGATAACCCATACATTATACACCCCATAAGAATCTGAAGAACTATAAGAGATACTAAGTCGATTAAATTAAATAAACGTCGCCACATTAGTAAGCCATTTATATAATATTTAAACAAAAATGTGTATTTTGTTTATTTTTTTCGCAAATAACTTTCAACCAATCAGAGAACAAGGTCAAATTAGTCCTATTTCCGCCACATTGAATTCTTAAAAAAATGAAGTATAGTCTCGTAGCTTTCGTTGAGTAACTACGTAGTAACGGCAGAAATGATTTACGTAAAAGAAACGTCTTAAAGACGTCACACAGCTCCACGCTGAGACGTCTCCAGGACATCTGCCTGATGTAAATTAGCCCTAGAATCACAACGTGGGGTCGCCCGCGACCTGCGAAAATTTAAATTGCTGTTTGTACTTTCGCTAATTTATGCCAAGGTCAAAATATCTCAGTACCTTCTGTCAGTGATGAGTGTTTAGAAGAGTTCAAATCGCTACTCAATTATTCTACCCTAAAAATATTGGACTATATAACATTTCAATAAACATTTGTGTGCTGAAAAACACCTCAGCATTTGCATAAAATGTAAATAAAAAACTATTCTCTACAACAAATATAATTTAACGTAATCATTGCTAACATAATATTATGAAAAAATATTTTTTATTTGATTAATATTTTCGCCAATAAAAGTGGTGTTGTTTCAATTGTTTGTTACTAGTTCATTGATGTTAATATATTGTTTTTCTTTGCAATAATTATTACTTATAAATAAAACTATCATAAATGAATAACAAAGTTTTTATTTTCCTAGAAATAAGTGTGATATATGCCAAGCTTTAAAGTGGTGTTGCGTAGGACGCCACGTTGTGGATATTGTAACATAAATTTCATATTGTGGTTCTAGGATTAGAACATTACAGTAACGTCGATTTTAGGTCATTTGTGTTACTTGGGTACTTATACATAATATGCCCAAGCTCCGAAGTCCGAAGTAGTCACTGGTATGATCAGAAAATGACGAATATGGGGGGGGGGGGGTTGAGGTAACTTCATACGCTCATAGAGATGTTCTAAATCTAAACAATTTCAAATGACGATATAAATCCCAAAAACAGGCCAGGTGGCTTGGTGGCTACAAAATTAATATTATAAAAGGAGGTCGGCACCAGTTAATTTTGGCTAAAATTTATTGTGTTCAATATTAAAATGTTTTGTACAATGAAAAAAAATTACATATGTTTATTGTCTATCCAGGGGCGTACGAAAATAATTTTTTTATCGGTATACAGAATGTTCATTTTAAATGGGCCACCATTGCTATCTCGAGAACTGTAAGAATTATAAAGACTGTTAAATGGGCAAACAATTTCTATTTCACAAGACAAATTTATGGAAAAGAAAAATTATTTTTTTGGACCAGTGGTTCTCAAAATACGGGACTTAACTTTTAAATTTTAAATGAGATTATATATTTTTTATTTGCTCATTCGTTAGAGAATTTATTCTGAATTCAGTGATATACTATTTTTATTCTCTTACATAATGATTTTTTTGAGAAAAATGCATGTAAAGTTTCATATTAATTTCATTAAAATATGGCTATAATAAGAGAGTCATGAATGGAAAAAACGAATACGTGTTAATTTTTCAACATAGAATTTGCCATGAAAGAAATGCATGAACATTTTGTTTAAGTTGACATTTATGATCACTTACAAGAACAAAACATTCACTTCTTTAGGTCAGGGCACTCTAATTCTATGTAATAAAAATAACATGTAGTCATTTTTTCCATTCGTGGCACTCTTATTATAGCCATATTTTAATCAATATAAAACTTTACATACATTTTTCTCAAAAAATCGTTATGTATATGTTCTCATTTAAAATTAAAAAGTTATGTCCCGTATTTTGAGAACCACTAGTCTAAAAAAATAATTTTTCTTTAATTTAAATTTGTCTTGTGAAATAAAAATTGTTTATCCATTTAACCATCTTTGTACCTCTTATAGTTCTCGAGATAGCAATGGTGGCCAATTTAAAAAGAACACCATGTATTTTCGAGATATATCACATATTTACATTTTTTTTAATGGAACCCATATTTGATTTTTGCTTTAAAAAAGTACTTATTTTTTCTCTTTGTAAGAATAACTGAGATTTCGAGTAATTGTTAACAAAATAACATTTTTAATCTGAACACAGAGCTTGCTTTTCTATATTACCAATGCATCTATATCTAGTTTGATAGAGGTAATAGCGATGTGAAGAATATTTCCAATGACATTTCTAAAAATTTTCTTCAAATTTTACTTTTTATTTGATTCATGATTCATAGCGAAAAAAGTTTTTTTTATCAGTGAACATGGGCGTATGTCATTACCATAGTTACATTTAAAATGATTAACAGCAATGTATTATCGCGTTTTTTTATTAAACTGGACATAGGGAGTTGTCAAAGGCATCAAACTGTCATCTTCTAAAATGATATAAGTATATAAAAAAGGACACATCGTATAACATGATAAAGTCCAATATGAGTCTAAGGCAAGTTTTCGATTTATTTGCTACTACTTTTAATAAGCGACCCAGGCCACCAATTATTAGAAAAAATATATAATAATTATAAACTAAGATGCTTCAATGGACAGCATTAAAAGAAAATCAGAACAAGATAATTAATAATAAGACAATAAATTAAACAGTCAGATGAAAATGATAATACCCTTTCGATATAAAAATAATTTCTGAAATTGACACATGACAGTTTCATGACAACTTGACATAAACAAGGCATGATAGTGCCGAATATTTTTATTTCGAGTCCATAAAACACTATTTCATTTCTCAAATCAAAGAAACGTTTTCACAAAGTGGGCTGGAAAAATTGGTTTCGCTGGCCATATGCGGTCCGCGGGTTGAACACCCCTAGTTTAGATATTAGTTTTGTTTTCATGTTTTTTTTTGTATTTGATATACCGGGTGTAGGACAACCGGTTCGCTCCTTAAAAAATATTTGTAAATCAATAACTTTTATATTACATACCTTGTTATAAATAGCGCATTAGGTTTTCTTATTTTAAATGTAACACCCTATAACATTATAAACTATTATAAAAAACAACAAAATTTTCGAACTTTAATGTTTAAATTTAAGTCGACATTGAAATTCGTATATTATGTTTTTAAAATCTTTATTCTTAATTACAAATTAATAGTCCTGAAATGGTTTTAAATAAACCGAAAGATTGTCTTTTCTTAACTACTCGAACTAGTACTGATAGTACTACAGCGCCATTGATTTAAGAGAAATTATGAAAAAATATTGAAAGTATATGCTTAATAATAAATATTAATAAAGAGATAAAACGACTAATTGAAATACTTCGCAAATAAGAGGATTTTTGTTATAGCAGCTCGTCACTCATATGAAATCCATATATAATATTTTGATTGGCGACTCAAACACGGCCTATAAATATATAACGAATAAACAGTTAGGGGCGGAGCCTACTACCAATGGAAGTAGAGAAATTCAAATAGCGGCTATCAGTCCAGTAGTGCAATTCTCAAACAGTTTTTATTTGAATATAAATATTTTGCATTAAACTTAATAATTTAAATGCATTTCTAATTATAAATCATGTAGACTTGTACAGTATAATAATATTCATTTATTTTTTATAAATACAATTTAGAAATAGCATATATTTCAAGAATATTTAGGTCCATGAAGAAAATAGACTATAACTCGCTTATTAATAGGAATTTTTTCACTGGATTTTCACCGACAGTCAGGGCCGATCTTAACTTATCAGCCGCCTTTGTTCTTTTAAAAAATGCCCCCCCCCCCCATTTTATTTTTTGACGTTTTTTATATAAATATACCTTGTTCCATTTAAGCCATTCAGTATTGCAGAGAATAGGGAATTGTTTTGACCTCTCTGATGGGCTGAAATTGGAGACAAGGGGCAAGTTTACTTAAAACTGGCGCTGGTGCGAGCGCCATCTTCTGAATGGCTTAAATGGAACAGAGCATAGTTCTATTTAATAGCACACAATGAATTAGAAATAAAATCATTTACCTAATAACATGTTAAAAAGCATATTTAGTAAATTAGGCGTAGAATTTAATTATATACATGTTTTATTCGAAACATTTTTGTCTAAAATTAATAGACCATTTCAAAAATGTCCGCGACCTCTACGTGTTTATTTTTTGAACTAAAAACTTAGTGCCGTTAAATGGCGGCGTACGAGAATTGTCAAAAAGAATTTAAATAAAAAGTAAGTAAAATGTTTATGCTGAAAATTAAAATTTATCGAAATAAATGGAGTATATTCATCAGTTATTTATAAATTATGTTAATATGATAGATTTGATATAGTAATCTAATTTTTTATTTTAGATTATTCGACCATCAGGAAAATATTTAGGATATTTATCTTGCGATGATTTCTTTCCAGTAATATTAAAATAAATTCAATTTCCACATATTTTATCAATTTATTTGGTATCCATTGCTGTCTGATCCACTCTTTTTTTTCCGTTCATATTTTGAGAAAAAGAATGAAATCAAATGTTTTTTTTTTTTAAATTATTATTACAACCTGATACGCAACGTATAGTACCCCTCAAAATTACAATTATTAATTTTCCAATGAAGAAACAAATACTATCTAACAATAATAATCGAACTGTCATCTGTCATATCGTAAACAAAGATGGGTATACGGCACTAACTTTTGTTATCTTTGTCTAAAGTTTGCACATGCGCATTGAATTTTTGAAATGGCCTAATAGACTTTTGCGCAAAGGAAAACTGATTTGCAATGTTAAACGCCTATGGCCCGCTTTTTGATTAACACCCTGTATCTAAGTATATGTATATCCAGAGTGGGGCAATTGAATGAAAATATGTTCCTCTGATTATCCTTAGAGTTTTTTCTAAAGATTTTTGATTACAACAAAGAAAAGCTTGATTAAAACAAAGAAAATTTGATTACAATAATAAAAAAGATTAATTAGTAATTATGCAAAGAAAAAATTGATTATAATATTGTCACCGTAAAATGTAAATATTAAGATTATTAATATAGAGGCGCAAGATTTCTAGTTACGCCACTGATTGACATCATAAGTATACTGTCTTTTAATAAAATAAACTATAAATTAGGATAGTTGAGATATGATATCAGTCAGCCAAACCAAGTATTTAAAAGAATAATGTCATATTAATATGTTTATTTCATAGTGTTAATATATTTAAAATTCTTAAATAAATTAGGATGGCTTTGCCGCCCCCATGCTTTGTCGCCTTTGCAGAGGTTATTCTAACGTGCAGTTGGACACAAAATGTGCAGTAGGAAAAGCAAATTGTGCAGTGCGAAATTAAAATCTGTGCAGTTATTTTTCATTTATTACGAATAAACCAAATAAAGTTTTAAAAAAAAGCATAAACTAAAAATAATATGGGGTTTATATTTATACAGTAAGTTTTTAAATCAGTGTCACAAATTTTAAGTCTATATAGTACTGCCCAAAATAAGTAAAAAAAACTTGATCAGCATAGGTTCGATTTTCAATAGTTTCTGAAGAACAGTGAAAAATGAGTTTTTAAGGAGTTATCTCTTCTATCCCGAGAACTATAAGTTACGACTTCTCAGCCTTATCAAAAATAATAATTGTACTCATTTAAATATTATGGTGATTGGCATATACAAAATTTCGTTCGATCACTATCTTTCTATCTTTGTCAGTTTTTCTTCGATTTTTCGTTTTTCTCGAAAACAATTGAAGATCATACTTATGATGATTCAGCTTTTTTTACTCATTTTGGTCAGTACTATAAACAGCCTGTACGAGCACTAAAATTGTGCCAGCTTTTCTCTCATTCTCTCAGCCTTATCTATAGACTCTTTGCTTGCCTCATCCTCATCACTGGCATTGGCCTCAGCAAAAATACTATTGTACCATCTTTGTTGTTTGGCTTTAGGGATTGCCTTGACTCTGTGCTCATGCTCACGCTTATTTAACCAAATCATTGTGCCTTGCCGGGGATCTCACTCTGATAGAGAAGGCATATTGTAATAAATATACAAAAACACATTTTCGGAATCTACCGACAAGTTATTCCGAGAGTATTGCTGGTACTTATAAATCTGTCCACATCCGCAATATGCGGTTTGGCAGCCAAAATCCGCGCGAAAATTTTATTTACCATAAGCAATTCCGAAGAAATAGTTAAGAACTTAACTAACTCTAGAATCGTCAGTTTCCGCAACTTTTCTATTTGTGGATGTTCTAGTATTTCGTCAAAAAAGCAAAGATCTTTCTCTAAAATATTATAAACTTACAGCTATTTATTTCATTTATGTGCAGTGGAAAAAAATCCTTAGAATAACCTCTGCGCCTTTGCTCTGGGAACAAAATGAACACCCGCTAGGATCGGGCCTGCCGACAGTCTTAGTTTTAGTTGTACGTTCAGATGAAATTATATTTAAAAAATGGTGGAATCCCCTATTATAACTTATAAATAAAATAATAGTATTAGTTTTGTTTATTCTGATTGGAATACAAAGAATGAAATAACTTTTTTAAAAAATTTAATAATATTTGCAGAAATACCACGACGTTGAAATTGATGTAGTTAGAAAAGATGGACTGCTACTAATTCGAGAAATGGCAGCAGAAGTCAAGAATATGATGGACTTCAAAATGAGTGCCGTAATGGTAAGTATCTCGTATTTAAACATAACATGAATTAAAAATAAAAATTCAAATATTATTATAGAGAATAATGGATTCTGCAGAACAAGCAGCTTTGTCTGCACAACCCGACAACAATCAGGGATTTCGGTATTACAACGCAAGAAAACTGAACGTGTTTGGACCAGATGGAAGACCTGCAGATGGAACGAGAGAGATGACTCTTACACCTAATCCACATTTTGATCATCTGCCAGTCAACACAACACTTAGCTCAGTATTGATGTCACCTAGCATCTCCGATTCAAGTACGTTGTCTTCATATTTTTACGAGGGTCGTTTGAAAAGTTCGCGGACTAACAATGAAATCACAGCATTTGGATTGAGTTTATATTTATTTTTCAATATGGTCTCCTTAATCTTCAATGCATTTGCTCCACCGATGTTCCAGTGCTTTTATGTCATCTCCTCAAAGTAACTATACAGGGCGTAACGGCTAAACGAGCTACCTCAAATAATTTCTATATAAGTTTGGTCCGAATTAGAGAGAATTTAATGTAAGGATAGAAGTAGTGTCTTTAAAAGACCGCGTGTTTCTAAAAATAAAACCCAAAAGACGGAATAAGGCGTTATAAATGTCCCTCACGTGATCTACGAACGACAATTTAGTGTCAAATATTACTCCTAGGTCTTTGATCAAATGAGCTCTAGATAAAGGGACATTATTTAAGGAGCAATTAATTAGTGGTGTGAATTTTCTGGTATAAGACATCACATTACACTTATTTAAATTCCAATGCAAGTTGTTTTTTGAACATCATTCTGAAACATTAATTAGGTCCTGCTGTAATTTATGACAGTCATTTAGTGTAGAGATTGAACAGAAAATTTTCAAATCGTCGGCAAATAAAAGTTTTTCACAGTCAATAACATTTGTAATCATTAACAAATAACAAAAAAGCAGTGGTTCAAGGTTAGAGCCTTGAGGAACGCCGGAAGTAGCAATGAATCTAGATGAATAATGACTTTGGTATTGGACAAATGACTCACGTTTATGAAAGTAGGATGATAATAGGGCAACGAGTGGAGATGAGAATGAGAAAGAATGAAGTTTGTTAATTAATATACTATGGTCAATCCTTAGCAAAATCGGTGTAATACAGTCGACTTGACCTTTGCTGTGTAGGACAATGGACACTGAATGTGTAAAGTGCATCAAATTAGTAGCAGTGGATCTTTTTCCCATAAAGCCGTGTTGATGAACACAAATCTGGTTTTTAACATCACTGAATAGATGAGTATAAATAATTTTTTCAAAGATTTTACTAAAATTAGATAACATGGCTATGGGACGGTAATTTTCAATATTACTGGCTGATCCAGACTTTAGAATAGGTGTGATTCGGGTCACTTTCCAGGCAGTCGGGAATGTACTAGTTCTTATGCTCAAGTTGATAAAGTAAAATAAGGCATTTGATAACGGGTGAGCACAGTCCTTAATCAACAAACTAGGAATAAGATCTGGTCCCGAGGCAAGGAAAGGTTTAAGGGTTTTTATTGCTTTCTCAATATTATGCAGGGTAATAGAAGGGATAGAAACTTGGTCCTGACAAGGAGGTTAGACTTATTTGAAAGAAGATTCGATGGGGAAGAGTAAACAGACTGAAAAAAAGTTGCAAAAGCATTAGATATGTTAACAGGAGTTAACGAAATATGGAAACATCCTAATAACATCAATCGGGATGATGGCTATTTCTTGAACCACATGTGGAAACCAGTGATTCTCGGAACACGACACGCCCAATCTACCATTACGAACTCGATTCCCATTGGTCCTCATTAGCTTTGCTCATCTACCGTATCTTTAGATTAGTATATATAACTGTCTTCTCGGCCTTCCTTTCGTCACTTGGTTTATTTGGCCTCTAGCGTGGTTTACACGTCGGGTAACCTTGTAAACTGAGTCTCCCCCTCTTGTTGCTTAAACTCGGCCTCTAGCGTGGTTGACACGTCGGGTAACCTTATTTAAGACAGTACTATCCCCCTTTCTCCTGAAGATGCCCCATACGACTGTGGGTGAAACGTTGAGCTCTGACTCAAAATATGACACAGTCCATTCCCGGAAAACGAATATTTCTCATGACTCAGACTGTGGAAGCCTACGCAACAGGAATTGTTAAAGGAGAACCATTAAGTTGCATAGCATTACAATTTGTAGATATTTTCCTCCTAGAGTTAACAAAGTCCCAAAAAATTTTGGGTTTTGACAGAGAAACGCCAAATTTTCGGGTTATACTTGACATAGATGTCGCATCATGATTAATTACTGCCATCTATGGATTAGGCCGAGAACTTTTCACATGAACCTCGTATTTACCTTCTATTAATAGACATATATTTGCAGATCCAGAAGTTTTAAGTTCAATCCATTGGTCTGAACATTTGGACCCATTATTTGTTAATAATTATGAAAGTGATCCAACGTTATCGTGGCAATACTTTGGTAGTTCAACTGGTTTTCTTCGTAGATATCCAGGTATGAAAATAATGATTTACATTTATGATTAAAAATAATTTTAAATATTTATTTTCAGCAATTGCTTGGCCACCCGAAGAAATGTCATCTGTATGGCAGAGACCGAAGCATACAAGGCATGTATATGATTTTCGATCGTCCTCGTGGTATATTGGTGCAGCCACTTCGCCAAAAGATATTGTGATTCTAATAGACAGTTCCGGTTCTATGACGGGACAGCGCGGGGATATTGCTAAAGCAACTATTAGTGCTGTATTAGATACATTGTCAGATAATGATTTTGTCAATATTTTTAAATTTTCTGACACGACTGAAGAACTTGTTCCTTGCTTCCGTGATATGTTAATTCAAGTAAGTTTATATAAATATTGTCAAATATTACTTTTATTGTTATATATTTGTTACAGGCAAATTTTGAAAATAAAAGAATATTGAAAGATTCTCTAAATACATTGAAAGCTGAAAATATAGCAAATTTTACTTCAGCTCTGGTGACTGCATTCGAACTTCTTCATAAGGTAATATTTAAAGAATAATAGAACCTTTTTGATAATGACAGAAAACTAATTTTGCTCAATGTTATTTTCAAATAAATTCTAAACTGTCCTTAACCGAAACTAGTTTTTAAAATAAAAAAGTTTGACTACCTATTCCTGTTCATTTTACGGTAAAAGTTATTCAGAATTAAAAGTTGTATACTCTGTTTAACTTTCCCTTGTTGTACTACTGATGATGAGAACTTATTTAAATTAATTTTAAGGTTAAGGGGTAATTATAACAGTTTTAGTTATATTTAACCTTAGATTCCATCTATTATTAAATGATCTTGAACTAAACTATACCTAATACAATAAAATTTCTATCAACCAACATGGCTTCATGGAAAAGCGCTCAACTGCTACTAACCTCACTTTTTTTACCCATGTTGTATCTACTGCCCTAGACTCTAGAGGTCAGGTTGACTGTGTGTACACCGATTTTGCAAAAGCCTTTGACATTATTGATCATACCATTTTGCTTAATAAATTGCACCTTTTCTCTCTATTCTTCTTTAATTTCTCTTCTCCCTTCTTACTTACAAGACAGATTACTTTCTGTTCAATTGCTAGGATATAATTCATTTTCATTTACTGCCACCTCTGGTGTACCACAGGGCTCCAATTTGGGTCCATTACTTTTCCTATTATTTATCAATGACATCACAGATGTTATCCATTGTGGTAAGTTACTCTTTGCCGACGATCTAAAAAAATTTCACCAGATTTCTTCACCTTCTGGTTGTGACATTCTTCAACGTCACCTAATTAATATTTCCAACTGGTGCTTGTCCAATAATTTGTTTTTAAATCTTGATAAATGCCAAATAGTTTCATACTACAGCAAATTCTGTCCAATTTTGTTCAATAATTCCATAGATAATAAAATTCTAACCCGTAATGATCTCATTACTGACCTTGGAGTAAAATTTGACAAGGAATTAAGATTTGTGCCACACATAAACTTTATCTGTAATGCAGCCTTACGCTTATTAGGTTTCATCATTCGCAATACACGTTCTTTTACTAATGTAAATGCAATTGTTTGTTTATTTTATTGCTTAGTCCGATCAAAATTGGAATACTGTTCTCTTATTTGGAGCCCTTCTGCTGAAGTTCATCAGGATCGCATAGACACTATTCAAAAAAGTTCCTTAAAACATACGGTACATATCCCGACCGTTTCATGTCTTATCACCAGTTGCTACTTACATTTAACTTTTTAACTCTTTGCGAGCGACGTAATATTTATTCTGTTTACCATCTTTCTAAGATAATCCACAACAATGTTGATGATCCACAGTCATTAAATCTTATTAACTTTCACGTACCTATGTACCTCATTAGATACTCATTTACTTTTTATTTACCAGCAGCACGTACCAATATTTTCTTCTCTTCTACTATAAATAAAATGCGTCTTTTATACAATTCTAAATTTTCGTCTCTAGATATCTTCCTTCTATCGTCTAAGCAATTTTACCACTGTCTTCTGAAGTTTTCCGTTGGTCAAAACCACAACCCCTCGTTATTACCTCGTTAAGTTATTTCTTTACTTACCTACCTTGTTCCTCAACCTAGTTTTCCTCTGTACTGTAATTGGGCTCTGCCTGTTGTATGGACTATTTAATAATAATAATAATATTACAGTATAATCGAAGTGGCCAAGGCTGTCAATGCAACCAAGCAATAATGTTAATTACTGATGGCCCCCCTGCCAGTTATCGCGAAATTTTCAAAACATACAACTGGCCCCATATGCCTGTAAGGATGTTTACGTACCTAATGGGCAAAGATTCAGGCGGGGCATCTGAAATGAATTGGATGGCGTGTGCAAATAAAGGTGCAGTATATTGAGAAAATTAATTTAAAAATTTTAAATTATCATATCACTTCAGGATATTATGTACGCATCGGAAGTGAGTCAGAAGCGAAAGAAAAGGTGCTTCATTATATAGAAGTTTTGGCTCGCCCCATGGTTATGTACCAGAATGACCATCCTCTTCACTGGACCCCAGTCTACGTAGGTGGTAGAGTAAGTAATTTATCAAGAATTTTTTATAAAATTATTTAGAATAAGTAGGCTGACATTTCTATCTGTTTATAAGAAATATAAAAATGAGTAAAAATATTACACTTTTATAAACAAATTTAAGGATTAAGGTACTTTCGGGTGTCAGGCCTGAGGCGCTAATAATTTTCGGGCCCCTGCAATAAAACACCAGAAAATATAATTTATTTAATAAATTATACAAAAAACCAAACCAAAATAAACTCATAAATACTACGTTTACATGCAGTTTTGAAAATGGTTTCAGTTTTCAGTCAAAATTATGCAAAACTGTTTACATGCAATTTTCAAAACAAGTTTAAAAATTGATTTGAAGTCAGTTTCGGCGCATGCACATTTAGCTGATGTAAGTGACAGAGCCTCTTCACTCCAAATACTTCGTTTTGCTATTATTCCAATTATTTTTTATACATCAAACCACTACGCACTAAAACTACACAACTGTCAGTATATTTGAAGGTTAGTAACACAAAGCGACAGAGACGTTATGCTCTGTACGCATGCGCAGTATCGAAACTGAATCTAAGTGTTTACATGAGTAGTTTTGAAACTAGTTTTCAAGTCCAACCCATGAATTTTAGTTTTGGTTTGAGATAATTTAAAACCGTTTTGACACTGTATACATGGCGTTTTCAAAACTAAGAACGTTTTAAAAACGGTTTCAAAACTGCATGTAAACTCAGTAAATGTTAATATACAAATCTCTGAAGGTGCATTCACAAATGAAAATTAGGTTTATGGTTTTTGTTTAGATTTAAGTAAGTCATTCATAAATGTAAGTTTAAATTACCTGAAAATTAGTTTTGATATGTACAGACATCTGTGTAAATGCTTCAAAAACAAGATTAAAACATCGGTAGAGCAGTACTGAACAAGACACTTGTGTGCCGTGAAACTGTCATTCGCTTGGCATTATTAGTTATATTTCAGCAATTAAGTTATGACAGTCTCTATGTTCTTCTCACATTTGTAAAAAGCCGAATCCACCAAGTGGATACTAAATAAAGATGGGTGTATATCTATATCATTTCAAACTTATTCTCATTGGTGAAGTTTGTGACGTCAAACTAAATCTTAAACCTAAAGTTTGGACTTTGCAGTGTTTAGCTTTATGATTTGGATTTAGAGATCCTAAATTAGAGTAATTACATAATATGCGGCCAAAGTCTTTAAATCTAAAGTATAAACCATAAATCTAAACCTAATATTCATTTGTGAAATTTTTCCAGTATTACAGAAACATTTAGTAGATATAATATGACATTGCCAACATTACAGAACCCTGCAATAACACAAATACAAATAAAAGCGCCTCTACCGGCGGAAAAATAGTTGCTTTTTAAGGCCAAGATGGCCGCCATGGCGGTACTTTAGTACATCTACTGGCTTTGAACTAAATTAGAGTTAAGTTAAACTTGCATTTATGAATGACTTACTTAAATCTAAACAAAAACCATATACCTAATTTTCATTTGTGAATGCACCTTAGCAATATATAAAATATAATATGTATATAAATACAGATATCCAGATTTCGAAAGCCGCTGTTTCGCTCATGAAAATTATAAGAGATACAACTTCGGGACATTTGATGCGCTTTTGTGGAGCCATTTTAGATATGCTTTGGTGTTGCCAAAAATTCTCATAGGGCACTAGGTAATGACGAAAAACTGATGTTCATTTTCAAGTAACTCTTAAACAATTGACAGTCTAGAAAAATGTTTCAAATAAAAAAGTCAGATATTTGTATTGTTCATCTAGCGACGTAAGAAAATAATTTTCCTGTCCGTTAATTTTTGAAATATATATTACGAACTTACATTTTTTTTAAAAAAAGGAAATTATATTTGCTTTTTTCTTTTTTTCTGTCGATTGGTATAACGGTTATTGCATTTTAAATAATAATAATAAATATTAAAAGTTACCAAACAATAAGAATCACGTTTTCGTAGCAAAATGGTGTCGTGACCAGGCCCTATAGCGTGCGCTTCACAGTTAATCTGGCACGGAGATTAGGTTAAATGCTAAGATATATCTACCCTTACTTAACACAAACTTAACTTAATATCTGATAAATCTAATCTAATCTTAACATTACCTAACCATCTCTAATGGAACCTAGCCGATACATACTTTTGCCTTTTTACCTGGGAAGAAGATAATTCGTAACGTTAAAAGCAACAGTGGCGTGATAACCAATGCCGAGTTATCTTCTGCCGAGCGATGCAGTGTCGAATCATCCGTTTTTCCATTTACCCAGTTCTTCTTCTTATAATCGGAAAAGGGATAATCCATTATTTCCAGTAATTTGCTAGTTATATGTTAAACGAAAACCAACATTTACAAAATGGCTGATCTGACTCAAGCATATTGCAAAATGGCTGATCTGGCTCAAGCATATTGCAAAATGGCTGACATATTTATGTTACCCATATCCTAGATACTAGATAACGTGCTCTATATGGAAATTTCAAAAGTCAAATAAATTGACAAAAATTGTTACACATACGCAAAACGTTGCAAATGGTTATTTTTATTGATTACTGTAAAATATAAACAGAATTTTGGTTTGCACATCTTCGGGTCAGTAAATCATTATTAATAAACTCTTAAGATAATAGTTATTTATGTACCAAGTGAGTAAAGTATACATTTTTTTCACGAGAAGGAAAATTTTCCAAACGATCCGAAGGCGCAAATCCTTCGAGTGAAAAAAGATATAATTTACTCATGAGTTGCATACAAAATTTTTTCATGTCTGCAATGGGAGCGTGAAAAAAGTGCCGTAGCGTTAAAAAAATACACTTTTTTTACACTTTCATGTATTAAAAAAGGCATACTTTGTAAACCCATTTTAATGAAAAAAGGGTACTTTTTTAACAGACGTAAAAAAATAATTTATTCCTTAATATATTTTCTTGAGTTTCATTCAGGGTTTTAGTATATTCATCACTCAAAATATTTTCGTTTTGAATACGTCAGTGCGTTAGTGTTAGTGTATATGTCTGCTATGACGTACAAAAATACAATATTTTGAATATAAAAAGCAGAATTTAATTTTCTACAACATTTATTTTAAACATTATTGTGTAAAATTAAATAAGCCACTTTTGCACAAGGAAAAACTGTTTTCCCATGTTAATCGCCTACAGAGCTGGACAAAGTACCGGTAACTAGTACTTGAAATACAAGTACCAAGTATCTTGATGTTTTTAAATGTAGTTGAAGTACAAGTACTTTTTTAGTTTCTAAAGTACTTGAAAGTACCAAGTACTTGAAAAAGTACTTGTAAATTTGGGTGCAAGTATTTTTTCAGATAATTGATATTTTTCTGATTATATGGACCTTAAAAGGTGATTGTTGACAAAAATTTCAATATGTGATATTTATTTGGTTATTTAAAACAAGAGTTCCTCGCTGGGACTGCCTTATCACCTAGCGATCTCATGACGTAAAATTGACGTCATATGATCGCCGAGCGATACGAGAAGCTGTACCGAGATAGCATGACGTCATGCGTATCACCTGACTATCGCATGACGTCATGCGTATCTCCTGACGATCGCATGACGTCATGCACAAACAATTCTCACAACTTAACTTAACTTTTAAATTATTCATCGAACTTCAAGTACATTTAAAGTAATTCAAGTACATTTAAAGTAATTCAAGTACATTTAAAATACTTCAAGTACATTTAAAATACTTCAAGTACATTTAAAATACTTCAAGTACATTTAAAGTATTTCAAGTATTTTTCATTGTACTTCAAGTATTTTTCCAAGTATTAAGTACCAAGTACATGAGAATAAACTTACTTTGTCAAGTACAAAGTACTATAAATAGAAAGTACGATCGCATGACGTCATGTGTATCGCCTGACGATCGCATGACGTCATGCACAAACAATTCTCACAACATTGTTAACTTTTAAATTATTCATCGAACTTCAAGTACATTTAAAGTAATTCAAGTGCATTTGAAGTAATTCAAGTACATTTAAAATACTTCAAGTACATTTAAAATACTTCAAGTACATTTAAAGTATTTCAAGTATTTTTCATTGTACTTCAAGTATTTTTCCAAGTATTAAGTACCAAATACATGTGAATAGACTTACTTTGTCAAGTACAAAGTACTATAAATAGAAATTACTTCAAGTACAGTACTTGAAGTACTGAAAGTACTTGCAAGCCTAATAAAGTACTTTTCTTGCAAGTATTGCCCAGCTCTGATCGCCTATGGCCCGCTTTTCGTTACACCTGGTATAAAAATTATAACTTTGACCATAACTTGAAATCCAACAGTGAAAAAATTAAGCATTACCTTTAAAAAATAAAAAAGTGACCAAGACGTGGAAACCAAAGTTTTATATTTTTTTGCAACTACTAGAATACTATTTTGTATAGCCGACTAATATAACTTTAATATAATTTAACCAACCTCGTATATTTTTCTCCACGGAGACCACACCTGTTTATAAATATTTTATTTTGTAGAGAAATGATCTGAGCAATGACAAACAGAGCCAGTTAATGACTTCAGTAACCACCCCCATTTTGGATAGAAGAAATCACTCAGTAATATTATACTACTTTCATCTATACAGTAATATCAATAATATTATTTTATTTGAAAGGTTCGTGTTGCAAATCTTCTTGGCGTTGTTGGAACTGACGTTTCAATAGAACAAATCAAGAAACTAGTGCCCCCATATAAAGTATGTAAATGAAACCATATTTTTTTATGTTATAAAATTAATTTTTATATTTTTCAGCTTGGAGTGAACGGATATTCTTTTATCGTCAATAACAACGGGCACGTTTTGTATCATCCAGATTTGCGACCACTGGTAATGTTTTACATGAATTTTAACTTTTTTTTATTGGTGACTGTCATTCTTATAGCCTACTGATCATTATGAAGAAACATTAGAACCAACATATACCTCAGTTGATTTAACAGAAGTAGAACTAGTTGAAAATGAAACTGGACCGAGAGAAAATAATTCTGTCTTACTAGATGTACGTACAAATAATTGTTTTACGAATGTTGACTGATAACATAATTTTTATGATTTTTAGTTAAGAAATGACATGATAGATCAAAAAGAAGGCGACATAGATTTGAGTGTCAAAATTCATTACGATAATATGGTACGTATGTAAAATAATTTTTATTATAGTTAACTTATTTTGAATTATAAAAACAAACAAAAATTAAGATACGTACGTATAAAATATGTGTTGATTTTAATTTAATTTTTGTTTAATTCTCAAGTAAAATATTGGTGCAACCGACCAATATACATATAAACGTTGATATTAATTTACTTGGGAATTAAACAATTAAATTAAAATCAACGTTTTTATACGTATAAAATATACAGGCTGTTTCAAAAATACTGTAAAAAAATTTAAGGGCATATATACGTCCCGCTTTGGCCTGGACAGTCCCGCTTTCAGGCTGTCTGTCCCGTTGTCCCCAGCGAGAGGAAAAATGTCCCGCTTTTGCAAACGGACCAAACGATAATTTATTATACCTTGATTTTTGATTCATTTTGTTTACCAAGACTAACATTAACAAGTCATATAATGAGCTCCATTCCTTCTTGAAAACTAGATCCGACATTTTGAAACTAATTTGCTCCACCGACAAATATAAAACAAATGAGTCTGCAACTACAATCTAACGTCTAAGATTAAGGGCGCGATAAAATGATGCTTTTGTATAACGTCTTGGTTATTTTGATATATAAGAATAATTTGTTACAAAATTATATATTAATTTAAAGGTAAACATATGGAGATTGACATAAAAGTTTCAGTTTTTTTTTATAATTAATAAATTATTTGTAAATTAAAGAAAATTATAGAACTGTTCAAAACCAGATTTTTCAAAACCACTTTATCTTATTTAGGATGCAATTTCAACCAGAATTTTACCTTTGTGTCCAGGGGATGAATGAATACTTTAGTATTATTTAAAATTTATGAGTGAAAATGGCCTATATTTTCTTAAAACCAAGAAAGTTTATATCGTCCATAGGCTTTCAATGCTATTTTAGTTCAGCGTTTTGCCACTCACAACTGTGGCGCTTATGTGTTCTCAAAACTAATTTCCTCTTTGGAGAGATAGAGACGGACAGAGATTGAGATACGGCCGAGAGCATAGTTTTCCAGGTATATCGGCAAATCAAGAAAACTTGACACAGCACCGCTGACAAAATTTATTTCACTCATCATAATTAGGTATGACATGACATACTTACTGTTTGTAATATCTATTACATTTATGTCAACAATTATATATGCGGCACCGTTTAACAAAACTGTAGTATATAAAAATATATTTTAATAGGATAGGTAAATAAAAATATTTGTGTGAAAACTATTTTACAAAAAAAAAAAAACACTAAAATTTCGATCGGGTTTTTAGACATCTTGGTAGATGTATAAAAAAAACACCTTATTTGAAGAAATGTATTTTTCGTGTAGGTACATTATGTAATATAATACAATTTGATAGGAATTTTATTAGATAGAAGCTTCATACGTTGTTTAAATTTTTTATTATTTACAATTAGACGACATTTCGGCACATGGTTATGTCCATTTTCAAGTCAACAATGTTACATTACATTTAGTCAAATTTAAATTAGTTACATTATAGAAAAAAAATTGACTAAAAGTAATATAACTTAGTTGGCTCAGTCACTGTTGACTGTCCAACCTGCCGCAGGTTGTGAAAATCAAACTCACAAACATGGTTTGAAATATAACAAAAAAAAAAAAATTCTATAAAGTAACTAATTTAAATTTGACTAAATATAATATAACATTGTTGACTTGAAAATAACCATAACCGTGTGCCGAAAAGTCGTCTAATTGTATTTCCAACAATAACAAATTAAAACAACGTATGAAGCTTCTATCCAATAAAATACCTATCAAGTAAACTTCCCAGTGTCAGAAACTTCTCATAATAATACATTAATATTATTTACATTTTTCTCTTACTATTAATAATTTCTGGTAACAAACATTTTTTATAAATTTTATTAATTTTTCTTCCATTTTCTATATTATCAACGCCTCATCGTATAGTTATTTTGGTATATAGGCAAATAACTCTGATAAATCGAATAAAATAGTATCATTTTTAGTTCCCCATATAGTAAAATGTATTGTTGTTGACATAAATATAGTACTTTTTATAAAATGTAAGCATATTATTTACATTATTGCAATTTATTTGAAATATATTTATCTAAATAAGTTTAATAAGGACGGCATATTCCAAAGAACAGCTTTACAAACATTGGAAATTTGTAATCTGTCGGTTATTATTGAGGTAAGAAATTGAAAGGGAAAACACAAGAGTTACTTGCCGGACAAACAATTCTTTTATCTGCATAATTCGTTTTTCTCGTTTAACTGTAATCTGCGACTAATGATCCCAATGTTTTCCCATTTCATATTGTACTATACCGTATTACTAGGCTTAGGATTATAAAATTCAGATATTGGAAGGCAAAAGCCGCATCTCACTATCTCAAACCACACCTAGTCAGAGGTAAAATCTTACGCTACGAGGGATGTTAGTTATGTTTTCAATGTCACATAGCAAGTTCAATTTTGGCTCCGCCCAAAAGGAAATAAGGTTTGATACACGATTTATTTCCATGGAAAATCTAGAAAGGGACTACTAGCGCCTTTAAAGAGCGTACAACGGTTGTTATCATAAGTTAGGCTTTTAACCGCACCCTTAATTGAAGTTACATATTATTAATACATTGTTACCATGTCCTTGTTTTTGAATAAATAGTAAAATAAGTTCTTTTTTTACAAAATTAAATGGCTCATCATTTCATCTCAATTTTATGACAGTTTACAATTATTGATATTTTGTGTGATACGACGTACGATCGTACGTATTTGTGATCTGCTTGTTCTTAGTCAACAATCTGTTAAATATCTTCACTTTTCTAAAATGTTCAGTGATTTGGAAATTTATTTTTGTACATGAAGGGGGAAAAACGTGCAACTTCACATCCCTTGGAAAAATGTAACTTTCAATTAAAAGGCATTTGACCTTGAATGGAAAAAAATTTCGCCTACAGCGCCGTTTACAAACCCCCCCCCCCTTCCCCATCGCGCTGTCCCGTTCTGAGGTAAATAAAAAATGGTCATGTTAGGCATATAGTACTGACCAAAATGAGAAAGCTTAATCAACATGGGTCCGATCTCCCATAGTTTCCGAGATTTGAGGCAGTGAAAAATGAGTTTTTACGGGGTTATTAGAGTAGGACAATACGTTGAAAAGAGAATAGAGGCCATGGTACTACAAAACTATCTCTTTCTTCGAGCCTACCGTCTTCTTCTAAAGACATGTAGAGGAGAGAATATAGCTGGATTCAGAGATTGCATTGTAAACACAGCATAGAAATACACAACACGAAAACATAGAAACTTAAAACCAATTCAGAGATTGTACAGAAAACATAGAACTATTGTATGTAGATAAATTCATGTCAGAAAATCCATTCTCTTTTTGTCGTAGTGGATCGGCGACTTCTCCACTAAGCTTATTAACTTTATGTCTTGTTCATAAGAATCACTCATTTTTTAAATAATTATAATAAACACAACTGCAATACAAAATAACTTAAAAGTTGTCTTAACCAAACTTCAAAACAAATGTCAGCAAGTTGTCAACATTAACGCACTGTAGTAGTAGGCGTGGTGTAACTACGAATACTCATGAAACATAGCGCACATGGCCGAACATGGCAAAACATAGCTTTGAAATAAAATATGACCAATTCCCCATGTTTTGCTGTGTTGTGCTATGCTATGTCTGTAACTCTGAATCAGTACACGCTTTGGGGCTGTCCTTAAATTACGTAATGCAAAATTAGGAAATTTTTGATACCCCCTCCCCCCTTTGTAACGCACCCGTAACGAAACATGAACCCCCCCAATATATTACGTAACGCAGTACTTGACCCCCCCCCCATTTTTTACTGGATATAAAAGTATATGGCCTCCTTAATATTCATTTAAAATTTGAAACAGAAACTATTTAAATTAATGTACATAAAAATGAAAAATAACAGAACAGAACAGAAACTATTTAAATTAATGTACATAAAGATAAAAAATAATGTACTACTCTTGCCCTACGGCTTGTCACCCCAATTTTTTCACTGTATATAAAAGTATATGTCCTCCTTAATATTCAGTTAAAATTTGAAACAGAAACTAATTAAATTAATGTACATAAAGATAAAAATATAACAGCACAGAAATTAAAAGCATATGCATTTCCATATGCTTTTAACAAACTATTGAAAAGTTTTTCCTTATCAACACTACTTGAATTCATGTTTTAATATGAATTGCATTGCACGAATGAAAGACCACTGGCCCGAATTTGAACTGTGCCCGACATATTATGTTGACTGTTATTGAAAACAAACGACTGCCTGCGCATATACGAATTAGCACCGCGAAATTTGACTGTTTCAAAACTATTAAAGCAAGTTTAGCAATATTTTTTTATATTTTATCGTTACGTAACGCACACATTAATCCTCCCCCACCCCCTCGTAACGTTGCGTAACGCTACTCTTGACCCCCACCCTTCCTTGAAGCGTTACGTAATATAAGGACAGTCCCTTTTCCGTATGTTCATTTTCTATGTTTTTCTGTGCTATTCTATGCTATGTTTACT
Organism: Harpalus rubripes; assembly: GCA_963082715.1. Classification (NCBI taxonomy): domain Eukaryota; kingdom Metazoa; phylum Arthropoda; class Insecta; order Coleoptera; family Carabidae; genus Harpalus; species Harpalus rubripes. Next base: position 53,224,541 of record OY720458.1, on the reverse strand, counting down.
ACGCAATCTCTTAATCCAGCTTATGTGTTGTGCGACGTCAATTTCATAAATTCTGAAGATGCATTTTGAATGAGCATATTATGTTCGCCATTACAATAACATGATGATAATAAATGTAAGGTCAAGCAAAATCCTAGCGTTTTTAAACGAATGTATCAAAATATGCTCCGAAGGTCCAATGCTTGTATGAAGTTGATGGCCATCATTTTGAGCAATTATTATAATAAATATTTGAAATATGAATAAAATTACGTGTATTACTAACTATTACTACTCACGTAGGAACAATTATTACAAAAATCTTATTTAAACAATATTATTTAATCATGGGTAAAGGAAAACTTCTGGAATTCAGTCAGTGGTTAAAAAATTATTTATTAAGTCACAACATTAGTTTCATCGTAGGGTGTAGAAATAATAAAACACGTTATCCTTAAAATATTTTATATTTTCAAAAATAATCTCACGGCATATGTTCAAAATGAATATTATCATTCATTTTTATTAATTATGACAACCATTGTACATGTAATTCGAAGTTATTTATACCGGGTGTTCACTTTTTTTATAGGACATAGGAAATACAATGTTAAAATTTTCATTATGCGATAGTTTGTTCCCTATGAATTTTAGAACAAAAGTGTAAATACAAAAAATGTTCAGAATTAAAAACTGCATCGAACAAGCTTCAATTTATTGATATAATTCGTTCCTGTCATGAGATAAACGTAAAATAAAATTTATAATTTTTAGCTATTAACAGTATGCCATGGAAAACAAAACATTTGTCATTGTCATTAAGTTATTACAAAGAGGAATAACACTTCATGTTTCATTAAAAAGGTTTATAATTCTGCTAATAGTCCCACGTGCAGGAATAGGCCGGGCCTGATGTAATGCACTAAATAAATCTCTCATTTGATTTAACGAATTTCCAGCCAAATACCATTTTATCCATTGAATTTTTTTCAGAGATAGTAAATGTATCCATAATTACTGATAAATAATTTAAATGAAGGCAATAATTATTAAATCTTTACGACAATAACAAATGTCATCTGGCAAACTCAAACAGTACGACTGTTTGAATTGTATGTTTTGTTTTCCATGGCACACTGTAAATAGCTAAGAATTATAAATTTTATTTTACGTTTATTTCATGACAGGAACGAATTATGTCAATAAATTGAAGCTTGTTCGATGCAGTTTTTATTTCTGAACATTTTTTGTATTTACACTTTTGTTCTAAAATTTATAGGGAACGAACTATCGCATAATGAAAATTTTAACATTGTATTTCCTATGTCCTATAAAAAAAGTGAACACCCGGTATATATTTCAATGTTATCAGTATAAAACAAATTTTCAACTCCTGATGAAGGTACATGTGGTGCCGAAACTAGTAGAGGCCGAAAATAAATAATTTTTTAACCACTGACTGAATTACAGAAGTTTTCCTTCACCCATCAAATTTCCAGTCAAGAAGATCTACGATCATTATTTAATCAGTTACACAATATGATGTACAGTACAATTCAATTGTACTAGTTTTCAGAGTTTCTTTCTGGCTAAAAATTACGTTCTCGATTAGATTATAACCATTAACCGTATTTTTACATTGGTTAAATAAACAACAAAATTGATTTATGTAGGCATACCATGTATTGTAAATTTTGCCACGTACAAATTTGGCAGAGATGTGAAGTACACGTTAATTTGTTTAAACATTTAACACGCTTTTGTTCGTTACAAACGTAACTTCGATTTATATTTTACATGCTACACTAAATATGTATAATACATATTTGTAGATATTATAAATAAAGAAAAACAATGTTTTCCAGAAAGAATTTGAAAGCAATAGAACTAAATTGTGAAACTTACCGGTTGATAGAAAATCTTCATATCATTGCTTCCTATATATCTGCTGCCTTCATCTAAAATCACCCACTTGCATAAATGTTTGTATTTCATATTAAATATTAGTTTGTACACAATAAACTTAATACACAGACAGAAATATATGTCAATCCACTCGTACGTTACGTACCATCTACCACTTCGCCAAATTGAACGTGTCATTTCAACTCATAATAACATTGGTCGTACAGTGGCGTGCGCACGACTTTTGATGATGGGGACTTGGTTTTGTTAAAAATACAAATTACAAACATGTATGTCACTAATGAGAAAGTATAATTTATTTTGTATAATTAATTATTATTATTACAGAACATTACATACTTATTTGGTTAAAAAAAAAACATTTTTATTATTTTTTATAAACTATGTAATGAAATGCAATACGATTTTTTCGTAAAATTGTTATAAGTAATATCAAAATTAACATAAAATTTAATATGATCGATTGCTTTAAATTATAAACAATCATTCTTACTAACTTCTATATACAGAAACAATAGTTATTTTTAACTATCACTATTACTAAGAAAATTAAAGATATCTTATCATATATAACGTTAGACTTCAAGAGGTATTATTTTGTGTATCGTATCGACTATAAAGCAGTTATTTTCTTTAAATTCTTCAGATTTAGCTTTTGGCTTTTGTGATAATATTTATAATGAAAATTTGTTTGCGAATAATTTATGTTTGTGTAGTTTTACGAAATAGTGCGGTAAATATATTTTTCCAAGTTTGGAATACTACATTCCTAGGAATAACATGAAATGTTATGGGATAACAGCAAAAGTCAAAACAGGAAAGAAAGCGAAGGAGTTTGAAAGCTTGCCTAAAGAAAATGTTTAAATATAGAGAAAACAAAAATATTTTTTTTATATTTTGCGTTCATAATGAAGTCATTACGATACGCAATTGCGTATCGTAATGACCTTCATTTCGATACGCAAGTTTTTATTTTAGACGGTTGGTACTAGATGACGTTTCTTTAACCCATTTTTACCTAATTTATTTTTAGTTAATTGACAATTCATTTTAATAATATAATGTCGAAATTATTATTATTATTATTATTATTATTATTATTATTATTTTTATTTAGGGAAGATTATTTACATGAAATGTACAAATGGTTACAAATATAATCACAAATTGAGTAAGTAAATGTTATTGTAGAAGGCGCAAAATATAAAAAATAGTATAAAGAACTCATTTTATAAGACTTTCTTTCGTACTTGTCAATTAGAGAACTCGCTAACGCTCGTTTTCTAAATTTTGACGCGTGCGAAAAAAACATGTCTTATAAAACACGTTCTTTAACATACTATAGTCTAAAGGGGATGAGGAAGAAAAAAAAGAAATGGAAAGGTAGCGAAATAGACCTGTTCAATTTAACGGCTATTTCTTTCTATCGCTGCAAATCAGTGGCGCTGACTTTTTATATTTCTGTCGGGTGCTCGAAACCTAAAAAGAAGTATTTTAAGTATACAATGGGCAGCTCGTGCGCCAAAATTTTGGTGATGCAAGGTATGCAGGAAAAAAAGCGCCGAAGGCGATTTTTTTTTCCATTCAAGGTCAAATGCCTTATAATTGAAAGTTATATATTTTTAAGGGATGAGAAGCTGCATATTTTTCCCCTCTCAAGTACAAAAATAAATTGCCAGATCTCAGAACATTTTAGAAAAGAGAATATATTTAACTGATTGTTGATTTATCTGGATAAACTGTCTAAGCACAACACAATGTGCGACTTATACATGGCCTAAGTTACATTACAATAAACGTGCTGGACAGGTTATGTTTATTTTCGATTTTCTAATGCAATATGTACTTTCTCATGTATTTTATATCGTACCTATCATGTTCATTTTTACAGCCTGTTAAAATTTCTACAAGTAGAAACAAATGTATTATAGCATTGAAAAATTTAAACAGGATGTTAAAATTAAGATAGCGATTACAGATTACACCCCAAACATCTAATCTGACTTTCTAAAATATACAGTAGATGTCGTGAAACATTTTTGTCTAGCACTCGGGCATGCGTATACAAGCTCATGCGCGCATAGCAAGGGTCCTGTCCACGCAAATATATAATGTTCCGGACATTTCCTGTGTGCCTTTTAGCGGTATATAATAGTACATTAACGAACATGTTTTATAAGACATGTTTTTTTCGCACGCGTCAAAATTTAGAAAACGAGCGCCAGCGAGTTTTCTAATTGACAAGTGCGAAAGATGTCTTATAAAATGAGTTCTTTATACTATTTTTTATATTTTGCGCCTTCTACAATAACATTTACTTACTCAATTTGTGATTATATTTGTAACCATTTGTACATTTTCATGTAAATAATGTTCCCTAAATAATAAAAAAAATAATAAAATAATATCTCGGACACGAAAAGAGATATCGACCTGTGGTTTTAAAATCTTAAATCTACACCCTTCAAACTACTTAAATACAAATTTTCAGAATTTTTAATTTTTTAAAAATTTTGACCCTTTTTTAAACCACACCATCCTCATACCCAAAAATATGTGTTGTATACCTTCAACGACCTCACCAGTAAATTCCTCGTACCAAAAATCATAAGTATACCAATTTTCATCAAAATATTCCAAAGGATACATTAATTATTAAACATTCCTTAAAATTGTCAAAAACTGAAAAAATCGCACCTTAGATTTTTTGCGGTTTTTGGCCATTTTCAGACTTTTCCTGCTGGAGATTGTAATAGTTGTTCAAAAATTATGAAAATTGATATGCTTATGTAATTTTGCTCGTAGAATCTAATGGTGATATCGCCAGCGGTGTATAATTGACCATTTTTGGGATATGACCCAAAAATGGGCATTTTTGAGCAAATTTTTGAGGCCGAATATCTCGGACACGAAAAGAGATATCGACCTGTGGTTTTAAAATCTTAAATCTACACCCTTCCAAACTACTTAAACACAAATTTTCAGAATTTTTAAATTTTTATAAATTTTGACCCTTTTTTAAACCACACCATCCTCATACCCAAAAATGTGTGTTGTACACCTTCAACGACCTCACCAGTAAATTCCTCGTACCAAAAAACATAAGTATACCAATTTTCATCAAAATATTCCAAAGGATACATTAATTATTAAACATTCCTTAAAATTGTCAAAAATTGAAAAAATCGCACCTTAGATTTTTTGCGGTTTTTGGCCATTTTCAGACTTTTCCTTCTGGAGATTGTAATAGTTGTTCAAAAATTATGAAAATTGGTATGCTTATGTAATTTTGCTCGCAGAATCTAATGGTGTAGCGGTGTATAATTAACCATTTTTGGGATATGACCCAAAAATGGGCATTTTTGAGCAAATTTTTGAGGCCGAATATCTCGGACACGAAAAGAGATATCGACCTGTGGTTTTAAAATCTTAAATCTACACCCTTCAAACTACTTACATACAAATTTTCAGAATTTTTAATTTTTTAAAAATTTCGACCCTTTTTTAAACCACACTATCCTCATACCCAAAAATGGGTGTGCGGTACACCTTCAACGACTTCACCATTAAATTCCTCGTACCAAAAAACATAAATATACCAATTTTCATCAAAATATTCCAACGGATACATTAATTATTAAACATTCCTTAAAATTGTCAAAAACTGAAAAAATTACAAGGGGTACACCTTAGATTTTTTGCGGTTTTTGGCCATTTTCAGACTTTTCCTTCTGGAGATTGTAATAGTTGTTCAAAAATTATGAAAATTGGTATGCTTATGTAATTTTGCTCGTAGAATCTAATGGTGATATCGCCAGCGGTGTATAATTGACCATTTTTGGGATATGACCCAAAAATGGGCATTTTTGAGCAAATTTTTGAGGCCGAATATCTCGGACACGAAAGGAGATATCGACCTGTGGTTTTAAAATCTTAAATCTACACCCTTCAAACTACTTAAATACAAATTTTCAGAATTTTTAATTTTTTAAAAATTTCGACCGTTTTTTAAACGACACTATCCTCATACCCAAAAATGGGTGTGCGGTACAAATTCAACGACTTCACCATTAAATTCCTCGTACCAAAAAACATAAGTATACCAATTTCCATCAAAATATGCCAACGGATACATTAATTATTAAACATTCCTTAAAATTGTCAAAAACTGAAAAAATCGCAAGGGGTACACCTTAGATTTTTTGCGGTTTTTGGCCATTTTCAGACTTTTCCTGCTGGAGATTGTAATAGTTGTTCAAAAATTATGAAAATTGGTATGCTTATGTAATTTTGCTCGTAGAATCTAATGGTGATATCGCCAGCGGTGTATAATTGACCATTTTTGGGATATGACCCAAAAATGGGCATTTTGAGCAAATTTTTGAGGCCAAATATCTCGGACACGAAACGAGATATCGACCTGTGGTTTTAAAATCTTAAATCTACACCCTTCAAACTACTTAAATACAAATTTTCAGAATTTTTAATTTTTTAAAAATTTCGACCGTTTTTTAAGCCACACTATCCTCATACCCAAAAATGGGTGTGCGGTACAAATTCAACGACTTCACCATTAAATTCCTCGTACCAAAAAACATAAGTATACCAATTTTCATCAAAATATGCCAACGGATACATTAATTATTAAACATTTCTTAAAATTGTCAAAAACTGAAAAAATCGCAAGGGGTACACCTTAGATTTTTTGCGGTTTTTGGCCATTTTCAGACTTTTCCTGCTGGAGATTGTAATAGTTGTTCAAAAATTATGAAAATTGGTATGCTTATGTAATTTTGCTCGTAGAATCTAATGGTGATATCGCCAGCGGTGTATAATTGACCATTTTTGGGATATGACCCAAAAATGGGCATTTATGAGCAAATTTTTGAGGCCGAATATCTCGGACACGAAAAGAGATATCGACCTGTGGTTTTAAAATCTTAAATCTACAGCCTTCAAACTACTTAAATACAAATTTTCAGAATTTTTAATTTTTTAAAAATTTCGACCGTTTTTTAAGCCACACTATCCTCATACCCAAAAATGGGTGTGCGGTACAAATTCAACGACTTCACCATTAAATTCCTCGTACCAAAAAACATAAGTATACCAATTTTCATCAAAATATTCCAACGGATACATTAATTATTAAACATTCCTTAAAATTGTCAGAAACTGAAAAAATCGCAAGGGGTACACCTTAGATTTTTTGCGGTTTTTGACCATTTTCAGACTTTTCCTTCTGGAGATTGTAATAGTTGTTCAAAAATTATGAAAATTGGTATGCTTATGTAATTTTGCTCGTAGAATCTAATGGTGATATCGCCAGCGGTGTATAATTGACCATTTTTGGGATATGACCCAAAAATGGGCATTTTTGAGCAAATTTTTGAGGCCGGATATCTCGGACACGAAAAGAGATATCGACCTGTTGTTTTAAAATCTTAAATCTACACCCTTCAAACTACTTAAATACAAATTTTCAGAATTTTTAATTTTTTAAAAATTTCAACCGTTTTTTAAACGACACTATCCTCATACCCAAAAATGGGTGTGCGGTACAAATTAAACGACTTCACCATTACATTCCTCGTACCAAAAAACATAAGTATACCAATTTTCATCAAAATATTCCAACGGATACATTAATTATTAAACATCCCTTAAAATTGCCCCTAAAAAAAATCAATAATTTCGACATTATATTATTAAAATGAATTGTCACTTAACTAAAAACAAATTAGGTAAAAATGGGTTAAAGAAACGTCATCTAGTACCTACCGTCTAAAACAAAAAATTGCGTATCGTAATGACTTCATTATGAACGCAAAATATAAAAATATAGTTTAATAGGTATATTCGTATATATCGTTCTCTATCGTGTGTTCCTGTCGGGTGCAGAGCACCCGACAAATTCTCTTGTCGGGTGCTCAAGCCCTGGGGCACCCACATAGTCGGCGCCACTGCCAGTGGTGCCGACTTTTTATATTTCTGTCGGGTGCTCGAAATCTAAAAAGAAGTATTCTAAGTATACAATGGCGGCTCGTGCACCAAAACTTTGGTGATGCAAGGTATCCAGGAAAAAAAGCGCCGCAGGCGAAATATTTTTTCCATTCAAGGTCAAATGCCTTACAATTGAAAGTTATATATTTTTAAGAGATGTGAAGCTGCATATTTTTCCCCTTTCATGTACAAAACTAAATTGCCAGATCTCAGAACATTTTAGAAAAGAGAATATATTTAACTGATTGTTGACTTATCTGGATAAACTGTCTAAGCACAACACAATGTGCGACTATTATACATGGCCTAAGTTACATTACAATAAACGTGCTGGACAGGTTATGTTTATTTTCGATTTGCTAATGCAATATGCACTTATGTATTCTGTATCGTACCTATCATGTTCATTTTTACAGCCTGTTAAAATTTGTAGCCAGTAGGAATAAATATGTATTATCATTTAAATTTTTTATTCACTGTCTACCTATTATTATTAGTATTAAAAAATTTAAATAAGATGTTAAAATCAACATAGCGATTACAGATTACACCCCAAACATCTAATCTGGCTTGCTAAAATATGTAGGGTACGTTCGGCATTGAAATCTACGGAGGGCTCAGAGCTCATAGGTCACGTGACGGATTTCACAGATGTTAATGCTAATGCCGAACGCTCCAGATTCATATGTTAAGCGGGAAATTTATAATGCACAAATATGTAACTAGGAACAGGAATAGTACAGGAGTAAAACGTGTATTAATGAATTAATAGTTTTTCATATGTGTTTTAACATATTATATTTTTATACGTTTTCTTAGTAGGTAAAAATGAAATTACGTTTCACCGTACAAGCTTTATGAAAAAGGTTATATGAATATTGAGTAATTTGTACAAAATATTATTTCTAACTTCCCTATATTCTACATCTTTATGTTCATTTTCAACATGTTTTTGTAATGTTTCTATAAAACATGCTTTAACGTAAATAGATTGTTGTTCATATTTAAAACTTTTTGCTATAAATAAGTCAAAATATCTTAGAACTATTAGGCGAGAGCACGGTACAGAATTTTGAGAACTATCCTCCGCCGGAATTAAGTTCTGAGTTGCTAGTTTTTACGGGGAAATGAAATTTTTAACTGACGTGCCACATGACATGAGTTAAAGGCTTATACGCATGCTCAGATTTGAGAGCTCCGTGTGCTCGGCGCTTGGTCACCGAGCACACAGAGCGAGCTCAATATGCTTAGCGAGTTTAATGCCGAACGCTACAGATTGCTCTAATGTCAATGCCGAACGCAATCGACGGCTCTGAGCGCTCAAAATGTTAATGCCGAACGTACCCACAGTAGATGCGAACCATTCTTGTCTAGTACTCGGGCACGTGTCTACAAGCTCATGCGCGCACAGCAAGGGGTCCTGTCCACGCAAATATATAATGTACCGGACATTTCCTGTGTGCCTTTTAGCGGTATATAGATGTAGTTTAATAGATATATTCGTATATATCGTTCTCTATCGTGTGCTCTGCACCCGACAAATTCTCTTGTCGGGTGCTCAAGCCCTGGAGCATCCACATAGTTGGCGCCACTGTCAGATTTTATTTTTGTTACAGAGGCGTGTAACTACTAGAAGAAATAAATATTTCTATAATCCTATAGAAGGTACACCATTCTCCCTTGGACTTGCTATACCAGATGGTTATGGCATGTATGAAATTCTTGGAGAACAAGAAATTAAACACAGCCACATCAACGGTAACATAATATTTTATTTTTACTAATTATAAATACATTTTTTTATTGTTTTATTTTAGTAACGGAATATTTTAAAGGTTCCAACTGGCGTGTTCATCCAGAATGGTGAGTTTTTATTTTTTATCATATCACAAATTATTCAAAATAATCTAGGGCAGGGATGGCGAACCAATGGCACCCATTAGTAGCACGCGATACAATATTTTGGGCACGTCACTGATCACAAAATTCATTATTAGAAATGGTTTCATAAGTTTATTTCAAACAGACGTAGGGCATTCGATTCTTCAATTCCACTGCATCATTCACCAACAAGCCTTGTGTGCTAAGAGTGGTTTAACATCCCTTGCTAATGTAATGGCGGTAGTCACAAATATAGTCAACCTCATCTCGTCGCAGGCTTTAAACAAACGAAAGTTCGATGCTTTGTTAGATGAAGTCAACTCGATGTGCAATGGCTTACTGATGTACAATAATGTTCGCTGGTTGAGTCGCGGGAGCGTACTTCAAAGATTTGTTAATTGCTTGGAAGAAATCAGACTATTTCTGCAAAATGAGGGAAAAGTTGAAGAATACCCACAGTTGTTGGATGTTATGTGGCTTTCAAAATTGATGTTTTTTACAGACATATGCCAACATTTAAATAAGTTAAACATGAAGCTTCAGGGCATAAATAAAATAATTATCGTCATGATAGAACTCATTCGCGCTTTTGAGGCTAAACTGCAAGTTTTCAGGAACGATATTATCACAAGAAACTACAAGTATTTTCCAAATTTGAAAAAATATATCAACGATTTAGAAATACATGAGAAACCAGACGAAGACCAAGTTACTGAAGAATTTATTTCTGTGATTGATTCTTCAATCAAGGAATTTTCAGCGAGATTTTCTCAGTTCAAAGAATTATCGGAAATACTCAAGTTTATTATGTAGGTACCCTGATGTGACGTCATTTGATAAACTGAATTTGTCACAATTCGATTGGTTGGAAATTGAAGAATTTGAAATGCAGCTGATTTTGATTTCCAGTGTAGTTCAATATGGATTCAAAAATTTATTGAAACAAGGAAAGAGTTAGAATTAATTGAAACAGAAAGATTGACAAGTAATATAAGTGAAAATGCTAATAACAAAATTTTGGAAACATGGAATTCGTTACCAGACACATTTAATTGTTTGAAGAAGCTGGCTCATGATATTTTAACAATATTTTCATCAACCTATGCCTGCGAGTCATTATTTTCAGAGATGAATAACATTAAACACTCGGTTAGAAACCGTTTGATAGATGACTCCAGTTCAGCATGCATTCTGCTAAAAGTAACATCTTACAACCCTAACATATGTTATTTGTCATCTAATCTGCAACAACAGAAGTCACACTAATTTTATTTTAATTTAAATTGCGCGTATAATTGAAACATTGCAAAATGTTCCTATTTTTTGTAGTAAATAAAGGTTTTGAGTTGATAGTATTTATTATTATTATTTTCCCAATAATCACAAAGTCAAAATTATTTGATGGCACGTCTATGACCTCATTAAACATTTATTTAGAAAAATGGCACGTTGATACGTAAAGGTTCGCCATCCCTGATCTAGGGAGTATATTTTAAAACCATTTCTGCAATTTCCTTTAACAAAAAATAATCGAAATTTCACGTTCCGTGCTGCGCTGTGCCGTGAGCCACTCGCGCTGACTGCTGTGGTTCGACTATTTTTAAAGGGCTAGACTAGCGCGTTGGCCTCATAGTTTAACGTGATGCATTGAGCAGGGATAAGCATTCAGGCCTGTATTCTCGTGTGGCCTGGACCTGTCTCTTTATCTCTTATTGCTCGTATTACTCAGCGGTGATGATGTCAGAGGTTTTAATCGGGGATGTTAAATCTGGTGACCGGGGAGGCCAAGACACAGGACCTATTTGACCAATATTGGCAGTGTCCGCTAGACAATATTTATATTTTTTTTTGTCAAGAGTACAAAATTTATGATTACATATGGTAATGGTAGGGGAGACCGGTGTCAATTGTAACAGGTGTCAAATGTAACAAGGGTAGGTAACAGGGTCATCTTTTCGAAGTACATTAAAACGCGCTGGCAGAGTGAAGCAGAAAGAGTCATAGCTCTTTGGTATTTAGTGTAAGTACATACGCGCAAATACGGCGTCTGTTTCTGACGAATGTCTTTAAATCGACAAAAAAGTAAATACAGCTAGTGACACACATTGTTTCTTAAACACTATAAGTGCTCTGCTCGGAAATATTTCTAGTTAAGGATCAGTTTGTGAGTTATATCTGCTTTTATTTTTCATTAAAAAACATTTCGAATTATTACCTAATACAAAAAAAGCAAATAATATCTTTATAAGTGAAGCGGTGTCAGTTGTAACACATGCCACGGTGTCGATTGTAACGTGTTTAATAATTAAGTATAGTATTGATCATGACAAAAATTACAAGAAAAACTACTGCTATCGAAAACATAAAAGAAGAAGAGCAAAAAAACGAAAAATAGTTCCGAAAGTAACAGTTGCAGATTACTCTTCAGAAGGCTCCGATGAGGAAACTCTCTGATATGTATTGGCCCATACTTTTTGAGCACAGGAGATTGGTTGCAGTGGCGAAAATGTAAAATCTGGACACCGGGCAAGTTAAATTGTACGAAGAAAGACCTATTTTATGTTTACCTAAACTGCAATTTCGTTAGCGACTAAAGGCATTGGTCAAAATTGAGTCATCTGAATTTTTTATTTTCTGAGGTAATAAATAAATGTTTATTTTTTCAATAATGTTTTCTTTTATGTTATTTTATCTTATTACATCACTGTTAAAATTTGTTACAATTGACACTGGCCCTGTTACTATTGACACTAGTTAGGTGTCAATTGTAACATTTGTAATGCCTCATATAGGTAATTTAAAAATTTCGAACGTAACGTTCACTCGTGAAAAATAAAAATTTAAATTTTGTAACAATTGACACCGGTCTCCCCTACTGTAATTATTTACCAATATTTCTATTTTTCGATTAAAGTTTATATACAGGGTGTAAATGAAATAAGTGCATTAAATTTAACCAGTTATATAACTCGGCGAGAGCAACAATATTTCTTAATAACTTTTTCTCGAAATCGCATATTGTTTTAGCATTTTTACCACCCCGTAAATTGACGAGTCGTTCCAAATATTTTTGTGATAATTGAATGCAGTAGCAATAGCTATGAAAAATTTTGTTTTAGCAATTGACAGTCCTGTCAATTGTTGCAATTAAATTTTGACATTAGTAATAAACTTGTTTATAAGGTAAAATTCTGTCAAAATGCGAGTACACAGACATTGTAATTACTTACCTATGGTTTATTTATTTATTTTTTTACTCGTATCTGTACTACATTTTACTTGACATCACGGTTAACATAAAGACAGTGTCATGGAGTTGCCAACGCATTTACACGGAGCGTTTCCAAATCATCACCAAATCATTCTGTTCTTAATATTCGCACATTTGTTAATCTTGTACATCTTTCTCACATCTTAATACGGAGTGTCACATATGACAATTTTAAAAAAAGCAACAGTTATATCCATAACATGTGCAAAAAGTTCTATGTTTTCAGCACATAACAGACTTCAATTTTGGGAATGGCTCATAATGTTCATTAATGAGACTGAATTTACTTGGGAAGGTGTATTTATTATGCACAATACACATTTCGACAGACGAAAATGCTGTAAAAATTTTCATTAAAACATATTTGAGTGGGAACTATAAATGGACGACTAATTATTGGTACGCATGTACCTCTTTTAAATGGACAAAAGTTTGTACTTACATTTTTTGAATAATGTATTTAAACTATTATGATTTATCGACGATAAATAATCATCTCATAACCTAATAACTATGCTTTTGCTCTTCCTGTCGTTACCTCACCTCGCCCCTCCTTGTCTTCCACTATTCACAGGTTATTAAAATCCTGGTTTAATACACAACTTTATAATTTTGTTATCCAAAATTATATTTCTTTATTTTAAAAAGTGTACTATTACGAATTAATAAATAATAAATGTTATTTCCGTTGATTCGTTTATTAATTACTGTGACTGCAAGTGTAACCGATAACCGACAATTTTTGAGCTGTTTGTATCCCACTTGATTACGGGAGCAGCCATTTGTTCTCCATGGGCGCGCGCCGAAATATGCAGTAAATCTTTAAAGAATTTTAACTCAAAATCTAAAAGACTTAGAAAAAAAAGTTATTAAGAAATATTGTTGCTCTCATCGAGTTACATTACTGGTTAAATTTAATGCACTTATTTCATTTACACCTGTATATAAATACGAATAATAACAGGGTTTACTGCGAATATAACGGCGGGTCAGCAAGTGAACATTGGTTTCGTACACCCGAAGAAAGAATTGTACACTTTTTATCTCGGACAAGACGTCCGGGTTGGAAGTGGATGTCTTTACGCCCACGATCACCTTTACAAAGAGAAAATCACCTACATCAACAACATACAAACAAACAAGACAAAGATTCTTATTTTTGTACGTATGACAAACTTATTTTGAGAGTATTTATTTAACTCTAATTTGTCAAATTAGGTGACAAAACTTTAATGCAATCACTAGTTTTGGACGCTATGGTTACGGAAGAATTGGAGAGGCACACTGCACATCCAACGCATATGGAAGACAAGCAGTAAGTTTAAATGAAAATGTAATTTAAATGCACATGAAACAAACTAAACTGAACACAGAATTAAAGACAATAAAATGAACGTTAATTTTGATGTTCGAAATTACCAGTTTAGTTTGTAAATGTATTAGTGACAAAACTATGAAATTCAGTTACCTAAATCAGTCATTTCTCAATTACAATATCTGAAATAGATTGAAATTTTCTGCATGTATTTGTCAGAGCACTTATTTCCTAATAATTTTAATCACAAATGTTAATTTATTGCATTTTACTAATTTTACTCTGCACATTAGTCCGATAGCCACGCTTTTGGTATTATTACAAAGGTAATGTAACAAATATCGCAATAGGGAATTCTGTTATAATGACAAGCTTTATAAATACAGTTCGCAGCACATATATCATATGCTTATTATTTAATTCAGAAAATAATAAAATATAACAATCATTATTATTATTATTATTATTATTATTATTATTATTATTATTATTATTATTATTATTATTATTATTATTATTATTATTATTATTATTATTATTATTATTATTATTATTATTATTTACTAAGTTTATCCCGATAGTTTCAACCCGGTCGAATTTCAAGTTTAACTCTTTAACGTTTATCTCGCTCTTGTTATAGCGGGTCGAATGAACCCTATTTGAACCCGATCGAAAGTGTTGGTGAAATATTATATTTGTTTGGTTATGTTTACTTGATTTTTGCGGACAAATATAATCGAAAATGGAGCAAGAACAAGTAATGACATTACGCACATATTTTTAGAATAAAAGGTTACGAATGAAAAATAAAATACAAAGTTTTGACTGGTGGGCAAAATTGTGCTACAATTTACAAATACAGATTGAACAGAAAATTTTAGAGTCTCTAAAAGCACTTTTAATTATATTTGCGAGGTACTAAATACTAAATTGAAACCAAACTATATTTTTTAAGCGACCCTTCTAAAATTGTAATTTTTTAAAAGATTGCTGTTACACTATATTGTCTCGCTAGCTATTAAGACTATGGAGTATTCTAAGTTTTTTTCCGTGTATAAGACCGAGAATTTTCATTTCCTTCATTAAGGAAAGAATATACATTATTTCCTGATTCTGCCAAATGTTTCCTTTTGACATAATTCAATTATAACCACATACGATCTGACTGCTAAAATGCAACTGACAGATAACCTCTAACGATAGTAAATCATACATGTACTTCGATCGGGTTGAGCGTTTATCCCGTAAAGTCAATCCGGTCGAATAAGCTCAACCCATTTGTATTTTAGAGTCGAGTTGAAAATTTCAATCCGGTTGAAAATGCGTTTATTCCGATCATTTCAACCCGCTAACTTTAATCGGGGCGAGTCAACCCATTTTCAAGCGGGTTGAAACTATCGGGATAAACTAGGTAATTATTTAATACTATACTCAACAGGCAGGTAGTGCCCAATTAAGAGTGAGAAGAGACTTTCATTTAGAATAATATAATGGAACTCCTAATATCTTTAATATTATTGTAAAATATATCAATACAGGTGATTCATCGGTCTGTCCTCTCTTAATAACTCTTTTATTTTAAGTCAGATAGAAAAACTCTTCAAATATAATTTATATGATATAGTATTATCTATCTACGTACCATATCCATTTGTATACAGGGTGCTCCATTTAAGCGCAACAATATGTAACTTTATATTTCTTAATGGAATATCCTATATTTATTTACTTATTTTGATTGTAAATTCGATTCCTTTTAAAAAAGTATTAAGTAATAAGGGGTCTAAAATTATAAATTAAGAAGTTATTTACCTTTATTCGTTGAATGATATGTTTCTATCATGTTATTATTAACAAAGTAAGCTATGGATAATTTGATCAATTGTTTCAAATTTAAATAAACAAGTTGTCCAAATACTCTTAGTTAACATTGTTGGGGCTGTACATAAATTACGTAACGCTTCAAGGGGGGGGGGGTCAAGAGTAGCGTTACGAAGTGTTACGAGGGGGTGGGGGAGGGTTAATCTGTGCGTTACGTAACGATAAAATATAAAAAAATTGCTAAACTTGCTTCAATATTTTTGAAACATTCAAATTTCGCGGTGCTAATTCGTATATGCAGGCAGTCGTTTGTTTTCAATAACAAATGTCGGGCACAGTTCAAATTCGGGCCAGTGATCTTTCATTCGTGCAATGTAATTCATATTAATCATGAATTCAAGTAGTGTTGATAAGGAAAAACTTTTCAATAGTTTGTTAAAAGCATATGCAAATGCATATGCTTTAATTTTAACTGCATATTAAGGAGGCCATATGCTTTTATATCCAGTATTAAAATTGGGGTGACAAGCCGTAGGCCAAGAGTAGTACATTATTTTTCATCTTTATGTACATTAATTTATATAGTTTCTGTTCTGTTCTGTTATTTTTCATCTTTATATACATTAATTTAAATAGTTTCTGTTTCAAATTTAAACTGAATATTAAGAAGGCCATATACTTTTATATCCAGTAAAGAAATTGGGGTGACAAGCCATAGGGCAAGAGTAGTACATTATTTTTCATCTTTATGTACATTAATTTAAAGATTTTCTGTTCTGTTATTTTTCATCTTTAAGTACATTAATTTAAATAGTTTCTGTTTCAAATTTTAACTGAATATTAAGGAGGCCATATACATTTATATCTAGTAAAAAAATGGGAGGGGGTCAAGTACTGCGTTACGTAATATATGGGGGGGGTTCATGTTTGCGTTACGGGTGCGTTACAAGGGGGGGAGGGGGTATCAACAATTGCCTAATTTTGCGTTACGTAATTTAAGGACAGCCCCGTTGATGTTGATGTGAAAATGAATAATACAAATTTTAGTAAAGATGAGATGGTTAACATAATATTTATAATAGAAAAATCTATTGAAGTTGAAGTACAAGTTTTCGAGCATTTATCATAATTTTGCATTATTTAGTCTGTTACTAAATTTTAATAGCTTCTTTAGAATTACTGTAATGTTTAAAATAAGTATTAATAAAAAAAAGTTCAAAATTTTGTATTATATTATGGTTTTTCCACTCTGAACTATTATTTTTTATGAACGTAAATAACTTCTTAATTTATAATTTTAGACCCCTTATTACTTGATACTTTTTTAAAGAGAATCCAATTTACTATCAAAATAAATAAATAAATAAATAAATATAGGATGTTCCATTAAGAAATATAAAGTTACATATTGTTGCGCTTAAACGGAGCCTCCTGTATACAAATGCATATGGTACGTAGATAGACAATAATATATCATATAAATTATATTTGAAGAGTTTTTCTATCTGACTTAAAATAAAAGAGTTATAAAGAAAGGACAAACCGATGAATCACCCTGTATGTTCTATATTATGATAAGATAGTATCATATTGTACAAAGGGGATTTTGCAATCGTATTCGAACGAACAGTAGCCATGTAAAATGTATTATTAAGACGAGAATAAAATCTGGGAACCCTAAAGTTTAATTTGTTCATTAAGAAAGGGCAGTCAATAGTATTATGAACAATCTGATATAATATAATTACGGCATGCATGTTACGTCGTTGATACATGTAATTCAAGTTTAGAAATTCTAACAAGGTATGTTGTGGGGTACCTCTTGGTAGGTACGTTCCTTGAATCATGTACATGACTGACTTTATAAATTTTCTTTGGACTCTCTCAATGGCCTCAATCTGGTTATTATAAACTGGGTTCCAGATCACAGAACAATATTCTAAATGAGGACGTGCTAGAAACGTAAAAAGTAATTTTAGAACATTTACATTGTGCAACATTTGAGCATTACGAATAATGAAACCTGCGCATCTAAATGCTGTAGAAATCTTTGTTGTTATATGTTGAGTAAATGATAATAGCGGATCAAAAGTAACACCTAAATCTGTAAATAAATTTGTTCTTTGTAATTGACAATTATTAACGGAATAATCAAAAGTAACTGGAGTAACTTTTCTGGTGAATGTCATGGCATTACATTTTTCAATATTTAAATAAAGTTTGTTTTTGGCGCACCAGGCATGTATTTTATTAATATTATGTTGGAGTAATTCGCAGTCGCTCGAGTTTGAGATTCTGTGAAATAATTTCAAGTCATCGGCATATAGTAAGTGGTTTACGTCAATACTCCAAGTTATATCATTTATGAATACGTTAAATAGCAAGGGGCCTAAAACCGATCCCTGTGGTACACCAGATGTCTGAGGGAATTTTTCAGAGTTATAGCTATGAATGTTGACGTACTGATACCTATTTCGCAAATACGATGACATTAATATAATTAGTGGACTTGACAAACCGTATGCTTCGAGCTTTTTTAACAATATAGAGTGATCAAGTTTGTCAAACGCTTTCGAGAAGTCGGTATAGATCACATCTACTTGGCCTTTTTGCTCGATTGTTTCACAAATAAACCGCGTTTTGCACATCAGATTTGTAACCGTGGATCTGCCTTTAACGAAACCATGTTGGTTAGGAGAAATTAATTGTATTAAATGACTATAGTTTCTCATGCAAATTTCAAAGATTTTGCTAAAATAACAGATTAGTGCAATTGGTCTATAATTCTTTATATCATTTTTGTTACCCTTTTTGAATACAGGATTTATACGAGATATTTTCCAGATTTAAGGAAAAGTTGACTGGTTCAATATTAAGTTAAACAACATACAGAGCGGTTTAGTGAAGACATATGAACAATCAGAGCCGTAACTAGGGTTTTGAGCGCTTGTGGCAAAAAAATTATTTGCGCCCCTACATATTAAGAAAATAAAAACAAAATAAACTACTGATGCGCGGTTCGCGAGTTACTAACAACTTAAACTTGCATGAACATTTTTTAAAATTTAAAACATCTGCAAGTCGGCTTAGTTATTATATTTTTATCTAAAATTAATAAACAATATTACGTAGGTATTTAAAACGTGTCGAAATTTCAGATGAAATGAGATCTAAACCGATTTGCAGATGTTTAAAATTTTAGAGGAATTTCATATAACTTTAAGTTGTTAGTAACTCGCGAACCGCTCAACGGCAAAAATCGTCTATACTCTGTTCCATTTAAGTCATTCAGTAGATGGCGCACGCATCAGTGCCAGTTTTAATTAAGCGAAATTACAATGGGTAAACTTGTTTCTTGTCTTCAATTTCAGCCAATCAGAGAGGTCAAAACTATTCCCTATTCTCTACAATACTGAATGGCTGAAATGGAACAAAGTATAAGACATGACATGAAGGAGAATTTCATGCTGAATTCAAAATTTCAAACCGCGTTATCGTATCTTTAACCGGATCAGAGTTGTGGATGAATTTGTAGGAAAGAGCTGAACCTAATATAGTTAATTTTTTTGAGTAATTTAAATTTCTATCATAAGTTGTTATTCTGGTTAACTATTTTTTACATAACTTTTTGAGAGATCATCTTTGGCAAAAAAATGTAAGAATCCTTTTATGTAGAGAAAATTACGAGCTTTAATTTTGCATTCTTGCAGCATTTTGACCCAATATGGCGGCAAAATCCGGGGCCGCTAGACGGTGTAAAATTAGTGTCTTTTTGGAGGATGGAGGCCCCAATAAAGAGAATAAAATTCACGCCAGCTTGTCACCAATTATTTCTCCAATACTCGAACTGGCCTATCTGTAGATAATTATTTGTTAAATTTAGAAAATAGATTTTAGAAATATTTGATCTAAAACCATATAAATGATTAAAAATTTGCGCCCCTAAGAATTTTGCGCCCGTGGCGTGCGCCACCTTTGCCACGCCCTAGTTACGGCACTGTGAACAATCTTTAATTAAGAATGAAGGAATAGAATCCGGTCCCATGGTCATTTTTGATTTTAGTTTTGCAATCGCATGTTCAACGTCACCTTCTGAAACTGAATTCATTGTGAGGGTGGTACTGTTAATATTATTTACAAAATCTGGGGTATCTGTTTCGGATGAACTGTTGAAGGAACTAGAGAAAAAATTAGCAAATTATATGATATATGTGCTAGATATATTCGTTTTTACTTGTATTTTAGCTATATTCAAATATATTTCAAGTATATGTTTAATACTTATGTATGTAGCAAACAGGATTTTGTAAGTATTAAAATAATTTTATTAGTGTTTACAGGTGAAAACTGAATGGAGATGCCCAAGAAAATAATTATAATGTTAATAATATAATAAATTATTTTATAGCTTAGCATCTTACAATTAATATTTCTGACAGTGCAATATGTGACAACTAATAAATATTTTATCTTTACAGTCAAGGCTTTCACATGTTTGGACTAACATTGTCGTTTGTGGCAACAAGAAGTGGTTTGCTTCGATGGACGGATCATATGCCACTTTCTCCTGATTCTAACGAACCGTATGTTACTACACAGTACAGGGAAAAAACAGAAATCACTTTAATTTAGTAAAAACGCGACTTGAAAACTTGTACGAAATAAGCGATATGAATTTTTAAAGTACTAAACTTGTCGTGTGACGCTTCGCGTGGTTCGGCGAATTTGTCCACGAACCTTAAGCCGGTATCCCACTGTAAAAAAATTTATAAAAATTTTTATAATTTTTTTTATAAAAACGTTCAATGAAAAGTGCTCCATCCCACTGTTAAAAATTTTTACGCGTTTTTATGGAGTGTTGCATAACTCATGAAAGAGAATTGAAAGATACTACTAAACTACTTTTTGTGGACGTTGTTCTACAGAGGTAGTTGCGTTTTGTAATTTCATTATGAATAACGTCCATTCAAATAAAAAAATGTTAGCTGCAATAATTGTTGGAGTAATGGGTTACACAATTATACAAAAAATAAAAAAGTCAGAACATCGCTGGTGGACTAGTCTATGGCTGGAGAAAAGAAATAAAAATCGCAGTGTTTTAGTTATCGCACACAACGAATTACGAATAGAAGATGAAAGATGAAGAAATTTTCTTTGAATGAAAGACCATTTCTTAAAAATCATGGACATGGTTCGAAATTAAAGTGACACGTGACACTCATCTAAGGCAGTGTATTTCGGCACATGAAAGATGGACATTGTTCTATCTAGTGTACACATAAATTTTAAAAAATTAATCCTTTTATCATCACGACTTAAAGGGTACGATGCGAGTATGTTTGTGAATAAAGTCCATTTTAAAATGCTTGAACGAGGCGGATTTGTATGGGCTTCTCATTTACTTCATATTTTATTTTTGCAAATTTGTACAGGTAATTCAAAATACACTTTCTATAAGTTATAGATCAAGATATTTATACTAATACTACGTAAAATTATTGGTTGAAAAACTTTGTTGGTTACGATTAATGAGTATTTTAATAGGATTCGGACGGAAATTTAAAAGAAGAAAAAGAAATGCAAAGAATAACGCATGTAAATATTAATTAACTTTAATACTTATTTTTTAATGTTGTATTGCCTGATTATTATAAGATAATAACATTTAGCAGTTGAAAATCGCACTTTGCCTGGCGTATTTATTATAATACTCAGACGATTTTGTGTGGTATAAAACTTCTTCATTTCTATACAAATCAATTAAAACGTTGTCTGTTCAGGCAACCACACTACACATTTTGATTATTTTGCTTCATATTATTTCCAATTTCAATATAAACAAACGCTCACCACTGTTCAAATAATATCAGGAAATAACAACAACGTTGTCTCTTTAGAAAATGATTTTACACATGGTTCAAGCCCTCAAAATATTGCCATTTGAAATGTTTTGTCTGGTATAGAAAATAAAAAGTTAGGTTAGTTATAGTAATACAATTTTTATAATTGATTGATGAATGGACTTCATTTTTTCACATAGTAAAATAAGTTTTTATTTGTAAAATAAGAATTGAAATCATATTTTATACTCAAATTCATATTAACAACTTCTGTATAGCTCTAAAATTTAAAACAGAATACCGGGGTCACGTATAAATTTGAAATGCCTCCTTTTAACGGCACTAACTTTTTAGTTCAAAAAGTAAATGTAGAGGTCGCTCAAATTTCTGAAATGGTCTATTAAAAATACGTATTTCTCGTTTTGAAAAAAGTGACATCTAGTTTTTTCTCTTTACTCTTCACTTGTATGTACAATTGTTTACTAATTCCTTTCCTTTGTTAGACATTTCAGTGAAAATAATGTTCGAGCAATGGACGAATCATGGTATAAACGAGCTGTTGATCAGCACGCTGTGGAACCAGAAAGTTTTGTGTTTTCTGTTCCATTTGACGTTGGGAATTCTGGAAAACCTTTAGTAACTGCCACTCATGCCGTTTTTATTGAACACAAAGGTCATAGAGCACCAGTGGCCGTTGTTGGTCTCCAGTTCCAGCATGCAGTTCTTGCATCTCATTTCTTAAATAACATCACTTCTGCTGTATGTTATGACACAGTATAAAAAGTATTATACAGTAGCGAAACTCAGGATTCTATGTCACAACGCGCATGCGTCAATCAGCGCAACGAGAACATGGTTTCCCTTTATTTAGGAACATGAGCGTAGAGTTTAACTTTTATCACAATTAAAATATTAAATACAATTATTTATTTGTACATAAAATATATTGAACAGTCATATATTTTAAATTTATAACAATTTAGCTAAATTTCAGGATCTTTTGTACATAAAATAAGGCTCAAAAAATATGAATCCGTGTCTGCCTGTTGATATCGGCGCCTATGGCATTGTTTTCAATGATTCTGACAGAAAGTGGGAACATAATAGTCTTGAACGATAATAAAATCGCAGACAAAAATTTGCGTATAACTTATAAAAGACATCATGTTATATACTGTTATTATACTAAAACCATATAAAGTACTTTTTATTTGTATAGTATAACTGGTTGTAGTATAATACGATATTATACTTTGCGGTACCATTTGAATTGGCGCCACTACGCGCAACAGAAACATGGCGGCTTCTTCAAGGTCACTCAGTTCAGTATCAAAAGTTCAAAGGTGCCGACACAGAGTTTCGCTACTGTATATGTTGCGTGTACTGTTTGTTATGATAATAGGAGAGTCACGCTAGAATTATTGAGAATATGGTTCATGTTTTTCGAATTTTATTTTAAATATATTGAAAGTAGTTCCCTTCAACAATAATTCTGGAGTTCCACAAGGGTCTAATCTTGGTCCGTTATTTTTTATCCTTTTTTAAATGACACTACTTCCCATGTTAAACATTCTGAATTATTATTATATGCTGATGACTGGAAAATCTTTAAAATTATTAATACATATCAAGATTATTTACTTCTGCAGTCTGACGTCGCCAATATCCATAATTGGTCTGTTGCCTCACATTTATTTTTTAACATTAATAAATGTAAAGTAATGACATATTCTACGAAACAGAATCCTATTTGTTCTGTTTATAGTATGGAAAATGTACCTCTCGTAAGAGTCACGCAATGTAAGGATCTGGCGGTCATTTTTGATCCAAAACTAACTTTCTCACAGCAAAATGTCACAAATACATTATATGGACCGTAGAGACATCTCTCGACAAACTTTAGAGTGGAATTTATATATCTCTATCTCAGAGCTAGGATAGATACTTTGAAAAAGTATCTTCGATATTTTTGTAAGATACTTACATAAATTTTGTTAGAGATACTTAAATATCTAGATACTTTAAGTGTAAATTTTTAAGATACAAATCTTTTTAAAAAGTATCTTAGATATCTACTTGAAAATATCTTAGATACTCTTAAAATATCTTAAATACGCTTCAATTATCTTAGATACGTTTAAAATATCTTAAATACTCTTAAAATATCTTAGATACTCCTAAAATATCTTAGATACTACAGTATTTTAGATAATCTTAAAATATGTAGATACTTTTAGATACCTAAAAATAAATTTGGTACTTTTAAAATGTCCTTAGTATCTTTCACGTACCTTGAAAAATATTTTAAATGGGTAATTGAAAATGTGCATATACTTAAGATTAATTTTTCAAAATACATTAACATATTTTTAAAAATGTGATATTTTGATGTACAAAAAACAAAAATCTTCACAGGACTAATGAGAAAGGAAGCACGATGCACTACAACCTTCTACTACGCACTAGTCTTGTTTGAACAAGCTAAATAATATCTTTATTAATAAAAAGTTACTTCAACTGCATTTAGATACCTTAAAATATCTAGATACTTTAAAAGTATCTAAATGCATTAAAAGTATCTAAAATAAAAAAAGTATCTTAAATATTTTAGAAGTATCTAAAATACATTTTTAAGATAAAAGATACAGATAATTTTTAAAAGTATTTAAAATTAAGATACATTACCTATAAAATAGGAAGTATCTAAGATATTAAAAGTATCTTAGATATCATCGTGTATCTTTTTTTCGTAAGATACTCCCAGCTCTGCTCTATCTCTAGTTGTCTCTTTCCGTCCAGCCGAGAACATAACAAATAATAGTAACGTATAGGGCATGTTTTGTCTAGTATATTTGTGGTCGTTGGACACGTTAGGCTGCACTCTACCCTCTAACATAAGTTTCACCACGCAGCCAAACATGTAATTTGACATGAGTCCACATACGTCTCACGCGGCCAGAACGGTAAAAATTATGAGATCACGTTGGCACCACATGGCACTTTAAGTGTTGAAAACTCGTAAAACTGTCAGATTATAAATCATACTCTGAAAATGCTCTCTGGTTAGTTCCATATTTTCGCTCACAACGATTTAAAAAATTGATTAATTAAGTTCTAACTAACATAACTTTCGCAACTTAATTTAAAATGACATAAATAACTATTCAATATAATACCTAGTGCAAGTTTTGTTTTCCACGGCCTACCTGTTTTTCTTATTCTCAATAATTCTAACGTGACCGTTATATATTCATATATTACTATTCATAGTTTTATTTTAGTGCACGGGTACTTCGGCATGCCATAAAACTTGTGCATCGGAAGAACTTGATTGTTACGTTTTGGATAACAATGGATTTATAATTATTTCCGAAAATTCTGAACATACGGGTAAATTTTTTGGACAGATAGACGGAACAATAATGGATTCATTAGTTCAAGATAGAATATACAAAAAAATCGCTGTTTATGATTATCAGGGTGCTTGCAATAATAACAGAAATCATTACAGCGCTACTGCGTCAAAAATAGCGGTATGTTTACAATTTAATGTTGAAAAAAATTCCTATTAATTATATTTGTTTATATTTTTTTACAGCCAACTGACCCAACGTACTACATCTTGAATTGGGTAACAACAACAATAGGCGTTTTCTTGTCAATCTTAAACGAAGTTTACACTACTGCTATCTCCTATGCAAATGACGATAGTAAGTACTTTTTTAAACAAGAATCTTAAATTTATAACATGCTCATAATCATAATTAAAAATCATTGACTAATATACCTATTCCTTATTTTATTTTGGAAATCCAGAAACTTAATTCAGAGACACAGAATTGACGTCACAAGCAAGAGAGAGACGGAACATCTCGATACAAACAAACCCCTCTCGATGTCTTTTTTATCTGTCATTCAGGGTTATAACCTAGTTTTCTATTCCGAATTATTTTATTGAATTATAAATGAGTCTACAACCAGGAAATGTGCCTGGAGCAACTAGTATAATTATACAGGGTGTTTCCTTTAAAACAACCATCGCTTTTTTGGGCGAACTAACAACTTTAGAAAAAAATGTTTTATACCAAAAATGATCTAGAATAAAGGGATAATGTATCAATAGTAACAAACCGAATATTTAACCAGTGGTTCTCAAACGGTAGAACAAAATTATATATTTTTTTAAATGGCACCCTATATAATTTTTTAGCCCTTTGAATAGAATATTATTTTCTAATTTCAATGATATAAATATAGCATAGGGTTGTATAACAATTATTTCGAGAAAAATGGTATTAAAAACTAGAAATAATGTAATAAAAAATGGGTTTACTACTAGCGTAACTAGGCAACAGACCTGTGTATTGCATAGTCTATTGTAATATTATAACATTTTTAATACCATTTTTCTCGAAATAATTGTTATACAACCCTATACCATATTTATATCGTTGAAACCAGAAAAAAAATCTCTACCTAATAAGCTAAAAAATTATATAGGATGCCATTTAAAAAAAAATTGTTCTGCCGTTTGAGAACCACTGGCCGAATTTTCGGTTTGCTATTATTAATAAATTAGCCCCTTATTCTTGATCATTTCTTGTATATAACATTTTTTTCTAAAGTCATTAGTTCGTCCAAAGAAGCGCTGGTTGTTTTAAAGGAAACACCCTGTATGTAATAATTATCAAATGACTGTGAATGGCTGATGACAGTTCCTTGTTTGTATTGCCGTAACCATAGCAACCATTACTTCTAAGCAGTGACCCTAGATGCGCTATGTGCAAATTGCATTTGTGTGTCTATGAGAGATATCAATAAATTATTTTGGATATCTAAAATGCAATAGGGTATGTCACATTAATCAAATTTTACATTTTTGCTTATATTGGGTAATAGGGGATTACAGCTCAATCGAATTAAGAGAAATTATTAAAAAAAATAGTGAAAGTATATGCTTAATAATGAATATTAACAAAGAAATAAAATGATATAATTGAAATACTTCTGAAATAAGGGGTTTTTGTTTTAGCAGCTCGTCACTCATATGAGTTCCATATATTTTATTTTGATTGGCGACTCAAAGACCACCTATAAATATATAACGCATACCGAGTTAGGGGGTGGAGTCTACTACCAATGGAAGTAGACAAATTTAAATATCAGTCCATTACTGCAATTCTCAATCAGTTTTTATTTGAATATAAATTTCTTGCATTAAACTTAATAGTTTTGATACACTTGCAATTATAAAGCATGTAGACTTGTACAGTCTTATAATATTAATTTGTTTTTTTATAAATATAATTTAAAAATAGCATACTACATTTCAAGAACATTTTAGATCCACGAAGAAAACAGTTTTATATAAAATTTATATTCGTGACGTCACATCTACATTTTCAAACTTCGGGGGACCATAACTCGCTTATTAATAGGAATTTTTTCACCGGATTTTCACCAATAGTCTTAGTTTTACTTATACTTCTGATGAAATTATATTTAAAAAATGGTGGAATCCCTTATTCTATAATGAAAATTATGTTTATCATAAATTGTAAATTATAATTCTGTACCTTGATGCTAAAAAGGCCAAAGCTTGATGACATTGAAAAAATATATAGAAATAGAAAACTTGTAAACTCAGAAAATGTAACAAAATTAACACTACCAATACAGTTGACGCCGCGTCACTGGTAGAAAAACTGATTCCTTTGAGCAGGGCAATTTTGTACCTACAAAATTTGTTAGAAATGTCATCAGTTATTCGTACGTCACAAGCCACGTGATACTATTTGAGCGCCAAAATAAATTACAAGAAAATTCATGTTAGAAAAAATAAATTTTGATTTTTTAATTCATAATGATATAACATTTTCAATCTTAAATTTTACTACATTAGAATACTCCATTCTACGAAAAAATTCAAAAACGAGATTAAATTTTACACTGATAATTCATTAGTGAACAAAATTAAAATACAGCACTAATATTTTAAAAAATTGTTGCATCTACTATTACTACGTTTACATGCAGTTTTACGCGAAACTGTTTACATACAATTTTCAAAACAGGTTTAGAGATTGATTTGAAAAGTTTCGGCGCATGCGCATTTGGCTGATGTAAGTGAAAGATACTCTTCGCCCCAAATTCTTCGTTTTTTCATTTTTTTTCTACTTTATACCACAACACACTAAAACTACATAACTGTCAGTTTATTTGTAGGTTAGTAACACAAAGCAACAGAAACGTTATGCTATGTACGCATGCGCAATATCGAAACTGAATGGCTCGTACTACGAGCACGGTTTTAACTAAAACGCTGTTTTAAGAAATGACAAATATCATTATTTACTATTAATAATAAATAATATCAAATTTAACAAAATATGATTTTAAAGCAGAACACGGTTTGAATTCAAACAAATATTTTTAAAAAAATCGTTCTTTAAACATAAGGGCGACATTAAATATTGAAATTTGAATTTGACATTTCCTAAAACAACGTTTTAGTTAAAACCGTGCTCGTGGTACGAGCCAAAGTGTTTACATGAGTAGTTTTGAAATTAGTTTTTAAGTGAAACCCATGAATTTTAGTTTCGGTTTGTGATAACTCAAAACCGTTTTGCCACTGTATACATGGCATTTTCAAAACTAAAAATATTTTGAAAACGGTTTGAAAGCTACCTGTAAACTCAACAATTTTTAAAAATTCAGAAAATCAATTTACGGTTTTCCAGATATTGGCAAAACGAACATTGCCTATTTTAGCACCAAGGTACAGAATCAAAATTTGCATCGTTTTGAAACGATCCATTTAATGGCGCCGTACAATGACGTCACCATTTGGCATTACTTTGATGAAACGCCGATAGATGGTGAAGCAATAGTTCATGAATCCGAATTATTACAAAACAATATTTTATTACAATAATAATTATTATTAGCTTATGGCATTACATACATACACAAAGAAATACAACATATAAATATATAGTAATAAAATTGAAAGATGAACATCCATTATAGGTCCAAGTCAAGGTTGTCCAACCATTCTATTCTTATAAAACACAAATTGACAAGCATGTGTTAAATTTTCACTCATTACTTTTTTTGGTGTTTGAAAATTTTCAATATCTGCGAAAAATGTTGAAACTGCAGCTGATTTTTAATGCTGCCTCTTTAAAAACGTTAGAAGTTAGAATTTTATCTTTTATCTTTTCTTCAGAAAAATAAAATTTTAATTAACGAACAATTTGGTTTTAGGAAAAATAGTAATACAACTATTGCGTTTGTAGATATTATAAATAATATATATGAAAATTTAGCATCTGGTAACACAATCACTGGCCTATTCCTGGATTTAACTAAAGCTTTTGACTGTGTAAGGCATGACCAATTAATTCATATTTTATCATTATATGGCTTTCGTGGTAAATCAGAGCAATGGCTAACATCTTACCTCAAAAACAGAAAGCAGCTTGTTTCTTACAATAATGTGCAGTCTGAGTATAAAATTATAAAGAATGGGGTACCACAAGGAAGTATCCTTGGGCCCATTCTATTTATTTTATACATAAATAATATAAAAAATGTTTTAAAAGAAAATAAATTTGCAGCATATGCCGACGATGTTACTATTTTAATTCCTTCTACAGATACAAATGAGGATCGAGCAGGTACACTATCGCGTCTGGTAACTGAGGTATCACAATGGTTTTCTTCTTTGAAACTCGTTTTGAATGTCTCAAAATCTGCTGTAGTAAATTTTTCTACCCGTGAAAGAAATAGTAGCATGCTAATTAGATGCAATAATGAAATATTACCTCAACTTGAAGTTGTGAAAATTTTGGGTCTAATTTTAAACGAAAATTTATCGTGGATTAATGAAATTGACAACAAATGCAAAAAATTTGCACCCATGTGTTATATTATAAAAAGAATTGTTGATATATCAGGTATTATACCGGCTAAAACATTTTATTTCGCTAAATTTAAATCAGTTTTAAGTTATGGCATCATCTTTTGGGGATATTCTTCTGCTGCCTTGAGAGTTTTTAAGCTACAAAAAGTAGCAATAAGAAATTTGTTTAAACTGGGGTATCTAGCCTCCTGCAGAGACACATTTAAGCAACAAAAAATATTAACACTGCCTTGCCTCTATATGTTTTCCGTATTAATATTCATATGAGATAATTTAGAGCATCTATTGAAACATGCAGATGTACATACATATAATACAACAAATAAAACTAAATTGATAGTTCCAAAACATAAATTACAATTATGCTACATCAATCCAAAAATAATTGGAATAAAAATGTATAATAAACTTCCACAGGAAATAAAAAGTATAAATTGTAATAAATCATTTAAACTTAAATTGAAATATTTTTTTATCGAAAAATGTTATTATAGTGTTGACGAATTTCTTAATGATGTATGAGCAATATTTTGTAATTATATTTATTGTACTTCTTATTGGTTGTTTACAAACTTGTAAGTATTTCATTTATTACATTTCTTTGACGTGCCATATTTCATGTATATTGATCAACTGGCAAAAATAAATATTATTATTATTATTAAAAGTTCATTTTATTACAGTACCAACTTACAACGACGATTACGAAAGTAATTCCTTCGAGTATCCGACTGGAGATGACGTCATTGGCGAAGATAATCGTCCTCAACTTGTACCACCACTTATATCTCCTCATAATCCATCATACATATCTCCATCACTAGAAGTTGATGTTGTTCCGGGAAATATCCATAATCAAACTGGTTCCAGACCATGTGATCGCAAAGTTGATCTTTATATTCTTCAACCAGATAGATTGAATACTAGTGGACAAAGTAATCCACTAAAAGGAAAATTGACGAACTGCCACGTGACTGGTTGTGAAAGGTGGGTCATTCTACATTCTTAGTTATTTCGTATAGCCCGTGCCAAACGTCATGAGCTGTTGGGGGCTGTCCTTAAATTACGTAGCGCAAAATTAGGAAATTATTGATACCCCCTCCCCCCTTTGTAACGCACCCGTAACGCAAACATGAATCCCCCCATATATTTCGTAACGCAGTACTTGACCCCCCCCCATTTTTTTACTGGATATAAAAGTATATGGCATCCTTAATATTCAGTTAAAATTTGAAACAGAAACTATTTAAATTAATGTACATAAAGATGAAAAATAACAGAACAGAACAGAAACTATTTAAATTAATGTACATAAAGATAAAAAATAATGTACTACTCTTGCTCTACGGCTTGTCACCCCAATTTTTTTACTGTATATAAAAGTATATGGCCCCCTTTATATTCAGTTAAAATTTGAAACAGAAACTAATTAAATTAATGTACATAAAGATGAAAAAATAACAGCACAGAAATTAAAAGCATATGCATTTCCATATGCTTTTAACAAACTATTGAAAAGTTTTTCCTTATCAACACTACTTGAATTCATGTTTTAATATGAAATGCATTGCACGAATGAAAGACCACTGGCCCGAATTTGAACTGTGCCCGACATATTATGTTGACTGTTATTGAAAACAAACGACTGCCTGCATATACGAATTAGCACCGCGAAATTTGAATGTTTCAAAACTATTAAAGCAAGTTTAGCAATATTTTTTTATATTTTGTAGTTACGTAACGCACACATTAACCCTCCCCCACTCCCTCGTAACACTGCGTAACGCTACTCTTGTCCCCCCCCTTGAAGCGTTACGTAATTTAAGGACAGCCCCTTGCGCAGAAAACTAAACTATTTCTTTCTCTTTCTATCTCTTCTATTGCCTGACCTTTCTCTAGCTGTCTCTCTTCCTGATCTGCGCATTTCATAGCTCATGACATTTAGCATCAACTCTACTAAGTAACATTTTGTTTATAGACCATTCAGTGTGCAAAAAATACCGCACAGTAATTTAATTCTATTAGTAGTGGATACACTATGTCCATGTGGTAGTAAACAATTGAGTATTATTCCTCAAGAAATAAATTATGATTCAACTAAAGGCCACAATAATGGTGGCAGTTGTCATCACAAAACACACGATTCACTGTATCGGCGAAGGCCTCCAAAATGTATCAACTACCATCCGGAGGTAAAATAAAAATGTAGCATCATTGATTAAATAATATATAGGATTAGCAACGCAATAGTTAAGTTGCGTACCACAATAAGGTGTAACAAAAAAATGCACCTCATCAGACACATTTTTAATAGTAACTCTGGTACTAATTGCACTAAAATTTTGAAAGTTGGTGAAAGTAGTTTATTACCTATTAAAAATACACAAAAAATGCACTCTTGCTAAAACTTGATAAACACAGTAGTTTTTGACAAATTTTAATTTTTAGAAAAAATTAAGTATCCAAATAATTTAGGTAACAATGGGGGAGTTTTCAAATTTTTTATTTTTTATTTGTTAAAATATTTTTAAATCTAAAGCGTTCTTACTTTTAAATTTAAAAAAAAATACCGTACAAAAAATATGTTAAACTTTTGCAATATTTTCTTCCCGCCATTACGGCGTACATAACATCAACTATGTGCGAATTAGGTCTCGATCTCGACATAAATGCCCAAAACGTGCTTCATAGAAAGAGACAGAATACTGCTACCTGTATTTTTTTTTTTTTTTGATACTTGACAATTTAATTTCTGCGTTTATCGTATTTTCTAGGTTTTACATTTACATATTTAAAATAATAGTTATTTGTATCACTAGGCCAGAAACTGAACATTTGCGAGACCGAGTTTATTTTGACATTAGGAATTAGAATTATCAGTACACCTGATGACGGCAGCAGATATTAGCTCCCGAAACGTTGTGAAAATTTGTGTTTTTGTTAAATAAAGATAATGGAAGTCCAAAAATCAGTTTTATTTAATAGTATCAAGTTATTAATAAAAATGTGTAGAATTTGAGAAAAACGGCATCAAAACTTCTACAGTATTTTTTATAACTACAGTGTGGGATTAAAGTATGAAATATTAAAAAAAACAGCGAACTCAACTGGTTTCTTTAAAAAACGCCGAAATACGTCGATTTTAGTTTTTAAAAATATACATTAATATGTGCGATTCACCCTGCGACTTTCATTTGTTTTTTAGTTATGACATTATTACAAAAAAATTTAAATGGCAATATATATTTTTAGTAATTAAACCCGATAGTGATTTTTATTCTCTTTATGATCATGCAAATAAATCATAAGGTTGCATAACAAAAATTCTGAGAAAAATCGAGCTGAATTAAAGATAATAATGAATAGATACCTAGATTTTATTTTTAGTTCAGAATTTTTCGTTTATCATGGTTTAATTAAAGATTTTAAAAATTTATCCAGGTATCATAATTATTAAATGTTCAGCCCGATTTTTCGCAGAATAACTAAAAAATAAATGAAAGTCGCAGGGTGAATCGCACATATTAATGTGTATTTTTAAAAACTAAAATGGACGTGTTTCAGCGTTTTTAAAAAAAACCGGTTGAGTTCGCTTTTTTTTTAATATTCCATACTTTAATCTCACACTGTAATTATAAAAAAATACTACATTGCTGTCATTAATCATTTTAAATATTTAAATGTAACTGTGGTAATGACGTACGCCCATATTTACTGATAAAAAAACTGTCGATATATTTTGTGTTTGGACGGCCATTTTCACGAATATACCGTGTGTCTACTTTTTTTATGGACCATAGGAGATACAATGGTAAAATTTTCATATGGCTGTAAATTCTGCCCTATTAATTTTAGAACTAAAGTGTAAACATAAAAAATGTTCAGAATTAAATTCTACATCAAATTAGCCTAAATTTGTTGATATAATAGGTTCTTGCCATGAGATAAACGTAAAATAAAATATCCATCTTTAAGCTTTTTACAGAGTGCCATGCAAGACAAAATATGCAATTTAATTAGTCATATTATTTGACTTTGACAGATAAAAGTTTATTAATTGATATTTAATTGTTAATATTGTTCCATTGAGTTTTTTCTGCGATGGCAAATGTATCCATGCTTACTGATAAATAATTTAATGAATTCAATAATTTTAAAAACTTTATGACACATGTCATCTGTCAAATTCAAGCAATACAACTGTTTAAAATTTTGTGACAGTGCTCATGGCACTCTGTAAGTAGCTAAAAATTATTACTTTTATTTTGCCTCTCTTTCACAAACGAAACGCATGCAAACAATAATTTTGGACTTTTTAGATGCAGTTTTTAATTCTGAACATTTTTTTGTAATAACACTGTTGTTCTAAAATTAATTGCGCAGAATTTACAGCATTATGAAAATTTTACCATTGTATTTCCTATGGTCCACAAAAAAAGTAGACACACACCCATAGTGAAACGATTTAATATTAATCTTTGTACGGCTAAATTAAATATTAAAATAATCAAAGATGGCAGTATAATATCGCCCAAATTAAAATATACAAAAGCTAGTAAGATTGCCAATCTATACATATTATTTAATCAATGGTAGCATTGACATAATAGTACATTAAAACTGGTTTACTTTTGGTTGCAGGAAATTGAAATTCGCGTATGTGGTTCAGGTTCCGTGTTACTGGTAGGTACGCTATTCATATGGCTACCTACGATGCTAGAACTGTTTATCTTTGTATAAGTCACGAAACGTTTGTTATATTTTTTTTCTGTAGGCCTAATATTAAACTTTATATATAGTTATTACTATTTAACAGACAGAATGTCACTGTCACTACAATTTTGATGCAACTGTTCCGTTCTTTTTTAACGATTATAGTTCACGTGCAGTACATCGAGAAATTAAAGTATGCTGTGAATATAATTCTCGATTTGATAATGTATCAAATAATTCCTAAGCAAATTAATCTGGGTCCATGTGTCTATGGGCAGTGATGCTTAAAATTACAAGCAAAATAAAATATTATTGATATAGAAAATATCAGTACGGAATATTTCTTAAATATATTACTGAATTGATTGAAATTTTTCAGTTGTTTGAAAAACTATCAAGTTTACTAAATATTGTTTTGTATACGGAGTCAAATGTATATTAAAAAGATAGTTGAATTTTTATATAATTTATTGTAACGTAAATGTGACTTAACATGATATATGAGTGTCTTTATATTTGTACATATCTAAAACGTCGTTTCTTTTATAATACAGATCATGTGTACTACGATGTAGAAGAGATAAATCAATGTTCTTCTATAAATGTTATTTATACAGTACACAGTTAATATTGTTATGTATTGAATATAGATGGCGTATAAAATACGAGCATCATAGTAACTTCAAAGAAATAAGGAAAATATTTCCTAAAAGAAGTACATGGTCAAAACGAGTAGTTTTGGTAAATACAATGAGAATAATGCTGATAATTCATATAAATAATTATAGAATACAAGGAATGTATAAGAATTTGTATTTGGGAATGCAAACTTTTTCCAATAACAGGGTTACTGTTTTACATTGGTGTCGCTTTCACCGTGTATAAGCTTGTGCTAGTTGTTTCAGAATATATATGTCGCAGGCAGACAAAAAGGGCGTATCTACGTACAGCCGTAAGCTCACAGCCACGGAGCCTGTTTTCGAAAATGAAAACTTTAAATAATTGCAATTTTTCGCAGGAGTAGTTTTTTTTATACACTGGTTGCATACGTACGAGTTATAATCACAAGAAAGTTACAGGTTAATCGAAAGGCTAGCGGGAATACCCCAAAAATAATTGTGAATAACAGTTGAATTGCATTTTCCATTAAGGTCCAGTAATTTTTTCGCCATGAACAATTCTTGTTATAATTTTTTTTTATACAATACAGACAAATAAAATATATTCATTGTTAATATATTTGGATAATTATTTGATACATTACATTCAAAATTAAAACGGTAATAGATAAATGTATTACTAAACATGAAACATATTTAAAATTACTTACTTTTCCTGGATGAAAGATTTTCTTATTTAACTTCTGCGGAGCCTGGAAAAGTTCTGGATACGCCTATGCAAGCATATTGTAAAATCACACATATTGCCGTTTTCTCTTAAAATGTCAGAATTAAAATTTTGTCTGCTTCTCGTCTGCGTACATGACAGCTCGGCACTGGACTAGGTTAGGTTAAGTACAGGTAGTTAAGCTTAGCTCATGTTAGGTTAGTTAGATTTGATAGTCGCGTTCTTTTTACCACTTTTTACATAAGATCTCAGTTCGTCTCAGCTCACCTCAGTTGCCACACTAATTTTGACCGTTCTTTTTATCGTAACGAAGGTGAGATAAAGTGAGACCGAAGTGAGAAGAGTTCCTTCCCGATTCTTAAGTCACCTCAGGAGGTTGTGCTTGTTGAGTTTTTAATCTTAGATGAATAGTAGGGATGAATGTTTTGCTGTCACGGGCTGTCACATACAATTAGTTTGGTTATTGTAAAGATTATTTGTTTATTCCTTTTATAAATATTTTTATTAGAAGAAATAAATATGCAAAAGACGACAACTTATAAAAGTTATAGTACCGTACAATTTAAACATTTTAGAACGTGTCGCACTACATGTTATTATGAAATAGACAGAATTACGGAAGCCCAAATAAAGCCCACTCAGTTTTAGGCGATCCAAAATATCGTGGTTGACCGTTGAAAAGCTACTGTCAAATTCAAATTTTTCAAATTACCAACAAAATTTGTCTTTTGTCGTCCTTTTTACTTCATAAAAATCTTAATTGATCTCAACTCAGTTCATGTCAAACTCATCTCATTTTGATATGAGATGAGATAAATGATAAAAAGAATGCGACTGTATACCGAAATTTTCGTAACTATCTAACATAACCTCTTGGACATCTGACAAATTTTACCCACAGATATAAAATAAATAGACTGCTAAACTCGTATGCAACTTTGTGATTTTATGGACGGTTATGGCTGCCAAACTAGGTTAACTGCGTTTTTTGCAGCAGTACATATTTTTCACTTTAATTATCAGTATGTCCAAAATATCAATTAAATTGCACTCAAAAGTCAAAATCAAACAAAGTATTAAGCACCTTGCACACTAACTAGTATGAACTCTGAACACGAACAAAATATGTTGTTTGTAAACAAACACAAGACGAACCAGACAAACCAAACTTCCGAATTGACTGAACACAGCAACGTGCAATGTGACAAGTTCATATTCTGATTGGTTATCTGTTTAAAAAGAGTAGCGCAAGTGATGCGTGCGCAATTAGTGTAGTTTTCTCACGAAACCACAAAATCGGACGCCATTTTCATAAACTTTAGCTATCTATTTATTTTCTATCTGTGATTTTACCTGATCTTACATATCATAACCTAACCGAGACATTATCGAGTTATTTTGTGCCGGTTTATCCGTTTTTCTATTTACCCAGTTTTTATATTCGGGTCGAGAAGCAGTTAAATCATTTCTAACAATTTAAACATTTATAGAAAACTATGGTTTACATTTACACTATGACTGATCCGTCTTAAGCATATTGCTTTAAATGATTGCTACTTTTCAGTCATATTGTAAAAGACAAATCCATTTCATTTGCTGACTTACAAAAGTCTATGCGTTTTGCAATATACCAGATTTTACAATATACCTGAAATATTTTCCCCATTCACTAATTGTAATATATGGTAGATAATTAATATTTTTCATGAAAATTTTAGTGTTTATTTTAAAACATTTATATATGTTACAAGTAATTTATAGATAAATTCATCTTTCCATTTTAAAAAAACTGATAAAAAATACAAAAAAATATAATTAAATATTTCTACTTTCTACAACCAAGTTAATAGATTGATATTCATAATTTTTACATTCTGTATAAACATTAATGTAATATAATTGACTGATTTACTTTATTATATATGAAGCAACCAGCTCAATCTTTTACACTAAGATAAAAGTCGATGTCCTGTAATAATGATATTCTACGATAACAGCAGTGATAAGATAATGATAATAATGTTTTATGAAAAATATGTAGTGCTCATTTTACAACTCTTGACTATGTATATATGTTGTGTTGTGCGCACTACTGCTCAAATGATAACTTTTAACTTGGTTGTATAATATCGACAATATAGTGCGAATCTGTGAGAATACTTGATATTATAAATACATACATATGTATGTATATATAAAATACACAGGTCGTAGCATAGTGTAAACTAAACATGTATTTCTACTGTTGTATATAACTACTAAAAATTTTGTGTGTTTGTGGAAATATTTGATTTGAAAATAATATCTAAAATAATTTTAGAACAGGCTACTACTTGCAGTCTACAATTAAAAATATCGTTAATCCTTCTACATTTTGCTTTTTATGCAATTTCTATACTTTAAACAAAATAAAATTAACGACGTCTTACGGCAGTCAATTTATAATTCCCGTTGCCAAATTATATTCTACATCCTACAAATTATTCTTCATATCATACTTAATATACAGGGTGTAACAGATAAACGAGCTGCCTCAAATTATTTCTATATTATTAAAGATACAAAAAATACTATAAGACAGTTTTATAGAAGACCAAGAGAGACATCTGATTAGAAAAGAAAATATTTTTTAGGCCAGTAGTTCTCAAGTTACAATAAAATGTTATTATTTTAAATGGGATATACAGGCCGTTTCCTTTAAAACAACCAGCGCTTTTTTGGGCGAACTAACAACTTTAGAGAAAAATGTTTTATACCAAAAATGATCAAAAATAAGGGGATAATGTATCAATAGTAACAAACCGAATATTTAACCAGTGGTTCTCAAACGGTAGAACAAAATTATATTTTTTTAAGTGGCATCCTACATAATTTTTTAGCCCTTTAAATAGAATATTATTTTCTGATTTCAACGATATAAATATAGCATAGGGTTGTATAACAATTATTTCGAGAAAAATGGTATTAAAAACTAGAAATAATGTAATAAAAATGGATTTACTACCAGCGTAACTAGGCAACAGGCGTAGCATAGCCTATTGCAATATAACATTTTTAATACCATTTCCTCGAAATAATTGTTATACAACCCTATACCATATTTATATCGTTGAAATCAGAAAAAAATTCTCTATCTAATGGGCTAAAAAATTATATGGGATACCATTTAAAAAAATATAATTTTGTTCTGCCGTTTAAGAACCACTGATCGAATTTTCGGTTTGTTATTATTAATAAATTAGCCCCTTATTCTTGATCATTTCTTGTATATAACATTTTTTTCTAAAGTCATTAGTTTGCCCAAAAAACCGCTGGTTGTTTTAAAAGAAACATCCTGTATAATAAAAATATTGAGAAATATGTAATTGAAATTTAAATAATCTTATATTTTATAATCATTTTTCAGTAGGCTATGTATGAAAAACAAAAACTTCTATTTGTTATTAACAAATATTTGTTTCATTTTAATTTAAGCTCAATTGTTTTTCATACATAGCCTACTGAAAAATAAATATAAAAATCAAATTTATTTAAATTTCAATTGTATTTTCTCTATATTTTTGTTATGTAAGGATATAAAATAATCACATGGTTGAATTTAGAAAAAAATACTCTATCGAATAGACATAAAAAAATTATATTATCCCATTAAGAAAATATAATTTTGTATTGTGACTTGAGAACCACTGATTTAAAAAAAAAATTTTTCTCTAATCGGGTGTCCCCATTGGTCTTCTATAAGATTGTCTTATAGCATTTTATTGTATCTTTAATAATATAGAAATTATTTGAGGTAGCTCGTTTAGCTGTTACACCCTGTATATTAAATGTTAACTGCAAGACAATTTATTTCAGTAGTCTATTATAACTTTTTTTTTTGTCTTGCTTTCATACTGACAGTAATTATAATTTTAAAGCATAGAACCAGCATATTTTCAATACGTAACTTATTTTCTAACCTATAAATGTGTTTAATTCATAAATTTTGTACAAAATATATTATGAATTAATGTAATATGTAAGAATAGATTTTAGTAAGAAAATTGAAATAATAATGGAAAATAATAATTTAACATTTATAAAAGAAATATTCTCAAAGTGAAACTCGCACAATGAAAATTTAACATTTATTCGTACAAAGTATAATTGTAGAATATTATAAAACACTGAAAGTGTTATTACAGTTGTACATGAATATAACGATAATGATGGTTGTCTCTGGAATTCCATTACAGAACTATTTTGATTTCACACACAATACAAAAATTTAGAATTGAAAAATAATGCCTTAGATATTTTTATTTGGTTTGCAATAAGTATTTTCATATTATATATGTTAATAGTTACATCGAAGTTTTTTAACCCTTCAGTGGTAATGTGTTTCACCTTAATATGTTAAAAAAATCTTTTGGAAAAGATTGGCATCTTAAGTATACGTATTAGGAAAAATAAATTATAAGATACTTGCAAATTAAAAACATGTATTAGAAGAAAGATATAAAGGTAACGTTCAGAGAAAAAAAATGTCTCTGCGTTATTACTGAAGGGTTAAACATATTTTTTCACGTAGTAGGAATGTATGGTGACGCTAAAAAGTTATTTCCCAAAACGGCTTTAGTTTATAAAAATGAAAAAATGAACATTAAGCATATCTAACCTTTGATTGTGTATGGCTGATGGTGGTAAAACACAAATTAGTAATTTCTCTTTTTAAGACAATATTGGGAAACAAAATTTGATTGTTTTCATTTTAATCATTTGGGCTTATTATAAGTTATAAAATAATAAATGCCACGAGTTGTAATATTGGATCGGTAATTAAAGTCTTGATAGCTTGCACATAGTAAGTCAAGCATGAATACATACATATTAATGTACATACAACATATACGCATATCACGTTTACTTATTTACGTTGTAAAGGAATAAGGATCGAAACACAACAAAGCTATCGAGACAAACAAGACTTACCGATCCTTAACAATGTCTTCCATTTAAAACAAATAAT
The DNA here is from genome assembly GCA_963082715.1 of Harpalus rubripes. Taxonomy (NCBI): domain Eukaryota; kingdom Metazoa; phylum Arthropoda; class Insecta; order Coleoptera; family Carabidae; genus Harpalus; species Harpalus rubripes. Next base: position 53,183,513 of record OY720458.1, on the reverse strand, counting down.
TACTTATAAGTAAGTTACTATTATAAAATATTCATATAATAATGTAGTTAAATATTGTATTCAATTAAATTCAATTGAACAAAAACACGTGTATGTAGTCACAAGATTTTTATAACAAACTAATATTTATTTGAACAAATTTTAGTTTTTATTAGACAATATAAACTTATTATTTAAAAGCAGTTTTTTTCTCAAGATCGGACAAAATATCTTTTACACTAGCCATTGCTTCCAATTTAAATTTCTCATAATTATCCATCATTTTAATATTATCAATTGATGATCTATGTTTTTCGTTATCTTCTTTCATTCTAATCAATTTATCTTCAAGTTTGTTTAATTCTTTATAAGCATCATTAAACTTGAGTTCAGTCTGCAAATAATTTTATATTAATATCATACATTTCAGGCCATATGCACAGGTAAGTTAAGAAGAATTGTAAACATTAACAATACAAGAATACTATTTTTAATTCCTCTACAACATTTATTTGACCTATTCTATTTATCCTTCCAGGACCCCGATTCTTTTCGACTTGAAATAATTTTAATCGTCGAAAAGCTTCACGCAGGCATCTATGAGTTGAGTCAGATACTAAAACTAACTTACCGACATGGAATCGTTTTGCGTCGAATACTTTTCGACGCCAAATTTCGCGTCGAATTCTTATTTCACGTCGAATAGTTTGACATTTCACATTTCAAGTTAGTTTTGTTCGTGATTTTAATATAGATTTGGAGGTTAGTATTATTTGTAGTAGCGCTGTAGACAATTTGTAAATAAAATACTTTATTTTTTATGTATGATTTAGGTATGGCGTGGTTTTATATGCATCATTTATTAATTCAAGAACTAGAAGAAGAAGAGCGGCGAAATGCCGGCAGAATTTTAAGATCTTTGCGGGATACTCAAGATCCATTTTCAATGCTCTTTTTCGTCATATAAAACATTTTTACATTCTTTTCTGCATTTTAATGGCATTCAAAATATATTTTCTCCTGTGGATTTGCAATTTTTTATTGAACCGAAGAATGCAACTTGATTTTAAACTTAATACTTACCCGGGAAAAGTAAATTTTATTGATACCAACAATAAATGACAAAAATTCCCTACAGTGAAGATGATGAGAGCGTTAATTTTCCTAGATATATTTAATCGTCGAAAAGTTTAAAATTGGCGCTATGACCGTAGTTCTACAGTTCACTCAGCGCCACTATCTTTTCGCGTCGAAAACAATTAGAATCGGGGCCCGGGGCCCAGGTCAACGAGCACAAATACAGTAAATATAACTTCATAGCATTTGTTATTAGTATTAAGAAAAGGTAAAAATAATTGTTTATAATTATTTATTTTATTCTATTGATTTTTAAACAATGTTGTTCTTATATACTTGCTTCTTATTCTATTTGTAGTTTTTTCTAAATTTATTTTTGTTTCATGGCGGACCCGGATTTTCAATAAATAAAAAAATTAAATGCGCCCGCACGGTGCAAATATTTCGTCATTACAGATATCTGTGTACAAAGCAGATTGGCACACCCAGTAATGGGTAATAAGCCGTGATGATGTATTTATTTATTCAGTTTTTTCCTCCCGCAATAGTTTTACCGGTTTAAAATGCTCTGTTTGATACATCATTATGGACCCTTTCAATTTAACGGCTATCTCTTTCTATCGCTGCAAATAGTAAGAAAATGGCGCGAACAGCTGCCAGTTGGGCTGTCAAACGAAACGTCAATATTTCAGTCATTAAAATACCTGTATTCTGAGTGAAAATTTGCATTGTTAGACATTTTAACTTCAATAAAAGCTTTTGTGATTTATTTTGATAAGATTTTTTAAAGTTATCTGAGATATTCTCACATTTTACGGCTAATTTTTTTTTTATAAACAAACGCCATAGATCTCAGTTGTTATTACTATGCGCAGATCTCCATTGCGCATATCTTCTATCTCTTTAAATTGAAAAGGTCCATTGCAAATAAATATTTCCACATTATAAAATATAATTTGCGTCACAATAATACTACTTAATAATTTGTAACTTTTCTACGTGCGAATAATTTTCCATTTTCAATAATGACAGATAAAACGTTGGTAATATCCATTTTTTAACTTACATCTAGTTCCGATTGTCGTTTCTCTACTTCAGCAACAGCAGATTTAGTTGCTTGTAAAACTTTTTTTAATGAATCCCGCTGGGCTTGTAAGTTTTGTTGACGATCAATTAAATCATCGCGAGCCATATCAATATTACTGAATACTTTCAATTCGTCGGTGTATGTTTCCTGTTGTTCTTTTAACGTAGCAATATCGTTTTGAAATCTTTCCGCAATTGAATTTACCTATAAAAATATATTTTTTTAATTATATATTAAAGATTCTTTGTTTGTATTTTATTTTCTTCAATTTGTTATTTACCATATTCAGTTGTGACATAAGTTTCTTATAATCCTGTTTTAATTCTTCTATAGAAGCGTTTTGTTTTACTTCATAAGTCTTATTCTTTTCCATATCCTCCACATCCATATCCGTTGAATTTCCAGATATGTATTCAAGAGAAAATATTATGTTAGACCTAAGTGTATGTAACTTATTAACTTGTTCTTCATATAATCCATCATAAGAACTTAGAAAAGTTTCCATCGTTTCTTGTCTTCTCAATAATTCCCGATATTTATTCAACCTGGCACTATTTTTTTCACTTAGTTCCTACAATATATTTATATAAATACTTTTTAAATATTTGGAAAATATATATTACATCCTCTAATTCAACTAAACGTTCACGTAATTTTTCTATTTCTTTTTTATATTCTTCTTCTTGAACGCGAAATGACTCCATATCCAAACGATCTTGTTTTACCTATTAAAAATGATGCATTCATATTACCTTAAATGCTATGATAGTAAATAACTCACCTTTTCAAGTAAATATTCTCTTTCTTGACTTGGTGTTCGTTTAATTTTATTTTCTTCAATAATTTTTTCATGACGTCTAGTTAATTCTTGAATTTTTATCATTAAATTGTAACGCACACGTTTAGCCTAAATAATATTCATTTTATAACAATACTGATTAAATTTTCAAATACATATTTACTGAGTTTACATGCAGTTTTCAAACCGTTTTCAAAACGTTTTTAGTTTTGAAAACGCCATGTATACAGTGTCAAAACGGTGTTGAGTTATCTCAAACCAAAACTAAAATTCATGAGTTTGACTTGAAAACTAGTTTCAAAGTTGTAAACACTTAAAATTCAGTGTCGATATTGCGCATGCGTACATAGCATAAAGTTTCTGTCGCTGTGTGTTACTTGATGTTACTAACCTACAAATAAACTGACAGTTATGTAGTCTTAGTGCGTAGTGGTACAAAGTAGAAAAAATAATTGGAATAATGGCAAAACGAAGATTTTGGAGTGAAGAGGATTTGTCATTTACATCGACCAAATGCGCATGCTCCGAAACTGTTTTTAAATCAATCTGTAAATCTGTTTTGAAAATTACATGTAAACAGTTTCACGTAATTTTGACTGAAAACTGGAACAATTTTCAAAACTGCATGTAAACGTAGTAATTATATAATGGGGGATTTCCAAGATTTTTTTTGTTAATAATGGTAAAAATGAGAACTTTTTTAAAAAAAATTCTAACAAATTAATAATATTCGAGGTAAAAATTAATAAACTACATTGACTACGTTTATCTCGATATTTGAAGCAGGTTGAATTTAGTTAATCCTTTCTTAATCTTCGAAATAAACAATCGAAATTAATAATTCAAGTCGCTTGAAAATTTCAAGCCAAGCATGGAAGTATAAATAAATATGGAGGGAGCGCTAGCCGAAACATTGAATCCGGATGCCCCCACTCCAATGGGCTAGTTTTTGGAGTTTGACTTTCACCACTAGATGGCTCACATAGTACTGTGTCTTAGCTCGTAAGATGTCATAATCGTCGAGTCGTTGTCAAATACAAGTTATAGTTTATTAAGGCTGTGTTATTCAGAAAAACCAAGGATTTATTTACTAAATTATAACCCAATTTCAATAGTTTTGACATGACATAATCCCAACAAGAAATGTGCTTTCTTTGAGAGGTTAGCGTTAATATCAATGTAGACGTATATGATTTAGAAATGCTTTAGCCATTTAGTAAAGCGTATTTGTTGTAGTTTACTCCAAATATCCCCCTTCCCCGTTCATATATAAAAGTAAAAATGAGAGCGTAAGTACAATATTTCTCCCGATAGGTTCGCTACTGGGCTAGTTACTTTAACCTTCAAAAGACTTTGAAACGTCAAACGAGCGTCAAATATAACTATTAATTAAAATAAAAACAATAAATTTAGACTTTGTGTTTATATAATGTGCCACAACCATGAAAAGTTACGGTTACGCACAATAATATCTGTGTATTCTTACAAAAGTCTGTTCATTGTAATACGTACTTAGGAGAATGTCCATATGCTGCCATCTACGCTAAGCTTTGCGCCAAGGGTCTCATTGTTTTAACTAATTAAGTCTAATACAAATCTACTGTTTTTCATTTTTGTTCATTTATTGCAAAAAAAAAGTACGTCTGTAATACGTTATTTCTTTGCTAGTTTACAACAACGATCACAAGTACACTAGATATAACTTCATACCATTGTTTTGTTTTCCGCTGGACAGAAAGAGACAACTAAGGATAGAGATATGTTAAGTTCCCTCACGGAGTATTCGCTAGATGTCACTGCTTGTTTTATTAAAATGAACTGTACTATATTTGAAACACTTGAATTATTATTAACGAAAATCAATTATAAAATGCATGAAACAAATTGTTATTAGTATTAAGGGTAAAAAGAATTGTATATAATTATTTATTTTATTCTATTGATTTTTAAACAATGTTGTTTTTATATACTTGCTTCTTATTCTATTTGTAGTTTTTTCTAAATTTATTTTTGTTTCATGGTGGATCCGGGTTTCAAATAAATGTCTAAAATTAAATTGAACAGTTGAATGCCATCATTATTTAATGGATCGTGATCCAGGATATCGTTATGAATACAGTCCGATCGAAATTTCCGTAGGTAAATTTTTCATGGTAGTATTAATTGTTTTTTTAATTAATAAGAGTTTTTATAATTATGTACATTTTATTTCAAAATTTGAAAAAGGCAGATTTATAGAGAACAATGAAACCGGAAAACTTTGAACAAGCGACCCTCGATTTTTTAACTTTAAGTTAAATTCTGTCTGATTTCAAATTCTGTCGGAATTGGGTTTTTCCCACTACGAATTCTACTGCTCCAAACCAGTAGAATTTGAAATGACAGAATTGAGATTTCCCCAATTATTTCTCCAGGTAGATTTCAAATTCTACTGGTTGCTGGAGCAGTAGAATTCGAAGTGGGGAAAACCAAATTCTGACAGAATTTGAAATCAGACAGAATTTAAAGTTACAAAATCGAGACCCAAACGACTTCACAATTTCCAAACAAAGGAGCAAAATGTCACAAATACATTATAAGGACCGTAGAGACATCTCTCGACAAACTTTAGAGTAGACTTTATATATCTCTATCTCTAGTTGTCTCTTTCTGTCCAGCTAAGAACATAACAAACAAAAGTGAGGTATAAGTATAGTCTAGTATATTTGTGGTCGTTGGTTTACAATAAAAATATGCCATAAAATTTCCTACCATTTCACTACAGTTGAAAACAATATACAAAAAAAAAATTGTTTAAAATATTTTATACTAGATAATGTTAAAATTTTCTTCCAGTTGCTTTTTGTATTATACAAGTTATAATTTTCATTAACTCTACAGCTAGATCGTGAAATAATCAAAGATGGCAGCATAATATATGGCTACATATTTAATTAATTAGCTGGTTAAGCGTTTAGTCGATTACATTATGTTCTTCCGCATTTTTTGATGTTAAAATTTAAAATATTTATGAAGCCGACTTGTTTTATTTGATATTATCAATGTTCATATTTTCACGAAAAGTTGTTCTCAATGTTTTTAAGCGAATCCACTTTAATTTTTTCAAGATTTTTTATTACCTCATTTTGAACAACATGTTGTTCATGTGTGTTAATAACATTATAAAGCTGATTAATTTCATTTCGGTAATATTCTTCATCCTTCTTATATTGTTCACTTTTGGCCCAAAGCTGATGATATTCTTGTTGCTGTTCCTCGGGTAATTTAACAATTATATCATCAAATAATTGATCTTCAGCTACAATTTGTTGATGTAATTTGGAAAGTTGTTCTTCTCGAGTAAGCTTATCAGAATACAATAATTCCAACGTAGATATTTTTTGTTGATTTGCTTTCCTAAGTTTTTCAGTGTCTGTGTCAACGTCGCTTTTAGATCCTTTAAACATGCTGATCTCAATGGCTGTATTATACATTATTAAAGTTTCTTCAAGATCTAAAATTTAATTCTTGAAATTGCATATTGTTATCGTTTTCATATCATACCAGCTAACTGTTTTTTGTAAACTTCTACTTGTCTCTTGCATTCTTCATAATTCGTAGCATCTAATTTATTCTCTGTAAGTTGCTTTTTTAAGTTATTAATTTCATCCACTATAAATAACATATGACTCTGAATAGCTGACAAATAATATCTCTTATCATGATAATGACGATTTAATCCAGAAGATGTTTGCGTAGGACGTAATCCAGTCATCCCTTGTTGTGTTATAGGTCTTGAAGCAGCAGCTATCTATAAATCCATGATTATATGCTATAAATACTGTTACAGATATGACATTACCATTCCAGAAGTAAATGCTTTATTAGATAATCCAGATACAGAATCTTTATCACTAAATGATACAGTATTTGAATCTTGTCTTCTAGTTGAAGATGCTCTACTAGATAAATATTTATTTCTTTCGTTGTCATTTGAATCCATTATTATTAACCAAAATATTTTCTAGTTACGTTTGACAATTCACAATTTTCACTAACTTTGTTTGTTATGGTGGTTTCTATGACAACAGTCAGAGTCAGTATGCTTGATTGTACAAGGTAAAAACAAAACAAATGCAATTATACATGAAATATTTTATTCAATCTATATTGTCATATTAATGATTTACATAATAAAAGATAAAAAGTATGTCCAGGAAAAATTTCCTTTCGCGAGAACTGTTTATACATAGCGCGAACAGTCGCGTGATTGCGCCATCTTTTGTAAATAGGGTGAAGTAGAATGAAGCGCTAGTCACTAGTCCAGAAAAGTGTAACGGTCAAATTTAGACGCCAAATTCGAACTCGGTTCATAACGCTGAGAGCATAATTTTACTCCTCGTGTATTTCTATTCTATTTCTAAAAATCGCATATCGATATTTTGGTAAATGACCACGTTTTAAGGTTCCTAGAATCCAATTTTAACATTTTCACGATGATGTCTGTGTGTATGTGTGGATCCTCCAGTCTAACTCAAATAGTATCATTCATAAAATTTTTAAAAATTGTATTTCGATCTTTTTCTATTATGGAAAGAGCCCATTAGATTTTGGCGAAAATCGGATAACCGGAAATGGTACTTTTCTAGAAGCTCAAAATAGTTTTTCTTCAAAATATACCATTAAATGTTATTTTTTCGAGATTAATGTTATTATACAAATTAAAGATTATTAAATTTTCTATAGATTTGCATTAATACTTTTTCTATATATTTTATGGATAAATTTATAAAATTATCTATAATTTAAATCCCAGAGTCTACGCTTTAAACAAACAAAACGCGGGTAACTGACAGAAAAATGTCAAAATCAAAGAACTAATCATTTCAAAATAATATTAGTAAGGTTTTAAAAAGAAAAAAGTAAATGGAACAATAGAAAAGGAATTCAATACAGTTTCCAGCATAAGTAAATATGTAGGTATGTATTTAGATCCTCATTTTTGGATTAGTGAATTCCATTCTATGCCGGTATTTAAAATTTAATCTTCAATTTATTATAGCTCCAGTGGCTCAATGGTTAGAGCAACGCCTCATGTCATGAGGGCCCTCGGGGCTCTGAGTTCGAATCCAACTAAGGCATGGATGTGTGTGAATGTGAACCCACTCTGTAATTGGGATTTAATCCTGTTGAGGAGTTTAAAAAAATAAACTGTCAAAATTAGAGTAAAATTCGCTAATCCAAAAATAAGGATTAACTTAATCTCTTTTGTGATTCGGGCTGTAAATGGCGAGAGGTATTGTGTTGGCCACGCCAGATTTTTTTTATGAAATGCTAAGAAGAGATTTGTGTTGAAGTTTGGTCGATATAATAGGCCCCACCAGATTAAACACTTAGTGCTTGTGCACCGTGAATGTAACTAGCGGCACATTGATAAAATGTACAACAAGAAAAGAGACTATCGACTACTTCTATAAATAGTGGTCTACGTAGTAAATGCGCGAGAAATGATTGACAGCGATTAGCATATTTAATACGATTTCCGAGAGTGTTCTGAGTATTTCCGGAGAATGAATGATGTATAATTCGAATCTTGAAGATATCCAGGAAACATAAATAATAAAATAAAAAAGTAAACGATTACAGAAAATATAAAGGGGATGTATTGAGAAATATTCGTTTTCCGGGAATGGACTGTCATATTTTGAGTCAGAGCTCAACGTTTCGCCCGCAGTCGTATGGGGCATCTTCAGGAGCAAGGGGGATTGGCGAAAAAATTCAAAGTGGGTGACGTCTGGTGGCAGTTTTGTGAACTAGAGGAATAAGGAAACGTTGGTAGCATACATTGAAACGTATGTAATTTTAAACAGGTTTAATTTATATTTGTTGTAAAAGAAAGTGACGTATATAATGTATATTATATTTTCAGGTTTAAATAATGATCAGTAAATGCCATAGATACTGCTCAGTGCCACAATGCAGTAATTACAAGTCAAAAAGTGTAAGTTTACACTATGTCCCAAGTGACAAAATATGATCTTGAAATTTTCTTCCAATATAGCTTTGACATCTCTAATCGGTTCTATTTTTTCTTTTTTAAAACATGATGGCAAAATTCTTCTAATTTTATAGCCAAACTATACTGTTTATCATCCTTTTTAAGTTTTTCCCTTACTTGTTCCAAACCGGTACAACTTAATTTTTCTATTTCTTCTGCTCTTTAATACACAAACCCATAAACAAATATATTAATAGCATTATAATAATGATAACTTTTGTTGTAAAACAATAAATATAGTTTTGATTTTTACTAACCTGTTTATATGCAACAAAACTGTAACAATATGTTTGCATTTGCATCCCAATCCTGCTATACAACTAAATTTTGCTGTCCAGCAATTTATATTCTAATTTAATAAAATTTCAATCGTATGAGGATCTCCGCTCAAATGACTGGTTTTTAAACAAGAACCCAGTATTGTACCTCATCCATCATCTTTTCTTCCACAAAGCAATACATGTCCTGCCTTAAAAACTGCTTCGACTTCCTTTATAGGACGTGCCGAAGCAATGTATTCAAAAATATCACCTAACTTTTTGTTAATTTTCTCCATATTAAATACTTTGCACTTTGAAATGCATATTGCCAGCAATAAGGAATGAGAGAACTCTCCTTATTCCTCCGCCATCTTGCTACCGTTCGGCGTGCCACCTATAGTTCAGTTTTTTCGCCAATATTGGGTGTACTGGCCACTCTTTTTTCATGAAATGCTAAGAAGAGATTTGTGTTGAAGAGTTGAAGTTTGGTCGATATAATAGGCCCCAGATTAAACGCTTAGTGCTTGTGCACCGTATATGTAACTAGCGGTATATTGATAAAATATACAAGAAAGGAGACTACCGACTACTTCTATAAATAGTGGTCTACGTAGTAAATAGGCGAGAAATGATTGACAGCGATTAGCATATTTAATACGATTTCCGACAGTGTTCTGAGTATTTCCGAAGAATGAATGATGTATAATTCGAATCTTGAAGATATCCAGGAAAATAAATAATAAAACAAAAAAGTAAACGATTACAGAAAATATAAAGGGGATGTATTGAGAAATATTCGCTTTCCGGGAATGGACTGTCATATTTTGAGTCAGAGCTCAACGTTTCGCCCGTAGTCGTATGGGGCATCTTCAGGAGCAAGGGGGATAGTACTGTCTTAAACAAGGTTACCCGACGTGTCAACCACGCTAGAGGCCGAGTTTAAGCAACAAGAGGGGGAGACTCAGTTTACATGGTTACCCGACGTGTAAACCACGCTAGAGGCCAAATAAACCAAGTGACGAAAGGAAGGCCGAGAAGACAGTTATATACTAATCTAAAGATACGGTAGATGAGCAAAGCTAATGAGGACCAATGGGAATCGAGTTCGTAATGGTAGATTGGGCGTGTCGTGTTCCGAGAATCACCGGTTTCCACATGTGGCTCAAGAAATAGCCATCATCCCGACTGATGTTATTAGAATGTTTCCATATTTCTAAAGTTTCCCTGTATTTACGTCTGCAAAACTCAGGGACAGGAGCTAAAATGTATCGTATTGTTTAAAAAAAACTGAAATACGATAAAATGGACAGTTTATAACATGAAATTAAAACTATTTTTTGCACAAATGAATTATATTGCAATATTATTGATGAGTAACAACATAAATCTATAATGAATAATTATAAACAATCAGTAAATAATTTATATTATTAAAGACTATTTGACTATGTATGCTAAAAATACAATAATAACACAAACATACATATAAGATGCGATAAACAGAAGCATTCGTTACAAATACGCTTATATAAACAGTTTAAATTAAAACAAGGCGATACAATGATTTTTGATTTGGCATTTTAGTGATCTATTAAAATTAAAAGCTTAAGGTTAAAGGTGAAAATTTCATTTCAAAAAAATTTGGCTCATAAGTATAACCTATTTGTTCATAATGAATTACATTGCTATCTTATTTATCAGTAACAACATATATTATTATGCTTGTGATAAAAAATCTATTATGAATAATTTAAAACAAACATTAAATATTTTATGTTAGTAAAAGACTACTTGACTATAATATGCTAAAACTTGTTGTATTAACACAAACATACATATATTTACGCCCTTAATCAATGCATTTGATTTAAAATTGGAAAGACAATACAATCAAGTAACAAAAGTTTCCGCTCGACAATATGCTAGCCTCACAAGGTACACATTTTTTAATTATGAACTAATAACATAATATGCAAGCATGTATCATTATTGAAAGTGCCGCTTTGAATTAGGCACCTACCAGAATGAACCAGATGACTTTCCACCAGGTGGATTTTTAACTCGTATGCACGATCGTCTATCGCTAGTGTCAAGTTCCTCTATATAAAAACAAATCAATTAATACGGAACTTCCTTAATTTAAACACTGATCGGCAAAAAAACGGACCACTTCAAAATATCCATATATTTTCAGAATTGAGATATCAGATATGTGAAAACTATATTAAACTACGACCTGTTTGGTTTGCTAACGTTAACAACCTAAAGTAGGATTTCATATATGAAATTAATAAATGACACCACCACATTCTTCTACATAAGATACTAAATAAAAATTGTTTAAACGTTTTTTTCCGTATCTCTCATAATAAGCGAGATACGAGGAATATTCAAAAATTAACAAAAAACAAGTTTTAGCCTGTAATTCAAAAACAAAAGATAATAGACACTTACATAATTGACGCAAGAGAGATATAGAAGATTTCGCTTCCAAACAAATCCCCCTCGTTGTCTTACGTCCCTCTCCGTAGTACTGACCTGTCATTCTGTTTCCATTAGATTTAAAAAAATCGGATTGATCTTTTATTTTGAAAAGATCGATCAATCGGAAAAATAGATTTATCGGAAACATGATTAATTGAAAAATAGTAGAAATTTCATATCAATAAAAATGGATCTATTAATAAAATCGACCGTGATTTTTTTTATTAAAATCGATTTTTGATCTGTTATTAAAATCGATGTTTTGATTCTTTATTATAAGGGATCTGTTTTTCTTAGATCATAAAAAAGATCAGTAACGATTTTCAAATGCTTTTTATTTCTTATTAATTAAATAGAAATAGAAGTAAATTAATTACAAGGAATATACCTAGCCTTATGCTTTAGACACGGGAAGAAAAATTAGATAGATACATAACTACTTAGTTTTATTTAATACTAATTTAATGAATAATGTGGAAACAGAAACAAAAATAATAATTTTAAACATTAGAATTGTTGAAATGTATTTAAGACAGGCCATATTAAATTGGCAGAAAATCATTATGCCATTAAATTTTTAAAGTGAGTTAAATAAATTACAATCTACTTGTATTTAATTTCTTCTTGGATTTTCTCGTATATTTGATCTTTTTCAAGATCATAGATCCTAGTTTTTAGATCTAAATCCAGATCTAGATCTGAATACATAAAAGGATCTAGATCAGATCAAAAACCATACTAAATGAACTAGATCAGTTATTTAGATCAAATGATCTAGATCAGTCACAACTCTAATTATAATTGATTTGTCATTCATTAAAATCGATTTTTTTGATATATTTCGATTTCATATGAAAAAACATCGATTTTTTTATATTGATCGATCAAATCGATCAATCGCGATAAATCAATTTTAGCAAAAGATCGAAAATCGATTTCAAAATTCTAAGATCGCACAGCCCTAGTTTGCATTTGTCATTCGTGTTATAATCTAAATCTTTACTCTGATGTTTTATTCGTTGTGTATATTAAATGACTTTAAAGCGGGAAGAAGTGCCTGGAGCAAATTTTTTGTTTAATAATATTTAATAGACTATATTACTATCTCAATGCGCATGCTCAGAATGCTCCAATCATATGCTTGGGAGTACAGCGGAAATGGAACCAATGTCATCTTATGGGCAAAATAGACCATTTCAGAAATTTGAGCGACCACTACATTTACTTTGTGAACTAAAAACTTAGTGCCGTTAAATGGCGGTATTTCAAATTTATACGCGACCCCGGTATTCTGTTTTAAATTTTAGAACTACACAGAAGTTGTTAATATGAATTTTAGTATAAGATATGATTTCAATTCTTAATTTACAAATAAAAACTTATTTTACTATGTCAAAAAATTAAGTCCATTCATCAATCAATTATAAAAATTGTATTACTATACCTAAGTTTTTATTTTCTAAACCAGACAAAACATTTCAAATGGCAATATTTTGTGGGCCAGAAGTTTAGTACCCGTCATAATTATTTGAAAAACGAAACCAACAAAACAAAAACAAAACTGTAAAATTGACAGAACTGTCATATAAACAAGGACGGGTATACGGCAATCGGCACAAACTTCTTGTCGCAGTCTAACACTTGGCGCATGCGCTTCGAATTTCTGAAATGGTCTACTGTATTTTTAAAGCAAAATATTATTTTATGTAGACGTATATGAACGATAATTTTTTTTTTCTTGCAAGTTTCATTTCATGTTTAACTACTGGATTCTGCCCTTATAATATATGAATAATCAATTAAATAAACATTAAAAAATTTAAGCGCCTGTTTACTCTTCTGTCACTGACAGGTAACCCCAAACTAATGTTTTGTTGTTGTGATTCTTTTGTAAAGTGCAAAATATATATTTTTTAATTATGCCTGTTTACTATTGTTTCTTTCCGGGTTATGATTTGAATCCATTAATTAAACAGGAATATCTTTTCCTTTTTTATCCTAAGAGAAAAAAAGTTAGTATTGCCAACTTAATTGGAAAAATTAAAAAATAGTTTGACACCCTGGCACGCTTTTTTCATTTCATAAATCTGCCGGTAGAGGCGCTATAATAAATAATATGATCTATATCATTCAATAATACAACTAAAACGATGGCTGGAGTGTAGAAGTGACAGTTCTTTGTTTGAAAGTCGTAACCATAGCAACCATTAGTTCTATGTTTTGCCGCTAGATGCGCTCGTGCAAATTGCAGTTGTACATACATAAAATCACGCATTTCCCACTTAGTGGGTTAGCACAAACCCGAAAGAATAACAATAACATCATCCAAAAAAATAATCAGTCTCTCTTTCAACAACATTCGTACTAACCTGACATCATAGGTACAACATATATTCCTCACTCTTAACATATTAAAGTGACCGATTTTCGGTAGCGAAATGCCGCAACCGGGCCACAATAATAGTTACGAAATAATCATCCTTCGCCACACATTCCTGTCTAAGCACACTTCTTTCGCCTCGGCCACATTCATAATCGCATTCATACACCCTCTTCTTCTCTTCCCACTCGGAAACTTTCTCTCTTTTAGTACCTTATCAATCACATCCATCCACTTACACACTGGACGGCCACGCAATCGAACACCCTCAATTTCACCAAGATATATACGCTTTACAAGCCGTTCACTCTTCATTCTCTCCACATGACCAAACCATCTCAACTGGCTCATTCCTACTCTCTTAACAACATTCTTCCTAACCATACATTCTTCATACACCAAATTATTCCTCACGCGATCCCGTCTTACATGTCCACATACTCCACGTAAATACCTCATTTCCACGGCAGTCACTTTCTTTTTATGCTGTCCCGTCCATGCCCAACATTCGCTTCCATACATCAAAGCAGGCACTAGCACTCCATTATACACACTTAAACGAGCTTCTCTAGATACGTTTACGTTTCGAGCAAACGTACCCAGAGCACCCATTACCTTACACCCCGCACTCACTCTCCTTTCAATTTCTCAATTGCAGTTGTGGAAGTTTCTATTGAAAATTTCTATGGCGACTAGCAATTTTGTATCAAAAAACTGACTAAGGAATGTGCAACGGTTTTATTACCTTCGATAATATTGGTGGTCCGTTTATTTCTGCCGGTCAGTGTAATACGTACCGCTAATAGAAAACGTAGAATGTTGTAAATCACGCTGTCCTTCCAGTCGTGGACCTTTACAACAAGGAGTACTAACTTGCGAATCGGGTAAAGTTGGTGTAACAGAAGCATCATTTGCATCTACTGACATTCGAGCTAACTTACTCTCCAGGGACATATACTCTACCCCGTTATCGAATTTAACTTCAGGGCGATATTTCTCTGCATTTTCCGGATCATACACAAATGGTGCGAATACTGGTGTTTCGACAAATCGACCATGGCCCTGAACTACTTTCAACTCGCCTTCATCCACACACACGCGTCCACTGACAATAACATACTCAGGTACGCCGTGACATTCCATACCCTCAAAGATATTAAAATCAACAGCTTGATGATGTGTTCGAGATGATATTACTCGAGTTTTATTTGCATCCCAGATTACGATGTCGGCATCCGAGCCAACTGCGATGCAACCTTTTCTGGGATATAAATTGAATATCCTTGCAGCATTCGTACTAGTAACTGCCACAAATCTACAAGGATCCATTATGCCTGTGTGGACACCTTTTTCCCAAACGACAGACATTCGATCTTCAACTCCATTTACACCGTTCGGAATTTTGGAGAAATCGGTTCTACCAAGTTCTTTCTGATTTCTGTTAAAAGTACAATTGTCGCTACCAGTGACTTGCAATTTATCCCTACAATACATAATCAAAAGATAATAAAACAAAAATAGTTATTAGAATAATTATTCATGCTCATAGTTAGTGATGTTATTTTTTTTAATGTTATCTTTCACACTTACAATGCTAAAAATTCCATAAGTTGGTTATGAGTGTGGGGATTAGAGCGCAGAGGTGGACTGGTAATAATAGCAACAGATCGACTGTCTCCAATCAGTCCGAGAGCAGAAGCCAAAACCTCCCCAAACACAGGTACACCACCACTATATTTCTCAGCCAGAATCTCAGCGGACTGTGTACTTGACACATGAGTTACGTAAAGTGGAGCTTTCACCTGTACTTAACACTACTTCATGAAAATAGAATGGTATGGTAATAGCAACAAACAAAACATATATGACAAGACAAAATGCGTATGAGCAAACACGTAACGTACATTACAATAAAACATAACCAAGATGCAAATACGAGTAAGGTGTGGCATTTACAATAATAGGTGAATTGTAATAGACAATAAACGTAATTGCAACAAAAATTAAATGCAGCTCAGAGATATCATACCAACCTGTACATTTTTGTACAGTGTGTTAAAAAACTTAACTCAGAGTAAGCTATGAACGGAGAAAGGTATGTCGGACCTAAAATAAAATATATAATCACGGCATATTACCCATTGCTGGGTGTGAGTTTATCAGGCGTTACCTCATGGGCACTCATTGCTGGCGTGAAGAATGCACCACTTTTGTGCCAAAATTAGAAATATTTTTTGGCGTCGGACCTTTTCCAAGAGATAGACAAAAATTAGAAATATGTAGTGCGCATTGTAGTGTCCCTTCTCACATCAAACTCGATCTTCAGCTTTGTCTCATGCTGACTTCAGACTGTACTTTATAACGCAGTGCGCATGCGTTAGTTTGAATGGACCTTTTACATCAAAAGAGAAAGACAAAAATGACAAATGAGGCGCGGGCAAACACGTGACTTTGACAAGTGCTTGTAGGGCCCCACAAGGGTGCCAAGTATATAGCTTGTGTAGCTTGCCTGTGTTACCAAATCAATTTAAGCGTAAAATTAATAAATAAAATTGTAAAACTAGTTATTATTAATGAATATCATGTTTTATTTTCTGACACCTTAAACTTAATTTTTATATTAATTTTTATAAAAATAGAGCATTCAACATGAACTGATGGTTTCCTCAATGTTAGCCCGCCAAGAAATCTTTGTATCGTAGATGGCAGCACTAATCGCTCTATTTTTATATAAAATATTTTAAAAATTAAGTTTATGTGTTAGAAAATAAAACAACATGATATTCATTAATAATAACTAGTTTTACAATTTTATTTATTAATTTTACGCTTAAATTGATTTTGCAACACAGGCAAGTTACACAAAATGTATACTTGGCAACCTTGTAGGGCCCTACAAGCACTTGTCAAAGTCACGTGTCTGCCCGCGCCTCATATGTAGTGCACAGTAGGTTGTTTGCGCACTGAGGAGGCCCGTTACATTTCAAATAAAATTACAAATGGCGGAAAGTAAAAACTCTGGCAAAAACTTAACTTTCTTAAATAAATTCACACAAAGCGTTTGTGATGAATATTTTAAAACAAGAGGAAGAGGAGATGGGAATCAGAAAAAGTAGTTTTTTATTCTATAAGATGCGAAATAAACACCACATAAAGTGACAGATAATTGCGTAGTTGCCAGATTGATATTAGAAAAGTAATAAACAAGAATAAAATTGTTGTTTTTTCTTTTAAATATATATTTTTTCATTATTAAATATTTCTTTATAATTAATGACAAAATTTTTGACAAGTTTTTGTGTTGTTTAAATAATTTTTTTATCGAAAATAAATGGTTATCCTTTTAATCATTTTAGTTGCCAACATGGTGCCTCCTCATCTCTAGTTCTTAAGAATTTCACTCCGTGACGCATTGAAAAATGACGTCAGGGTGCAATAAAAATGTAAAAGGTCCATTACCCATTGCTGGGTGTGCGTTTATCAGGCGTCACCTCATGGGCACTCATTGCTGGCGTAAAGAGTGCACCACTTTTGTGCCAATTTTTTTTTGCGTCGGGCCTTTTCCATCAAAATAAATAGATATAGTAAACATATTTATGCAGAGGAGTCACGTCATCAAAGTTTGGAACTAGATAATGACGTCACGAAATTACTAGGTTTACATGCCATACTAATTTAATTTTAAGAAGTGTAATGTAATTTTTGCACTCCTGAAATAAAGAAGGTAAATGAAGCAAATACCGCTTTTATCCACTTCTACTTGCAGTTACCTTCTTAAACCATAAAAACCAGTAATATTTGTTGCAATTGTCTTTTTTATCCATTAATAGGTACGTTCAATGACCAAAAATGCTATCTAGCTGCTAGTGCTTGTATTACAGCGAAAAGGTTTAATTACTGAACGACATTAAAGTTGACATTTGAGATTAAAATCAAAATTCAGGCGACTGTGTTGCGACAAAACAGATTTTGTTAACGAAATTGTTGTAGCAGTCACTATGTGCAGCCAGACAAATATGCAGTTAGAGCACTGTGCATATGCAACATAAAACTAAGATGTATGATACCAAAATACAACAAGTAATATAATTATAATAAACTTACTTTGAATATTATAGATCAATTTCTGGTTCTTTTCATTAATTTCGCGCTGTTCGTTCATTTTGAATTTACTAACCTAGCAATGAAATCATATGCTAGCCAGTGCTCGAGCAAAACGTTGTCAGCTGATACTTAGCAGGCCGTTCAGTCATCTAGCGCTAACAGTTGCTAGCTAGTGCTAGAGCTATTGAACGTACCTAATATCAGTCTCGATTTTTGGTCAATATAAACATAACCTATAAAATTTACTGTCATTCGAATGACAGTGACAGAACACCACATCGACAATGCGTGTCATGTAAACGTATAAATTTTCAAATCCAGTAATGCCAACCACTGGTGAAAAAATGAACTACAATTATTTTAATTAAATTAAAAATGCGTTAAAAACATTATGTTCGACTTTAAATTAATTGTAAATTTAATTAAAATTTACTTTTCGTATTATTTCGTATTTATTTTCTTCATTTTCCTATACATAAACATTACTCGGCCATTGCTACAGTTTTTTTCATTTTGTAATGTTCTGATGACGTACCTCCTCTGCAAAATAGCTATTTGTATATTAAGAGCACAAAATGGGACATTGTCGATTGAGAGGTTGTATATATATGTATATATATATTCATTATTAATTTCTTTATAATCAAAGACAAAATAATATAAGTTTTTGTTGTTCAAATATTTTTTTATCGAAAATAAATGCTTGTTCTTCTAATCATTTCACTTGATAACATAGTAGCTCCCCATCTCTAGTTCATAAGAATTTCACTACGTGGCGTATAAAAAAATGACGTCACGGAATAAAAATGTAAAAGGTCCATCAGATATACATTTCTCTGTTCATTGCCTACTCAGAGTTTTTTTTTAACACACTGTATATGAAAGATTTAACAGAAAGTTAGATGAGAAATTAAAAAAAAAAACAAAACGCTATGGGACAACAGAGGTAGAGTAAACTTACTGTGCCAAGAGAGTCGTAAGAAATTGTGAAGTGGTAGCATCGGGCCGCAATGGCGGACTGAGCACATGAGCTGCAGCATGGTACCAACATTCGTGCTTGTAATGAGAACCATCAGTGCCTACAGCAGCTGCCAGAGTTTCGCCGTATACTTTATGCCATCTCTCTCTAGCTTGGTCAAGAGCAACGGCTGCCGACTTACTCATTACATGCACTATATATATTGGACAAGCTACCTACAACATATACTGTCATGCCACAAGACCAGCACCAAATATCCTACAAAATTAAATTTCTAAATCAAATCAAAATAATAAATAAAGCATCGCGTGCTAAAATAATTTTAAACAATAAAGGAACATAAACGAAACGATATCTCACTTGATGGGCAATAGTACAAGCTCTATTTACTGCCTCAGCTTCTACTTCTTCAGGACGCGACAGTTCATGCCCCTCTGGACCTGTTACTCCAGATGCCAGAAGTCGCTCTACATTCTTTTTAATTATCGATCCATTCTCTGCATGCACTTGTGCCAATGCACCCAACTTTTTGCAGTTTTCGAACACCAGATATAATTCAGAATCATTTAACATGAAATCGTATGCCATGAACATTTTAAATGAGTTTACACCTCGTTCGGTACACATTATTCTCATATCTTCTTTAACGCTATCAGACCACCATGTAATACCCATATGCAGGCCGTAATCGCAACACACTTTATCATCAGCTTTAACTCTCCAAGCATCATATGCGTCTAGTAACGACTCGCCTTTCTTAGGCAGGGCAAAATCAACTAAAACGGTACTTATTGTATACAGGTTTATCAGAACCAGTGTAAAAAATAACTGCATATTTCTGAGATAATTTTGAGTAAAAATTGTTATATGAATATTGGCAACTCAAATCGCCGATGTTACAAAAATGTTCCTAGATAACAGTGCAGAAATATATCTCCATCCTTCAAGAGAACGGAAGTTATGTGTAAATGTATACTGCGCATGCGTTATGTATTATCGTATATCTCTTTCTTTCATGCGTAAAGCCGTATATATCTTTCTCTATCACAAAACTGTACATTTTCACGTAAACATAAGTTTTTGAATCTGACGTTTAGCATTTCGCATCTACGCCATTTTATTTTACGTTTCGTTGGTTTGAGTTGTTTGTGCTATATGAATATTTTTGTGCAATTTGCTAGACGTAAGACGTAATCATGGAAAAGCGTTGTATTTTGTGCGGTGTCCAATATGTGCGCGGTTCATAAATTATTATTCATTGTTATATATCATTATCTATATAAATACATATACTTTTTCAGGCTTCCCAAAGATTGTATAACAGGAACTAGGTGGCTTCAAGCTTTGAGTATGTCGCAATTTTCATTAAAAAAAGAATCTGTTGTTTGTTTCAATCATTTTGCTGCAACTGATTTCTTTACAAATAGAGAATGTGGGAAAAAATGCCTTAACAAAAACGCTATTCCAACGCTAACTTTAGAGAACACTACATTGTGTAAAAGGTATTAAAAAAGGTTATATAAGACATAAATTGACAAAAGATATACAATTTAAAAACCAATAAAATTTAAATAGTCATTGTTTGTTTCTTTCCACCTTTCCTATACGGGAAATCAGTTTTTCCTTCCGCTGAAGTTCCTAAATTATTTTAGGTAAAAATATTTCAAATATATATTGCAGAGAAATAAATTCTGCATGTTAATCAATAATCACACTTCATTTTGTACGTTTGTTAATCGAGCAAATTGAATTTAAAATTGTATGAGTTACTTTTTTGTATCTGTCAGAAATTATAAAATATAGTGTGCATTAAAATAGTAGTTCTTACTAATTTGTTATTCTTCTTCGTGTGAATGATTAAAATTAACCATTTTCAATACTGATAACTCAATCAGAGCGTTTTGGAGAGGTAAAATATGTGTGAAGTGATAGATACGTTTCGATTTTTTTTCATTTTGCCACGCCTTCCAACTTCCGTTCTCTTGAAGTATGGATATATATATATATATATATATATATATATATATATATATATATATATATATATATATATATATATATATATATATATATACAGGGTGTTTCCTTTAAATCAACCAGCGCTTTTTTGGACGAACTAATGACTTTAGAAAAAAATGTTATATACAAGAAATGATCAAGAATAAGGGGCTAATTTATTAATAATAACAAACCAAAAATTCGACCAGTGGTTCTCAAACGGCAGAACAAAATTATATTTTTTTAAATGGTATCCTATAGAGAGAATTTTTTTCCGATTTCAATCATATAAATATGGTATAGGGTTGTATAACAATTATTTCGAGAAAAATGGTATTGAAAATAATGTTATAATATTACAATAGGCTATGCAATACACAATACGTCTGTTGCCTAGTTACGCTAGTAGTAAACCCATTTTTTATTACATTATTTCTAGTTTTTAATACCATTTTTCTCGAAATAATTGTTATACAACCCTATGCTATATTTATATCATTGAAATCAGAAAACAATATTCTATTTATAGAGCAAAAAATTATATAGGGTGCCATTAAAAAAATATAATTTTGTTCTACCGTTTGAGAACCACTGGTTAAATATTCGGTTTGTTACTATTGATACATTATCCCCTTATTCTTGGTCATCTTTGGTATAAAACATCGTTATGTTGGGACAAGAATGTCGCAAGTGTACTGCATCTATAGTTTAGAAGGTCGATGGTATTTACCAATAGCTTTAATTTTCCCGCTCATGCTTAATTTGAGTAGGCGGTGCTAAAGTACGCGCGAAATTTGAAACGGAGTCTATTGGGTTGCAAAAATGCATGGGAACCGTCGAATAAATCGAAATTACTCGCTTCATTCAGTTAGTGAAAAAAATTACTTATTACTAAAACTTATGATGAAAAGTTGTAATAAAATGCTTTCAATCTTGCCTATTGTGCATTATAAATTAAGTTATTTGTTATTAAAAAATTGTACAAAACGCTTGTCTTTGCTCGGTTCAGAAAGTTAACTGTGGACAACTAAAAAAATGTGTTAAAAGTTTAAAGGATTTTATTCGATTCGAGTTGATCATATTTTAATATGTAATTGTATCTTGCAATTCTTTGCGAAATATTTTTGTCCATATTATGCTGCATTTGTCATATTTTGATTATGTAACTATCGTCAAATTTTTTGATCATATTTTAATATGTTGTAATTGTCATCTTGTAAATATCTTTCCGAAATATTTTTGACCATATTATATTGCATTTTTCATGTAACTATCATAGTCAAATATTTTGATCATATTTTAAAGTGTTGTAATTTGTCATATTTCTATTATGTACCTATCGTTGTCAAATATTTTGAACATATTTTAATGTGTTGTATTGTTCATATTTATTATGTATCTATTATGTGAAATATTTATATGCAATGACAAGGCTAAACATTTTTTGAATTTGTAATACGCTGAATAAATAACTTGTAATTTGTAACAAACTTATGACTGTTATGAGTTATGACGTTGTATTCACTGGTGTTTCGGTGAATATTAATAATAATTCTATGACGTTTATTTTCCTAGTCAATTGTCAATAGGTCCTATTCCTTTTGGTTACGGCAGTGTCCTAAACCGTAGGGCGCGCCCCCTAAGGGGGGGGGGGCGAAATTTTCCAAGGGGAACACGAAACGAAATTAATTATTGCCGGTTCAAAAACTACTGAAATAGGCAGAGTTAGGGGGCCCGAAGAATTTTTGAAGCATGAAAGGGGGCACGAAGAATTTTTGTTGCGTGAAGGGGGCGCGAGGAAAAAAGTTTGGGAAACACTGGATTACGGAATTACATCAAATAAAAGTTTTATAAATAGCAGCAATTAAAAAAATCAAGATGCCTACTTTTAAAACAAAACAATGAAACAATACTAAATTAATCTGAAATAGACATTTTTTACACAAATGTTTTAATTTATTGTGAAATGGATGGTTTTACTGCTGCGGAATACAATTTATAAATAATAAATATATCATCACGGCATATTACCCATTGCAGGGTATGCCAATCTGCTTTGTACGCAGATATCGGTAATGATGATGACATATTCGTACCGTGCGGACGTTTACCATGCGTCACCTCACGGGCACTCATTGATGGCGTGGAGAGTGCACCTCAGGGGTCAATTTTATGCCATTTAAAATTCGAAATATTTGGCGTCGGTCGGGATCGAGTCCGGTTCCCCAGATTCGCGACCAAACACCCAGGCACGCAGCCACGAGACTCCATGAATACAAATTCATAATTCTGATTCGTCGATGTCAGCCTGCATTGGAGCTCAAGGGTTCTTTTTTGTTTTAAAAGTAGGTATCTTGATTTTTTAAATTGCTTTTTATAAAGCTTTCATCCCTTGTAATTCAGTAACCAAAAGGAATAGAACTTATGACATTTTTTATTTATTTATTTATTTATTTAAAAAAAAAATCCTAACAGAACAATTCCACGGGAGGATAGTGTGGTACATATACAAGACAAAAATTTAAACAAATGCAAATAACACAAAATAGATTAAAATAAGATTAGGTTTTCTTCAGTAACCGCGAGAAAGTCGTGTAATTTAAAAGAAAAATATCGATATGAGAAAATTTCGTATTATATAAGTGACACATTCGATAAAGAGGAGAAGAAATTAAAAGGTTAGTGCGACTGAAAGTAAGATAGAATGTGGAAAGGAGTCTGGTAGAGATAGTACGTGAATGGAAGTTAATGAGAGAAAGGCAAAGAGGATCGTCAATACGATTGTTAATTAAATTGTAGAGGTGAAGAATAGAATAGTTTTCCCGGCGTTCATAAAGGCTTCTAAAGTTAAACATGGTGCATAGTTGAGTATAAGGGAAGTGGCGTTCTGGATAGGTACCATATACTTTAAAATAAATAAATTTGAGAAATTTTTTCTGTATCGATTCTAAAAGGTCCTGATGGATTTCGTAAGTAGGGCACCAAATAACATTACAGTACTCAAGCTTTGATCTTACGTACGCATAATAAAGCGAAAAAAATGCTGAAATGTTATGTTAAACCTAACATCCTCAGGGCAGATTTATAGACATCGCGAATATGATTGACAAATGTGAGTTTATGGTCAAATAAAACTCCTAAATCTCTAAAAACCTCTGAGCGATCTAAAAGAAAGTTATTTATTGAATACCCATACTTCAGTGGAGCCAATTTTCTGGAAAAAGATATAACTGTGCATTTACTAAGATTAAGCTGTAAGCTGTTGTTATTACACCACTGAGATAGGTTATCTAAGTCGTTTTGAAGGATATTACAGTCTTGAATAGAAGAGACGTTACAGAAAATTTTTAAATCATCAGCGAATAATAATTTTTCGCAGTGAAGGACATTCGTGATGTCGTTTATAAAAATTAGAAACAATAATGGCCCCAGGTTGGAACCCTGAGGAACGCCCGAAGAAGCAAAGAAAGAATTACCCACAATGATCTCAGGAATACGCAATTAATTTTTTTACACTTGTACATATTTAATTAAATTTATTAGCATTTCTTACTTATCATAGTTGTGCCTCCAGCTACAGCTGCTTTTGTTCCTTGATAAAAATCATCAACAGTTGTCGTGCCCATGAATTCTAATTCGAGATGAGTGTGCGGATCAATTCCGCCAGGGATAACATACTTTCCTCGTGCATCAATAACTCTAGTACCTCCTGGAATTATTAAATTTCGGCCAAGTTGTTTTATTATACCATCTTCAATATAGATATCGCCTTCATTTATTCCATCGTCATTGACAATTTTGCCATTTTTTATTAATAGTCTGTTTTGTGCGCTCTAAAATAAAATTATTAACATGAAAACTATAACTATACATTAGTTTTGTTTTTAAAGAGATAATATTAATTGTAGTAAAGTCTTTACCATTCTGACAGTATTGAAACGGTTTTGTAAGAATTAATGCTTTTACCACACCACAATCAATAAAATAAGAACTAGTACTTTAAGCCCGAAAGTCCTACTGGGTTACGGACAGTGCTGTATTTGAGGGGCGGAGCACCGTTCCAGTATTATTTTTCATAGCAAGAATACGTTTCAAAACTTTACCTCTAAATAAAAATAAAGTATAAATAATTTACTGTAAATTTAAATTATACAAACAATATGTTTTTCTTAAGTTTTACCAGAAAGATCTTACAAATTTTTGTATCAAATAACAGAATTAAAATGATTGTACAATTTTTAAAGTAAAAATTTAGTAACGGTGACATGACAAATTGAGCATTCCGGTACTATTTTGGTTAGAAGTAACCGGTACTTCTTGATTTAGTAATACACCACTACACATATAATATTAATATTTTAGTCTTTTCAATGAAATATAAATTGAAATGTTATAAATCAATAAATTTACCTGCAAATGGATGGGTACTTTCTTTACCGGTGTACTCATTTTTAAATTATACTGCGTTGATGCAATGAAAAAATGATATAAATATTACGTCACTAATTAAAAGGAACAACTGCGTCCAACACACAAATATAAAAATTAACCGTTTGCACCACTGAACCTCCTAAGGTGTTATGAATATTATTACGTAATTGCAAATGTTAATTGTCCTCTCGTCCAATTACACAATTAGTTTGCCTATTAGCCAACGTAATTGTCAAGCCAATAACTTGGGCGACATCCAAATACGGAACAAACGTTAATAAGGAAATATGTTAGTGCTTCGTGGAAAATAAGTAAGTTCACGCCCATGTGCAAAAGTCATTCATCTACTTCTTCCTGTTTCCGTATCCCGAAAAGAGGGAAGTTCAAAATCGGAAGGAGGTCAATGAACTTGCAATTTTATTTTTCATTAAAAAAATATTATTATTATATCATATAAATTAGCTTTCAGCCAGTATTGGCAGATATAATAAATAGATGAAAATAATACTACTGCGGAAAGAGTAATTTGTCGAATATAAAAAGATTATTATCATCAATTACTAAATAAAGACATATCTTTTGAAATGGTAAATAGTAACATTAAAATTTAAAATGTAAATTTGTTTTTGATTAACTGCTTTAGAGAGATAGAGTTCTTTGTGTTCCAGTTTTCAAGTCTGTGCCTTTGTCCCAGATTTGTTTATTTTAATTAAATTAAATCTGCAAATGTTTTTAGTATTATGTGTATAATAAATATTGATTTATTTCTCGCTACATTAGATTCGTGTTCTCTCAGAAAATTATTCGTTGCTTTGTTGTCACATTGTTTGCATTTTGCAGACTTAAATACTCAATTTAATATCAAAGAACACTATTTACAATTTGAAGGATAACAGCCTCGTTTCAAGAGAGATAAGAACTAAATTATAATAAATAAACTATTTAAGTTATATGAATATGAGCACTGTAATAATTCGTATATAATGTTTAAGATTAATATTTCAAAAGAATTTTTTCAAAAATTCGCAAAATTAATTATACTTTACGTGAAGTATACATTTTTAGTATCACTGATTTCAATAAAATCGAATTATAGTATCACAAATATTTAATTAATGTGTTCATTTTTTAGATTAATGGTCGGTTGCACCAATATTTAAATAAGTTAAAAGAAAAATTAAATCAAAAATCAATATTTTTATACGAATAAAATATATTATTGATTTTACTTTAATTTATGTTTAAGCTTAATTCTCAATTAAAATATTGGTGCAACCGGCTATAAATAACACATTACTTGTATTATTTATAAATTTATTTAATTTTTGTATCAGTGGCACTGAAAATGTGTAGGGACTTTACGTAAAGTGTAATAATCCAAATTTAATATTTTGGATAAGAAAGTAAAAATAAAATATACATAAATTAATAATTATTAGTGGAAAAATAGTATATTAAAGAACGTGTTTTATAAGACATGTTTTTTTCGCACGCGTCAAAATTTAGAAAACGAGCGTTAGCGAGTTTTCTAATTGACAAGTGCGAAAGAAAGTCTTATAAAATGAGTTCTTTATACTATTTTTTATATTTTGTGCCTTCTACAATAACATTTACTTACTCAGTTTGTGATTATATTTGTAACCATTTGTACATTTTCATGTAAATAATCTTCCCTAAATAAAAAAAAATAATAATAATTTCGACATTATATTATTAAAATGAATTGTCAATTAACTAAAAATAAATTAGGTAAAAATGGGTTAAAGAAACGTCATCTAGTACCAACCGTCTAAAACAAAAAATTGCGTACCGAAATGAAGGTCATTACGATACGCAATTGCGTATCGTAATGACTTCATTATGAACGCAAAATATAAAAAAATAGTTTAATTATTCATTTGCAAACTATAAGCGATTGAAAATTTATGTGACGTTTGAAGTCCTAAGCAATTTTATTATAAACTTGAAAACAAGACGCGCTCGTGGTGAGATCATGTTACGTCACACGCCATATTCTGAACTTTAAAAATTCATATTTCGCTTATTACCTAAACATTTTAAGTCACGTTTGCACTAAAATTCTTATTCATCTTGTTCTTGCAAAACAAAAAATTGGTATGAAACCCTATAAATTTTGCGAATGGGGTCATTCATCAAAAATATTTAATATTATTATACTTTTCATTCAACATTTTCTTTATAAAAATTCTAAATCTGATATGACGTCATAATTTTGTACACAGCATGGGAAAAGACTACACTATTTGTATAAAACTAGAAACTTATGTGACATGAAATATATACAGGTGTTTCCTTTAAAACAACCAGCGTTTTTTTGGGCGAACTAATGACTTTAGAACAAAATGTTATATACAAGAAATGATCAAGAATAAGGGGCTAATGTATTAATAATAACAAACCGAAAATTCGACCAGTGGTTCTCAAACTGCAGAACAAAATTATATTTTTTTAAATGGTAACCTATATAATTTTTTAGCCCATTAGAGAGAGAATTTTTTTATGATTTCAACGATATAAATATGGTATAGGGTTGTATAACAATTATTTCGAGAAAAATGGTATTAAAAATAATGTTATAATAGGCTATGCAATGCACAGGTACGTCTGTTCCCTAGTTACGCTAGTAGTAAACCCATTTTTTATTACATTATTTCTAGTTTTTAATACCATTTTTCTCGAAATAATTGTTATACAACCCCATGCTATATTTATATCGTTGAAACAGAAAATAATATTCTATTTATAGGGTGTCATTTAAAAAATAATAATTTTGTCCTACCGTTTGAGAACCACTGGTTAAATATTCGGTTTGTTACTATTGATACATTATCCCCTTATTTTTGATCATTTTTGGTATAAAACATTTTTCTCTAAAGTTGTTAGTTCGCCCAAAAAAGCGCTGGTTGTTTTAAAGAAAACATCCTGTATTTATGTAAGTAGTTTTAGGTGTACTTTTAGAAAAAAATAAAATTGGAAAATGTAGTATGACCCCATTAAAAAATATTCTTTTTGATTTGTAGTATCAACCAATAATTTTTTTCTGAAATATTGAAACATCCTGTATAATAAATCACTAAATAAGATAAAATGTTTACAAATTAAGAAGGATTACACTTGATATACAACGTTATATTTAATCTTGTTATTTACATAATAATGATATTAACAAAACTTATTACATTTATTTTTACTATATGTTAAATCTTTTTTGTATTGGAGGCACAATTTCCATTAGGTCATTTTATTTTAAGCACACATAATAGTACATAGCTTTTAATATATGACATACTGGAACTACACAGATTAACTTTTTTACAATTACAATTTACAGTAATAAAATATATTTTAGTTGTTAACTACATATTATAAGTAATATTAAATATTTTTATTTCTTTCAATAAATGTAACCAGTATTAGTATCCACAGTGCAACTTAAAAAAAATAAGTTTTAGTAAATTTTAAAAGTTTTTAATGAAACAAAGGTTCGTACTAAGATAGTAAGTTTAATTGATTTTAATATAAAATAATTTCCAAATATTAATAATAATATTTCAATAATAAAAATCCTAATACTGTAACAATATACTTATTATTGAAATAATTTACAAAGGCAAGTTTTTTTTATACGAGTATAAAATGAATAACATATAATGGTTTTCGAAAGTGAGCTGTAAATAGTGAAATCTAAACATACAGTAACTTTTAATAGTGAATCAAGACTATTTTATTTGAAATGTACCATTTTACGTTACTAAAGTATATGTATATAATTCTATAAAACTATAAATATAAAAATTAAAGCACGGCTGTTGACTGTAATTAAAATTTTATAAGCGTGAAATATGTATAAAAATATATACACATTGTGTTAGCTTGTTATATTAAAACAAAATATTAGTCAAACTGTACATACTTGAACATTAACATGTTATTTTAATACATACAAAATTGTTTAAGACGTAATGAAATAGTTGTACTTATACTGAAATCTCAGTAAATTGTTTGGTAGTGAATGACAATGATAAAAAGACAACAATTATTTGATGAAATACATATATGTACATTAACAAAGATAGTTGGAAGAATACGTAAGATCTTATATTTATTAGTTTTCAACAATTATTAATTTATATAAATATTAATTTACATTCTACATATTACTACTCAAAAAAAAAAATGTACAATGGACCTTTTACATGAAAAGAGAGAGACAAAAATGACATTTATGTAGTGCGCAGTAGGTTGTTTGCGCATTGAGGAGGCCCGTTACATTTCAAATAAAATTACAAATAGCGGAAAGTAAAAACTCTGGCAAAAACTTGACTTTATTAAATAAATTCACACAAAGCGTTTGTGATGAATATTTTAAAACAAGAGGAAGAGATGGGAATCAGAAAAAGTGATTTTTGTTCTACAAGATGCGTAATTAACACCAAATAAAGTGACAGATAATTGCGTAGTTGCCAGATTGATATTAGGAAAGTAATAAGCAAGAATATAATTGTTGTTTTATCTTTTAAATATATATTTTTTCATTATTAATTATTTCTTTATGATCAAAGACAAAATTATTTAAGTTTTTGTATTGTTTAAATAATTTTTTATCGAAAATAAATGCTTATCCTTTTATTTTACTTGACAACATGGTGCCTCCTCATCTTTAGTTCTTAAGAATTTCACTACGTGGCGCATTGAAACATGACGTCAGGGTGCAATAAAAATGTAAAAGGTCCATTTTAGATAAAGAATATTTCATTTGTTATTCATATGTATATTTAGCGATAAAACAATCAGTTTATTTTTCGGGAGAACTAATAACAGCAAAAAAGAGTGTCAGGGTCACGGCAGGGCGATTAAATTTATATTTTTTAAAATAATTTATTTATTTGGCAGAGAATTTCTTTTCTTATTTCATTAATATAAATACGGTATAGAAATGTATAACAATAAAAATAATAATAATGTTTATTTTTTATAGTACGTAAATAGTATCTTTATAACCAATAAATTATTTACATAATTAATTATATTTGTTGCAACTAGTGATGCGCTGCAAAAAAATTCCCGCTGGGAATTTGTTTTTCCCCGGGAATTCCTTCATCCGCAATTTTCGGGAGGAAATTTTGATACTTTTTTTCCCGTAATTTTTTGGAAATATCCCGTGAATATAAGTTTTGCAAATTCCCTGTAAATTTTAAAAGATTTTGGCCTTGATGTTTGGTGTAAATTGTTATAAATAATTATTAAATATGTAACATTGTTCATTTTTTAAATAATTTCAGTGTCCTTCAAAATAAATTATTCTAGTTAATTTTTTTTAAGTACGTATAAGTACTTGTGAAATTTAGTACGATGCTTATGAATTACACATTTGTTTTTATGAATATTGCACCTTTACTTTAAATAAGAAGTATGAAAATATATTGAACATTTAAAATATGGGGGAGTATTCTTTATTAATTCTTAGAGTCGTTCTACTCGTATGTCCGATAGTGCATAAATATATTGATACGAGTATATGTATGTATTTTTTACCATAATTTCACTGATAAATGAAACTAAATAAACCTATAGTTACAATTTTTATTCATATTTGAAATTCTTTGGGAAATTTCCTTGGTAATTCCTCGGGAAATTTCTCAAAAACAACTCCGGGAAATTTTTTGGGAATTTTCCCGTGTCTTTAAATTTCGGGAATTGACCCATCACTAGTTACAACAGCTAAAAATTATTTGATCCTTTAAATTATTATTTTTTTCTGTTTGTCTTTTATATCTGGTAATAATAATCATGAGTACGCTAAGTGTTCTGGGTTCGAATTCCATGAATAATTTTCATAAAATTTTAAATTCGATTTTCTCAGCTATAAAATGTTAAAAATTAAAAGGTGATTATTAAATGGGGTCCTGCACCATAACAAAAAATAATAAAATGTACATTTTATCCTCAAAGTTCTACTCAATAAATAATGATTAAGATAAAAATAGTATATTATGTTATTAGGAGTAGAAAGCGGTCTTTTTGTGTTGAACCCAGCTATTGCGGCCGAGGCTAGGCAAGCTGGGTAAAACACAAAAAGGGCGTTCTACTCCGAAAGACATATACTATTTTTTCTTCAAGTGTTTCAAAGATTTTTTTTGACATTTTTTTGGAATTTTTATTTATAGTGTTTGCAATTTCAACCGAAGCTGGCTGTGTACACTACAAAACAAAAACGATACAAACTGTCAAATAACAATTTTCAATATAATCTGTGTTGCTGTGACAACTGCCGCCGCCAGCCACTAACATTTTTTTACTAGTACAACAATAGCAAAATTTTTGTACTAGTAAGACAATGAACAACTTCTATAGTGTGTGTACAGTAGCATAATATAAATATTATAATACGCTTGAAGAAAAAAAACCTTTTTTTAAATAATTACTTTGCGAGATATTTGAATTTATTTTCAAGGCCACTGTGACGTCACACTGTTGCTATCTTTTTCGCGCGTCCTACTATAGTAACTCATGCGAGAAAGATAGCTATAGGCGATAGGAAATAAGCAATATGACATCTGGTGGTAATTTGAGGAACTATAGTTGACGGGATAATTTATACATGTGACATTTGTTTGACTGTATAAACACAAGTGTTATCTATTATGTTCCTAATATTTGCGTTTATGTATATAATATCTCTTAATATTTCACACGTAATGCATAAATGAAATTAGTAAATGTCATATTATCCCCTTAACATTAGTTCCTTTAAAAGCCATTTTGGCGCTACGATCTTATTTTCCATCGCCTATAGGTTTCGTTAAAAATCAAATGCAGTTAAACTAAAAACAATTATGACTTTTTAATACTACGAATTGCTTCAAAATTAAACTTTTTTAAAATAAAAAAATTGAGTGCAGGATCCCATTTGATGCAGAATTTAATTCTTTGTAATATTTATTTGAAGCATTACTGTTAAAATTAATAGGACACTTTTGCACACACGTTTTTGTTAAAAAGAATTTGATCCGCTTTTCATGTTCCAGTGTATTAAAAAAAACCTAACTCGGAGTAGGCTATGAACCGAAAAACGTATGTCTGATCATTTTTCAGTTCAAAAGTCAAGTTGTCAAAATTGATCTTGAAATGTAATTTAAAGAGAAAAGATAATAAAAAGGAAACAATATTCCCATTCGCCGTTTTCTAACTTAATTCCATTTCTAAAATAATACATACGTTTCTTTATTCATAGCCTGTTTCAAGTTAGGTTTTTTAACATCCTAAGCAACCAAATGACGCGATATCGACGGATATATGACGCAATTTGTAAATGTAATTTAAAGAGAAAAGTTAATAAAAAGGAAATAATATTTCCATTCGCCGTTTTCTAACTTAATTCCATTTCTAAAATAAGACATACGTTTCTTTATTCATAGCCTATTTCAAATTAGGTTTTTTTAACATCCTAAGCAACCAAATGACGCGATATCGACGGATATATGACGCAATTTGTTGACGTCACAAAAACGATTATGCGTGGGTCGAATCGACGTGGTTTAACGACGAAAATTTGACGTCGTTTATAGACGTTCCATAGACGAAGATTACATACGTTACACAATATTCAAGGAAGATTTAGTACATTTTCCAATTTTTTTAAAACTTTTATCATTGCTTTCAGGTTCAAGAAACATAAAGGTAATTATCAAATATACTAAAATAATATTTTTTTTGGTTAAAACAGCTATACATATAATTTACAAATGACTGAGACGGTCGCTCAATGTTTCTATAACGTGAACATTGACAAGTCAATATTAAACGTGTGTCGAACGTTTCTTCAACGTCAAAATAATGACGTCAAGTAACAACGTCGCATCGACCAGAAACGTCGAAAATTTTACGTTAAAAACACGTCGCCTAAACGTCGTCCATCGACACGTCGATGTTGTGTTGCTTGGAATATTGTATAATAATTAATAAAAAAATTCATATACACAACAAACATATTATTTAAATCAGTGCACTTTAAAATGAATCTGTCAAATATTGTTTGACAAAACAGTGTAAGGTTAAATTATTAGTGAAAATATTTTTCAAATAAAAACAGATTAAAAATTTAACTGACATACATTTAATCAATTTTTGTCTTTTGTATTTGGAATTACAAGTTTGACATTAATGAAAGGACTTTTAAGGGCTGCCGTGTATAAAAAATTTAACAAGTTAATTGGTGATTTTTTTGCAAAGTATATCATCTTTGGTATCAAATGAAAGGTTTACTCCGAGCCGAGACTATCTTTTAAATAACTGTTAGAAATAGCACTAGTCGCTGCTTTGAGAGGGCATTTTGGGTCTATGCATGAGAAAGCGAGTGCTGAAGGAAGCCCAAGATTAATATGGAGCAGCAGCATATTATAATTTAAAATTCTATAATATTTGATGTTTTTATGGTGAGCAATTCTTGTTAAAAACATTAATTATGAGAAATTTTATGCAATTATCGTAGTTTTTGAACCGGAAATAATTAATTTCCTTTCGCGCCCCACAGTTTGGGGAACACTGCCCTAGGCAATATTCGGCGTAACTAACTTTTCGCTAGGCCTATATAATAATAAAATATTCCGTGTTCTGTAAAATAAAAGTAGTTTAGCTCAGATATAGAAAATTATGAAAAATATTTTCTTTGTTTATTTATTATTTTTACAGCAAGTGGTTTTATACAGAGTGTTAAAAAAAGGTAAAAGATTTTGAAGGTATACCGTGTGTCTGTCTTAAAGGTGTACATAGGAGATTAACATGGGAAATTAGTTTTTTGCAATTTCCGGCTCGCCTAATTATTTTAAGCAAAAACGCGCCAAACAAAAGTTTTAGGGCATAAAATTCTGCATCAATCAATAAACAGAATTACCTTTACATGCTTTGTAACGACAGAAATTAATTATGAAATTGTCGAAAATTACGTTGAAAATATCGACAGCCATGGAATTGAACAAAAAATAAATAAATGCTTGACGTTTTATGTGTCACAACGTAAGTTAATTTATTTGACGTTTCTGACAATTTCATAAAACGTCAAGCATTTATTTATTTATTTTTTGTTTAATTTCATGGCTGTCGATATATTCAACGTAGTTTTCATATTTAATTTCTGTAGTTACAAAGCATGTAAAAGTAATTCTGTTTATTGATTTAGATGCAGAATTTTATGCCCTAAAACTTTTATTTGACGCGTTTTTGCTTAAAATAATTAGACGAACAGGAAATTGCAAAAAATTGATTTCCCATGTTAATCTCCTATGTACACCTTTAAGACAGACACTCGGTATACATTTCGATGTTAATAAAAATAACTAATTTAATTATTTGCAATTCAACATCAATTACGTAATTAAATAATTCATTATTTTCATTAAAAAAATTGTGTCGGCCAGTGGTACTAAAACTGTTTTAAGAACAATGCTCTTATTTTTGCAAAATTTGAAAACATTCTTTTTGATTGAGAATCAGCACATTGAAATATATATACCCTCAAAAAAATACCCTTTTTGAACATCCTGTATAAACCACATTTTATTCCGAATATTTACTTTTCTTTTAGAAATTAATTAATTGGAAAAAACCTTAACAGGTTTAACAGGCACAACAAATCTTAAAATCCTATAATACTGACATTATATCGTGTGTGGTAAAAAAATATTACATTCAGAAACTAAATGATTTGATCGAATGGAATATAAAATGTATGATCGTGAAAAAAATTAAAAACCAAACCTATTTTTGGAAAATTAAATAGATGTTTGGTTAACATAAAAATATAGAAATTTTTTTCACTTCTTTTTACCGCACGAAAAATATTTAATAAATAAAATTAAATAAACTTCAAATGCATTTTTTTTTTCGTAATATTGGTTGTGTAATATGATATATTGAATGAGATGCAATAAAATCTGTTATACGACAGACATGGTGAATGAAATTTGTACATTTACAAAATTGTATAACTTGTACTTATGGAATATAAAATGAAATTAATTCAACATAATCTAGAATTAAACATTGAAAGAAAAATTAATAATATAAGCACAATATTTACATGCAAATAAAATTGGCATACGAAATACATTTCAACGTTTAAAATTGTCCATAACTTTTGTTTATACAGAAAATCGTAAAATCCATGCGCCATTAAAAAAAAGCTGTGTATATAATAAATAAATTCCGAGCTTGTAAATTCTAATATTAATATAAAAATTGTAAAATGATTTTTCGAAATTCTATACGTAATAATAAATCAATTATTATAAAATATGTTATAAAATTTATTATAGTGAACATGCATTTAAAAAATTCAATTAGTTTTTGTTACTCAATATTTAAAATTTATCCTTAACAATACTATTATTCGGTACTTGTAAACGTGTAATTGTAATTACAAGTACTATGTAATAAGTAATGATATTTAAAATATAAGGAGATAAATAAAGGTTAAAAATGTAATCATGTTAATTTAATGTTAAAACAATTAAATATAAATATTAACATGTTACACGGAATTACATTCGCTTGAACATGAGAAAAATCATTACCATTACATGGTAAATGTAATTAAAATACAAATATCGAATATCTTATTTTACACAATTGATTTATATACATATAAATAAAATTGAAATTAGATTCATAATATTTAGGACGGACTATATTTCTAAATATTGTAAAAATCTGAAAACCAGTAAAATGGCACATTTTTTATATAAAACATAAAAAAGTGGTAATGTTGGTAATGGGGTATTCCGACATTTAAATTTTTTTTTTCATTAGTACATACCAGTAGTACTCTAAATATATAATTTTGAGTAAGAAAATGGATACATCACGTGAGATATGAATTTTTAAAAATTTCATCACAACTCAAATTTTCTTATCAATGGCGCGCTTATGACGTCAAATCGATAGTGACATCTGCAACAAACTTCAGTGTCTAAATCAACATGTTCATGACAGCCATTTTCTTTTTTACACATGGTTTCAGTAGCACCGTGTATTACAGTGTTTGTTTGTGGTAAAAATACGAGTAATATTTCATAATTATGGAACCTGATTATACAAAGACTGATTCTGGTAATTTACCTGGTGTGGATTCTGCCATGGTAAATGATTATTTTCTCTATAACTCACATAGATAGGCGAGTCTTATGGGTGACCTTGAAACCACGTTCTAGTTTTCGTACCGTCCGACGGATGACTCTGAATGTCATGTCTTTTCCCCTTCCAAGCTTGCTTTAATTTCAAATTCATGTTCACGTTGTTGGCCGTTACGTTTCATCGTTCCACTTTGCTTTTGTTGTTCGACCTACAAGTTTTATAGCTTCGTGCACTTTAGTGTTGTTCATTGTTTGTTTTCTTTGTATTTACGATGCCGAGAAAAATAATGAAGTGTTGTGTTGTTTCTTTATATTATATATGTTTGTAAAGGAAAAAAACCAAACATTAAAAGGGAAAAAACGAGTTAATCCAGATACACAAACTCTGGACAAATATCAAAAAATGTGCCATGATATGTTTTGTACACATTTTAAAAAATAAAATTGATATTTTTTTGTATAAAGTGTTTTTTTGTATCGTTTCCTTTTTTTTCTTCCTCTTTTATTTAAATAAATGGCTACTGACCGAGTACCATATGGTCACTTAGTGTTCGTACCTACCACGAGATGGCGTCAGATTACGGTTACAATTAATAACATAGGAGTCGCCTATCTATATAAAGTCGCGTTCTTTTTACCATTTTTTACATGAGATCTCAATTCGTCTCAGCTTACCTCAGTTGTCTCACTAATTTTGACCGTTCTTTTTATCATAACGGAGGTGAGATAAACTGAGACCTAAGTGAGAGAAGTTCCTCCCCCCTTCCCGATTCTTAGTCACCTCTGTAGGTTATGCTTGTTGAGATTTTAATCTTAGATAAATGGTAGGGATGAATGTTTTGCTGTCACGGACTGTCACATGCAATTAGTTTGGTTACTGTAAAGATTATTTGTTTATTCATTTAATAAATATTATTATTTGAAGATTAAATAAATATGAAAAAGACGTAAACTTCATAGAATTGAAAATTGTGTGGAAGTTATAATACCGTACAATTTAAACATTTTCATAGTTTTCGGCGATCTAAAATAACACCTGAAAATATCGTGGAAAAGCTACTGTCAAATTAAAATTGTTTAACTTCCCAACAAAATTTGTTTTTTGTCGTTGTTTTTACTTCATAAAAACCTCAGTTGATCTCAACTCAGTTCATGTCAAACTCATCTCATTTTGAGATGAGATAATGATAAAAAGAACGCGACTATAGTATATTTTTGGTCTGTGAAGTGGACGAAATGTCAAACAAGAAATATACGCGCGTGTTAACTACTGGCACCATCTATGATTCTAAACGTAAATATCTACCGTGAAATGAGCAACAAATTATCAATTCACGTCACAAATTTCAAGGACGTTTCTAGAGCTGTAAAAATTCCAATTTTCTAACATTAAATTATAAATTAAAAGTTTTTATTAAACATGTTTTATTATATTTTCCTACTTTATAAAGATGTAAACTATAGAAAAGTTATTATTTTGCATTATTTCCATATCACCGGAATACCCCATTGTTATTTTTAAAAAAATGTGTAAAAATGTTTTACTAAATATATATTTTTAGTAAGTAAACAATAAAAGTATAAAGTTAAATAATGGAATGTAGATTTAACATTATTTCATTTTTCAAAATTCAACGTTATATTTTTTCTATTCTGTGTAAAGAAACTCTTAATAAAATTCTCAATATGAATTAACAGAAACAATTTTATTCACATATTGATGTTTAAAATGTCATTGCTTAGTTTTAACGTCCGGCAACAGTAACTTGTTCTTGGTGAAGAGTTTTGGTTTAGATGCTAAAGAAAGAGTCGATGGCACTGAGTCACTGTACTCAACATTGTGAGTATGAGAACGACGCAAAACTTTAACATTGAGAGGACTAGATTTATCACGTTCACTAGTCAAAGAACGTTTTGTGCGCTTTAATTTAATGTGTGTGTTAACATTTCGCTTTGAAGTAGATAACTGTAAATCTTCGTTTTCAACTTCATGCCAAGTACTCGTTGTACCAACATTTTTTCCACTACCTTTCTTGCTGGAACTATTTAGACCTTCTGATTCTTTAAGTATACTGGAAGCTGGCGGTGTTGTAACACATTTGCGTGAGTTCTTGGCAATGCATTTGACACGCTGGCTACAACGTCTTGGAGATGTGGTAGTTGGGGATATGTTTAGTGGTGATTTGCCAGATTCGTTTGTACTGCTGTCCTTATCTGGTTGGTTCAGGATCATTCCATTTCTGTCAACAGAATGAGCTTGTATCTTAATATCTGGCAATTTGATTTTACTTTTGATTAGTCATCTGAGATATGAAGTCTTGTAGGCACATGCAACGGTTGTCCTAGCATTGTACAACAAACAATGTAATGGCAAACTACAATAATTGTACGAGAACTACGTTCGTAGTTCATAAATAGCATTTTGGACGTTCTGTTAACCCTTTGACGGTCTAACACTTGCAATTCTTAATTATATAGTTACCAATATTGTACGTCAATATTACAGGTATAGCGTATAGGTTTAAACTGACTGCTGCACTGCTGGTGTACCACCTTACCAACCATCAAAGTGTTAACGGACACGTGCTCCTGTACAACAAAACAGAAAGTAACGAAATCACGTCACAAGACACCAGTTACCAGAAAAAACTAAACTAATTTACGAGGAAGGTACCCAAAAATAAGAAGAAATA
This sequence comes from Harpalus rubripes, assembly GCA_963082715.1. Classification (NCBI taxonomy): domain Eukaryota; kingdom Metazoa; phylum Arthropoda; class Insecta; order Coleoptera; family Carabidae; genus Harpalus; species Harpalus rubripes. The sequence goes on along the minus strand of OY720458.1, from coordinate 53,144,055 downwards.
TTTTCTGGCGTGAGGTAGGTCTGTAGTTCCGACTTCTCCCGCTAGGTATCTTTACTAGACACCCTTTTTTATTGGGCACGGAAGATCACGTGACCTATCATCTGTTTTGTCCCTTCCTCACTTCAGACTCGATCTTCAGCTCTGTCCCATGCTAACTTCAGACTGTACTTTTGACGCAGTGCGCATGCGTCAGTTTGAATAGCTGTTCTATTTTTTTAGCGGTAAATTTTAAGAATGAGTTTGCGCAAGCGTGAAATTTGTTGCTATTTTGTTATTTGGCGGTTCTTGTGCATATAGCGATTGATTGTGTTATTGTTATTCATTGTAGTTTTATTATTTGTTTCTTTTTGTTATCTTGTTTGTTGTTATTTCTTTTATGGTTATTTTCTGTTGTTTGTGAGTGTTGTCATTTTTTTTCAAACGATGCCAGTGCGTTGTTGGATGCAAGTTTGTCGTCGGACTATAATATAAAACTGTTTGCTATCCCATCAAGCACCGATTATCGAGGTAATATTTAAAACCTAATCATATTTGAACATAAGTAACAAGTGACCATTTGTATAGGTAGGGTAGGTAGGTTACATGTAAAAAACAAGAGACAACATCTGTGGCTCGTGGCCATTTATGTTTATGAGAATATCACTTGCTGAAATATTATCGATTACTCAAATTTGATAGTAGGACGTTGACGAAGCCCTATATTTATAAATTGTCAATTAATGTTGGTAATATTTGCTTTTTATGCAAGAATGAAAATGAAGAGCATCCTGATCGTAATACTTATGAATATACATATGATCACATTGTTATCTTTCATTATATTATATTATTGAAGAATTCAATAAAAACCTATTTGATTCTTATTGTCATTTTATTCTCATTTGATATCTTGCTAAAAATGTGACAGCTATTCAAACTGACGCATGCGCACTGCGTCGAAAGTACAGTCAAGTTAGCATGGGACAGAGCTGACGATCGAGGCTGAAGTGAGAAAGGGACAAAACATATGATAGGTCACGTGATCTTCCGTGCCCTATTCATTTGTTTAATATACAGAATGTTATGTAAGTAATGTGCCATACGTTAATAATAAACAAGGTTGCAATGTATCGTAATCTGCAATAATTACTTTTCTAATATGCTAGTTGCGGTCGTAAAAGCACTTCAAGATGGACCAATAACAAGTATTTATTGGAATAAAAAATTATTTAAAAATCACAATAATGGAATTAGATTAGTGAAGGATCTTGTGTTTCTTTTGATGAACCCTAACACTTTTAAAGAAGAGGAGACAATGTTAATGTTAGTTATATGTAGATAGAATGTTAAATTTTACATCGAATGTTACACCCAAATCTTTAACCGTCATCTAAAAGCATAAACGTATGGATGCTCGTTATTTAATTCTAACCGTAGTAACACGTTCTAGGCTAATGTTGTCTATTGAATAAAGAAAAATAAAAGGTGTTTTCCTGCAACAAGAGATCGTTTTACATTTAGTCACATTAAGGAATAGCTTATTTGAAATAAACCAATTATTTATGTTATTTAAATCGTCCTGCAGACAAACAATCGGAGAGATTGAATACAGACCAGAATATTTTCAAATCATCGGCAAAGCCCATTGCTGGGTGTGCCAATCTGCTTTGAACATAGATATCGGTAATGATGAAATATTTGCACCATGCGCGCTTAATGAAAATTAGAAAAGCAATGGAGCAATATTGGAGCCTTGGGGTACACCTGAAGTGACAAAAATAGGGTTAGAGTTATGTCCCATATAGTTAACACAAAACAACCTATTATCTAAATAAGATGACATGAGGCGTTTTAAGAAAGATGCAAATTCAAAGGCGTCGAGTTTATGAATAATAATACTATGATTTATACAATCGTACGCCTTGGAAAACTCAGTGTAGACATCAATTTGTTTGGATTTGTTGCCCAAGCGTCATCCTTGGGGAAACATCTTAAGCGGTCAGTGTGATTTTTTTTCGTTTGACTGGTCGGCGATTTTGAAATGGCGTTATTTTTGGGTACCCCCTCATATATAATAGAAATACAAGCGACTAACCTTTTGTTAACAACACGTCCAGTCGTAGAAGACTCTTTACTTGTAACAGGACTCACTTTAAATGAATTAAATCGCTGAGTACTCTCACTTCTTGACTGTTGTGCCCGTATTCGTGTATGCAACTTATTACCTTCGTGTCTAGCAGTAATAAAATAATTAAAATTATTCAAACGATGGATATTAAATTTGTAGAACTTACAATAATGTTCCAATAAGAACAGGCCTTGTTAATCTTCGTTGTGCCTTTATTTTGTTCAATTTATCACCTTGTGTCATAGGAGAATTTTTCATTTCTGCGCCACTCTTCACATTTACAATGTCTTCTTCCATGTCACATAAACGCATTGTGTCGACTTTATGAGAAATTCGACTAACGTTATCATTTTGCTTGGGATTTTGTACAAGAGGGGGTTTTTCTACGCTGTATATACCATGGGTATGTTTGATAGAACCCACAATACCCTTCTTTTTCCGGTGTAAATCTCCCTCTTTCCACATTTGCAATTGTTTGCTTTAATAAAAATTACATTATGTGATATAATTAGTAACTATTATGATATTAGAGATTTAACAACGTCAAAATAAATAGCGTGAACGTTAATACTCAGTACACATTAAGAACAAGCTGGCTGCGTTATCATTCGGTTCTCCTAACCACGCTACGCCTCCAAGGAAATGTTCAGAGGCGTGCATAATATTAATTTTCCTCTATTAATATATTTTTGTTAATACAAATAATTAATGAAAAATTCCTACAACATAATATTTTTAAATTTACAACCAAACATAAACATGACATCTGGTGGTATTTTGAGGAACCATAGTTGACGGGATAATTTATATATGTGACATTTCTTTGACTGTATAAACACAAGTGTTGTCTATTATGTTCCTAATATTTGCGTTTAGGTATATAATATCTCTAAATATTTCACACGTAATGCATAATAGTATATTAAAGAACGTGTTTTATAAGACATGTTTTTTTCGCACGCGTCAAAATTTAGAAAACGAGCGTTAGCGAGTTTTCTAATTGACAAGTGCGAAAGAAAGTCTTATAAAATGAGTTCTTTATACTATTTTTTATATTTTGCGCCTTCTACAATAACACTTACTTACTCAATATGTGATTATATTTGTAACCATTTGTACATTTTCATGTAAATAATCTTCCCTAAATAAAAAAAAAATATATATTTTCGACATTATATTATTAAAATGAATTATCAATTAACTAAAAATAAATTAGGTAAAAATGGGTTAAAGAAACGTCATCTAATACAACCGTCAAAAACAAAAAATTGCGTATCGAAATGAAGGTCATTATGATACGCAATTGCGTATCGTAATGACTTCATTATAAACGCAAAATATAAAAATGAAATTAGTAAATGTCAAATTATCCCGTTAACATTAGTTCCTTTAAAAGCCATTTTGGCGCTGCGATCTTATTTTCCATCGCGTATACTTTATATCTGATGTTAAAGCAGACGTAACCTAACTTTTAGAGAAAGACAGTTGCAACATTTTAGTTACATTTTATTTTGTGAAACTACATATATGAAGAGGTTTCAAGACTACAATATTTATATTTTAACTGTTTGTGTGACAATTTAGACATCGTTGAAATATTTTTCACTTTCTAAAGGCGTGTGTCCACGATCCTAGAAATCGATCCAAGTTTTCGGATATAGTCCGCAATTCGATAACTCGGATCGTGGACACTACCAACTCGGACGCAAAAATCGAATAGAACTAGAATGGAAAAATGCGTTCTGTCCCATTTTTTCGTACAAGTTGCTAATTTCATTTAACTGTTACCAATTTAAAATCTTGACGTTTGATAAGCTTGAAAATGATAAGGTTATAAAATATTACATAATTCTACTCATTTTTAATATTGATTATAAATAATTACTTATAAATAAATTAATATATTCGTTGTAAAATTTAATTTACTTACTGCCGGGATAATTTTTATTTTTATTAGTTTATAGTATTGGTAGAAATGGTTGAAACTAACTTCATAAATTCGACCAACCTGACATCTGTAGTCATACAAGTTCAATGTTTATGATCAAAAAATGTGATCGAGAATTCGGAACAATTTCTAGCATCGTGGACACAGGCCTTAACTCAGTAATCTAATCTAATTCGTCTCACATTTTCTTTATTTGGCAAATAAAATGACGTGTACAGTTTGTGAAAACATATGAGGGAGTTACTGTAACTTCTAAATTGAAAGAACGTAAACCTTAACGTTATATAGAAAACACCTTATATTAAAAATAAGAGACTTTTAATTTCAATGTTTACCGCATTTAATTACAGTATTCACGATAACGTTAACGCTAAAAACAACTCAAGCGAAGTTACAGCCGCACTTTTCACCGAAACATAACCTCAACAAATACAGAACGCGTGACGTTAAACGCTCGCTATCCCATCGCACATGTGTCTCCTTATTTATTTAACGTGAACCTTATTAGAAGGTATGCGCGCTGCCACGTGACTAACGTGGTTATTTTTGCGTTGAAGCTGCTTTCTTCACGCTATCTATTTTGACGTTATGTGAAAACTCTTTATTAACACTACCTTTCCAACCAGTTCTGTTGATGACCAATAATCGAACCCGGTCTACACATACGGATCCAAGCAATCACTTCGTGAGCGCTCATTTCATAGTGTTTCATAATATAACATCCGATAAGAGATCCTGTCCGTCCCAAACCAGCTACAACATAATAAAAAACTAAGTTTTTACGAAATGCAATATTCTTATAAGAACGGTTAAAATTAAACAAAACTTTAGATATATGTAGTAAAAGTACCGATCCATGGTGAGTAAGATTTTCATGAGATTTGTTATTTTTGAACTTCACGTGACGGGAAAATAATGTTTAACATAGGAAATTAGTTTTTCTTTACGTAAAAATTATTTAATTCAACATGAGAATCTCGGGAACCATAAATGATACGAGGTCGCTTAGACAAAATTTGTATTAGTAAGCCATTTAGTCATATACTTTTTCCCTGAAAAAGAAATGAAAATGAGGAAAATATACCACAGGGTAAAGTTTTTCAGAAAGGTTACTTAACCGATATTTATCTATCTGGGTGCCCAGGATCACTTGTCCAACATCGATTTTTGCAGATTTTACTTCCAGTCTTTCCCAACTAGATTAGATTTTATTGACTATATATCACTGGTCATTGCACTGATTATAGTATGTCAAAACATACATGTAATAATATAAAATACAAATTTGTATAGTGACCGCCATCAATTCCAAGATTTTTATATTCTTCCAGTTGTAGCAAATATGTAAACTTTCTTTCATCATGTAGCTTTTATTGTTTCATCTAGTAATAGTAAGAATAAAAAGGATTTAATTTGCTATTTTTACAAATTAATCATGTTTCAACAGCGACCTGGTGTGAAATATATTAAATGATTATAAATCACATTTTAACAAATATTTTTAATATTTTACATTGTTGTAAAACAAGTTATTTCAAAGAGAAAAATATCAATCAAAATAAATTTTTCCTCCATTTTATGAAATATATAAATACTAAATAAAATAAATATATAATCACGGCATATTAGCCATTTCTGGGTGTGCCAATATGTTGTGTACATAGATATCGGTAATGATGATAAATTCAAAATAAGTTTGGCGTCGGTCGGAATCAAACCCGGGTCACCAGGTTCGATACCATACACACAAGCATATGCCCATAAAACCCCATAAATATAATAAGTATTGTAAGAAATAAATCCGTAAAACCAAAAAAAAATGTTTAAACTGAGACATTCTTAAAAGAATCATAAAACCTTAGAAAAAAGTTTCCATTGTTTTACCTCCAGTATTTCATAATATTTTTTGGTTAAATGGGGTCCTCCACTATAATTTTTTTTATATTAAATGAAAGTTCGTTTAATTTTGAAGCAATTCGTAGTATTAAAAAGTCATAATTGTTTTTAGTTTAACTGCATTTGATTTTTAGCGATACCTATTGCTATCTTTCTTGCATCAGTTTGTATAGTAGGTTGCGCGAGAAAGATAGCAATAGTATGACGTTACAGTGACTAATAAAAATTTCAAATATCTCGCTAAGTAATTATTTAATTTTTTTTCTTTATCAATAAGTAATATTTTAAGTATAAAGTGCACATTTTATTATTTTTTTGTTATCGCGAAGGACCCCATTATATATGTACTAGTTTTTATAAACTTTTTTATTCGAGATAATATGGCGTTGTTTTAACTAAGCGGACATTAAAACAGTTTAACTATTTTTATTGATGGCAGTTTTTAACGTTTGCGAAAAAAAAAACAAGGGAGCAAAGTTATATAAATTTTTAGAAAAAATTATTACGAAATATATAAACCACTTGACAAGTAGTGGGCAACATAGCTCACGCACGACCCAAAGACCCCGGGTTCGAATCCCAGGTAAGGTATGGTTATTTGTCTTTATCATCTCATCTCCATCAATGCAATGTAGAAAATGGAGTTACAAAAATGCTAGCGAAATCTGTTTCAACCCCATAATAATAGGCAGATCTGTTCGATGACGTCACAGATATATCAGATCCATCAGATTATCGAAGCTTTTACGAACGCGTCAGATCTAACTTATTAAAATGGATAAGAAAATAGCGCTTGTTTATGTAGCTGTACATAATTTTATATACGACGACTCAAGTGAGATTGAAAAGCCACTTGAATCATTTGTTCAGATTATTTCAATCAGAAATTGTTTCATGTGGTCATTTAATTGTTCGACACAACTCACAAAGTTCGAACTGCCATATTTTCTTTAGAACTTGTTATTAGTGTTGCAATGTTTATAATCAGAAACATTTAAATAAATACATTTTTTGAAACACAAATTTTTACAATTTTAAATTTGCGCGCGCATCTGTACTAACCCTGCTCATGGATCAAGGTTGAAAATTTTAGATTGGATCGCTCGGTCTGACTGATCAAATTGAGTTTACGAACGCGTCAGATCAAACGACCACAAATATTCTACACAAAACATGCCCTATACCTCACTATTGTTTGTTATGTTCTCGGCTGGACAGAAAGAGACAACTAGAGATAGAGATATATAAAGTCTACTCTAAAGTTTGTCGACAGATGTCTCTACGTCTTTATAATGTATTTGTGACATTTTGTTCCTTTGTTTTGAAGTCGTTCGGGCATCGATTTCAAATTCTGTCAGAATGCTCCAGACCAGTAGAATTTGAGGTCTATCCGGAGAAAGAATTGGGAAAATCTCAATTATGTCAGATTTCAAATTTGAAATCTATCCTGAGAAAGAATTGGAAGAATCGCAATTCTGTCAGATTTCAAATTCTACTGGTCTGGAGCAGTAGAATTCGTAGTGGGGAAAACCTAATTCCAACAGAATTTGAAATCAGACAGAATTTAAAGTTACAAAATCGAGGCCCAGTTTTGTTTGTTCCAAGTTTTACAGTTTCATTATTCTCTATAAATCTGCCTTTTTCAAGTGAGTTTTGGAATAAAATGTGCGTAATTCTAAAAACTCTTATTAATTAATAAACAATTAATTAATACTACCATGAGAAATTTACCTACGGGAATTTTGGACTGTATTCATAACTATATCCTGGACTAGGATCCATTAAATAATCATGGCATTCAATTGATCAATTTAATTTTAGACATTTATTTCAAAATTCGGATCCACAAAAATAAATTTAAAAAAAAACTATAAGCATGTACACAAAAACAATATTGTTTAAAAATCAATAAAATAAATATATCATTATTGCTGGCGTGGAGAGTGCACCACAGGGGTCAATTTTACGCCATTTAATATTCGAAATATTTGGCGTCGGTCGGAATCGAATCCGGTTCCCCAAATTCGCGAGCTGACACTCAAGCACGCGACCCCATAAAAGTCAATAGAATAATATAAATAATTATATACAATTCTTTTTATTTTTTCCTAATACTAATATCAATTTGTTTCATACATTTGATAATTGCTTTTCGTTAATAATAATTCAAATGTTTCAAATATAGCACAGTCCATGTTAATAGAACAAGCAGTGACATCTAGTGAGGAGACTTTACATATCTTATCCTTTTGTCTGTTTCTGTCCAGCCGAAAACAAAACAAATGCTTTGAAGTTATATCTAGTGTATTTGTGATCGTTGGATCAATCCGATAGACTTTACCAAAAAGCCTAATATCACCGGTTAAATATAAAAATGTTATAAAAACCGTGGAACAATAAAAAATATCTCCCATCAAATATGGTGACATTTATACATTTGTTGGCATTACCGTATTGCGCGCAAAACTATATTAAAATATGGAAACAAAATTATAAAACATACCTTTACAATGAACAGCTACAGCGCCATCTGTATTTTCACAAATACTTATAAACTGTTGCAAAATCGCATCACTAGGTGTGCTACCGTCAGTAAAAAATAAATCTTTATGATCGAAACCAGCATTCACAAAACGATTGGAATCATAAATCTTTTTATTTAGCCGTATGATTGTTGTTACGTTATGTCTTCTAAAATATGAGAAGTATGCTTCGGGAGCATGGAGAGGATAACCATTCTCCAATTTAGATTTGTTATGTGGACCGCAAAATGCTATAAATTTGTTTGGTACAATCCAATTTAGATCCCCATTTTCAACTCTTTCGTAATGCTCATATTCAACAAAATCGAAATCATTAAAATCAAAGAATCTCAAATTTAAAGCTTTGTGAATGGCGTCTAAACAATCCATAAGAGATATCTGATACGTGGATATACCATATGATGCATCTCTGAACATAATAAATGGGTGATTGTTTGATTCTGTAAGAGTTCTGTAGGCCTGATCGGGAGTAAAGTTCAGGTATATGATCTAAAATAAGTGATCATAATAATTTTCATTTACAATGTGTTTAAAATATAAAAAAACTTACCGAATAACAAGCTATTAAACAAGCTGCATTCAGTCGTTTACAAGGATCGACTGTGGTATAATGAACAATCTTTTTCTTTGAGAGGGCCACTGATTTCAATTTTTTGTTTAATTTCATGCAATAATGGTACACCATAGCAATATTGAGTGGGCCAAAATCCCCATAGAAATTTTCATATACTAACTCTGTGTCTATATTAAAATAATGAGTGTTTATAGTAGACTTCGGTTTATCTAGTGTTCGCAGTGTTATGAAATATAAACGACCTGTGAAAAAGATTATTAAAATCTTGCAACATACTTTACAATATATTACTAACCTTTAATAAATTCTGATGCACAAACTAAAACATCCGCAGCTGCCATATCCTCCATCGTGATAAATATATTTTAACTTTTTGATTATGTATTTTATTAACATATATTTGTTTATTCGAATTATGTGATGAAAACAGTCAAATACATCATAATAATAAATGTTACCACGATATATACATTGTTTTGGTGTAAAATTTATCGCGCATTTATTAAAACATATTTTTATTTGTAAATGATATAAGCATATATGTATATTTCAACCTACATGCCACACTCACGCAATTTTACATAGGTGTTGTTTTCTAATACGTAGGTGAATATGGATTACATATTCACTAATAAAAAAACATAAACGATTACATAAATATTGACACTTAATAAACCGGGTAGAAAGTAGTCAAAGTTAACGGTTAACAGAAGTTAGATGCTCAATATTCACAAACCATACTTTTTAAATTATTTAAGTATATAGTTATAAAAATATAATATGTTATTTTTAATATGTTATATACTTTTCTTTAATTTACATTTCTGTACTTTTATGATAATGTTTATATATTTTATATACAACAAATTAATCAAGAATCACAAATTGAGAATATGACTACAACACAAATCTCTTCTTCTTCTTAGCATTTCATAAAAAAGAGTTGCCAGTACACCCAATAGAAATGAAATGGTTAAAAGTATGAATTCAAATCATTTTAAGCCATTTTCTAACACATATATTAATCTTTAATTCTTAAATGTACTCTTTCATTTGTATAGCTTTTAAAATTTCCGACTTTTAACGAAGTTAACGAACATTGAATTGATTAATTTTATTTGATTTCACAAGATGTCTCTTTGGTTAATAAATTGTTATCATTTGAACTCAATAGATGCTTCTAGTTACGTATTGGGAGGAAAACTGAGTCGTGAAGCTGTTTTGCTGCTTTTACAAAAATGGCAAGATTTACTTTATTTTTATAAGTATTTACTGCAAACTAAGTTTAATATTTTGTATGTTTAATTTAGATTATGATATCTGTAGTACGTGAGCAATAAAATTCATTTATTAATGACATATTTGATTGCAAATATAAAATATTTATGATGCTCTCATCTGACACTACAGCACAGCTAGCATTCGAAGTATAATAATCTGTGCTACCATCTCGTGATAGGATTCGAAACACACTTGACAATTCTCATTCTTAATTTTTTTGTTTGTGTTACGATTTGTGTCAAATAAAAGGTCTTATGTTTTTATGAATCATGTGTGTTGATATTTAGAAAGGTAATGTCACAGCCTCTGTTATATAAATTTAAATGAAATTGTAATTTTAAACTCTATTCTTTTGTGAAAATATATATTCTAACCATAATAGCTTACTATGAATAATTAATGTCAAAATGTTCATATGTGTCTTTTTGTGGAATGAAATTATTAAAAATGTTCAATTTACAAAATATTAATCATACAAATCAGGGATCGGAAACCGCAGAAAAATGGGTTCGGGTTTAGGAAAATATTTTTAGGGGGTTCGGTACCGGTCCAGAGTTCTGGTTCGAAAAATTATTTTTCTAACGAACAAACGCGGACTTACATAGGATATACAACATCGTAATAAAAATAATGAAAATGTAGGTTTTGTTAAAGGCAATTATTCCATTACAAAACTAATTGCCTGCAACTATGTAAGTATTGACAAATGTTGGTTCCGTGAACCCTGTTTTTTGAACCCTAAATTAGTGGGCTCACTTCCGGTTCTAGTTCTAAAAAAAAGTGGATTCAGAACGGTTTCCGGTCCCTAATACAAATGATATAGGCAATTTTAAATGCTTAAGACTAACTGAAGACTTGAAATAAATAATGATGTAAGTGCTATTTTAGAAATAATAATTCAATTCCTATATAAAATAATATAAACCTGTCATCTTTGAACATCTATAACAACGATGTTTTGTAAGGTCTAAGCTCGAATACTGCCTCATTGTCTGGAACCCAATATATGATAACTTTAGTAAGCGAATTGAGTGGGTACAGCGGAAGTTTGTCAGATACTGCACACGTAAAATTTCACCTTCATTTAATCCTTTAACATACAGTTATTCTGCTGCTATACATACATTTGACATGTATACACTTGAGGACAGACGTAGGATATATTCATGCCTATACCTTTATAAACTACTAAATAATCAGGTTGATGATAATTTCGCTTTAAGTCAAATTAATTTTTCCGTACCACGTTTGCTTTCCCGTTCCAGTAATACTTTTTACATTCCTGTTGTACGTAACAATTATGAATTAAAAAACCCTATTAGAAGACTATGTGTTATCTATAATGAAATTGAAAACAAATGTTTTAGTGAACTAGACATTTTCTATCATACATTTACTCAATTTAGAACTGTTCTCTACAATGAGTTAAAGTAAGTGACACATTAGTTCACTTATTTTTTCTTATATTTGTAAACTTCATATATTTTTATATTTGTACACTTCTGTATTTTTTATTCTCTGTATTTCCATACTCTGTCTATTCTTGCCTGTTTATTTTGTATATATTGTTGCCTCTCCCATGTTTTTGGGATACTCACGTATCCTGTTTTGGGAGAGAATAAATAAACGATAAAAAATCGAATTTGGATTTCGATTTTTATTTATATTATAAGGCAAGGTACTTAAATTATTATTCCTGTAAAAAAAACAATTTTTTCAAAAATGGCACATCAATATTTATTTCAAGTCTTCAACTATAATATGGCAATACACATTCATATTATTATTTCTTCTATTCAAATGTATATTTGTGTGTTTTATTAAATAATATGGCGAGAAACAATTATTTTCACGTGAATGCATAACAAAACTGAAAATTAATTTACATAATCATTAATGTATTACTTTAATAAAAAAATAATACATTTCAGATAAATACATTTCTGTAAAGATGCAAGTACTATATGAAGTTCCGGTAATCCCCAACAACCTACGGCATGAAGAAACGATAATTCAAATAGCAGATGTTTTAAATTATATCTGTAATGTCTTCGATGATATTGTTACAAAAGTTAATTCACGTATAAGTAACAACACAGCTCATTTATCTGAATTATCTAAAAGAGTTGAGAAATCTACTGAAAAAATAGCTAAATTTACTGGTACTAAAAAAGCTACACAGGTATTTTCTAGCACCAAGTATCCAGCAACTGAAACTCATGAAACTTATAAATCACTGTTGTGGGATACATCGAGTAAACCCGTTCCGTTTAGGAAGACTAAAATGAAATATAATTATATTAGTATCACAGATCATCCTTTAGAAAAGTTACAATTTTATCACGTTAAAAATAATAATAAATACAAAAAGAATAAATATATTAAAAATGAAGAAGGATTAGGTACTTTTCCTTGTGATATTGAATCAATTAATGAGCTATTATTATTTAATACTAGTAAAAATCCATATAAAAATTATGTAATGTCTGATCCTTTGCAAATGATATTGCATATTCGAGAAACAGTTGATACAAGTGCCCCAGGACCAGATGCAGCTCCATTGTCTATTTCTCAACGTGCTGCTTTAAATCGGTCTGTTGGAGAAAATTACTTTTATTCACCTGGATTAGGAAATGTACCAACAATAGATGTGCCATTAGATCTTCCGGATCTACCTGGAGTAGCTGATGATTTGCGATATTTAATGGAATCAGATCCCGCTATAGCACCATCTGTGACGACTACGCCAATAGTACCAGATTTACCGTCCATTGTGCAATCTCCAAGTGAGATTTTAGTTGATATAAATGAAACTTCTGCAACAGATACGTTGCCATTACCACCACTTCCGTCTCCGGTTGTATCAAGTCCAGTTGAAGTTCAAGAAGTAATTGTTACTGATATAAAACCAGAAGTAATTGCGCCAGTTAACATTATGAAGGAAATTCATGAAAAACCAAAACTCAAAAAAATTGAAGAAACAACTGCACAAAACTCTTTGCCAGCTCCAGTAGTTGAAGATGCTCATGCTAGTTTAATGGCTGCAATACGAAAAGCCGGAGGAATGAAAAATGCTAATTTACGTACTACTGACACAAAAAAAGAACAAAAATCAGCGACGGTACGATAAATATTTTAAAGGCTGATTCTAGCCTCCCGGCGCCGGTATTCGTATTAATCCCGGTTTTGTAATGACGTCACATAATAGTCGTAGCCAGATTGTCAAATCTTCGTTGACTTAGCGATGATTTAAAAACTGGATAGTCGTGTCGACTTAGTTTGCATAGCTAAACGAGCTACCTCAAATAATGTGTATATTATTAAACATACAAAAAATACTATAAGACAATCTTAATATAAGGCCAAGGGGGACATCCGATTAGAGATTTTTTTTAAACCAGTGGTTCTCAAGTAACAACACAAAGTTATATTTTTTAAATGGGGCGGTATATATATATATATATATATATATATATTTAGGTCCATTGATATAGTATTTTTTATGAATTGAACCATGTAAACATATTTGAATTTTAAATAAATTTGATTTTTATAGTTATTTTTCAGTAGGCTATGATGAAAAACAAGAACTGTTATTTGTCAATTTGACTTATTTAGAATTGAAATCAAATAGAACACTATTTATAAAGTTATTAAAAAATATTTATGTTTCGTTTTAATTTAAGCTCAATTGTTTTTCATAGCCTACTGAAAAATAACTAAAAACAAATTTATTTAAATTTTTCTCAATATTGTTATGTAAGGATATAAAACAATTACATGCTTAAATTCAGAAAAAAATACTCTATCGAATGGGTCTAAAAATATATACAGGTGTTTCACGAAAACCGACCACCGTCATTATTTTCTTTATTATTATAGTTACAAAAAAATACTATAGAGCAAAGTTGTAGGAGACCAAGGGGGACATCCCATGGGAGATGAAAATATTTTTTTAAACCAGTGTTTCTCAAGTTATAACACAAAGTTATATTTTTTCAAATGGTATCCTACATATTTTTTATTCCTATTCGATAGCGTATTTTTTTTTGAATTCAACCATGTGTTAGTTTTATATCCTTACATAATAAAAATATTGAAAAAAATGAGATTGAAATTTAACAAAAAAAATATTTTTAATATTTATGTACAGTAGGCTATGGATGAAAAACAAGAGTGAAAAAAATTAAATTAAAAAATTAATAATTGTTAATTACTTTTCATAAGTAATTATTATTATTTGACAACAGCAGCAGCTACATTTTGTTCTTTTATTATTCATTTTTTTCGATATTTTTATTATGTAAGGATATAAAACTAATACATGGTTGAATTCAGAAAAAAATACGCTATCGAATAGGAATAAAAAAATGTAGGATCCCATTTGAAAAAATATAACTTTGTGTTATAACTTGAGAACCACTGGTTTAAAAAAATATTTTTATCTCTCATGGGATGTGCCCCTTGGTCTCCTACAACTTTGTTCTATAGTATTTTTTTATAACTATAATAATAAAGAAAATAATGACGGTGGTTGGTTTTCGTAAAACACCCTGTATACAGGTGTAACACCAAAATCAACCACCGCATTATTTTCTTTATTATTATAGTTATAAAAAAATACTATAAAACAAAGTTGTAGGACACCAACGAGGACATCCCATTATACAAGAAAATATTTTTTTAAACCAGTGGTTCTCAAGTTACTTCACAGAGTTATATTTTTTTAAAAGCGACTATACTATTTTTTTATATCTATTCGATAGCGTATTTTTTTCTGAATTCCACCATTTATTAGTTTTATATCCTTACATAACGAAAATATTGAGAAAAATCCAATTGAAATTTAAATAATTTTTGATGTTTTTAGTTATTTTTCAGTAGGCTATGTATGAAAAACAAAACTGTAAGGATAGAAAACTAAAACATGGTTGAAGTCAAAAAAAAAATACGCTATCGAATAGGCATAAAAAATATCTATTATTATTTGAGGTAGCTCGTTTAGCTGTTACATTCTGTACTTCTCTAAATATAACAACAATAACCTAACGCACAAAATTCGCCCAGAGTTTTTCAAGAGTGACTTTTGTGCGTTAGGTGAGTTTATTGTTATTATATTTAGAGAAATATGTAAGCTATTCGTCGTTTAATAAAACGTCTAGCCATACTTACAAAACCGAGATTAATACAGATATCGGCACCGGGAATCTAGACAGCCTATTTAATTTAGTAAATAGCTAATAAATTGTTTATTTGCAGAGTGGTAACAACTTGATGGCTGATTTAAACGCTAAACTAGCTTTAAGGCGAAAAGGAATTTCAGGAACAAAAATAAGTGATGGCTCTGAAATGAATTCTGCACTTAGTCGAGTTTCCGCGATGATTCCCCCTCCTCCGCCACCCGGAAGCGAACCGAACGAGTCCACCAATACTGAGGATGACGACTGGGATTGATAATATTCCTATATTGTTTATGTATCTGTTAATTCTAAATAATATGTAATTAAATTGATTTTTAAAATAATAATGTGTATCGTTATTGCGATCGATAGAGTGTAGTGGTGGGGTGGGGGTGCATAGAGTAAGATGACATTTATTGACCGGACATGGTTTGCGCAAATAACTAGCGCACAGCAGCATTTACTGATAATCTGACAACGCTGAAAGCTTGGCCAACGCCAGTACTAAAATCCAGGATTTCGTATGAAACTTGTTTGTAGTGCCGGTGCACTGTGTTGCATATATGTATACGTGAACTAATGTGCAATATACATACGATAAAAAATAGATCAGGTATTTCTGTTTTTCATTATGACTGATTTGTTGATTGACAAGGAGAGAAGAGACGGGTCAAGAGTTCCGTATTTTCTTCTGTCAAGTGGGTTAACAGTGAAGCGCAAGGGCAAGGAGACGACATCCTGGCTCCCGTGTTGCCGAGTCCACATACGTCGTCTTCTTCTGGTTCCGGATCCAGTGTGTCGGTGCCGCGTGGCCTTAACGGCCTAGCAGCAGGGGCAACTGTAGTATCCGCTACAACTGGCGCAACAGCAACCATTTCTACTATTGCAATTGAAAGTTGCAGTAGGAAAACTACTACCGCTTCGACACATACTGAGTCGTTGTCTTTGTCATTATCGCCTCCGCTCCGTCGTCGGGATATGCTATCTTATCGAGGCGCATGTCCTAGTCTGTAAGTTACCAAAATGCAACTAAAACATACAATTCGTCTGCAGATATTTGTTTATATGAACATACACAATTTGATTTAAGCGGGAAGCGAGTTATATACAATGTCAAAAATAATGATTAACAATTTTACTGCTGTGCCAAATAATAGTATGTTATTAGATATTACTTATTCTTATCTAGTTCAATTATTTTCATGATAGTTCTAAAAATTGGCAAATTTACAAACATGATTCTAAAATTGGAATTGAAAGATATAAATATTTGTCTTGCTGGGATTGCCAATCCAACAGAACTGTGTTAAGTTTGTTGTTTTGTAGATTTTGTCTGTGTAGTATTTATAAATGGAACCTCACAAGTATTTGAATGTAACTCTGGACACAATAAATTACAATACTGAAGTGTGCAAAGTGTCTTTATCTCAAGAAATAAAATCAAATAATAAACAACAACCGACATACTCTATATTTTTACTTTTTAAAATATTACAGTTAAAATATTTCTTACTTACTTTAATATTTTGGTGGTTGTTACGTGATAGAAAAAAAATATGGAACTGGATATTATACGTATATACGTTTGTACTAAAATTATGTACGGAAATGTACAAAAAAAATATTTTAGACCGTCACAAATCTTTTATTGGCGGACAATTAAAAAAAAAAGAAGTTTGTATTGAAAACAAAGAAGAAAATAGCAAAAGTGATAATAATGTTAAAAATAGTGAAATAATTGTAGTAAAAGTTAAAGATCATAGATCCGTATCATGTTTTCCCAAAATAGAATGTCGGTTTGTGAATTTAAAATAAATTTAAAGTGTACATTTTATTAATTTAGATTTTTGTTGAAGGTCTGAACCTCGACAATATAGTGGTTATGGAAGTGAGTTGGAAGTTGAAGATTTCGAAGAGACTCTTAATAATTCAGATGGTGAACAAGAAGATATTAAAGACTACTGTAGAGGAGGTTATTATCCAGTAAAAATTGGTGAAGTTTTTAACAGTCGTTATAAAGTAATTAGAAAATTAGGATGGGGTCATTTCTCCACTGTTTGGCTCTGCGAAGATCTTGAGTACGATGAAATATCTTTATAATAATATTTAATATTAAAGTAATTTTTATTATTTAGTGATAAACGTTATGTAGCCGTGAAAGTTGTGAAAAGCGCTCAATCTTTTATGGAAACTGCAGTTGATGAAATAAAATTATTGAAGTGGTCACGATGCAGCGATCCTACCGACATAAAAAGAGGAAAAACTGTATTATTATTAGATGATTTCAAAGTAAAAAGTATCAATGGGACCCATATATGTATGGTATTTGAAGTTCTAGGAATGAGTCTTTTACAATTAATTGTACAAAGTGGTTATCAAGGCCTACGACTCTCAGTTGTAAAGGCTGTCATCAAGCAGGTAATTGTGTTATTGTGCATTTATCAATTTATACTATTTAACTAAAACTATTATAATTACCCCTTAACCTTAAAATATATATATATTTATAACGGCTGACTCAAATCATTTTTGGCAACATAAATTAGCTTCGTTTAATTTCTTAATAAACAGATTAACTAAATTTCCTTTAAACAAAAAACGATTTAAAACTGAACTAAACTATATTAAAGAAATAGCTAAGTATAACGGCTTCCCGGTTAAAACTATCGATAAATTAGTTCATAAATTTAAAAATCGCCAATCCATTTCTAATTTTACAACGTTAACGCCATCTAATAATAAAAATAATAATAATAAATACATAACACTACCGTACGATAAAGCTTCCAAAAGTTTAAACAAATTTTTCAAAAATCATAATTTAAGCGTAACTTACAAATCAAATAATACCATTAAATCGTTATTAGGTAACCCTAAAGATAAAATAGATACTAACAAAAAATCCGGTATTTATAAAATTAGTTGTAATGATTGTAATAAAGTTTACATCGGTCAAACTAAAAGACAAATTGACACTCGGTTTAAAGAATATTTTTATTATCTAAATAGCGGCAATCCAGAAAAATCTAGCGTAGCTCAACATATGTTCATTAATAATCACAAAGTTAACAATTCTAATATTAAACTTTTAAAACATATTAATAATGATAGATATTTAGATGCATACGAGAGTTTAATAATAAATAAATATAAAAATAATTTGATGAACGCAGATCTAGGTCCCATATCAAACTCAAAACTTTTCAATTTATTACAAAGTTAAATTTTATTGGACGATTTAAAATTTAATGACACATTATTGGATGAAAATTATCTTAGTTTATAGGTAATCATTCACCTGTGACTCCCATCCCTATATAATCCCAGTTCTCTCCCTTGTTTTTCAGAGTTGTTAGGACCTCTGGCATGGTTGACATGTTGAGTAATCTTGACTACTCTGTTTAACTTTCACTTGTTGTATTACTGATGATGAGAACTTAGTTCTCGAAATACGTATATAGTTTTTGTTAAAATTAATTTTAAGGTTAAGGGGTAATTATAATAGTTTTAGTTAAATTTAACCTTAGACTCCATCTATTATTCATTATACTATTTAGTTATATTGTTATGCAGGTACTAGAAGGTTTAGAATATTTACATACAAAATGTGATATTATTCATACTGACATCAAACCCGAAAATATCTTATTAGTTCCCGATGCTGAATATGTCGATAATCTAGCAAAAGAAGCAACTGAATTACATAAACTAGGAATTAAACTTCCTAAATCATTTGGTAAAGAAATAATTTTTAAAATATTTATTTGTATTGACTTGAATATTTTCAGTATGTACTGCACAGCCATACGACGAATTTAAGACGAAAAGAGTAAAAAAGGCTGAAATAGATTTGAGTTCCAACGAAAATTCATCGAATAATAGTATTATTACATCTCTCACTGAAGAACATAGTGATGATTTTTGGAATAATGATCGGTCTATGTTTTTACGTCAGATACCAGCTAAAGATGTACCTTTGCAAATTGAAATTTTTCAAAAAAGAAGAAGTTCGTTTCAATTTATAAATGAACTAAATTCGGATGTAAAAATAAAAATCGTTGACTTAGGAAATGGATGTTTTGATGTAAGTTTTTAGATTATTTAATAAGATATTAAGGACATCGAACCCGAACCAAAACCAGAACTGAATCGTTTTTTCTTAACGAACCAGAAACCGAACCTCAAATTTTATTGTCATTTTAACCCTAACCCGTACCAAATCCAGATTCAGGGTTTAGGTATTGCGGGTAGTACCAAAACCGGAACCGAACCATACTTTTTTAACCCCATTATCATTTGAACCCTAACCGGAAACAAGCCCAGACTTAGGATTCGGCTCCGATTCAGTAGGATATTTGACAAATTTTGGGAAAGTATTTTAAATTACACATATACACCTAATTATATATGCAAAATTATTATATATTTTTTTTTTAAAAAATAGGGTTGTTAAATTTTTATCTCAAATTTCCCGCTAGAACGGTCTTGTCGCTAATGACGTCACGATGTAGTAGTTTAATAATTATTTTGTAAATATAAACAGTTTTTTAGTGTTTATCTGTATTTTCTTTTCTCCGTTGGCCATATGTAAGTTTTAGAAGTCACTTTTTGAAGGAAATTGTAGATAAATACTAAAGAACTTATATTATTTACAAAATATTTACTAAACTACTAGATCGTGACGTCACGAGAAACAAGGGCGTTTTAGAGGGAAATTTGAAACAAAAATTGAAATACCCAATTTTAACGATTTAAAAAAATATATCATAATAATTTTGCATATATAATTAGGTGTACATGTACATTTTAAAACAGTTTCCCAAAATTTGTCAAATACGCTATTACGATTTTTAAAGTTTTAACTGTTTGTTTTCAATTGATTTAAATTTCAATTTTATTGAAATTATTGAACGTGAGTCTGAATCCAAAAATCTGAACCTAAAAGTTTGGTGAACCTCAACCCGTACCTGAATTGCAAATTTTCATGGCCCTAAAAAAACCGTACCTGAAACCCATTTTTGAAGGTTCGATGCCTCGGTTATACAGGATGTGCCAAAAAGCAGTCCAACATTTCAATCACACTGATGAACACTACGGACATGGACACTACTAGGTTTTTAATTAATAACTTTATTTACATGATTATTATAAACATAACTAACACAACTAAGCAGATACTAAACTGTTACATTCCGTAACACAGCGGGCGGGCGTACTGGACACGCGCCCCAAAACTAAAAGACACTACATGTCTCGTCAAAACAAAACACGTCTTCCCGATTCGACGAATTAATCTCGACTCTTACATGTTAACTCTCACGAGTATCTAATCCGACTATCTTTAAAAACAAGACGCTATCTTCAGGACAGGATTATCTTAGGGGTACGGGGTGCATAGGCCAGGGCAAAGTCACGCGCGTATACATAATAATTTCTAGACTTAATTATCAACAAATAAATGTCGTGACTATCATAATACAAAAAGAATTTCTAAACTGAATTTTGACTTAAATAGATAAACAGAGTTAAAATATGAATATTGAAACTATATTTTAGAAAAGTTTATAAAAAGTTATTTATCTTACCCTCGCCTTGTCACAATTTTCATATACTACTAACTATGAAATTTCTAATTTTAGTATCATCATTATTGTGATGATATCCAAACCAGGCAATATAGATGTCCAGAAGTGTTACTAGGTGCAAAATATAGTTTTTCGGCTGATATTTGGTCTACAGCTTGTGTTGCATTTGAATTAGCTACAGGTGAATATTTATTTAACCCTCAACCTTCAACGAATGTTTCAACTGATGAGGAACATTTAGCATTAATAGCAGAATTACTAGGTGAAATACCGAAATATGTAGCTCTCTCTGGTAAATATTCATTACAGTTTTTTGATAGTGCTGGTATGTAAAATAATTTATTAATATATTTTTTTAAATTTTAAACTTTGTTTTATTTTGGATTGTAGGAAACTTCCGACATATCAAGAACTTAAAAGTATGGAAACTTGCCGATGTTTTAACAGAAAAGTATAATTGGAATCCAATAGATAGTAAGCAATTTGAAGATTTTCTATTACCAATGTTGGAAGTCGACCCTAAAATTAGAGCCAATGCTGCCGAGTGCCTACGGCATCCATGGCTTCATTCTTGAGGCAATGTTTGCCTTTACCATTGAATAAATAATTTACAATGAATTTACTAAATTATTTATTCAATACCTTCAAATTATACACATATAGATTAAATACCTACAATTAGAAGACTGATTCTTTAGTTTGTTCGTTGATGTTATAAGATCTAGTTGGTCATTTGCAGTGTTTATTTTCTATTATTTCATTTACTTAAATTCAGTATTTGAATGAAATTAAAGATTTCCTGTTAAGTTTTGTAAATATTTTATGAGTGTTATTCCATTTTTGTTTTGTACTACTTTCAAGAAATAAATAATGTTTTCTCTACAACTTTTATGGAAGACGACTATTATTGCCATTGTTAAATATTTTATTTTAAAGCCTGAACACCTAACAATGCTTAGAGCAAACATAAATGCGCCATTTACTTTATAATTAAAAAATCATTATGAGAAATAAATAATTAGCATGAAATAATAAATTATTACAAAAATATTTTGTGGCATTTTGAATAACAGTTTTAAATCAGGTGCAATTTCATGGTAGTGCTAAATTTAAAATAAACTTGACCTCAAATATTTTGAGTCATTACCGTCATCCCTGAGATTGCCAGGGTCTAAATTAGTTTTAATCAATGCATACAGTACAAAGAATAAGTGAAAGCGTGGTATGAAAAACATTTAAAATGTAAACAGACAGTTAGTCAAATCAGTTTTACAGTGTGTATTTTTTTTTTAAATATTCAATATATTAATGAGACCTTTAGCGCAAAGCTTAGAGTAGATGGCAGCATATGGACATTCTCGTAAGTACGTATTACAATGTACAGACTTATTGTGTGTAACCGTGACTTTTCATAGTTGTGACACATTATATAAACACAAAAAATATTATAATATACTATAGGTGCAATAAAACAAACATTTTTAAAAAATACGTGGTCTAAATTTCTTATTTTTATTTAATTAATAGTTATGTTTGACGCTCGATTGACGTTTCAAGGTCTTGTGAAGGTTAAAGTAACTAGCTCAGTAGCGAACCTATCGGGAGAAATATGAGGCGCGGGAGCACACGTGACTTTGACAAGTGCTTGTAGGGCCCATCAGGGTTGCCAAGTATGCAGCTTGTGTACCTTGCCTGTGTTGCCAAATCAATTTGAGCTTAAAATTAATAAATAAAATTGTAAAACTAGTTCATTTTAATGAATATCATATTGTTTTATTTTCCGACACCTTAACTTAATTTTTAAAATAATTTTTATAAAAATAGTGGTGTTAGTGCTGCCATCTACGATACAAAGTTTTCTTCACGCGCTAAATTTGAGGAAACCATCAGTTGATTGTTGAATGTCTTGTGCTTCACATTAAATTAAGGTGTCGGAAAATAAAACAATATGATATTCATTAAAATGAACTAGTTTTACAATTTTATTTATTAATTTTAAGCTCAAATTGATTTGGCAACACAGGCAAGGTACACAAGCTGTATACTTGGCAACCCTGATGGGCCCTACAAGCACTTGTCAAAGTCACGTGTGCTCCCGCGCCTCATTGTGCTAAGGCTCTCATTAATATAATTTTTTTAAGGGGTCTCGTGGCCGCGTGCCTGAGTGTCTGGTCGCGAATCTAGGGAACCGGGTTCGATCCCGACCGACGTCAAATATTTCGAATTTTAAATGGCACAAAATTGATCCCTGTGGTGCACTCTCCACGCCAGCAATGAGTGTCCGTGAGGTGACGCCTGGTAAACGCGACTTAAAATATTTTGCGTAATAAGCACGATATAAATTTTTAAATTTCAGAATTTGGTGTACAACTGTATCTTCACCAGTGGTCGACAAACTATTCTAGAGGGTACAATTTTTTATGTTTACATGGGTGAAATATTTTTATATATAACCTTATACGTTATATTCATGAACAAATTATTATCAAGAATAAACTACATGAATATTAAATTATAGAACATTGAAACAATTTGCCCATTGTTTGACAATATTGTGATACAAATTATTGCGGCGGATGGCGCTAGTGTTTGTCCACGGAGACGGGCGTAATAGGCGCGCGAGTCTCGCTTTTCATATCAGGCAACCAATCAAAATGCAAAGACATCGACTCCAATCATTTGCAGTTTGCGACCTAATTAGTATTTAAACAATATTCTTTCACTAATACTCATTAATTTAAATATATTTCCGCATTTTATATAAGATAATTAAAATTTAATTATGGTATAGTACTCCACTGAAAATAATTATTTTAAGTTTGACTTGGGTCGGATTCGAACCTCAGTTAATACACGATGCACGCAACCACATAAAATAAAATATATATTTCGGTTCTTTTCACAAAACATTTCGAGATTATGGTTTATAGCACAGACGGAGCTATTGTTGATAAATAATAACAATAAGAAGAATCCTATAGACCAGAAAAGTAAGGTTAGAATTTGCTTTTGGCGCGAGTTCATAGTTTGAATTCTGCCAAAAATAAAAATATTTTGTAAAAGAAATTAAGCAGCTCTTGTTAAGGATTTGATAGTTTGTTTATTCAGTAATAGATTGCAACTGTTTAAAATCCTTGAAAATTATTAGAAAATAAAATTTTACGTGTAAGTTAAAATTCCGTATGTCGTGGATAATTTTTGTTTTTTTATATGTTAAAATATTTTAAAATTTAAAGTGATTTAACTTTTATATTTTGTAAAATTTTAAAACATACCGGAGAAAAATAATGTTAAACTTTTGCAATATTTTCTTCCCGCCATTTCGGCGTACATACATCAACTATGTGCGAATTAGGTCTCGACATACGTGCCCAAAAGAAAGAGAAAGATGCAAAACACCGCCACCTGTTTATGTTTATATTTGACGCTTGACAATTTAATTTCTGTGTTTATCGTATTTTCTAGGTTTTATATTTACATATTTAAAATCAAATAATTTGCTTTTTGCGGTTTGACATTTCAATATTAAATATAGAAGACATACGTTCATGATTTCATTTTAAACTAGCGCTCGTAGCGGACAACTACGGCGAACCAAAGATGCTGCATACGCGGGCGGTTTAACTAACGATAAATTTAATATCGTTTGTACAAAAAAATACACTAAATTTTGTTATTTTTATGGCATTAATAGTAATATTGCATGTATAGTATTGCAGTAATGCATTTCAACATGACTAAACTCCCCCTTGCATAAAATAGTAACAAACTATGTAAAATATTTAACATAATTGAAATATATAGTAATAATAAATGATTTTTTAGAAAAAAATGAAATATTTACCTAGATCTAGAGAAACAAAATTGACGTGTTTTATTTTTATAAGAAACGGCTAATCAGTAAATTTACTGAAGAATAAATTTTAATATTAAAAAAAAAGATCTCATGACCACCTCATGACTAACATTTAACCATGAAAATTGTAGATATGAGTAATTTAAATAATGAGCATTGATAAGAACATACAAAACGAATGTTTTTATTTCAAAGCTCTTATCAACTATATAAAAAAAAACATGAAATTACTTTTGTGGTACCTATTAAAAAGTTTATAAGGAAGAAAAATTATATGAAAAATTTATGGGTTTGAACCCAGTCTTTTCGAGGAAATCATAAATTTTTCACAAAAATCGTTTTCGTTATTTAATAATTGAGAAAAAACAGTTTTATAATATGGTTAAAAAATTTATATTGGATATTTTTATAATTATCCAATTCATTGTATAAAAAACCAAATTTTAATTTTATCGTTTATTATAAATTAAATGTGCAAAATGTTGTCGTTTATGCAGACACCATATCATTTTGCAATAAATTTTAGGATAATGGGTTTTTTTCCTGAGTCATCTTTTTTTGTAAAAAGTAAATATGATTACCTTTTATTGTTTTTATCGCTTTTAAAACTGCTGTAATAACGGCTACAACAAAACATTATATGCAACCTGACAAATGCTAAGAATCTGAGACGTCTGCTTTAGTTTGGTTTCATTTAATTACGTAAAAAATATGATAATGTAAACTTTTAACTGTGATTACAATATTAATATAGTTTTTGAAAAAAAATCAATTTAGCCGTTCTGTTCTGTTTACTTAAATTTAATTGTATTTATTATTTTATTTTTATTTTTTATTAATTTTTTTTCACCTCGTATGAGGTGACGCCTGGTAAACGCCCGCACGGTACAAATATGTCATCATCATACCGATATCTGCGTACAAAGCAGATTGGCACACCCAGTAATGGGTAATATGCCGTGATGATATATTTATTTTTTAGCATAAAATATTAAAAAAGCTTCTTATTGTATTTTGAAGTTAGGATTTTTTTCAGCACAAATTTATTTGACAGATGAATACTTCCCCGGATTTTTTGTATATGAAAAAAATAAATCAAAACAGAATACAATTGTTATTTATGAAAAATAGTGGTATGCTACAAAGATAAAAAATATTTTATCCTATATTTTTTAAGTAGGTGTAAAATAAAAAACAAAACTTTAAATAGTGCACTATATAATTTTTCGTGAATATCTTTAAAAGCTTTACAATTTTGCACATAATTTTCTATTTAAATGCCTATGAACATTATTGGAATGCGCCGCACATACTTCTGGAATTTTGATACCTGCTGGAACATTATAGAGAGAAGATTTTTACGTAATCTGCCTGGCCATGAAAAACAAGTGATAATCGCATATTTTTGCTACCAAATTACTGATAGTTTTGCAGAGGCTTGAGTACAAAAAAAAAATAGTGAAATGTTATACTAGTAAAGTTATTAACAAAAGAAAAAAAGCGCAGCCATATTTTACAGTGAAATTTTGGTGCAAGCAATTTCATTGGAGCGGGGAACGACCCAAAATTCGGATATAGAAGAAAGAACAAACAAAAAAGGGTAAAAGTTAAAGTGAATGGGAAATATTAGAAGCAACTAAATAAAATATTTATAGATTATATAAAAATTTCTCTCGTTATCGAAATGTAAATTTACTACGAATTTTACTATCAAAAATCACCCTTGGCCTGGCACGTATGAAATACTTGTTTTACGTCTTCAAAAACCTATAAAAGAAATATATAAAACTTTTAAATTTTTACAGAAATAAATTCTTACTTCGTCTGGTGCTTTACTGGCATCAATTCGTTGAACTAAGTTATGTTTTTGGTAATAATCAATAATTGGCATGGTATCATTCATATACGTATTAAATCTTTTTCTCAAACTTTCAATATTATCATCTACACGTCCGCTGCCAGCAGCACCACGATCAAGACATCTTCTCTCGCATACCTAGAATATTACTGCACTATTTTTAGAGCTATTAATGATTTTGCAGTACGAGTATCGTGTGTACCTCTGAACCACAATCGAAAAACAAAACGAAAAGCAATTTCACATTTGGTGCAACTCGTTGTGTCCAACCATCAAGATTATTTTTGTTACGTGGAAAACCATCAATTAAAAATTTATTACTTGGTGAATTTTTCATGGCTCTTTCTATAAGGCTGCATGTTATTTCCACAGGGACGATACTTCCTTCTCGAATATGTTTTTCAATTAATTCACCATATTCGGAGTTTGGTCTTGCTCTTTCTTCTCTAAGTAAATCACCAGCAGATAAATGCACGAAATTAAACTCCTGGAAAAAAATTGACATTGTTATTTTACTGAAAAAATACCATTTTTGTTGGTATAATTACTTTAACGATTTTTTGACATTGTGTACCTTTTCCTGCTCCAGGACCACCCAAGACGAATACTACTTGAGGCATCATTTTCAGTATATTAAAAGAATTAAAACTTGATAAGAATTTTGCAAAATAACCTAAAATAATCTTGTATTTACAAATGAATTACACCAACCCTTTATTATAGTAATTTTAATACTTCAAGATCTGTTTGAATAAATATATCAACGTGAAACATACCTACACTCATATTTTAGTAATGATAAGATAATTTTTTCAAAAAAAAATAACTCCCAACTCCCTCTCATTCAACTTTCAGTAGGATTTTCATAGTGTAATGATAAGGTATAAACATAATAGGCTATGTAAATATCATTATTTTAATGTGAAAAATAATATTTTAAATGATGTACCAGTAAATAGGTATATTAAACTTGATTAATAATCTATTAAGTTTATTTTTATTTTTTTTGATATTTTGAAAATATAATTTACATACCCTAAAACATATCCTTACCTTAGAATTTTAAAATATATCCCGAATATATAACTAAACATATACTAATAATCTCAATACAAGAACCCTCTGATAAATTAGCAAAAATTCCAAGACTGAATATATCTAAATGCCATTTAAAGCGCAGGCGCATAAGCTGTTATCTCATTTGTAGCATAACAAATTTTTACGGCTTTTTGTATATAAATCCTTGAATATAATATTTTAAAGTATAAAAAATGTTTAAATAGATGCATATGTAAGAAACTAATATGGTTTTTTAATAATAAAAGTTTAAAATATGTTATTTTTGTAGTCATAAACTAAACAAGTTATAAAATTACGTAACATTAATTTATAGCGATAGGTCAGCGATTTATTAATATGTATGTCTCAATTTTTATTTATTGGTATTCCATTTAAAATAAATTTGTAAATAGTTTTCGTAAATTTATACCGTATTTATAATAAATTCTTTCATTACAACTTTTTTATTTGTTACAAGTATTTTTAAATAAATTGTACACATACATATACATGTTTATAAAATCCTTTTCATAATTCATATTTTTTTCCATCTGAAAAAACAAGTCTTCAACTCTTGCCGCGAGTTTTAAATGTATCTTTCTCATTACGTATTGTGAATAATAGTATTAATTCAAGAAAGTATATATATTTCAATTATTTAGTAGCTAGAAAATATTCCGTTGTACTATACTTACCTATCTGCGTGACCAACAAAACGATTATTGGAGCAGGCTTCTCAAACGGCAGAACGCTATTTTCATACAATTAAACAATCCACCCACGCCCCACCATAACAAAAGTTTCCGGTATTTAGAACGCATCCATTGTACATAATAAAAATTAAACAAACTGTAAATTTATAGATAAAAATTATCGTCATTTTCTAGTAGCGAGTAATTTGCGGAAACAAAGCTCCAACATAGGATTGAATATGAGAAATCCCCATATCATTTTAGAGCGGTGTTTTATATCAAATTACGCTTTCTGTAAAGTTGTAATTAATTTGATAAAATTTATAGTGTTCTACTAGAGACATCTAATGACGTCAAATGTAGTTTTGCAATATATAAAAATGGTAGTATAACGTGACAGTAGTGATATCTTGCGACGTCTGGTGAAAACAGAAATTGCAAATTTTGTCTAAACATGTACGTATAAAATTAGATTTTTTCGCATATAGTCAGTTTCAATAAAAATAGATACATTTAAAAAAGTATAATAAATAATAGACTGTATTCATAAACTCAAAATTATCTTTGATATGAGAACTAAATAGTTAATAAAAAATTATTATACTCAAAAGCTCGAAGTATGAAAGACTTTTAATTAGAAATTTTTCAATATTATCTTGTGCGTTAAGGTTTTCAAATATATTTTTACTTTGGCCAAAAGAAGTAATATATAAGTAATTCATTAACAGGTATTAATGTCAAATTGTTTAAATAATAAAACAAAAATTTCATTATTTGTATTTATTTGAATGGTAGCAACAGTAACCAAGGGTAGCAACCAACAAACCAACTAGGGATTTTGAATCTAGTCATTCGTTTAAAAACCCACTGGTAGTAGTTATTTTATATTTATGCGCGATTAGTCGGCGCTGTCTGCGCATTGGTTTAAAGTGCTTGTCAGTTCATTCTGGGACACCTGAGTAAATCGATATTAAAATGTCAAAATTTACATGACCCATTTAGGTACACAAGTGCACATATGATCGTACCAATGTTTTTCATTATATTATTATTAATTTTTATATGTTTGTCACATATACCAGGTAAGAAAACTTTTATAAATGAATGCACCTTTTTTAATAATATTCATAAAGGGACTTATTCTTTTATGTACATTGTATTAACATATAAAATTTTGTTTCAGTTAATTCTGCACATTGCGTAGATATACATCATCACATAGTATCACAAGGTTTACATTATGTACCTGGACCAAACCCTTGTACACTTTGTATTTGTGAGAAAGGGACTCCAAAATGGTGTAAACAAGTTTTGTGTTCGCCACCACAAGTAAGAGTAAAATACTGTTGTAAAAATAAGTGGATAAACAAATCTTTTGTTTTAGAATTGTAAGTCATTTGAAGTCGGAAATTCTTGTTGCGAATTTAAATGTTTAGACGATATCTTAAGTAAAACAGATAATTACAATGAAACGTACGATCTAGCCCTCAGACTTATTGCAAGTGCAGTTACAGCTGTGTTATCGCTCTCTCTTTTATTTTTCTTAATTCATCGATTGCGACAACGTAAAATTAGATTACGGCGACAAAACAGGCAGCTAAATGAAGACCAGCGAAGCTTGAACAGCATTGGGTAAATTAATATAAAGTTTTTCAATGTTCCAAATTATTTAAAAGTTTATATTTATTTGGTCAGTATTTTTTTTTTTTACTATTTGATCAGTATTTTGTAAAATCAATCAATTAACATGCATATTATACCTAGGTTAGATTAGGTTAAGTTATGGTTAGGTTTGGTTAGATAGGTTAAGGCTATATTCAAAAAATAAATTTTAACCGTGGTTAATCAAAAGTGTTCCAATAATTTCAAATGGTACATTTATAAAACCTGGTACCGGTTAAAATGGTTGCAACCGAAACACACCAACGCAACCTTGGTTTTTCCTCGGTTTTGTTGGTAACATCCTCGTCATTTTTCATAAGATGTCAGATTTTATAGGTTAATGTGATGAGATATATTTATTAATAGCCATACAAATGCAATTTGCACATAGCACATCTAGCGGCACTGCTTAGAAGTAATGGTTGCTATGGTTACGGCAATACAAACAAAGAACTGTCATCAGCCATTCACAATACAAATTCAACGGTGTAAATGTTATCTAGTTGCTCTAGGCACATCTTCTGGTTTTAGATTGTTAACCCTGAATGATAGATGGAAAAGATAACGGGAGGTATCGAGATGTTTTATTTCTCTCTCGCGTGTGACGTCAATAAGTGTATATAAATTGGTTTGCATCTGTTTTCTACGGTTTGCCGTCTATGTATGAGGCGTGGGCGGACACATAACTTTGACAAGTGCTTGTAAGGCCCCACAAGGTTGCCAAGTATACAGCTTGTGTACCTTGCGTGTGTTGCCAAATCAATTTAATCGTAAAATTAATAAATAAAATTGTAAAACTAGTTATTATTAATGATATGTAGTTTTATTTTCTGACACAAACTTAATTTTTAAAATATTTTTTATAAATTTAAAGCGATTAGTGCTGCCATCTACGATACAAAGATTTCTTGGCGCACTAAATTTGAAGAAACCATCAGTTCATGTTGAACGCTCTATTTTTATAAAAATTAAATTTAATGTGTCAGAAAATAAAACATGATATTCATTAATAATAACTAGTTTTACAATTTTATTATTAATTTTACGCTAAAATTGATCTGGCAACATAGGCAAGGTACACACAAGCTGCATACTTGGCATTAGTGATGGGTCAATTCCCGAAATTGATAGCGTTCTTTTTTATAGCGTTTTCAGCTTACACAGTGCAAGTGCGCACTGAGTGCAACATATCACGTGACCACACTGAACGAGTTCTGCCCTCATTCGCCATATTTGCACGGACACTATTGCACTTGCCTATGGAGTCAGTGCAAAAAAGTGCGCACCAGTGCGCACTCGACTTGTAAGCTGAAAACGCTATTACACTGAGCGTTTTTAGCTTACACAGTGTAAGTGCGCACTGAGTGCAACATATCAGGTGACCACACTGAACGAGTTCTGCCCTCATCCGGTGGCAGTGCAGTTTAAGCTGAAAACGATTTTGTTTAGCCACCATATTTGCACTGACACTATTGCACTTGCCTAGGGAGTCAGTGCACAAAAGTCGCACTGAGCCAGTGCACGGTGCAACTTTTTCTTAGCTGAAAACGCATCAGCTGACTAAATTTTGCACTCAATGACAAGCTGAAAACGTTCAGTGCAAAAAAGTGCGCACCAGTGCGCACTCGACTGAAAACGCTATAAGAAAAAGTTGGACCGTACACTGGCTCAATGCGACTCTTGTGCACTGACTCCCTAGGCAAGTGCAATAGTGTCAGTGTAAATATGGCGGCTAAACAAAATCGTTTTCAGCTTAAACTGCACTGCCACCGAATGAGGGCAGAACTCGTTCAGTGTGTTCACGTGATATGTTGCACTCAGTGCGCACTTGCACTGGGTTAGCTGAAAACACTATGAATGAAGAGGAAAAATTTCCGGAAATTTCTAGAGAAATTTCCAAGAATTTTTCTTTGAAAATTCCCCAAATAATTTCAAATATTGCATATTTGTTGACGGAGTAAGAGTATGTAACAGGCAGGCATAAGGTACAAACATGCAAAAAATGAACAAGCGTCAAGATATGATAACTAATAGCGTTTTCAGCTTACAAGTCGAGTGCGCACTTTTTTGCACTGAGCGTTTTCAGCTTGTCATTGAGTGCAAAATTTAGTCAGCTGATGCGTTTTCAGCTTAAGAAAAAGTTGCACCGTGCACTGGCTCAGTGCGACTTTTGTGCACTGAATCCCTAGGCAAGTGCAATAGTGTCAGTGCAAATATGGCAGCTAAACAAAATCGTTTTTAGCTTGAACTGCACTGGCACCGGTTGAGGGCAGAACTCGTTCAGTGTAGTCACGTGATATGTTGCACTCAGTGCGCACTTGCACTGTGTAAACTGAAAACGCTATAAAATAAAATTTAATAAAAAATCCGGGAAAAAAGTCGATATTTTTCCCCGCAAATCGTAATTGCGGGAATTTCCAGGAATTCCTTGCGGGAATTTTTTAGTGGCACGTCACTACTTGGCACCCTTGTGGGGCTCTACAAGCACTTGTCAAAGTCACGTGTCTGCCCGCGCCTCATTTTAATTTTCTAATTTAGGATTATGAAAGGCAATAGACGAAATGTTTTGGCAAAAAGCTTTAGGTTTAGCGCGAAAGTAACCGATCTGTTTCAATGGACCTTTTACATCAAAAGAGAGAGATAGACAAAAATGACATATATGTAGTGCGCAGTAAGTTGTTTGCGCATTGAGGAGGCCAGTTACATTTCAAATAAAATTACAAATGGCGGAAAGTAAAAACTCTGACAAAAACTTAACTTTATTAAATAAATTCACACAAAGCGTTTGTGATGAATATTTTAAAACAAGAGGAAGAGGAAGAGAAATGGGAATCAGAAAAAGTGGTTTTTTGTTCTACAAGATGCGAAATAAACACCACATAAAGTGACAGATAATTGCGTAGTTGCCAGATTGATATTAGGAAAGTAATAAACAAGAATAAAATTGTTGTTTTTTCTTTTAAATATTTATTTTTTCATTATTAAATATTTCTTTATACTTAAAGACAAAATTATTTAAGTTTTTGTGTTGTTTAAATAATTTTTTATCGAAAATAAATTGTTATCCTTTTAATCATTTTATTTGCCAACACGGTGCCTCCTCGTCTAGTTCTTAAGAATTTCACTACGTGACGCATTGAAAAATGACGTCAGGGTACAATAAAAATGTAAAAGGTTCATAATAATAGTCACGTGACTAGAACCAATTGGTAACTGAAACCATGGTTTTAGTTATTATTATTTATTTTTGCAATATACCAAATTACTGATCATTTAGTATAAAATACTGATCGAATAAATAACAGCCTTATTAAAACTGTATCTTACAGGTACATAACTGGAAGTTTAGGATATCTTCCGGGAAGCATTGGATATTTAGGATCAGCTAGTAACGAAATAGAATTTCATTATGAAGAATGTAACGTTCAATATCCACTGTGGAAACCACCAGGAAATTATTTTCCTCGAGGTGAAGCTCCGCCACCATATGAAGAAGCGATTCGATCTGCACGTTCGGAAGTAGAGATGGTAAATAGTCAGCAACATAATCACAATCATAATAATAATCAAGTCAATACAACCCCATTTACATTTTCTTCAAATAGAAATGAAAATGTTAGTTTAACTTTGGTGCACAATACTCACGTCAGCATCACGCCGAATATGCAACAGAATGGTATCGCGTCGTCACAGTGTAATGTGTTACTTCATCAGTCTAACAACGTGCAATCGTTGCAAGTGGATGGAAATGGTACTAATGGAAATAATGGTGCAAGTGTTAGGAATGATACTGCCGCAGATAGTCATTCTCACGCCCAACAAAATACAAGTGTTAGTTTAGCTTGTACATCGGGATCTGGTGCCACGCTTGAAAGCCAAGTGGATGTGCATTATGAAAATTATAATCATAATTCTAGTGTTGCAGCACCGATTGTTACGGTTAATATGAAAAATGATGAATCGATACCAAAACAATCTTTGAATATTGATTATCTCCATAATCGAGGGACATACGCATCTATAGGAAACAAACAAATTGAGGTAAAAAACGAACCAATAAGTGTCTTGAGCTGTAGTAGTTCATGGAAAAAGGAGGCGTCCCATTACAGTGCTGCTGTTAGTACACCTGCTAGTGCAACTAAAATAACACCAATTGATTATAAACAAAAGATTACCGATACAACTAAAAACAGTAAAATTATTGATTCGCCATCATATGCCCCGAGTAGTTCGAAAAGCTATCGATATGAAAATCAGTTTGCTGATACTAAAATTAAAAAATGTAATATGCTAAAAGAAGCTACAAGATCAAATAAAGTTATAGCAAGCAGAGTATATGATAAACAGGTAAATATTTTTTCTGTTTGGTCCTCCGGAGGTCGCAGTATATCTCAGATACGAAATTTGATTGTAAATTTGCAGTCTAACATGGAGAGGGCAGTGCTAAACGCACATTTATAAACTATTATGATTTCACAGGTGATTATAAGCCTGGTTTAATACTCAACTTTGTAATTTTGATATCCAAAATTTAAATTTCTTTATTTTAAAAATTCCTTAAATTACGTAACGCTTCAAGGGGGGGGTCAAGAGTAGCGTTACGAAGTGTTACGAGGGGGTGGGGGAGGGTTAATGTGTGCGTTACGTAACGATAAAATATAAAAAAATTGCTAAACTTGCTTTAATAGTTTTAAAACATTCAAATTTCGCGGTGCTAATTCGTATATACAGGCAGTCGTTTGTTTTCAATAACAATCAACAGATGTCGGGCACAGTTCAAATTCGAACCAGTGGTCTTTCATTCGTGCAATGTAAATCATATTAAATCATGAATTCAAGTAGTGTTGATAAGGAAAAACTTTTCAATAGTTAATTAAAAGCATATGCAAATGCATATGCTTAAATTTTAACTGAATATTAAGGAGGCCATATACTTTTATATCCAGTATTAAAATTAGGGTTACAAGCCGTAGGCCAAGAGTAGTACATTATTTTTCATCTTTATGTACATTAATTTAAATAGTTTCTGTTCTGTTCTGTTATTTTTCATCTTTATATAGATTAATTTATATAGTTTCTGTTTCAAATTTTAACTGAATATTAAGGAGGCCATGTACTTTTATATCCAGTAAAGAAATTGGGGTGACAAGCCGTAGGCCAAGAGTAATACATTATTTTTCATCTTTATGTACATTAATTTAAATAATTTCTGTTCCAAATTTAAACTGAATATTAAGGAGGCCATATATTTTTATATCCTGTAAAGAAATTGGTGTGACAAGCCATAGGGCAAGAGTAGTACATTATTTTTCATCTTCATGTACATTAATTTAAATATTTTCTGTTCTGTTCTGTTATTTTTCATTTTTATGTACATTAATTTAAATAGTTTCTGTTTCAAATTTTAACTGAATATTGAGGCCATATACTTTTATACCTAGTAAAAAAAATTGGGGGTGGGTCAAGTACTGCGTTACGTAATATATGGGGGGGGTTCATGTTTGCGTTACGGGTGCGTTACAAGGGGGGAGGGGGTATCAACAATTGCCTAATTTTGCGTTACGTAATTTAAGGACAGCCCCTTAATTCATAATAAATGTTATTTCCGTTGATTCGTTTATTAATTACTGTAACTACAAGTGTAACCGATAACCGACAATTTTCGAGCTGTTTGTATCGCAGTTGAATACGGCAGCAGCCATTTGTTCTCCATGGGCGGGTAACGAAATATGTAGCAAATCTTTAAAGAATTTTTACTCAAAATCTAAAAGATTTAGAAAAAAAGTTATTAAGAAATATTGTTGCTCTCATCGAGTTACATTACTGGTTAAATTTAATGCACTTTTTTCAGAAACCAGATAATATTGTATCAAAACTTCACAATAATGATACACATGATATATTAATGCAAGAAACAAGTAAGCACAGGACCATTCCTCAAAAATATACAAAACTTGTAGATTCCGATTTATGTTACGTTAACATGTCCGAACTTGGGAGACGAAAAGATGATGACTTTAGTGAACATTGTGATATGATACTCAAACAGCATAATATTGACAAAATACGATACGCTGCTGAGAAGCTTGATAAAAAAAATTCTGAAAAATCTCTGAATGCGAGTATAAGAAATTCACTTTGTGCATCATCAGAGCTCCGAAATACTCAGAAAACTACAGTAAATTCTAGTGTAGGGGTAATAAAAGGAGATATGTCTACACATCGTACTTTGCCTAAAAATTTAAGAGAATTAAGTGAAGCATTTTATTTTAATTTTGATAATTCTACGTGTGAAAATTCAAAGTTAGAATGTTTAAAAAAGAAATCTATTTTTCGAAGTACGGGACTACAAAGTGATAATACAAATACACCTGTAAGCAGCGACAGAGAAGTTAAAAATAATGATACTCTTCACAGTATAAACACTCTTGGGAGAAAACAAACGGCTCAGAAACCAAGCAGCAACTCACTGACAAATAATAACGTTAATACGTCATGTTATAGGAATATGGTAGCATTGACAAATCAAATTACCAATTTAATTCCAAATCAAATTGAAACGCTGAAAGGTTGCGCAGAGAAAACTGACGTTATTAATCTTCCAGAGTTGGATGTAGTAGAAAAAGAAAAAAGTTGCTTATCGTATCGTTGCTCATCACCTGTTCAGGATGATGTTGATGATTACAGGTAAGAATTTATAGTTAGTTTGCATTTAGTTTAATTGATAATATTTTATAAAATATGCGAAGTTTATTATTATCTTAATGAGGTATGTGACCAAAAATCCTCCCCGTATGATACGTCTATGGTTGAGTGAGATACAGAAACAAAAGAAAGTATGAACATACATCCAAATATGTTTCAAAATTTTAGGGTGTCTCAGGATGAGCTTACGCCATCGTTATTTTAAAAACTACTCAATATTATTTTATGAAATTTGGTATTTAGGGGTTTTCCCACATGCCCTTTCTCACTTCAGACTCGATCTTCAGCTCTGTCGCATGCTAACTTCAGACTGTACTTTCGACGCAGTGCGCATGCGTCAGTTTGAATAGCTGTCACATTTCTAGCAAGATATCAAATGAGAATAAAATGAAGACAATAAGAATCAAATAAGTTTTTATTGAATTCTTCAATAATATAATATAATGGAAGATAACATTGTGATCATATGTATATTCATAAATATTACGATCAAGATGCTCTTCGTCTTCATTCTTGCTTAAAAAGCAAATATTACCAACAGTAATTGACAATTTATAAATTTAGGACTTCATCAACGACCTTCTATCAAATCTGAGTGTTCGATAATATGTCAGCAAGTGATATTCTCATAAATATAAAGGGCCACGAGCCACAGACGACGTCTCTCTTGTTTTTTACATGTAACCTACTTACCACACCTACCTATACAAATTGTCACTTGTTACTTATGTTCAAATATGATTAGGTTTTAAATATTACCTCGATAATCGGTATTTGATGGGATAGTCAACAGTTTTATATTATAGTCCGACGACAAACTTGCATCAAACAACGCACTGGCATCGTTTGAAAAAGAATTACAACACTCACAAACAACAGAAAACAATAAAAGATATAACAACAAACAAGATAACAAAGGGAAACAAATAATGAATCACTACAATGAATAACAATAACACAATCAATCGCTATATGCACAAGAACCGCCAAATAACAAAATGGCAACAAATTCCACGCTTGCGCAAACTCATTCTTAAAACTTACCGCTAGAAAAATACAACAGCGACAACAGCTATTCAAACTGACGCATGCGCACTGCGTCGAAAGTACAGTCTGAAGTTAGCATGGGACAGAGCTGAAGATCGAGCCTGAAGTGAGAAAGGGACAAAACATGATAGGTCACGTGATCTTCCGTGCCCTATAGACCATTTCAGAAATTCAAAGCGCATGCGCCAAGTGTTAGACTGCGACAAAAAGTTAGTGCCGATTGCCGTATACCCGTCCTTGTTTATATGACAGTTCTGTCAATTTTACAGTTTTGTTTTTGTTTTATTGGTTTCGTTTTTCAAATAATTATGACGGGTAATAAACTTCTGGCCCACAAAATATTGCCATTTGAAATGTTTTGTCTGGTTTAGAAAATAAAAAGTTATGTTAGGTATAGTAATACAATTTTAATAATTGATTGATGAATGGACTTCATTTTTTCACATAGTAAAATAAGTTTTTATTTGTAAAATAAGAATTGAAACCATATCTTATACTTAAATTCATATTCACAACTTTTGTGTAGTTCTAAAATTTAAAACAAAATACCGAGGTCGCGTATAAATTTGTAGTGGTCGCTCAAATTTCTGAAATGGTCTATAAAAATGTAAAAGGTCCATTCTCAAAGCAGTAGCACTTCCGGTTTAACCGGAAGTAGACCCTAACTTTCTAATTTTAAATAGAACGCTATATTTTTTATTTTACCATTGAATTTAGCGGAAAATTTTGCATACGAAACAATAAAAATATTTTACTCATGGTCAACCACTTTTTTTGATTTTTTCTGTAAGAACGGCCACTTCTTTATCACTCGATATCTCGAGAATGGAATCGAATTTCTATAACCTGTAAAAACAGTTTTAAAATGAAAGCTTTTGCTTACACTAATATAGATTAATAATTGACAATTTTTGAAAAATGTAATTTACAGGTGAACTTCAGAAAGTTCGAAAAAACTCAGGTTTTTAAAATGGAACATCCCATTTTTTTAAATTAATATTAGCATTATTGCCCGTTGCATTTGCATATGGTTGAGATGCGGATGTTGAGATGGTCGCTGGTAATCTTGCGACTGGACCAAATGAGAAATAAAGATGTCCAAAGTACTATTCGCGAATAAAATTAAGCCGTAGCCATCTAGTGGCAAAATAAGAACTATTTGTTGTCGTACTTCACTGAAAACGCTATTTGGGCTAGTGTTATTTTATTTGGTTGTTGTTTGTGAACAGTAAGTTTTTGTTTTATTATTTCTATTTTACGTGCTCATTCACTACTTCAATACATAGGTATTGACTAAAATCAGACTTTTTGAAGACTACTTTCCAGTTTAAATCTGTTTATGTAATGACTCCATTCATACTTCAGAATTTAGGGTCTCTAAATCCAAATCATAAAGCTAAACATTGCAAGGTCCAAACTTTAGGTTTATGATTTAGTTTGACGTCACAAACTTCACCAATGAGAACGAATCTGAAATGATATACACCCATCTTTATTTAGTATCCACTTGGTGGATTCGGCTTTTTAAACAAATGCGAGAAGAACATGGAGACTGTCATAACTTATAATTGCTGAAATATAACCAATAATGCCAAGCGAATGACAGTTTCAAGGCGCACAGGT
This sequence comes from Harpalus rubripes, assembly GCA_963082715.1. NCBI lineage: Eukaryota > Metazoa > Arthropoda > Insecta > Coleoptera > Carabidae > Harpalus > Harpalus rubripes. The sequence continues at coordinate 53,104,439 of OY720458.1, read as the reverse complement.
GTCTTGTTAAGTACTGCTCTACCGATATTTTAATCTTGTTTTTGAAGCATTTACACAGATATCTGTACATATCAAAACTAATTTTCAGATAAGTTAAACTTACATTTATGAATGACTTACTTAAACCTATAGAAAAACCATAGATCTAATTTTCATTTGTGAATGCACCTTAAGTCCACTTAACTCCAAGAAATATTAATTGTCTTTCATGCCATTTTAAAACTATATATATATAAAAAATTATGTATTTCATTTTATTTTTTAAAACATTTAGTTTAGTTGAACATTTAATATTTTCAAATATCATTTATTTTTTATTATTATCATTAAACCTCCATAAAGGTTTATAATTATTTTTTACATTGTCATCTATGATTTTAAAATACTATTTTTTTATACATATGTTCATTTCAAATGGGCCACCATTGCTATCTCGAGAACTATAAGAGTTACAAAGACGGTTAAATGGGTAAACAATTTCTATATCACAAGACAAATTTAAAGAAAAGAAAAATTATTTTTTTGGACCAGTGGTTCTCAAAATACGGGACCTAACTTTTAAATTTTAAATGAGGTCATATATTTTTTATTTGCTCATTCCGTAGAGAATTTAATTCTGAATTCAGTGATATAATATGATTTCAGTGAATTTTGAATTAAATTCTCTAACAAATGAGCAAATAAAAAATATATGTTTTCCCAAAAATTATTTTTTCTTTTATTTAAATTTGTCTTGTGGAATAGAAATTGTTTGCCCATTTAACCATCTTTGTAGCTCTTATAGTTCTCGAGATAGCAATGGTGGCCCATTTAACATGAACAGCCTATATAAATTATAATTTATATTGATCATGAATTATATTACAATATCAATTTTCACATACTATTCTGCAAATGCCCTTTCAAAAAATCAAAACTATTTTTTACGTATTATGTAATTCCTTAAATTTAGTATCAATAGGAGATTCCGATCGTGACGTCACAAAGTACGTCATTTGCGGTGAAATCTTGAACTATGTGGACAAATATACATTTTCTGTTGACATGTATTCGGTTAATGAGGAAAATGAATTTTTTTAGTGCAGAGTGAGTGCCAGGGGCGAAATTAAAATAGAAAAATATTGAAAATCATTCTGTGAATAACCTAAAAAAGATGGTTAGTGTCGTGGTCTGAAAAAAGACGGAAAAAGAGCGATCTTATTTTAAGGTTTTAGTTCCGGTTAGTTACTGGGTATTTACTGATTTATATTAACTCAAAATGTTTCAACGTTTTCAGAAATCAAAATTGTATGAATGCGGGACGCAGTGATAATATATTACTCTGCATTGATGGTGGTAAATGGGTATCTGCGGTAATTTCATGTAATACGTGTGTGGTAGTGATGTAAATATAAAGTGGAGCTATTTTCCATCTCATAACATATTAAACCTATTTAACTACGAACACATATACCACTATTTCCACGAAACGATTTAGTTAGATGTAGTTACGCATAAATCATGAGATATGAGATCGGCTTGGAAAATGGCATAAAATTAACTCCTCTCATATATTTTTATATTTATTCCTGTAATTACTCCTACAGAGGCCATACGCGCACCTAATACCCATATTTTTAATGTAAAACAAATTTTACAAGGCTATCAACTTGACAGCACGATGACAGTTACTTGTATGTCCACATAGTTCATAAAAATACCGCGACGGGGCGCTTAAAATTCGCTTAATCGGAATCCCCTATTCCTTAAATTTGGTATCAATTGACATTTGTATTGGATTTTTTGTTAATTTCTGCGACGCCAGTATTTTGCAAAAAATAACTTTAGTACAATATTTTAATTTTAATACCACCTCTACTTATGTAGCAACAAAAGAATTATATATATTTTTTTTGACTAATCAAAACTAATAATCCAAATCATCAGCTGATGGTGCTGATTTCAGGTCCTTAAGGTGCCAGTATCCGATGTCGTTTCCCTCTGCATCTTTACGCTGATAAACTTATTTGGAAAGTTTCTTCACTACACTACAGTGCACGGTAATTACTTAGGAGCTAGTTTAGTTGAGAATATTGCGGCATCTGACAAAGAAAGTACCGCTACTAAACAGTTTCATCTGCAAAGAATTCTAAATCGCATCCATGCAAATTGGTTCCTTTTGTAATATATATTTGAAAATTATCAGAACCACAGTCGGTCGTAGAATAAATCTACTTGTCAAGAGACCATAATAACGAGCGAAGTACATATATTATGCAGTGACTTAGTGAAATGACTGTAATTTCAAATAAATAAATTATTCAATTTTTGAAATTGTGCGTGCATTTACATATGTATATTTAATCAGAATGTAGGAACTTGACAGATTAAATATTTGAACTGACGCCTAATGAACCGTACGTTCGTTAAAAACTTTGTTTTTTTTTTTAAGTTTCCAAATTGGGAATTTTATAAACCAATTTGAGATAACGAAAACTTTGTTATGAGTTGAAGAAAAACCAGGAACAGGGCTCGAAAGATCAAGAGTCATATATTAGTCGGCACTGAGATTTTTCAATGTGTACTATTTTGTCGACACCAACGTTACGTCTGGGTCAAGGTCATCATAATTGATGAAATTTATCTCAGATTTAATAAATAGAAACTATTTCTTAAACCATATATTTCATCTTTTTAAATGAAAACTAAAAAAATGCCGCAACTCATGAGGTAACGCAAACTTGCAACTTATTGGGTAAAGGTGGATTTGTGCAGTCTACTTTTCATTTTACTTTTTCTTTTTTTTTCGCTTTTACTTTAAGTTTGGTACTTTATGCAGCTACTTTAAAGCATTCAATACAGATGCGCAGATGTGATTTTTCTGGCATTAGTCGCAAATATAAATAGATAAATATATCCTGTTAAAATGGACAAGAATGTAATAATTTGTGCATACAAAATATTATTACATAGTAAGTAAATATACTAACCAGTTTCATTTAATACAGACGCTATACTTTTCCAAACATTCATTTTGGCCACTTTATCCTTGAATAAAATATCTGTTTTATCATATATGTGGGGATATTTTTGAATTAAATCTTATAATATACAATCTTGTTCTTCACTGACTTTCGTTTGCATAACCTAAAAACCTACACACAAAAACAAATACACAACACGCTGATGTTTGTGAAGTGGAGCTCATGTTCAGTTGTGATATTCTTAAGTTGAAAGTTGGTCAACTTAAGGTCTTAAAGTAAAATTAAAAGTGTGCACATAAAGCAGTACATATATTAACACACATTTAACTTTTATAAAGAAAAAGTAAAATAAAAAGTAGGCTGGATAAATCCACTTTAACGCAGACGCAAGACAAGAGAGGTAGATTACGAAATAGGTACTAAATGTACCTATTTCATGTTGTAAAAAATAAAAAACTAAGCTAATTTTTCTTTTAAACCGAAACCGTAACAAAAACGAAACTTATTTGTTTTTTAACCGAAACGAAAACCGATATAATATTTTCAAAAAAACCGTAACCGATAACCGAAACCGAATTTTTATGAAAGTAAAAACCGTTAACCATAACCGAACCCCAAAATTTTTCGGTTCGACGATTTTCGGCTAGTGTTGTTTCTTCGTCTATTTCAAACCCATATTTTTACTTTACTTACTGCGTCTGTATTACTTCTTGAGTTGCGGCATTATAAATCTGTTATTAGTAATAGGCATAGTTAAAAATATTTTAATACAACTGCTTTGAGACCCCATTATTCACGACCAACTACAATCCCCCCCCCCCCTCCCTGCTTATTAGGGTTTATTTATTGGTTTAGCCAATATTCGAGAGATCGGCATATTTAAACCCTTCTATACCCGTGCTCTAAAATTAAAAAGAAAACTAGTTTTTCTACAGTCTATATACAAAGTTGCCATTTGCGCTCTCTTTTGTCAACGCAAAATGTCACTTTGCCGCTCATGCGCGACAAAGTAGAAAAACGCTCGCTGTCCAAATTTTTAAATATACAATGTTGAGAAATGTCACTTGTCTACATTCTTAATAGAAACGTTTAGTCAGGAACTAATGTCAATCTGACATATAACTGCTCTGTCGGTATATTACACCAAACAAAATGCCGCACTGCTGTGAAAATAAAATATGGCATTTATTTACGAAAACGAAAGTATAAAATGCTTAGATTAGATTGAAGCTATAGCTCAAGAAGAATGGAAAGTAACGATAAATTAAAATTAAATATAAAATAAATTGTGTGAACAGTTGTGCTGCCACCTAGACATCCACTTGCCCACTGCACTAGTTTAATGTACTTGAAACAAATAAATTATACAAAACTTATAATAATTGCGAGTCATGAGAAATATTCGTTTTCCGGGAATGGACTGTCATATTTTGAGTTAGAGCTCAACGTTTCGCCCGCAGTCGTATGGGGTATCTTCAGGAGCAAGGGGGATAGTACTGTCTTAAACAAGGTTACCCGACGTGTCAACCACGCTAGAGCCCGAGTTTAAGCAACACGAGGGGGAGACTCAGTTTACAGGGTTACCCGACGTGTAAACCACGCTAGAGGCCAAATAAATAAAGTGACGAAAGGAAGGCCGAGAAGACAGTTATATACTAATCTAAAGATACGGTAGATGAGCAAAGCTAATGAGGACCAATGGGAATCGAGTTCGTAATGGTAGATTGGGCGTGTTGTGTTCCGAGAATCACCGGTTTCCACATGTGGCTCAAGAAATAGCCATCATCCCAATTGATGTTATTAGGATATTTCCATATTTCTAAAGTTTCCCTGTATTTACGTCTGTAAAACTCAGGGACAGGAGCTAAAATGCGGGAATTTTCAAATAAGATGTTATGTCCTGTGTGCGCAGAACATCAACTCCTGAAGATGCCCCATACGATTGCGGGCGAAACGTTGAGCTCTGACTCAAAATATGACACAGTCCACTCCCGGAAAACGAATATTTCTCAAAACTTATAATATTCATCACAAAATTGGCATTAATTTTTTGTAAAAACGAAAGCCAAAACAGTATCTTGAAGTCATATTTGAATACGTTCCTATCTTCACTGCAAAACTGTTGAGTAGTACTGAAGTACAAAGTGTACAGTTAATTATTTTTTTTTATGGTGGAGGACTGTAGAAAAAATCTTGTGTGTGTTTCGAGCGCAAATGGACATTGTCGATTTCGAGAGAATGCCGCGCTCCTGCGTCGCGCGTCAACAACCTCTCAATCGACAATGTCCCATTTTGCGCTCTTAATACACAAATAGCTATTACATGATTTATAGAAAATCAATTCATGGTCATTATAATTATTCGTATATATTTAGAATATATTCTTGAAAGGCTAAAATAAACCATACACATATTTATCCATCCACTTAGACACGGGACATCCATGCAAGCGCACATCCCCAATCTTATTGATATAATTAAAAACGTTCATTCGTTGTTTTGTCTAGATTGCCGAACCATCTCAACTGATTCACTCTTTGAAAAACATGCACCACGCAAATATCTCACTTCTACAGTAGTCACTCTCCTTTTATGTTTTTCTATTCATGCCTAGTGTTCACTTTTATATATGTATAAAGCAGGCACAGGCATTCTATTATACACAAATTAATGGAGCATCTCTAGATACCTTCATGTTTAAATTTTGTAAATAAGAAGTCTATATAAAATGAATATATTGTTACAGGAGTGAATGTGAAAATTGCAAGTCATTAAGCTTCGAAGATTGTAATGATGAAGAAGGAGACATATTGAATGAAACAATGACATTACAGAGACGACCTATTGAACAGGGTGAAGAGCATTCTTTTTACCGTACCTCACACACACTGCCAAGCCATACGAAAAAAACTACTAGGTAAGATTTATTATTCAACTATATTACTATACGAGATGAGTATAAATATTTTTTGCTTAGATTTTAAAATAGAGTTTTCCACGATTTTTTAATTTATTATTATTATTATTATTATTATTATTATTATTATTATATATATATATATATATATATATATATATATATATATATATATATATATATATATATATATATATATATATATATATATATATATATATATTAATGTAGAGATAAAAATATTAGACCCATATTTTCTTATTTTGTATGAAAATTTATAGTACGGGGAAAAATACATAAGAATTTTGCAATGGGGTAGAATAGTGTGACATCAGAGCATAGCGCGATATATGAAGCACTGTCCTAAGCAAAAACGATACTTTCAAAGTAGACTTTATTGACAGAACACATAAGGGTCAGGATTTAACGGCTTGTAATTTGATGCTGATATTATTATTATTATTATTATGAAGAAGTTAACTTTGAGATATTAATAACATTAAATTATAAATATTTTTCTATTAAAAAAAAATCTAGCTTAAAAGATATTCGAGAAAAGACGTCTTAAAATTGACCAATCAGAGACCTACACCTTTAACGTGTGTTTGCCGTAATTTTACGTTACTAGGGTTTTATACAAATCAAATCTTCTTTAAAATGTGTGGGCGACTGTAGTTTTCGAAAAATGTCAGTGTCGAATTAAATTTGACAAGGTGAATAAAAAAAGGCAAATTCTTACCATGTATTCAGCCGCTGATTACTTAGAAATGATTATAATTTTTTAGCAATTTAGCAATTTTAGCAACCAGTTTTATTTTGTAATAATATCATCACACCTGAAGATATCCTTCCGGGATTGGTGGATTAAAAAGTCTTGTAACTCCGTTATGCAAGCAGCCGCAAATTATTTTCTTCTATTTGTTGGCAACCTATTGTCGTCGACAAGTGTCAGTTTCGTCTGGGGCGCGAGTTGTGAGATACCCTGTACATATTAATAAATAACAAAGGTCTTATTTCAAATTGAAATCAACTCTGCACATTCTTAACTATAGAGTATCAAGTTTGCGCAGCTTCATACATATCCGAGAGTTTACCGACCTACCGACTGAGATTTTGTTTGCTGGTGTTTTTCAGCGTTTTCAAATCAGTTCTTTTCAAAACTTTGTTTTCTTCTTTTTAAGTTTAAGGTACGTAAATAACTGGCTCTCCACATTAATATATTAATAATATGTCATGTTCTTATGGTTCTTAGGGAACTTTAACCTAAAAATGGTTCGCTTGTCTTTCAAACGGGCTCTTCCCGCCTGCCGTTTCTCGCGATGTTTTACGAACATGTTCGAGATTAAACGAACATTTACTTTTATGCAAAGTTTTTTAAAACTTGAATAGAATAATTGTTATTACAAATTAAGATCATATGTTTTGTTCATTTGAAAGAGTAATGTGCAAATCTAACTGAATGACAGTTTAAATAGCTAACTTTTCTTTATTAAGTAAGATATTGGCGACGAAATGAACTGCTTAAAATTATAGTTCTTATTTGTTGTAGCAATAAGGTTCACTTTGAAAGACGTGTTTACCAATAGGACAGTAGTTTAAATGTAGCGCGCCACATATTACGTAATTACTGAACAACCCTATTTGCCATGACATCATCCCGTGCAAGAGAGAAAACTGGATGAACTATGAGACAGAAACAGTTGTGTCAATTGAATTTAGCTACAAAAATGTGGCGCGGGAAAATTAAATGTAACTCACAAATAACCTGCATTGTTTTGCATTGACGTACCTTTTGCTTTTTATTTGTATGTATTTTTAATTAAACGCGTAAGTTTAACCACAGTTTTCTTGTTACACACCTGTATTTAACCTCTGAACGTCAACAAAAATAATTCGCGGGAAAATCCAAGCATGCGCACAAACACCATCAAATGAAATAACTTCATTGTGTGACCTCGTTGGGGTTGTGGCGTCATTTGGCCACCGTTTTGAACATGCGTATTTTTTATTTTAAAAATTCTTCTATAAATACTATTTTTAATTTATATCAAAATAATTTATATACAATACTTATTTCTTCAAAAATCATTGCCTTGGAAAACCCTATTGTAATTATTTCGTTTTGTTACAGATCTGTGCCACTAAATATTCAGCGTGAAAGCTGGTTTATGGCGATGCAAGAAATGACGAGCAGTTCTGAATCAGATTGAGTATAATGCAATTTTATCAATTGTGCCATTCTTTGTGTCCATGTTTTAGTAGTGTAGTTCTACATTAAGATTAAGAGACGTATGTTTCAATTTTTAATACTTTTATTTGCTTATCATTTTCATCTTTAATAATGTGACATTTTTCAACTCTAGGTGTACTTTCGTTGGAGAAATGAAGCATTTTTTTATTATAAATAATTTCTTCAAAAATATAGTCCTTGTTTTTATTATAAAGTATTATTGAAATAATAGTATGAATAATTTTATTTTTAAATACCGTACAGCAGCGTTTTCAAACTTGTGTTGTATGTGTTTTTTAACCTGGATAAATATACTATCTCCCCTTAAAGTTAAAATTTAAAAAGTGACGTAAAAGAAAAAAGAAATATTGGTGGCTTTGATCATGAAAACTATTCGCGATTCAAGTTAGTTTTACCGCCATGTTTTGTGACGTCACAATGCGGTCTAGTCAAGTGACAGATGAATTAAAAACTAACCTAGTTGTGTGTGTGTGAATAGCTATGTTTAAGAGAGTTTATTATTTTGTTATATACAATGAAATTGAAATTATTAAAAATATGTTTATATATTTTTGAATTACAAAAATAATGTAGGTAATTTCACCCCATAGTTTGAGAAACGCTGCCGTACACCGTGTAATATTAACAAAATTCAAACATTTTAAATTTCATTAATTTATTTTCTTTAAATTACGATAAATTATAATTTTCATTGAAGAAGCGATTTGACAAAAACTTTCAGGTTTCATGTTATTAATGCTCGGTAATATATATGTATGTGTGTATGTAAATACGAGACTAATGATAACAACAACGTTATATAAATGAATTTTTACTAAACAAAAATATTCGGGTTCTACAGTCGTTCTCATCTTCTGTGATTTTAGTTGGTCATCATATTTCATTAGTTTTAAGACAACACGCTTACTGATTCTTTGTGTCAACTAAATTTTATTACCACAGCTATTATTTTATTATTTTCATAGTGTGTACTATTATTTGCCCTTGTTTTAAACAAAAATCATGTTGATGAATTTTACGTAATCAATATGGATCAATGTATTTCGGATATACATAATTGACGCCATTGTTAAATTGAGTTCGCAAATCATCTTCATATCATTTTGTAGCTTTTCTTCGGTTAATATAATTTTTTTTTATATTTTAGATATTTGTGACTATAACTTGTTTTCGAAGCTCGTTACTTTCTTACAAATAGGAATGTTTATTTCATTTTTATTTTTTGCTATTGTTTTTTTTTTATTTACTATGCAAACCTCAGTGTTCCTTTGGTTTAGTTTTATATTTGATATTATTTACGATTTTCAATTGTATTAATGTAGGAAAATAACTAAATTAATTATTGTTGAAATTCTGTAAATATTATTTCAACGTTTCGACACTGTTTACTAATGTCTATTGTGTACCGTTACCCACTTCATCAAATCAAATTTTACAATTTTATTTATACAATTAATTAGAAGATATGTCAACGACCACAAATATACTAGACAAAACATGCTCTATGCGTCACTATTGTTTGTTATGTTCTCGGCTGGACGGAAAGAGACAAATAGAGATAGAGATATATAAAGTCTACTCTAAAGTTTGTCGAGAGATGTCTCTACGGTCCATATAATGTATTTGTGACATTTTGCTTCTTTGTTTGGAAGTTGTAAAGTCGTTCGGGCCTCGATTTTGTAACTTTAAATTCTGTCTGATTTCAAATTCTGTCAGAATTGGGTTTACCCCACTACAAATTCTACTGCTCCAGACCAGTAGAATTTGAAATCACCCGGAGAAAGAATTGGGGAAATCTCAATTCTGTCATTTCAAATTCTACTGGTCTGGAGCAGTGTAATTCGTTGTGGGCAAAACCCAATTCCAACCGAATTTGAAATCAGACAGAATTTAACTTACAGTTAAAAAATCGAGGGTCGCTTGTTCAAAGTTTTCTGATTTCATTGTTCTCTATAAATCTGCCTTTTTCAAGTTTTGAAATAAAATGTACATAATTCTAAAAACTCTTACTAATTAAAAAACAATTAATACTATCATGAGAAATTTACCTACGGGAATTTCGGTTGGACTGTATCTTGGATCACGATCCATTCAATAATCCTGGCATTCAATTGCTCAATTTAATTTTAGACATTATGGGATCTCGTGGCCGCGTGCCTGAGTGTCTGGTCGCGAATCTGGGGAACCGGGTTCGATCCCGACCGACGCCAAATATTTCGAATTTTAAATGGCACAAAATTGACCCCTGTGGTGCACTCTCCACGCCAGCAATGAGTGCCCGTGAGGTGTCGCCTGGTAAACGCCCGCACGGTACAAATATGTCATCATCATTACCGATATCTGCGTACAAAGCAGATTGGCACACCCAGTAATGGGTATTGATATATTATTATTATTAATTTTAGACATTTATTTGAAAATCCGGATCCACCATGAAACAAAAATAAATTTAGAAAAAACTACAAATAGAATAAGAAGCAAGTATATAAAAACAACATTGTTTAAAAATCAATAGAATGAAATAAATAATTATATACAATTCTTTTTACCTTTTCTTAATACTAATAACAATTTGTTTCATTTATTTTATAATTGGTTTTCGTTAATAATAATTCAAATGTTTCAAATATAGTACAGTTCATTTTAATAAAATAAGCAGTGACATCTAGCGAATAATCCGTGAGGAGACTTTACATATCTCTATCCTTAGTTGTATCTTTCTGTCTACCCGAAAACAAAACAAATGCTATGAAGTTATATCTAGTGTATTTGTGATCGTTGAGATATGTAGATGCAGTAGTAAAAAAAATGAATTCTGTAATACAAATTTTATTTGTGCGCTACGTAATAGCGCAGTAGAATTACATCGGCATTTGACATTAGTATAAAGGAACGCTGGTAGATGGCGAAACAGTAATACCTACATTAGAGTACCTCTATCTAAGAGAGTATGGACATACGCGCTGCGGCAGCCATTTCTCCTCCAACTATATTTTTCACTATAGAGCGGAGTAGGTTCAAAAGAGTGCCAATCTGCTTTGTACACGAATATCGGTACACCCAGCAATGGGTAATAAGCCGTGATGATATATTTATTTATTTAGGTTCAAAAGAAAAAATAAAAGATAATATTAGCCTTAAAAGTTTATTTTATAAAAAATTATGTAAACGGATGTTTTTCTTATATAAATTTATTTCTTGTGAAAATTAGAAAATTGTGAAAATTAAGGTGTGTATTATGTTAAAATAACATTTATACAAATCAAATTATTTGGCAAGCTATTACTTAATGCGTTTTGAGTTATTAAGTGCATTATGAACTTCATAAAATTAATTGTTTTTATTTGATTTTAACGTTGAAAATCGTTATTATTAATACCATAACAACTACTGTAACCGGTTATTCACTAGGCTCGCGGATTAAACTTTATTTTCTTAGCTCACTTGTTTAAATATCTATTAATTAATATTAAAAATTGATATTAATTTTATTATGATAGTTTAGATCTAAATAGAACGATGATCCCGATTTGGTGTAAATTTAAACTTTTTTTTTTCAGTTTACCCTCTTATGTTACCAAGTTTTTCCGGACGATTTCTCCTGATATAATTCCTGGAGAAATTTCCATTCGATACCTGTCTTCATTTTTCCGTGTATGAAAATGGACGAGTGAATTTTGGACAGGATCATCTTTTTATTGTTTAATTTTTATTATATTGTTTATATACATATATATTTAAATGTATTGTTTTGTATTTTTTTATATACATTAGTAAATAGTGTCAAAACTTTGAAATAAAAATATTTACACAAGGTAAACAAAAATACATTTTTATTGTTAATTATTAATGATTTTGAAAACTTAACTCGAATTACAAGGTGTCTTAATTAACGGGCCCTGTATGGGGATCTCGTGAACTATAGGATATACGAAAATGGTTAACTTGATCGTTCCGGTAAACCGGAGCGTGTGTAGCCGCCTTTACATTGATGAAAAATAGCATCACCATTTGAAAGAGAATAAAAAGTGCCCTAAAGAGGTTCAAATATTTAGTGATATAATTTTTTTTTCAAATGGTACCTACACCTTTCTAGGCTTCCTAATGACGCAATTTTTGTCTAAGTGAATTGAATTCGTATTTATTGTATTCGTCAAGGTCCCCGTATAGGGCGCGTTAATTGGGATACTCTATATATTATGATTTTCATATCTGATCATAATATTTTATAAGAGTTAAAATAAATACTGCAAATCAAAATATTTAAGTGAAGAGGGCGCCAACGTTCGGAACATAGGTAAAATCTAAATGTTTAGCAACGTTGAATATGTAATAGGTTCTGTAGTCGACAATTACTGCATCGAAAAGCTGCCAGAACGACAAGATCAATTCAGTACTATATCTCATTAAGCATAATATCTTCGACCATATAACACACCCTATGCTAGGGTATACAATGTTTTAAAGCAAACGACCTGAGGTAAGCGGACTGTGCCCCAATAGGTTATGTTGGTTGCTTACTTACAGTAAATACAAGAAACGCGGTGTCAGGCCGTTCGCTTCACAACAAATGCCCGTATTACGTGTCTATAGTTACATGATCGAAGTATATATACAGGGCGGGGGGGGGGGGGGGGGGTGTTAGGGGCAGGGGGGGGGGGGCTGCTGTAGTTAGTTACATACCTATTAATTTTAGAGGTAAGTTGTAAATACAAAACTTTTTCAGAATTAAGAACTACACAATATGGAATTAAAATCTATTGTAGTTTTCTTCTATTTTACGAAAAGTTTTGTATTTACAACTATCCTATAAAATTAATATGTAATAGGAATTCCACCATTCTTTTTTTTTATAATTTCATCTGAACGTATAAGTAAAACCAAGACTGTCGGTGAAAATCTGGTGAAAAAATTCTATTAATAAGCGAGTTACAGTCCTCCAAAATTTGAAAATATAGATGTGACGTCATGTATATAAGTTTTTATATCAAACTATTTTCTTCGTGGACCTATATGTTTTTGGAATATATATTCTATTTCTAAATTATATTTATAAAAAATAAATAAATATTATTATACGGTACAAGTCGACATGATTTATAATTGCAAATGTATTTAAATTATTAAGTTTAAAGCAAAATATTTATATTCAAATAAAAACTGTTTGAGAATTGCACTACTGGACTGATAGCCACGCCTCCGCTATTTGAATTTCTCTACTTCCATTGGTAGTAGGATCCGCCCCTAACTGGGTATTCGTTATATATTTATAGGCCGTCTTTGAGTCGCCAATCAAAATAATATATATGGATTTCATATGAGTGACGAGCTGCTAAAACAAAAAACCCCCTTATTTCCGAAGTATTTCAATTATATCATTTTATTTCTTTATTAATATTCATTTTAAGCATATACTTTCACTATTTTTTACTAATTTCTCTTAATTCGATTGAGCTGTAATCCCCTATTACAACAAAATAGACACCCGGTATATCGAATATTTTATTACTCTTATCGTAAAAAAAAAAATAGCCACATTGGTGGGGGTTATTGTTGATTTTATTGCTTTATGATAATGTTTTTTCGATGCTACGACTTTACAAAAAAAATGGCTATCGACTGAACGACATACTCCATCTACAGTGTGACCGAAATAATATTCCGTGTCTATTATTTAGCTGGACGCATACACCCCAACTAAAAAATAATATGTCTCGTCCCTACAAATTTTAGGTCTAAGGAGATGAAAGAAATTATTCTTGTTCGAGTGCACATTCAAGTTACTTGTTTATATTCAACGAATTATTTTTATTTTTGGTTGTACATATTTGTAAATAGTGAAGTGAAATATAGGTATATACAAAAATTTAAACATCATTTCATTCCTTATATACGGAGGTCCTTCGATCCATACCACACATCCTGGTGCTTCGATCAAGGAGTACATTTTTCATTAATAACTATGGTTATTAAAGAACAATTATTGTAAACAATAAGTAGAAACAGTAGCATCGCAGTTCAGGTAGGCACAACCATTGCTAATTGTTGTAATTTATATCGTTTGTGAGGATATACCTAATTGATCGGTACCATCTAGGTTTATCAGATAAACACCTAATAATGAAGCAAGTGCACCGTATTTAGCAGTGTAATAGGGTATTTTACAAAATACAGGGTGAGTCTGGGAAGACGCCCCCCCCCTTTAACTTTTTTATTATAAGTAATAGAAAAAAAATGGCTCATATAAAAGTTTTATTATTTTACATATACTATTTGATGGCAGATGTAGATATTTTTTATAAAGTCAGGTTTACAAGATACGACTATCAACTTTTATTTTTCAAATGGCAACCTATAATTATTTTAATAAAATTGAAATCGCCTCTTTTCAACGATATATTATTTTTTATTAATGTATTTGAAAAATTTCGAGAAAAATGAGATAATTTAGAAATATTAGAAATAATTTTTAAACAAATATTATAGATGGCTATGTGAAAATAAACAAAACGTAGCAGTGCTATACAACTTAGCAAACTAAAACAACAAATTTAGTAACAAAAACAATTTAAAGCAAATGTTCAAAAGTACGACCATGTTCTGTACTACAAAAATTCAAGCGTTGAACGTGATGTGTTCGAACATCTGCCAGCATGTTTTATTTTTTTGTTTACAAAATAAGTTAAATTAAGTAACAAACAAATGTATACTTTACGTTTTGTTTATTTTCAAATAGCCACCTATAATATTAGTTTAAAAATTATTTCTAATATTTCTAAATTATCTCATTTTTCTCGAAATTTTTCAAATACATTAATAAAAAATAATACATCGTTGAAAAGAGAAAAATGGTGGTTTCAATTTTATTAAAATAATTATAGGTTGCCATTTGAAAAATAAAAGTTGATAGTCGTATCTTGTAAACCTGTCTTTATAAAAAATATCTACATCTGCCATCAAATAGTTTATGTAAAATAATAAAACTTTTATGAGCCATTTTTTTCGTTTATTTATAATAAAAAAGTTAAAGAGGGCGGGGCGTCTTCTCAGACTCACCCTATATAATTTAACAATTCTGGTTATAAGTGAAACTAAAGCCTCGTTCACATTAGCAAAGTTACTTCCCTTGAAGGTAATGAATCCAAGTAGAATAGGATTGCCAGATTTATAATTTCGTAATACACGATATATATCAATGGATTCAAAATTTGCGAAAAAAGTAACGCAGGAGATTTTTTGAAAATTTTCAAGGTCATGCGTGTTTTAATACAAAGTAAAATAATAAAGAGTTCTTTACATTGAAGCAAATTTAACATTTGAAATAGACAAAGCCATTAAACGTAATGAAAAACTGATGAATGACCAAACAGATGTTCTCCACTCGGAAATTTTGAAAATATCGAAACGGAATTTTTGTTTATCCCTTAGGATAGTATTTCCAAAACCAACAATAATAGTTTATAATCTTATACCTGTGTCTGTATATATAGTCATGTAAATTCTCTTGTACATTTCTCAATATTCCGAAGATGGTGTAAAAGCCGAAATCGCGATAAAGATAATAAATCCTAGTTTGTGAAACTTAGCCAAGTGTTAATTATTTTACATACTTATTAATAATGTACCTGCACCTTTGTATGAAATTTTTCGATAACAAATATATTACTTATTTATAATTTCCAGTTTTAATCTTGCTGATATTGGTTCTCTAAACGCATATAGAAACATAGTAAAAAATGTAAAAACAGTTTTGTATACAACTTTTATTTCTAAACAGCTTTGTACTCTACAGTTTTTGCCGTAAAATAAACAGAAGAAAATGCAGGATATTGCATAAAATTAAAATTCCTTGTTAATTCCTATCTAACCGCCACCACCTGGTATTTTTTATCCGTATAATTTAAAATTTTAAAATAAACATAGAAAGAAGGTAAAATATTCATTGTGATTATTATTTTTTCAAGATAAACATTCCTACCTTTATTGTTGACTCTGTTGTCTTTGGAATCTACAAACAAAAAACATACATTAGTCAATATTCGAAAAGTATAACATAAACATAAAATGAATAACAATACTTAGTAATCGTATTAATAACATGAATTTTTCACTACTTATTACATTTTATAATACAATGGACACACAAATAATACATTAAATATATACATATACATACCTGAACTGCAAATTCACTCGCCAAATCTGCAACATCCTTGGAATATTTTTGAAAATGTTCATTATTACAGTACACACTGCACTAATATTTTGTTCAATCAGTAACTTTTACACTTTTTTATCACTTAAATATATTTTATATTCACATTTTTCAACGAAAAACACAAACATTAAACACAACATTAACGACGAACTTACGAAGACTGTAGCAATTCTTAGTGGTTTGAATTTGAACAGACTTGTCGCATACAGAAAATTTATTAACAAGTATAAATTATAGAAGAATATACAAAATACTATCTAACACGAAAATATTTAGCTATTTAATTGTATTATTCATTAAATAAAATTATAAATATTTATAAATTTGTGTTTTAGAGAAAAGTTCGTTAAAACAGCCAACTTTATTCAAAACATTTGAAAAGTAAAGCTGCGTTTACACCGCATATCTTAAACATCGTTTACACAATATTTCAAAGTAAATGTAAAGTCAATAATTTGATAGCAAAAATACAGAATTTTAAAACCATTCACACGACATGGCAAGTATACGCCAGTAACAAATACTGCAGTGGCGGCTCGTGACATTGTCACCTCAAGATAGGGGGAGGGGGGTGTAAAAAATAAAAGTAAGCTATTAAACATATACACTGTACTGCAGTACCTATATCCCAGAGATATAGAGGTGGGGAGAATGATCATGTAATCTGCGCGAGAATACAAGAATAGAAGGACGCCATTTTGCAGATATAGAGGTGGCAATTTTAAATGTAGAATTAACAAAATAATTATGAAATTAATTTATTTGCATTTTAACATACTTTTGCAGGAATACACAGGCGGTAATTTTAAATTTAGAGTTTTAGAACAACATAATTATGAAATAGTGTTGAAAAATTTATTGATATTTTAACACACATACATACACACATATTAAATAATACCCAGCAATTACTGGTGGTGAAATAATATTAATTTATTTAATTCTCTCTTACTAATTTCCCTTGTATAACTTCTTTTTGAGAGATTAAAAAACCTAAATCTGGTTTAACAATAAATAATATCTTTTACTAAAATAAAACCATGATTTTGCTCTATCAGTGTATCTTTAAAAAAATGTACATGCAGATTAGGAAAAAGATCGTAAATGTCAGTATAAAATAATTGTGCTACAGGTGTAACAAAGTAAGGATACATTTGTTTCAGAAGTATTCATACTAATTGATACTGCGTCCGTTTTTAAATACATTTTCAAATCTTTTAGAATATCTTATGGACGAAAATGTCGCGAACAAATTACTTTATTTTTTGACCATATCCAAGTATTTTCATCTTTTTCGCAGACCTTCAACCATGATTTTTGTAATTCTACTCTTGGAAAACCTAATTCTAGTATAATAATAAATAATATCTTTTACCAAAATAAAACCATGATTTTGCTCTATCAGTGTATCTTTCAAAATATAAAGAAATTAACAATCTATTAAAAATTTGTTTACAACTCAATTTGGTTTACTACTTACATGCAAAAATAAATTCCTTCTGGCTTAAATCTTCTATTATTAGAACATCCTGGCATTGAACACGACATATTAAAAAAATTAACGTTTCAAACAACACAAGCAAATAAAATAGTAATAAAAAGATAATGCTGACCGCGTGTTTACAAAGCAAGTTGACAGTTGTATCTGCAAAATGGCTACCTCCAGTTTAAACATCGAAAATTGGATGCGCAGTCGTCGATGCGCTTTCTCCCCACCTCTATATCTCTGCTATAACCCTGTGCCGCACGCTATTGGCGACTAAAACTACCGATGGCGGCGCTAGTGTTGTAGCATACACGTGCTCTGAAAATGGTATTGTGCTATAAGATCGCATACAGAAACATTGTATAACCAACATTCGTTTTGAAGTATACTAACAAATTCATTAAACTTTGTATAAATAGTGTTAGTAATAATTTTGTGTAAATTATAATAACATTCGAAGAAAGTTATCTTAGACAATACTATATTACTATACATACTAAGGAAATGTTTACTTATTTGGAGGCAACAAATTCTTCTCGAAGTTTTATAGAATGGGGAGAATTGTTGAATCGTGGGTTGTTATTTTTATGTGGCGTTAATGAACATAAAGTAAAGACTAAAAAAATTTGGGTTGTGTTTAAACAAGTGCCCTAACGTCACATCCTCATGAGATTAGAAGAACTTTCAATTTACAATTGATTATTTACAAAATGCTCTTGTATAGCTGGCCATCATGTAGCCGGTGCAAACACATTACAGCTGTCTTAATATTTTGTACAAGTTAGTAAAATAGTACCATATATTATTCATGGATGTTAAATATGTATTTACTTTACTTAGTTAAGAAAATTAAAATGGAATTAATGTCAAATATCTTTAAAATTGTTTTAATTACAAGTGTAAGATATATATTTCATGCTACACATAAAGTGAAAAGTGTATTATTTTACTCATGAATTGGTCAGGAAATAGTAGAATACTTTTCATTTTTGTTATCATCTTATGATTCGTCACTTGTTTTCCAGTTCGTATTTTCCTAATCCAGCCCTCTCTTTTGTCGATAGACTCCATTTTAGCAAATTTATTTTGGATGTCACTCTTCCTCTCACCAATTTTTGAGACAGATAATTTCTTACTACACCGAGAATGGCAGCCGTAAACGCAGCAATTGACGTTGTTAATATTTTTTCGTTCTTGCTCATATTGCAAAGTAATTTATATATACTTTAAAATGAAAAGATAAACAAGAAACCGGCAAGGAATCCAATGCACTATATAGATTTACTGTAAAGTTGAATAACAGAATACCATTTTCAAGAGTTTCAAATATTGTCCGCTTGAGGGATTCACGTTAATTTTAGTCGCCAATAGACGCTGCAGCCGAGTATTCACGAAGACCAAGGGAAGGCAGCCTCCTCTGCTTACTTATACTGGGAGCATATCACAATCCATACTTCTCATAGC
Source organism: Harpalus rubripes (assembly GCA_963082715.1). NCBI lineage: Eukaryota > Metazoa > Arthropoda > Insecta > Coleoptera > Carabidae > Harpalus > Harpalus rubripes. The sequence goes on along the minus strand of OY720458.1, from coordinate 53,085,140 downwards.
TTATACTCTGCACGAATCATACTTTTCACAAGTCATACTCAGCTCGGGTCCTCTCGGCAAAGTTCGATTTACACTGGGAAAAAATACATATGCAGTAGAAAGATAGGTTCAACATTAAGAAAATAGATGTCTCTCTAGTTTATTCAAATAAAATTTATCTAGCGATCTGTAATATATTTTAAAAAATTATTATATTTTAAATACTTTTGGAATTGAATGAAGATGTAATATAGTATTCAGTCATAAATAAAATGGTAAGACAGGCAAATATTTGTAGTATCTATACAAATATAAGACCAATTACCTTTTTTTAGGTTAAATGAACATAATTATTGAAAAACTGATAAATACATATATCTACAAAATACATGTTTATTTAAATTTTATTTTCACGCATTTATATACCTTGCTGTAAGACTAATATTAAACGTATGTATATACTGGTATCTAAAATAGTTCATATTTCACAATACAATAATAAATATTTTCTATGTATTTTGTTTGATAATGGTTTACTATTCCTTTATTTTTCTCCATATCCGACCAGCAGTGAATTCTAAAAGAATAACACGACAATGGCCTGTCATCTCTGTTTTGTAATATGACACTGTTATTTAACTGTTTATTGTTATTGTTATTATTGTAATTTAACATTCTTTATTCTATTGTTCTTAAAATATTGTTAAAGTCTCAATAAAACCTAATGGAAAATAGTTTATTTTTAAACATATCACATCAAATCCATATCATATATTAATATGCACCTACCTACTTATGGTATGAAATAATTTATATAATAGGATTCATTTTATAAAATATTAAATATGATGTAATTTATATTACAAAATATTAATTTTAAATTTGTGGTTGAAGAGCTGTCACCTTGTATAAAATTTTAGTTGAGTAATGCGGATTTCAAATGTTTCTCCGATAGAACACGAAGCGTGTTCGGCTGTCGTCGTAGTATGACTTATGAGAAGTATGACTTATAAGAAGTATGGTCTGTGATATGTACTCCTTATACTTACTTATATCCTGGTATTCGCAAGTGAAGCAGAGGTGGGGTTTAGCGCATGACGTAGCAATATGGCCGAAATAAGGTAGATGATTCGTTTCCCGCGACCAATTCTCATATGCTGCAGCCTTTAAGGGGCAATGGTTATAGAAAATTTAATTGTACAGGACTTTTATTAGTAGCAATTTTTCCATAATAATCCATAAACAATTGATACACTCGGAATCAATTGGGTATTCTCTCAGATTTTTTAAATTTATTTTCTTAAAGAACTGTTATATCTAAGAGTATCTGTGAAAATCCGAGTTAAAAATTCCTTTTAATAAGCAAGATATTAATTTTGAAAATTTGATTTTGTTGTGTCACGTGATAGTGACGTACTAGTTGTACAGTACCAGCGGAGTACCATCAGTGGGTCATGCGGCATCTTATCACATTCGACCATGGAGTAGGGATTTCAACGGTCTCCCATTGGAAGGTCATCTAGTACATCAGCGATTTTTAGTTTTTTCCCTGATGTTTACCTATCAACACCAGTGGCGCTGACTTTTTATATTTCTGTCGGGTGCTCGAAACCTAAAAAGAAGTATTTTAAGTATACAATGGGCAGCTCGTGCGCCAAAATTTTGGTGATGCAAGGTATGCAGGAAAAAAAGCGCCGAAGGCGAATTTTTTTTCCATTCAAGGTCAAATACCTTATAATTGAAAGTTATATATTTTTAAGGGATGAGAAGCTGCATATTTTTCCCCTCTCATGTACAAAAATAAATTGCCAGATCTCAGAACATTTTAGAAAAGAGAATATATTTAACTGATTGTTGACTTATCTGGATAAACTGTCTAAGCACAACACAATGTGCGACTATTATACATGGCCTAAGTTACATTACAATAAACGTGCTGGACAGGTTATGTTTATTTTCGATTTTCTAATGCAATATGTACTTTCTCATGTATTTTATATCGTACCTATCATGTTCATTTTTACAGCCTGTTAAAATTTCTACAAGTAGAAACAAATGTATTATAGCATTGAAAAATTTAAACAGGATGTTAAAATTAAGATAGCGATTACAGATTACACCCCAAACATCTAATCTGACTTTCTAAAATATACAGTAGATGTCGTGAAACATTTTTGTCTAGCACTCGGGCATGCGTATACAAGCTCATGCGCGCATAGCAAGGGGTCCTGTCCACGCAAATATATAATGTTCCGGACATTTCCTGTGTGCCTTTTAGCGGTATATAATAGTACATTAAAGAACGTGTTTTATAAGACAAAAGACAAACCAGCGAGTTTTCTAATTGACAAGTGCGAAAGATGTCTTATAAAATGAGTTCTTTATACTATTTTTTATATTTTGCGCCTTCTACAATAACATTTACTTACTCAATTTGTGATTATATTTGTAACCATTTGTACATTTTCATGTAAATAATCTTCCCTAAATAATAATAATAAAAAAAAAATAATATCTCGGACACGAAAAGAGATATCGACCTGTGGTTTTAAAATCTTAAATCTACACCCTTCAAACTACTTAAATACAAATTTTCAGAATTTTTAATTTTTTAAAAAATTTTACCCTTTTTTAAACCACACCATCCTCATACCCAAAAATGGGTGTGCGGTACACCTTCAACGACCTCACCAGTAAATTCCTCGTACCAAAAAACATAAGTATACCAATTTTCATCAAAATATTCCAACGGATACATTAATTATTAAACATTCCTTAAAATTGTCAAAAACTGAAAAAATCACAAGGGGTACACCTTAGATTTTTTGCGGTTTTTGGCCATTTTCAGACTTTTCCTTCTGGAGATTGTAATAGTTGTTCAAAAATTATGAAAATTGGTATGCTTATGTAATTTTGCTCGTAGAATCTAATGGTGATATCGTCAGCGGTGTATAATTGACCATTTTTGGGATATGACCCAAAAATGGGCATTTTTGAGCAAATTTTTGAGGCCGAATATTTCGGACACGAAAAGAGATATCGACCTGTGGTTTTAAAATCTTAAATCTACACTCTTCAAACTACTTAAATACAAATTTTCAGAATTTTTAATTTTTTAAAAATTTTCACCCTTTTTTAAACCACACCATCCTCATACCCAAAAATGGGTGTGCGGTACACCTTCAACGACTTCACCATTAAATTCCTCGTACCAAAAAACATAAGTATACCAATTTTCATCAAAATATTCCAACGGATACATTAATTATTAAACATTCCTTAAAATTGTCAAAAACTGAAAAAATCACAAGGGGTACACCTTAGATTTTTTGCGGTTTTTGGCCATTTTCAGACTTTTCCTTCTGGAGATTGTAATAGTTGTTCAAAAATTATGAAAATTGGTATGCTTATGTAATTTTGCTCGTAGAATCTAATGGTGATATCGCCAGCGGTGTATAATTGACCATTTTTGGGATATGACCCAAAAATGGGCATTTTTGAGCAAATTTTTGAGGCCGAATATCTCGGACACGAAAAGAGATATCGACCTGTGGTTTTAAAATCTTAAATCTACACCCTTCAAAGTACTTAAATACAAATTTTCAGAATTTTTAATTTTTTAAAAATTTTGATTCTTTTTTATACCACACCATCCTCATATCCAAAAATGTGTGTTGTACACCTTCAACGACCTCACCAGTAAATTCCTCGTACCAAAAAACATAAGTATACCAATTTTCATCAAAATATTCCAACGGATACATTAATTATTAAACATCCCTTAAAATTGCCCCTAAATAAAAAAAATTAATAATTTCGACATTATATTATTAAAATGAATTGTCACTTAACTAAAAACAAATTAGGTAAAAATGGGTTAAAGAAACGTCATCTAGTACCTACCGTCTAAAACAAAAAAATGCGTATCGTAATGACTTCATTATGAACGCAAAATATAAAAATATAGTTTAATAGGTATATTCGTATATATCGTTCTCTATCGTGTGTTCCTGTCGGGTTCGGAGCACCCGACAAATTCTCTTGTCGGGTGCTCAAGCCCTGGGGCACCCACATAGTCGGCGCCACTGATCAACACTAATATTTTTAATAAATTTTTAATATTGGTGTTCCTAAGAGAATACCTTATTGTTCATGCTATCAGCCATTGTGTTTTGTAAAACTCTAAATAAGTATTATTTGAATTTATTTTTGGAAAAAATTATATGGTATACTAATACTACGTGATATATTGATTAGAAGTCAGGTATTTATTTTAAATTTCCAAGATTAAAGGCTTGGTTCTTAAAGTTTATATTTTAGTGCCACTGGTTGGCACGAATTTTTTATATTTTAATAATTTTTTTTTGTTATTTTACATTAGTTAAGTGAATAAATAATTCATTATTGTTTTTATTTAAATTTCGTGTCGACCAATGAAACTACAGATCGACTCTAAGCGACAAGTTCGAGCTAATATTAAGACCAGAGTTTGTTGTTTATTATTCCTGTCTTTGGTCAGTGTATTTGCAACTTGCAATGAAAATATGTTCTACTCATAGTAAGTGCAACAATTCTCGTGAAAAACTTTTGTTGGGGGAGTTAAAATAGTGTATATTTGTTTCTTTTAGTGTCAAACTAACTTTCGTGATATGAATTTTTAATGTGTGATGGTTTTCAGTGGACTAAATAGTGAAATAACTGAAATTTTGTTCCAATAAACGTTCCTAATAGCAGTGGTAGCAGATTTACTGGATGCTGAGATCTTCGATGCCTCTGTTGGCCAAATTGGACTGATAGTAGGCGAGGTTGGTCCAACATTTATCTTATTTTATTTTATGATTCTTCTAAAGCTTATTAATATTAGTTAATCTGTCTGTTAATTGTCAAGTTTATTTTTCTCAAATAATTAGACTATGTTTAAAAATTATATCAACTAATATATAAATACTTTTTGATAGTGTGAATATTTTCACAGTATTTTTGTTAAATGGTTATTAATTTTGTTCAACATTATATTGTTATGTACATCGGTTGGTTCTCCCTGTATTATGAAAACTGAATAGGGGTGTCATGTTGAAATGTAATGATTTTTCCATATTACCGCAATACTATACATGCAATATTACTATCAATGCAATAAAAGTAAAAATATAGCGTATTTTTTTGTACAAACGATATCAAATTTATCGTTAGTTAAATCGCCCGTAATATGATGACGTATGCAGCATCTTTGGTTCGCCGTAGTTGTCCGCTACGAGCACTAGTTTAGAATGAAAACATGAACGTATGTCTTCTGTATTTGATATTGAAACGTCAAATGCAATGTCAAATCGCAAAAAGCAAATTATTTTATTATAAATATGTAAATGTAAAACCTACAAAATACGATAAACACAGAAACTAAATTGTCAAGTGTCAAATGTAAACATAAACAGGTGGCAGTATTTTGCTTCTGTCTCTTTCTATGAAGCACGTTTTGGGCATTTATATCGAGATCGAGACCTAATTCGCACATAGTTGATGTTATGTACGCCGTAATGGCGGGAAGAAAATATTGCAAAACTTTATATTTTAACATATAAAGAATCATAAATTCGAAAACTCCCCCTTTGTGATGCGTCACTTTGTGAAACTGTTAAGTTGGCCAGTTTATTCAAATGGGTGAACTATCTAATTTTTCGCAATTTATAAGTTACGTCATTTCGTGATATTGACGATAATAAGTGTTAGGGTTCATGCCAAACGTGATGGGCTGTTGCGCAGAAAGAAAAACTCTCTCTCCTATTGCCTGATCTTTCTCTAGCTGTCTCTCTCCTTGGTTTGCGCGTTTAGCACCACCTCTACCGAATATTTATTTGATGATATATATATATATATATATATATATATATATAGTAATTAATTTCTTATAATTCATTTGGTGTATAGGTAATCTCTTGCCTATTAATTTACAGACTGCCATAACCGAGGCCATAACTTAACTACACTTCAGTGTAGTATTGTTTCTAAGTGAGTGCAGATAGCGGGTGAGAAAGCGATATTTAAATTAGTGAAGTGCAGAATTTTATATTAGTGAGACTTCTATGGACAAAATTACATAGGAATACAACATTTTAAAATTTTTAAACAATGTATGCAATTTCTAGAGCAAAATAACTGAAATTTTACAAAAAACTGCAAGAAATCTAAGGGATTTCAGTTGTCTGAGTGTCCAGGATATATAGGATGATCGGCAATCGGCGTAAGTCCGGCACCAAGAATATTTCGTTTTGAAAGATACAAAAAAATGTTAATAAGCAAAGTTAAACTAGACATAGGGGCTCATAAGGTGATCGTAGTAAGAATTTTATATCTTATGTCTCTTTACTATTTTTGCACCTTTTTAAGTATGGTTTTAGTACTGTTGATTAGGATTTTATTTATAGATTTTGTAATAATGCTCGTCACGCTTCAATTGGGTGTAGCCCGTGCCAAACGTCATGAGCTGTTGCAGAATGCAGAGAGCAAAACTCTTTCTTTCTCTTTCTCCTATTGCCTGGCCTTTCTTAAAGCATCTAGTCGCCACCAGTAACAAACCACCCTGAGTTCATGAGAGCCGAGCGATGCCGAAGGTGATACATGTGTGTTCCAAGCGCCCGTAATACCCATTAGTTTTTAATATAAGTTTAAAAAACAAATATAAGGACTCGAGTTTTGTGCGTTAGGTATTGTTTTTGTTTAATTCTTAAAAATGCTTGTCACACGTATTCGGCTTCGTTCGGCGCATAAATTTATTTTTCTACATTCCTGATTGCTTACCTGTGACCATTTCACGTTCGATTTCATTCATCCACCTAAATGGTCAAGTGTTAAATACGAAGGTTACGCTAGAATTATTAAGCCAGGTAGTACGTAGAAACAAAATTTACATTGTTAGTTTAAACCTCAGATTAAACTTTAAACAGTTAATTTATATTAAGTTGCAAAAGTTAAGTTAGCTAGAGCTTAGTTGCTCAATTTTTTACAGAACAGTATTCTTTAGAAATACCGGATTTGTAAAAGTCATAATTAAATTGTTTGAATGGACAGAAGCAGTTACAGCTAAATCATGTACTGATAGGGCTATTTCCACACAACAAAATAAAAAATAGAACACCCTCCATACTCACCTGATTTGGTAACGTGGGACTTTAGGTTCTTTTTTGGACAGCATTCCAAAAGATTGCTTGGATGCTTTAAAAAAACGAAATAATGAAGTGTCTTGAAGGGAATTACTTTGAAAATATTTAAAATAAAATTCTAAAAAATATGAACCATTATTTTCAATAATTCTAGCGTGACCCTCGTATTAATATTTATTATTTAACCAATGGATGTTTTTGAACTTACCTAACATAAGATTTATCTAGCGTTTATGAAACGGAGCAGAAATGTACAGGGCGTAAATCGAAAAGTGAAATATAGGAGTTTAACATGGGAAATCAATTTTTCTTTGCGCAAACGTTACCTAGTTATTTTATGCAAAAATACTTCAAATAAAGGTGCATTCACAAATGAAAATTAGGTTTAGATTTATGGTTTATACTGTAGTTTTAAAGACTTTGGCCACATATTATGTAATGACTCCATTCACACTTCAGAATTTAAGGTCTCTAAATCCAAATCATAAAGCTAAACATTGCAAGGTCCAAACTTTAGGTTTATGATTTAGTTTGACGTCACAAACTTCACCAATGAGTAAAGTCTGAAATGATATAGATATATACACCCATCTTTATTTAGTATTCACTTGGTGGATTCGGCTTTAAATAAATGCGAAAAGAACATGAATATTGTCATAACTTAATTGCTGAAATATAAACAATAATGCCAAGCGAATGACAGTTTCACGGCGTCTTGTTGAGTACTATGCTCTACCGATATTTTAATCTTCTTTTTGAAACATTTAAATAGATGTCTGTACATATCAAAACTAATTTTCAGGTAATTTAAACGTACATTTATGAATGACTTACTTAAACCTAAACAAAAACCATAAACCTAATTTTCATTTGTGAATGTACCTTAAAAGTTATAGAGATTTAAATACAGCATCTAAATCATGTGAATCGATTATTTTATCTCTTCATATAAATGTAAAAATTAATTACAAAGTTACAGTTTTTATGAGCATTTTGTCTAAGCAGCCATGGATATATGACAAAAAGAAACAAATACGTTGTTTTTTGTCATAAATCCATGGCTGCTTAGACAAAATGCTCATAAAAACTGTAACTTTGTAATTAATTTTTACGTTTATATGAAGAGATAAAAATAATCGTTTCACATGATTTAGATGCTGCATTTAAATCTCTATAACTTTTATTTGAAGTATTTTTGCATAACATAATTAGGTAACGTTTGCGCAAAGAAAAATTGATTTCCCATGTTAAACTCCTATGTTTCACTTTTCGATTTACACCCTGTACGTAAACATAAATTAAAGAAAACAAATTAAATAATCAAAAATTCGTTTAATTTTGAAACATAACAATAACATTACAATGAACGATAGAAAACTCTTAAATGTGGTAAACATGAACATATGAAGTGTAGAACAATAGGTGCATTTTAACAAAATTTATTTATCTAGGTCGAAAGGTTTTTCCGCCGGTATTTTTCGATGCATCAGCGAATCTGAAGAACAATAATTTATGATTATGAATTAGACCACGTACATAATGCGTTTCAGGATAGTGTAGAATAACTCAAATTGACTATCACAGCAGGCGATTTAATAAAATTATAAAGATTTGAAAATAAAACCATTCTCAATTTATCTAATGATATTTAATTTAGTATTTGTGGTTTTAGTTTTAAAATAAAAATAATTAACTGATTGGCTACGGCATTGATGCCCGAATTCGAATGCATATCACGTAATTCACAAATAGTGTATTCCAAAATTGAACCACGGCAACCATTAAAATTACTGAGTTTACATGCAGTTTTCAAACCGTTTTCAAAACGTTTTTAGTTTTTAAAACGCCATGTAACAGTGTCAAAACGGTTTGGAGTTCTCACAAACCGAGATTAAATTTCATGGGTTTGACTTGAAAACTAGTTTCAAAACTGCTCATGTAAATACTTACAGGCGTATTCATAGTAATTCTGATGTGTTTTAAACCAGGTCTATCTTAGGTCGAAGGTTTTTGCTTATTCATAGTAACGGTTGACTTAGACCTAGTTTAAACCTAGTCTAAAATTTAGACCGAGCGTCTTTCCAGTCAAAACGTAAAGTCCAAAGTTATATTCAATTTAATGCACAGATGTATACGGAACAACTAAATGTCGTTCATATATTTAAAAAATATTTACTGAATATAAACATTTACGTGTCTGTAACTAAATAAATTCAAATTTTTCGATACTGGACTAAAAATACTGATATTAATAAAGTATCGAAAGATTGATATCGATACTAAAATAACTGATATCGGAAGAAAATATCGATACTGCTATCGTATCAGTAGTATCGGAACTAGGGCTGGTAGACTTTGAAATATGGAAGTCGACTTTCGATTTTTCAAAATATCGATTTTTGCCGACTAGTCGAATATACAAAAAAGTCGAAATAATCGAAGGTCAAAATAATTGAAAAGTCGAAATAATCGTAGTCGATAAGTCGAAATAATCTGTCTAACTAATCTCTAAATTGTTAAGAAAATATAAACTCTAAGCTACGAATACACCTAAATTTTAAAAAGCTTTCAGAACCAGAGACATAAAACAATATTTGGAATTTGGATTATATTTTTTCGAAACGTGTTTAAACAAGCAACAATATTTTATCTAAATATATATAAAAAGTAATAAGAATAAGAAACTGCTAAATTGTAAGTAAGTATATGAAAAATTTAAAAGCCAAATGCGAAACTTTCTTTTGTTGTTGTACTTAAGTTTTTTTTGCATAGTATACACTGCGTTGACTTTTGTCCTGTACTACGTAGATATTCAAAAAACAACTAAACTTTGCTTCTTTGATTCATTTTTAAGGCACAACGATAATTTAAGAAGCTCGAGATATCAAGAAATACAACAATAAATAATATTAACGTTAACTAAATCCAAACGCGCACTAGCTCTGTTCAGGGAGTTTAGTAGTAGACAGGCGTCGCGTCGTGTGTCGTTTTCTCGCAGTTTACGTAAGAACAGCACGAAAGACTACGGCACGTATACAGCAACAAACCGCAAAAGAACACAGGGCCACACCTCACACCATCACCACATACACACATCTGACCTGACATCAGACGGTTCAATTTGAAATGAAATATGTAAAATAATTTTTTATATTTTGCGTTCATAATGAAGTCATTACGATACGCAATTGCGTATCGTAATGACCTTCATTTTGATACGCAATTTTTTGTTTTAGACGGTTGGTACTAGATGACGTTTCTTTAACCCATTTTACCTAATTTATTTTTAGTTAATTGACAATTCATTTTAATAATATAATGTCCAAATTATTATTATTTTTTTATTTATGGAAGATTATTTACATGAAAATGTACAAATGGTTACAAATATAATCACAAATTGAGTAAGTAAATGTTATTGTAGAAGGCACAAAATATAAAAAATAGTATAAAGACTTTCTTTCGCACTTGCCAATTAGAAAACTCGCTAACGCTCGTTTTCGAAATTTTAACGCGTGCGAAAAAAACATGTCTTATAAAACACGTTCTTTAATATACTAAAGTCTAATCGAAATAATTAATTTGAAATTATCTAACAAGTTGAAATAATTTTAAAGTTCAAATAGTCTAAATGTCGAAATAGCCTAAAAGTCGAATTGAACTAAAAGTCGAAATAGTGTAAAAGTCAAATTATCTAAAAGTCGAAATAGTCGAAAAGTCAAAATGTCTATAAAGTCGAAGTCGAAATAGTCTATATTCGACTTATGGACAGCGACTTTTTTTTAAAGTCGATCGACTTTTTTTCAGGAAAGTCGAATAGAAGTCGATATATCGATTTTTTTACCAGCCCTAATCGGAACATCCCTAACCGCACCTCAACCGCCGATCTGGCGCGGTTAGCTTGGTTACGTAAAAGTTACCAGATTTATCAGTAAGGGGCTGTCCTTAAATTACGTAACGCTTCAAGGGTGGGGTGGAAGTCAAGAGTAGCGTTACGAGGGGGTGGGGGAGGGTTAATGTGTGCGTTACGTAACGATAAAATATAAAAAAAAATATTGCTAAACTTGCTTTAATAGTTTTGAAACAGTCAAATTTCGCGGTGCTAATTCGTATATGCAGGCAGTCGTTTGTTTTCAATAACAGTCAACATAATATGTCGGGCATAGTACAAATTCGGGCCAGTGGTCTTTCATTCGTGCAATGCAATTCATATTAAAACATGAATTCAAGTAGTGTTGATAAGGAAAAACTTTTCAATTGTTTGTTAAAAGCATATGGAAATGCATATGCTTTTAATTTATGTGCTGTTATTTTTTCATCTTTATGTACATTAATTTAATTAGTTTCTATTTCAAATTTTAACTGAATATTAAGGAGGCCATATACTTTTATATCCAGTAAAGAAATTGGGGTGACAAGCCGTAGGGCAAGAGTAGTACATTATTTTTCATCTTTATGTACATTAATTTAAATAGTTTCTGGTCTGTTCTGTTATTTTTCATCTTTATGTACATTAATTTAAATAGTTTCTGTTTCAAATTTTAACTGAATATTAAGGAGGCCATATACTTTTATATCCAGTAAAAAAAATGGGTGGGGGTCAAGTACTGCGTTACGTAATATATGGGGGGGGGGTTCATGTTTGCGTTAGGGGTGCGTTACAAAGGGGGGAGGGGTATCAAAAATTTCCAAATTTTGCGTTACGTAATTTAAGGACAGCCCCTAACCGCGTTCCGAAAATACAATCTACTGGAAAAGTAACCGCGGTTAGCGTGGTTTATTTCGGAATACAGCAAAAGCCAAACTACCAAAATGGCGACTAGTTTCAAAAATGATTTCTAAACTGATTTTGTACTTTGATTAGTTAGAAGAAGAATTTCCCGTTAAAAATGCCTTACTCGTCATTAGTAGTCATTAGAGTTTATCATATTTTAAAACAAAATATAATACCTTGCACAAGTTCGCCATCGCCAATAGGGATAGTCTGGCAAGCAATAGTCTTCATTTCGGTAATATCAGTTTCAGATTCTGCATTACGTAGCGGTTTTTGATTAGGTTTCATTAGACTGTTTAGACATATGCGTAAGATATATCTCAAAAGAAAGAAAGTTGTCAAAATTATTATCACGTCACGTATGGTTTCTTTCAAGATTTCTTCAAAAGATTTTATCTAAAAATTGATGTTTTATAACAATAATTACAAAGATATTATTTGTAAACTTACAAGAACAAGTGGCACCTGTTGATAGTACCTATCATAGAAATAATTGAAAAGATCCATATTTTCTATTAGTATGGCACTTATTTCTCTTGTACAACTTCAAAGTTCACGAGTATCAGGTTTGTCTAAGACAACTGACAACGGAAACGGAAACACTGGATTAATGTACTTGTAATAGTGTTACACAATACTGACAACTTTAATGTTGGCACTAGGGTTGGCCCTAATAAAAACACTATAAAATAGTCAAATGAATATTTATAATAATTAAACTTTACTTTTATAGCTATTTTTATAAAATTTGTTGGTTATATAACAATTAAATAATATTCAAAAATATTTTACTTTTAATAAGCACTTAATAAACACTTTACTAGTTACCCAGTATGTTTCCAGCGGGTAATTTAAATAGTTTTTTTGTAGCGCCTTTTCTACTGCTAGTATTATAATAAAAAAAAAAACATGAAAGTCTTTTAATTTTGTTTTCTGCACGAATTAGAGTAGTCTTTCCGATGGAAATTTATGGCTTGAATACAAGTAGAAACTAAATTTGCATTACCAATTTAAACAGATAATTATCTGCCATTTGTTATGAATGAATATATAGAATTAACCAGGGAACAGTATTCTAAATGATGCACTGAAAAATGTTTGCCTGGAGTGCTCAGAACAGTTCCAGAGACAGGAATTATGTTATATGATCATCCACCATACTCACCTGATTTGGCATTAGTGATGTGCCGCCAAAAAACTCCCGCTGGGAATTTGTTTTTCCCCCGGGAAAATTCCTTCATCTGCGATTTTCGGGAAAAAAATTAATTACTTTTTTCCCGGATTTTTTTTTTTTGGAAATATCCCGTCAATATAATTTTTGCAAATTTCCCGTAAATTTTAAAAGGTTTAAGTTTCCTTCAAAGTAAATTGTTATTCTGGTTAATTTTTTTTAAGTAAATATAAACACTTGTGAAATTTTGTACGATGCTTTTGAATTACACATTTAAGGTTTTATGAATATTGCACCTTTACTTTATATAAGAAGTCTGAAAATATTTTAAACATTTAAAATATGGTGGAGTATTCTTTATTAGTTCTTACAGAGTCGCTCTACTCGTATGTATGACCGATAGTGCATAAATATATTGATACGAGTATATGTATTTTTTTTACCAAAATTTCACTGAAAAATAAAACTAAATAAATCTACAGTTACAAGCCATTGGGATTCGAACCCGAGACAGTTATCTTGCCGGGATAGTGCTCTACCAACTAAGTTATTGGCTGCTCTCCTCTCGATGGCTGAACAATCTTTCACTTTTGAAGTCGTATAACTGCTGAAGATATTATTAATCGTCACATGATTAGATGTGGAGTTGCTAAGTGAATGATTGTTCAGCCATCGAGAGGAGAGCAACCAAAAGCTTAGTTGGTAGAGCACTATCCCGGCAAGATATGTGTCCCGGGTTCGAATCCTGATGGCTGACAATTTTTCATAATTTATTTCAAATATTTTAATTATGTTTAACTAACACAATGTAATGTTTTTATTTATCTGGGTGAAGTGTAAATATTAGCCAATTATTATTAATTAAAATTAAGTGTTTATTAAACTATAATGAAAGTTACTATTACAAATATTAAAGAATTATTAAAAACTAATTAAGACTAAAACTATAATTAACTAGATAACACTAATACTAACACTATTTATTTAATCAATTAACACTACTATTTATTTCCACGATATTACAAATTATTTATTTCACTACGCGTTCCAATCTTAGACTGCCGGTCTGTTGCAGACTCTTGTAGACTGTTTACGCGATATTTATATCACTATATACTTATATCACGTTCAACTGTCCGTCTATCGACCTCCACAGCGTCTATATACTCAAATGACTCAACAGCGTCTGTATATTTAACTGCTCGAACAGAAGTCACCTCTTTCACCTCACTATATGTCTATTTATGTAACTCTCTGTCTAATTTCCACAGCCTCATTATCCCCGACTGTCCGTATGCCACAATTCTTCAGCACCACTGCCGAGTATTCACTTCCACTTGCCGTTACTGTCCCCGTATACCTAGCTTCCCAATACTCTTCAACACTACCGAGTATTCTCTTTAACAGCTATACCGGTATACCAGTAACTTCCCGACTCGCCGTTACTGTCCTTGTACACAATAGCTTCCCAATACTCGCCAACACTACCGAGTATTCACATCCACAGCTATCCCAATATGCATACGCTCACTGCGATACTGCTGTGCTTCTTACTAACACTTTGCTCTCTAACACTCCATGTGAATGTCTCCATAAGTCTCTCCATGTAACTAACTAATTAACTAACTAACTATGTAAATCAACCCCCGATCACATAACTAATGTTGTGTGATCAGGGACTCAACTGAACAACTCCCGAGCACAGATGCGTCTCTTTTATACAGTTCTATTATCTTCTAGAAAAGCCCTAGAATGTTCAACCGCATAATATCAATGAACACAAAAGGTTCAGGCGACCGGAACTAATTAAACACGTCGCGACCTGTTCGTCGCGATTACGTCACCGCTATAAATAGACACTCGCTTACAGTGGCGGCGACGGCGGGCATTCCACGTTACAATAAGATTTACCTAGCGTTTATAAAACGGGGCAGTAAAGTAGGAGTAAGCATAAATTAAACACAAATTCAATAACCAAAAAATTCTTTAATTTTGCAAATGAACAGGAACATAACAATGAACGATATAAAATTCTTAAATTTGGTACAAGAACATTTCAAGTAAAAAATAAGAATGACAGGTGTGTTTGACACATATTTATTCATCTAGGGTGGCAGATTTCTCCACTTCTATTTTTCGATGTATCAGCGAACCTGAAGAATAATAATTTATGAGTTACAAGAGAATTAAAAAAAAATGACTCGTTTACTTTCACACAGTAGGCAATTTGATAAGATTATAAACAAAACATACATACATACATAAAATCACGCATTTCCCACTTAGTGGGTTAGCACAAACCCGACAGAATAAAAAAAACATAATCAAAAAAAAAAACAGTCTGTCTTTCAACAACATTCTTACTAACCTGACATCATAGGTACAACATATATTCCTCACTCTTAACATATTAAAGTGACCGAATTACGGTAGCGAAATACCGCAACCGGACCACAATAATAGTTACGAAACAATCATCCTTCGCCACACATTCCTGTCTAAGCACACTTCTTTCGCCTCGGCCACATTCATAAACGCATTCATACACGCTCTTCTTCTCTTCCCACTCGGAAACTTTCTCTCTTTTAGTACCTTATCAATCACATCCATCCACTTACACACTGGACGGCCACGCAATCGAACACCCTCAATTTCACCAAGATATATACGCTTTACAAGACGTTCACTCTTCATTCTCTCCACATGACCAAACCATCTCAACTGGCTCATTCCTACTTTCTTAACAACATTCTTTCTAACCATACTTTCTTCATACACCAAATTATTCCTCACGCGATCCCGTCTTACATATCCACATAGTCCACGTAAATATCTTATTTCCACGGCAGTCACTCTCTTTTTATGCTTTCCCGTCCATGCCCAACATTCGCTTCCATACATCAAAGCAGGCACTAGCACTCCATCATACACACTTAAACGAGCTTCTCTAGATACGTTTACGTTTCGAGCAAACGTACCCAGAGTAGAGGTGGGCGCGGGCCGTGATTTTGTCGGGTCACGATGGATCACACGACGTGACCCGCGTGATCGTGAATATAATTTAAATTTTGCGTCGTGATTGGACGTGAGCATGAGGCACTAAAAAATTATCGTGCGTGATCAGGCGTGATTGAAATTTAATCGGGCGTGAGTACAAGTTTTCTTCTATTTTTTATTTAAAAAATTGTCAATTTCCATCTTTTACTTTACATTCTTGTTATTATTATTATGTCCAAATATGTCATCAACAGTATTTTTTTGCATAAAAATAGTGTTATTGTTGTACCCAAATTGTTGTTCCGATTTCACTAAAGATATACATATCTTTAAGCCCGCTTGACACGATCATAATTTTGTTAACAAATTTGTTACCAAATTTATAATGATATTTGTGATGGAATAGAACAACCTATTTGTCCATAAACATTCGTTTCCAATGAAACCAATCTGTTCTACCTAACTTATTACCAATTTGTTAACAAATTTGATAACAACTTATGACTGTGTTAAACAGGCTTAAATGTACATAGAAACGTGACAAGAACGTGACCCGCCGGGCGTGATCGTGCGTGAGTACCAAAATAAAATCTTGAGTGTGAGTGATCGTGAATCAAACATAAAAAGTGGTGCGTGATTGGTCGTGATTACATTTTTAGTTCCGTGAGCGTGCGTGAACAAAAAGTTACTCACGCGCTCACCTCTAACCCAGAGCACCCATTACCTTACACCCCGCACTCACTCTCCTTTCAATTTCTCTATCAATTCGACCATCACTCCATCCACCAACACATTGCACACAATCACCAATTTACTTCTTTCAAATAAACAAAACCGTACTCAATTTATTTAAAAATATTTAATATAGTATTTTTTATCTGATTTGTTTTGAAACTTTAAAAATATTTACGGTTATGCTGCATATCAGAAAACTCAGAAAGCCACGCTATCAAAATGGCGACTAGTTAAGAAAAACGATTTCTAAACTTATTTTCTATTTCAATTGGTTCAAAGAGAAACTGCTCTGCATTTCAGTTTATCATATTTTAAAACAAAATATAATACCTTGCACAAATTCGCCATCACCAGTAGAAATAGTCTGGCAAGCAATAGTCTTCATTTCAGTGATATCAGTTTCAGATTCTGCATTACGTAGCCGATTTTGTACAGGTTTCCTTAGACTGTTTAGACATATGCTTAATATATATCTCAAAAGAAAGAACGCTATGAAAATCATTATCACGTCGCGAATGGTTTCTTTCATGATTTCGCCAAAAGGTTTAATCTAAAAATTTATAATGTTTTTATGAAAATAATTACAAAGATATTACTTGTAAACTTACGAGAACAAGTGGCATCTGCTGGTAATATCTATCATAAAAATAGTTGAAAAGATCCATTTTTCTGGTTAATATGGCGCTTATTTTTCTTGCACAACTTTAAAGTTCTCAAGTACCAAATTTGTCTAGATCGAAGGCAACTGACAAAGTGACGACAACGGAAACACTGGATTTATATACTTGTATTAGTGTTACACAGTACTGACAACTTCAATGTTGGCACTATGGTTGATCCTAACAAAAACACTAAAATTTTCGAATGAATAATAATTAAACTTTACATTTCTAGCTATTTTTTATAATATTTATTGGTTATATAAAATATTAAATAATATTATTTTAAAATATCTATTTTTTAATAAGCACAGAATTGTTAAACTTGCAAAAATTAAGTTTTCTAGTGATGTGTTCAATTCAGCAATAGTCGCGTTCTTTTTACCACTTTTTACATGAGACCTTAGTTCATCTCAGCTCACCTCAGTTGCCTCTCTAATTTTGACCGTTCTTTTTATGCTAACGTAGTTGAGATAAAGTGAGACCGAATTGAGAAGAGTTCCACCCCCCTTCCCGATTCTTAGTTACCTCTGGAGGTTGTGCTTGTTGAGTTTTTAATCTTATATGAATGGTGGGGATAAATGTTTTGCTGTCACGGACTGTCACATACATACAATTAGTTTGGTTATTATGATTATTTGTTTATTCCTTTAATAAATATTATTATTATTTGAAGAATAAATAAATATGCAGACAATTCCGTGGAAAATAACATAGTAAACAGACGTATACTTCATAGAATTGAAAATCATTTTGATAGCGTGGCTTTCTGAGTTTTCTGATATGCAGCATAACTGTATAATTGAAACATTTTAGAATGTATCGCACTATATGCAGAGCTGGGCAAAGTACCGGAAAGTAGTACTTGAAGTACAAGTACCAAGTATCTTGATGTTTTTAAAAGTACTTGAAGTACAAGTACTTTTTTAGTTTCTAAAGTACTTGAAAGTACCAAGTACTTAAAAAAGTACTTGTAAATTTGGGTTCAAGTACTTTTTCAGATAATTGATATTTTTCTGATTACATGGACCTTAAAAGGTGAATGTTGGCAAAAATTTCAATATGCGATATTTATTTGGTTATTTAAAACAAGAGTTCCTCGTTGGGACTGCCATATCACCTAGCAATCTCATGACGTAAAATTGACGTCATATGATCGCCAAGCGATGCGAGAAGCTGTACCATGTTAGAATGACGTCATTTTTACGTTATGCGATCGCCAGGCGATACGCAAAATCCTAGCACTGTAGTTAGGTAATACAAACATTTATGTATATGCAATATGCGCAAATTAGAATTAATTAATTTATGCCAAAAAATTTGCAAATATATCTTTACTTTCATATTATCGCTGAAAATATTTATTAATGAAATTCACATAACACCACACCTCTGCAAAAGAAACACTGACAGACAAACAAAGTAATTCAAGTACATTTAAAGTAATTCAAATAAAATAAAAATATCATCACGGCTTATTACCCATTGCTGGGTGTGCTAATCTGCTTTGTAAGCAGATATCGGTAAAGATGATATATTTGCATAGTGCGGGCGCTTACCAGGCGTCACCTCTCGGGCCCTCATTGCTGGCGTGGAGAGTGCACCACAGGAGTCAATTTTGTGCCATTTAAAATTGGAAATAATTGGCGTCGGTCGGGATCGAACCCGATTCCCCAGATTCTCGACCTGACACTCAGGCACGCGGCCACGAGACCCCGTAAAGTAATTCAAGTACATTTAAAATACTTCAAGTACATTTAAAATACTTCAAGTACATTTAAACTACTTCAGGAACATTTAAAGTACTTCAAGTACATTTAAAGTACTTCAAGTATTTTTCATTGTACTTCAAGTATTTTTCCAAGTATTAAGTACCAATTACATGTGAATAGATTTACTTTGTCAAGTACAAAGTACTATAAATAGAAAGTACTTCAAGTACAGTACTTGAAGTACTCAAAGTACTTGCAAGTCTAATAAAGTACTTTTCTTGCAAGTATTGCCCAGCTCTGACTATATGTTATTATGTAATCGACAGAATAATAGAAGCTTAAATAATGCCCACTCATAGTGGGCGATCCAAAATAATACCTGAAAATATCGTGGTTGACCGTTGAAAAGTATCACAGACATCCAGCGGACATCAGTCGTTCAAGTTACCAACAAAATTTGTCTTTTGTCGTTCTTTTTACTTCATAAAAATCTCATTTGATCTCAGCTCAGTTTATGTCAAACTCATCTCATTTTGAGATGAGATGAGATGAGGCAAATGATAAAAAGAACGCGACTATTGCTAGTGGTTAATACGTTACGACTTCCATGTTTTTCAAATTAGTTTTCCTCGGAGGAACTATACAGTAACATTCTACTTCAACTTCGTCTTTATCAATAATATTTTAGAATTTTTTGAAAACATAACCACGAAAATTTCCCTACAATTAAAATAAAATCCCCAAAACCCTAAAAAGGTAAATATCCTTAATTTTAGGGATAAAATCCCTAATATGGCAATACTGATTGTATGTGATGTGAACCAAACATCAAACATTATACTTTCGTTTCGTCTTCGTCCCCATTCATACAAGAAAAAATAAACAATTTGAAACTTATTTGTACATTACAAATTTATTTCAATTCTTGAAATATTAGTCTACAATATGTATTGTTAAACATTGTTTTACTTATTACACATTATTTCAAATTCAATACAGAAAGGCAAATTAAACATTAATTATTTAAAATGAAAATAATGGATAAAACACAAGTATTGACGTTTTTTTCTAATTCTGGAGTATCATTAAATACAGGACATCGTCAAGAATTGTACTTATTATCTATATAAATAAAAATTACAAACATGACTGGTACAAATTCTACAAAAACAGGAACACAAATTTGCTTAAAAGAATGAAGCATTACAAATACAAAAAAATACCGCCATTCATTAAACATTCTGGCAACAAAAACTTAAAATTGTTTCACATGTTGAAGTTATCACAAGGTTGACGATAAACAATCAGCCATTTTTGTACTTGCTGGCCATTTTGAGGCAAAAAAATCAAAGTTCGATATCTTCATCTTCGCCTTCATCATCTTGTTCATCTTCTTCTGTGGTGGCTTCATCCTCTGATTTATAATTAACAACTGAAAAATATTTAAACATTTTAAAACATTTCATTTCATAGCAATAGAATTATTTTACTTTCAACGAACTCACGGTGTGCGTAACGGCGAAAAGTTGCTTGGATTGATAAAATCATTCTGTAGAAAAAGTAGACGAAGTAAATTATTATAAAGGCGAACACAATCATTAATGATGTACTCATTATGATAAATTTTATGTATATTTTCTTAAATGAGCTTTTCGTTGGTTTTTTTCTTACTTATTCGCAGAGTAAACCACGACACGAGTACACGAGACAAGGGATTCGAGGGAAAGAAAGAATAATACCAACATAAGAAGTAGACACGTGTTAAAGAAATTGAATGTTACTAACTTACTAAATTATAGCGCTAAATTGAAAATTATAATTTTATAAATTATATAATTTTATCATTAGTTTAATTTTACAATTATCTACAAGGAGTGACTCAAGCACCTAAACATACGACTTTAATATGTAAAATAATAGTTTTGTAATTTATTGCTTTTCTAATTATTTTAGGTAAAAAAGTTCCAAATAAAAGTTGTAGAGCTTAAAATTATACATTTTAATTAGTATTATTATCGATATCTGTGTACAAAGCAGATTGGCATACCCAGTAATGGGTAATAAGCCGTGATGATATATTTATTTATTTTATTTATTTGAATTAGTATGCAAAAATAATTTTGCATGCTTTCTAACGGTAGAAATTAGGTGTAAAATATGGAAAATCACTCAAAAATAGCGATAGCCATGGAATTACTACAAATAAAGTAATATTTAACCATTTATCTGTCAATTTAGATTAGATTATTAGATATTATTTATAATTTTTCTTCAAGTAAACAATTATCTATTAATCTATATTCACTTGAACATAAATTACAAATAAAAATAAATTAATCTAACTTGACAGATAAACCGTTGAACATTTGTTAATTTTTTGTTTTAATTCCATGGCTGTCGCTATTTTTAGGATGATTTTCGATATTTTCATATCTAATTTCTGCTGATACAAAGAATTCAAAATTAAATGTGTTTGTTGATTCAGATGTAGAATTTTAAGCTCTGCAATTTTTATTTGAAACTTTCTTACCTAAATTAATTAGGGACGCAGGAAAAATATTTGAATTTTTTAATTTAATTTATTAATTAACTAAATTTCCTTTAAACAAAAAACGATTTAAAACTGAAGCAAACTATATTAAAGAAATAGCTAAGTATAACGGTTTCCCGGTCAAAACTATCGACAGAAATTTAAAAATCGCCAATCCATTTTTAATTTTACAACATTAACACCATCTAATTATAAAAAAAATAATAATAAATACATAACATAACCGTACGATAAAGCTTACAAAAGTTTAAACCGAATTTTCAAAATCAAAATTTAACGGTAACTTACAAATCAAATAATACCATTAAATCGTTATTAGGTAACCCTAATGATAAAATAGATACTAACAAAAAATCCGGTATTTATAAAATTAGTTGTAATGATTGTGATAAAGTATACATCGGTCAAACTAAAAGACAAATTGACACTCGGTTTAAAAAATATTTTTATTATCTAAATAGCGGTAATCCAGACAAATCAAACGTAGCTCAACATATGTTCATTAATAATCACAAAGTTAACAATTCTAATATTAAACTTTTAAAACATATTAATAATGATAGATATTTAGATGCATACGAGAGTTTAATGGTAAATAAATATAAAAATAATTTGATGAACACAGATCACGGTCCCATACCAAACTCAAAACTTTTCGATTTAATACAAAGTTAAATTTTATTGGACGATTTAAAATTTTATGATTCATTATTATTAGACGAAATTTATCTTAGTTTATAGGTAATCATTCACCTGTGACTCTAGTTTTTATATAATCCCAGTTCTCTCTCTTGTTTTTCAGTGTTGTTAGGACCTCTGGCATGGTTGACATGTTGAGTAATCTTGACTTCTGTGTCTAACTTCCCCTTGTTGTACTACTGATAATGAGAACTTAGTTCTCGAAATACGTATTTAGTTCTTATTAAAATTAATTTTAAGGGGTAATTTTATTAGTTTTAGTTCTGTTCCTTTTAACTAATTCAGCAGATGGCGCTCACATCAGTGCCAGTTTTAAATACTCGAAATTGCAATGGGTAAACTTGTATCTGGTCTCCAATTTCAGTCATCAGAGAGTTCAAAATTATGCCCTATTCGCTGAAATACTGAATTGGTAAGGTGGAATAAGGTATAGTAAATATTCAAAAACGTTTTTAATTTGTTTTGTTCATAAACATCATTTTAAATTGATTGTATATTGTACAAATTCCGAACTAATGTAGCTAACAATGCATTGTCTGTACTAGGGCGGGCGCGAAGTAACTTTTTATTTACGATCACGCCTAGGATATTAAAAATGTAGTCACGACCAATCAGAATCACGTACAAGTTTTTGTACTTGATTCAAGGTCATTCGGACTTTTTTAGTATTTTCGACGTATTACACATTTGGTTACTATTATTTTTTAATATTATATGTAAAATATAGGTAAAACCTTATTTCTGGAGATAATAGTTTGCAGAACTATTTTTAATTTTAATCCCGATGTCCAAGGTCAAAAGTGGTCTAATTCACAAATAATTGTACTACTCAAATAGAAATTGAATTTATTCTGGGTGAATAGGCAATAATTAATTCATAAAATAGTTTAGATCTATTCATTAACACAACACTAGGGTGACCATAATTATTTAGAATTAAAACGGGGCAGAGGGGGGGGGGGAGTTATCAAAAACAAAATTTGCTTATATGATATTTAAGTTCAATAATTTATTTTTTATTCGATCTTTACAAAAAATTGAATTTTTTGTATGCAAAAGCGGCCAAAAAATTATCGTTTTTCGGCCGCTTGCATTATTATCCGATTTAAGGTAGCACCATCTATTATTTTAAGTGTTAATAAAGTGAAAGTAAACGTTTCTGAAGGAGACACAAATATGTATAATTGTTCAGCTGTTTCAAATAATTATATCAATAAATAAAAATCTAACAAATTTGTAAATTTTATAAAGAAGGTCGACTAAAAAGTTTTATGTGCACCAAACATTGTAAACCAAGTTTTGTTTTATTTTCTAAAATGATATAAATCTTTTAAAAGGAGATAAATCTTCTACAACGGGGCAAATGTGTTATTTTAACTAAAACGATGGGACGGCCGATACATGGTAAAAAAAACTGGATTATCTCGTTCAAAATGGGACGTATGGGCATCCTAATTAACACAGAAGTTATGATTGGTTTTCATTTACCACACTAAAGTGAATTTGGAGTTATATTGTTCAGACTGCAGTACAGGTCGAATGTTATTTGAAATTTTTTAAATTTGATAAAAGTTGCAAATTTAATGAAATTTGAAAAAAAATATCATTTTATATATTTCTACAGCCTGTGTTTATTATCCTCTTTTATCAAATTTGTGGGTACATACTCTATTTTGCTACATTCGGGACAAAAAGTCATAAGTCATATTTTCAATAGGGTATTCTCTCATATTTTTTTAAATTTATTTTTCTTAAAGTACAGTTATATCTAAGAGTATCTGTGAAAACCCGAGTAAAAAACTCCTTGTAATAAGCGAGATATTAATTTTTAAAATTTGATTTTCTCGTGTCACGTGATAGTGACGTACTAGTTGTACAGTACCAGCGGTGTGCTCTCAGTGGTTCATGCGGTGTCTTATCACATTCGAACATGGAGTAGGGATTTCAACTGGTCTCCCATTGGAAGGTCATCTAGTACATCAGCAAAATTGAAATGCTATATCTTTTGTAACAATCAATTTATATTATGTTTTTTTTTTTTTGTTTTTTCCCTGTTGTTTACCTATCAACACTAATATTTTTAATAAATTTTTAATATTAGTAATCCTCAGAGAATACCCTATTATTGAGTCCCATCCCAACATACATAATTTTTATTGAGAACAAGGCTATAAGGGTCTAGTTGTATGTTTTAGGTACCTACAAATTTAATCCAAACGCAATAATTGAAAAAAATCGATTTATAACTTTTTGTCCTAATTCTCGGCAATAGCGATTTTCCAAAAGTTATAGTCTGAACTCAGTGACATTACTTTGTATGTGGAAAAAAATCATAACTTGCATATAAATACTAAGTTTTGAAAATTTAGATGTTGTCGTTCCGTCTGTAAGTTCCAAAAATCAAAATAGAGTTCGTATTTTTACTATAATAGATATTTTTTAAGGTGAAATCAATTGTTTTTACTAACAATTTGATCTTTTTTAGTCTTTGTTAATGTTACTGCTAACATTATCTTCGTTGGAGAGTGAAGAGTGACGATTCTTTTAGGTTATCTAATAAAATGTAAACTAGGAAATTGCATTGAAATGTTTAATAATTAATATTAAATAAAATTTGATTTTTTTTGTAGAGCGGTAAATTTGAATTGTAAGAAGTACAGTGATATCAAAAGTATACAAATCTGCAACTTCCGGATCAGTCAAATTTTGTTTTAATATTTAGAACAGCTTGAATAAAAATTATTATTATTATAAAATAATATTATGTACATTAATTACAAATGTACGTATTATTGAAAATCATTTTATTACTATGTGACATTTGATTCATTATATTCTTCATCTTTTTATTTCCACTTTAGTGACTGTAATAGTTGCTTGACAGTTCGTTTAGACCAGATATGACCTAAATTTTTAAGTGTTTGCTCGTAAAGTTTTGAAGTTTTTCCAAATTAATTAATATTAACCAATAAGTATAATCAAAAATGACTGATTCAAGTGACGATGAATCAACTTTCGAAGATGAAATAATAGATTTGGAAGCTTTATGGCGAGATCGTCCATTTTTGTAAGTTCATATTTTTGTAATTGAATTATCTTTGGAATATAAAGTTCCTAATGTGAGAACTCATAAATATTGAAATACATGGTAGTGCTATTTTTTAAATACATATATGTATGATTGTAAAACCCGTCTTTTAATAAAGCGCGGCCAGATTGTCAAACCTTCGTTGATTTCCACTCTGGCTAGTCATCTAGATGTTTTATAAAACGACGAACAGCTTACATAGTTTGTATGCTTCTCTAAATATAACAACAAAACTCACACTTGGAAAACTCGGACCGAGCTTTGTGATTTATGCGTTAGGTTAGGTTATTGTTGTTACATTTAGATAAAATATGAGCTAGGTAAACTGTTTGTTGATTTATAAAACGCCTACAAACTGGTCGCTTTTATAAAACATTTAGGCGTTTTATTAAAACACGGGTACGTTGCGATATACCGTCAGTTTTAGCTAAGATGCAATATTTACTATTCTGTTATTAATGTATTACTATGGATATTAGTTATACAGATTGCATCGTTCCAGGTAAAATGCAACATAGGATGTCAAAGTTGACAATGTCAAAGGAACTTATCATAATTTACTGATTTATAAATAACTTAAGAAAGTAATTTATTTATTTATTTATTTACAACCTCCCAACAGGATACAAAGTATCCCAATAACAGGGGGGTTGGATACAACAATACATCACAATAACAACATGAATACACACATACAAAAATATACCTTCTATACAATAAGAAAACAACCAAGTACAACGACAAAGGTAGAAATTGATTTTAGAATATTACAATAAATTTGTACATAAAATATTTTCTAATTGACAGTAGCTAAGACTGAAAATATCCATTTTATCATTCATAATACTTTCGACTTCATTATATATTAGACGTAATCGTCTAACTGGATCTCTAGTTTCATAATTTTTTCTACATAACCTAGTGCAAAACGTTATATAAGACCTAGATGCCAACCGAGGAATATTAATTTGTATACGGCTCATTGAATTAACGTCATCTATAACATTTCGCAGTAACCTATGTATGTAAATATAAGCATGAGCGAATCTTACGTCTAGAATCCAATGTTTGCATATTTAAATTTGATATAGTAACGGACTAAATGTAAGTAAATGGTAAATGAATTAAAAAGAGGAGAAGATTTTATCGCGCAATGTCGTAAAAACTTTCTTTGTACCCATTCAATTTTGATACTATGAGTATGATCCATGGGATTCCAGATAATCAGGCAATACTCAAGCTTGGATCCAACTAGAGAAAAGTATAAAGACTTGAGAGTTGTGATATTAGTGAAGTTACGTGAATTTCTAATAATGAAACCTAATGTTTTATAGGATGTATTCACTAAATAATCATAATAAGGACCGAAATGTAATCTGGGATCAAATATAACTCCCAAGTCTTTATGAGTATTAACTCTATCAAGACTAAGGTCACCAATCCAGTAAGACGAAATAGTTGTAATATACTTCATTGAGTAAGACATAACTTTACACTTTGAGACATTCAAGAAAAGACGTGAGGATGAGCACCAAGCTAGAAGGTTATCAATATCCTTCTGAAGCTGATGGCAATCAGAAACTGAATCAATAACTTTAAATAATTTTAAATCATCAGCATATAGCAGTGATTCTGAATATTCCAAGCACTCAGTAAAAACATTTATGAATAAAACAAAAAGAAGTGGCCCTAAATTTGACCCTTGTGGTACACCAGATGTAGGAATAAAATGATTAGATTTAAAGCCATTAAACCGAACAAACTGCTTGCGATTTGTAATATATGAGCGCAACAAATTAAGAAGATAATAAGAGCAGTATCAATAAAAAATCAATATATTTCAAGTCACAGATTACAACATACTTTCAAAAACTGCCCCATTCACCATAAATTTGTAGTCAGCTGACTATTTTCTATTGCATGTAGTAAATTATTTATATTTTCTACATTTCGCGAAGTTTTTGTTTTTGCCCTTTTCGAATGACTCTTATCTAAACATCCATTACTTTAAATTTTGTAAATATTTTCGAAACTGTAGAAGGATCTGGTCTAGGACATTTGGGATATAAATTCGCAAACATATCACATACATTTCTCAAACTACCAAGTAACCAATTTTTTCTTCTTTAGTAAAATAATATAAATAAATATATCATCACGGCATATTACCCATTACTGGGTGTGCCAATCTGCTTTGTACGCAGATATCGGTAATGATGATGACATATTAGTTTACCAGGCGTCACCTCACGGGCCCTCATTGCTGACGTGGAGAGTACACCACAGGGGTCAATTTAGTAAACATCTTTAAAACGTTATGACAAGTTCATTTGACTTTGACAACCTTTTGTTGCATTTTATCTGGAACGATGCAGTATATGTGTAACTAGTAACCATAGTAGTAATACCATAATGTTACATCTTAGCTGAAACTCACGGTATATAAAACCTAATGTTATATTCATGAAAAACTTGCTATATATTTTATGAGAACATTATTTACTTTAGGAATGTCAAATTGTTATGCTATTGTTTGTTATAATTGTTGACCACTACAATTGATGATTAATATAATACAAATAATTTTTCAGAACTGATTATAAACACGAGGAAAAGGTAAAAGCTCTACCTGCTCATCCTAATGCTAATGGCCCACCTATGTAAGATTTTTAAATAACATATACTTAATAAATTTTCATACTTAGAATATAAAATAGTAGGGTTACTTTAGACCGTGTATGCATCACCTAGATCAATGTTTCCTAAACTTTTTTCCTCGCGCCGCCTTCAGGCGTCAAAAATTCTCGCGCCCCCCTTCAGGCTTAATATCTTTGCGCCCCCCTAACTCTGCCCGTTCCTGTAGTTTTCGAACCGGAAATAATTAATTAATTTCCCCACAGTTTTGGAAGCACTGACCTAGATACCAATAAAGAAAGAGATTTAAATTTTTATGTAGTTTTATCGTCAAAATCAGAAACATCCCTAGAGAACTATTTGACAATTCATATAATGTTATCAGCGAATTTAATTTAAATTCTTGTTCAAAATATTGCTGTTGCCTACTTAATAGCTTTCTGTTAAAACCATAACAATGGGGGACGTGTCTAATTTTTAAAAATTATTCTAATGGACCTTTTCAATTTAAAGAGATAGAAGATATACGCAATGGGGATCTGCGCATAGTAAGAACAACTGAGATCTATGGCGTTTGTTTCTAAAAAATTCAGACGTAAAATGTGAGAATATCTCACATAACTTAAAAAAATCTTATCGAAATAAGTTACAAAAGCTTTTATTGATGTTAATTTTCACTGAGAATACAGGTATTTTAATGACTGCAATATTTTTGACGTTTCGTTTGACAGCCCAACTGGCAGTTGTACGCGTCATTTTCTTACTATTTGCAGCGATAGAAAGAGATAGCCGTTAAATTGAAAAGGTCCATTGAAGAGTTAAAATAAAATATCTTGTATTTTTAAATATTTCTTAAATATTAATTGATATCGAGAGAAACGGCATTAAAACTGCTGTGACATCTCTATAGCTACCAGATGAATTACAGCAGACTCGTCCGCCATTATGGAGCCACTGCAATCATTCAATATCAGTGTTACAGTATTATTAATCATAGAAAATATCTACAATGACGGGCTTTTCTGATCCAAATTGTGCAAATCATTTGAGAAATGGTTATAATTTTTACAGATACTTATGCAATACATATATTTTTCTCTAACCCCAAAAATTTTAAAGAACCGTATTTTTTTTTGTTTTATTATTTTAAATAAATATAATATAGCAAATATGGAAGTTATATTTAATTATGAAAAATAGTCACAACATAAACTTAAAAAATAACACTTATTTCATAATTGACTGCGTTCATTTTGGCTCCAATATGGCAGACGAGTTCGGTGACATCTCCGTGACGTCATTCGTGTGAAGCAATACAAGCAACGCGATCGAAATAGTTGGGTACAGACATATCTCTTTTACTTACCTATATTATTTTTGACTCTGATATATTAATATTTTCTCTAAATTTGATCAAGATCTATTGTAGTGTCAAAAACAATGGCTGGATTGATCATTTTGGAACGTTTAGCTTTGAAAAAGAAATAACCAATACTTGTAAACAAGGAATGCATATATTTGCTACAAGAAACCTACTATTTTATAGTGTTACTTAAGAATATTTATTATTATAAGCTCTTCCAAGTTTTTTTGATTATTTTTATACATATCGCTCATTTTCTGCAACACTGACATAACTCAAAAATTGCTATTTTTGAGTTATACTTAAAACTAAATGGTTCTGCTAGTACTTTTAGCTTGTAGAACGACATAACTGAGCTACTAAAATTTACTGATAGAATATTTGAATTTTGTTAAAACCAACACAATATTATTTATAATTTTTGACAAAACTTTACTCTTGTAAACCACAATTGTTTTGACTTGAGAATGGCCTTATTCAAGGCCGAAACGTTATCAAATCCTGTTTTTTAACTATAAAGGATTAAATAAAAATAACCAATTGAAGCTTTGAATCCAAGAAAATATCCTATAAATAAACTTCCATAGCTTCAGAAACTTCCATTAAAAATTTCTTTGATTGAATTTAGAATTCATTTATAGTAATATGTATTTTATAAAATAAACAAACCGTAGACTTGAAGAGGCTTATAAGTGCTACTATTTTTCTGCTCTTTGTAAAATAAGCTTTAATTATATAGCATTTTTTTCCTGTAGAGTAATCGAACTTACTCCAATAACTGAAATAATTGAAAACGCAGCTTCAAGTGGAGTTACAGATTTTATATATGAATTCGAAGAAATTAATCGTGAAATTGCCAGAGAAGCAACGGATTCATTATTGGACCGAAATAATAACTACGCTAACCGCTTGGACACAATTCGTCAACGTATTCGCGGTCTTGGGGGACCTATACACGAAGAAAATAAGAATTCACGTCCAAAATGGAACAGTCCACGAACTACTCCGAGTAGAACTTTACCCGGGACATCTAGTTCGTTTGGCGCTCTAGCAAATGATCATCCATCGACTTCTCGTGGCGGTCAGCCGTTAAGACCAAATATTAATAGGAATGGAATTCCTCGATGGGTCAGGGGCTGCAGACAATCCAACAACTAGTACTAGAAATTCCCCTGACTTACCAGTTGAAGCTGAGAATACTAACACACGATTTGTTCTACCAGAAGCAATTAAAAAAATAGGATAGATAAAGGTTGGTATATTTGTGGAAGATAAGAGGTATTAAATCGTCAGATTTTGTTCAAACATTGACCCGTATTACGAAACCTCTTTTATAGCAAGGTGCTTTTATTAAAATGACGTTTAACTGCATAAGAATATAATGTAAAAGTGCGCTTCATAATAGATCTATTATAATAGTGCCCTTGTAATACGGGTCAAATGAGATTATGAGATAAAAATATATCAGGTAACCTTTTCTAAAAATCTGATGTGGCCAGCATATAACCTCTCGCCAGATATTTTACCTGGTTGTACGCATAAAACGAAAAATATTTTTTAAATACAAATACATATATTCATGTCTCACTGCAAAATAATTCTCACATATATTTGCAAAATCTATGGGATATTTTAATATAAATTATGTACAATACATACATTTTCTTTATATTCAATACCCTCAATTTTCTTTTTCTACTTTCCTTTTTTTTCTTTATATTCATTTTTTCGCAAATTCCTTTTATATTCTTTTTTACGTATATTCTTTTGCGTTGTTGACTTTTTTTATTTTCATAATCTTCATAATAATGTACAAATATTTTTGACAGTGGCATACAAATATTTTTGACAGTGACATTTATGTGTCAATTACAAACATTTGAATTTCTTGCCTTGAAGTAATTTGATCCGAGAATTTTTACATCAAATTATTTTATATGCATTTCTTTATCTCTAAATCTATAGAAGATATAATAATGAATTTATATTTATCGAATACAGAATTTAACGTTCTTTAATATAAGTATTTACATAAATTTTCGATAAATAATATTTAGATGATTTTTTTCTTGTAACTACTACTTCCGGTTGTTACCAAAACTTAATCAACTCTTCCCATTATTGTTAGATTGAGGAATCCATAGTTAAAAATGTCTTAAGTCTTATAGTATTTGAGAAATCGTGAATCCAACATCCACACACACATACGGACATCATCGTAAAAATGTTATAATCGGATTCTAGGGACCTTAAAACGTGCTTATTCACTAAAATCTGGATATGCGATTTTTAGCATGAATTCAATACTTCTCTTAGCGAGAGGTAAAAAAGTATAGGTCCTGCGAAAATGTTAATTTGTAGTTTTTAATTTTTGTAAATACCCGTGGCCGCGTGCCTGAGTGTCAGGTCGCGAATCCGGGGAACCGGGTTCGATCCCGACTGACGCCAAATATTTCCAATTTTAAATGGCACAAAATTGACTTCTGTGGTGCACTCTCCACGCCAGCAATGAGTGCCCGTGAGGTGACGCCTGGTAAGCGCCCGCACGGTGTAAATATTTCATCATTACCGAAATCTGTGTACAATCAGATTGGCACAGCCAGCAATGGGTAATAAGCCGTGATGATATATTTATTTTTATTTTATTTGTAAATACCCCTAGAAATGTCACTAAAATTAATATTATAACTAAAAAAGAGCATATATATTTATTCACTACACAAACGACCGAGACCTCGATTTTAAATTCTATCGTATTTCAAATTCGATCAGAATTGAGATTTTTCATCACTGTTTCTCAAAAGTAGATTTCAAATTGTACTGGTCTGGAACAGAATTCATTTCTATCGTTTATGTTTGAGATTTCTTTATTTATGTAAATAAAATAAATATATCATCACGGCATATTACCCATTGCTGGGTGTGCCAATCTGCTTTCTACACAGAATTCGGTAATGATGATGACATTTTTTTGCCGTGCGGGCGTTTACCAGGCGTCACCTAACGGGCACTCATTGCTGGCGTGGAGAGTGCAACACAGGGTTCAATTTTGTGTCATTTTAAAATTTGAAATATTTGGCGTCGGTCAGGATCGAAACCGGTTCCCCAGATTCGCGACCAGATACTCAGACCCCATTTTTTATTTACGTCGTTTGAAAAATTGAATTATAATTATATTTGTATTAATTATTTTTACCCAATTCCAAAAGTTGGGAGTTGCCAAATTTCTAGTTTAGTGTTACTGCAATATGTGGAAGCAATATATACATTTATATACGAATCGACCAAAGTTCGCATATTCACATATTAGCCGTGGCCATTTCTATCATTATGCGTATTGGCCACGGACAATAGCAGAAATACCAAAATTAACCTAGTCTGGCCAATTCGCGAATTGGTCTACTTCGGGCTTTGGCCATAACATATACATGTAACTTTTAAGTGTTCATAAGGGACATTTAAACGTTTATTTTAAGTACGCACTTTACAGGGAAGTTTATGGGAAACAAGTGCATACAGGGTGTTTGGCGTAAGTCCGGCACTAAGAATATTTCGTTTATTTTGAGAGATACAAGAAAATGATAATAAGCAAACTTAAACGAGACAAACGGGCTCATAAGATGACCATAGTAGGAATTTTGCATCACTTCCGGTTTTAGTGGAAATGGGTACAACTTTAAATCTAGCATAGGGAATCTGTATTTTTATATATTTTTTCTGAATGTACATAAAATTAACTTTACAATACATCAAAATATTATAGTTTTATTTCAACCATTTCAATATGGTGACCATTTATTTCCAAAATATGTATTAATAAAATTCCATACAAAATAGCAGGCTATGAAACAATTTTATTACCTTAAAACAAAAGAAAAGTATTTATCTACATAAAGTTGAAGTGCTCTAACAATTTTGTGATTTAATCTAAGGTATTAAAATTGTTTCATAGCATGCTATGTTTAATTTTGTGTAGAATTTTATGAATACATAATTTGAAAATAAATGGTCCCTATTTCGAAACGGTTGAAGAAAAACTATGATATTTTGGTATCGTTGTGAAGCTAATTTTATTTACATTCTGGAAAAAAATATAAAAATACCAATTCCCTATGCTAGATTCAAACTTGTACCCATTTCCGCTAAAACCGGAAGTGATACAAAATTCTTACTATGATCATCTTATGAGCCCCTTTGTCTAGTTTAAGTTTGCTTATTAACGTTTTTTTATCTCTCAAAATAAACGAAATATTCTTGGTGCCGCACTTACGCTAAACACCCTGTATAATATATAAACTTGACTTGACTAAACTGTTGCATTAGACATAACTACGTATTTAGGCCCGGTTTTTTCAACTCTTGACAAAGTGTCAGTTAACTTACCTGTCAGAAAAAAGAAAAATATATAAATGACGTGTATATAATTTTGTCAATTTACGCTGTAATATATATGATATATTTTTATTTTATGTGGCAGTTAAGTTAACTGACACTTTAACCAAGGTGAAAAAACCGAGTCTTAATAGAATTGAGTACTGTTTAATTTTTCATTTAAATATTTTTTTCTACTCCCATTGTTAAAATGTGACTTAATGTAGGTACTGGATTCCACTGAGCTAAACTACATCTTAATGACAATTTCACAAGCTGTGACCGATCGTACTGGACACGGCGTGAAGCTCAATAACTAACATTTAATTTATTAAGAAAAGCCTGGAGGTAGCTGCTTGGGTTGACAGCAATTATTCTGTAGAAGTAACTTAAGTAGTTTATTTCTTTACTTTTGCTGTCGTAGAAAAAGTAAAATTTGTGACTCGTCATTAAAGCGACGTTGATACAACTTGTTACATAATATGGTATTATCAGCTGTTCATATTATATTGTACTCTTTTAAAATATAACTATAGCTGACAAACCAAAAGTAATACAGTGTGTTCAAAAAAATTCTTAACTCGGAGTAGGCTTTGAGCAGAGAAAGGTATGTCAATTTAAAAATATTTAATTGTATGTCAATTTGACATGAGATATTATGAAAAATATTATCTAAAGAAATCAAAGCTTATCTTCTTGAATCTTATTTTAGAAATGGAAACAAATTAGAAAACGGCGAATGTCAATATACTGTATCCTTCTTTATTGTATTTTCTCCTTACATTTTAAGATCAATTTTGACAACTTGACTTTTAAATTAAATAATGATCAGACATATGTTTCACTGTTTATAGCCTACTCCGAGTAAGGATTTTTTTTGAATACACTGTAATTGAATTTTTGAAGTTAATAATTGTGATTTTTTTTCTAGCAAGAAGAGAGAGCTTATGCAAAACAAGAGGATACCGTAACGTCATTTTTATCTATGTAAAAAAATTCATATTATTTATATAACATTAATAAATAATTCATTATGTTCAAAATTATAATATATTTACTTCATTTTTATTGTTATAAATATTTCTTTTATGAAGAAGCATATACTGTTATTTTTTTTCTTTGCATTCACGATACTGACACTAATGTCTATTTGTCTAATTTTGACGATTCTCTTCTTTTCTCGTGCCTTCGATTCAATCGACCATGTTATTTTCCTATCCAAAATAAGTATTTATGGAGCATCTCCAGCTTTAGTTCAGTTATTAAATTCTTATTTGAATAACAGAATTTGCTATGTGTACTTTAATGGTTATTCTTCAATGAACTTTACAGCTACATCTGGAGTTCCCCAAGGCTCCAATTTGGGTCCGCTGTTATTTGTTGTATATATCAACGAACTTCTATCTTTATTTAAATGTCATGCACTTGCATACGCTGATGATTTAAAATTATTCACCTCAGTGAACTCTCTTAATGATGCGAGATTGTTGCAGGAGGACATTGACATGATGGCTGTTTGGTGCCATAATAATAAACTTAGTTTAAATATAGAGAAATGTTGCATAATTTCGTATACACGCAAAATTAGTAGTAGTGCTAATGTAACGTCTGTTAAGGGCTTGGGCGTCACTTGCTGTCCAACTTTCATTTTTTCTGATCATTTAAACAATGTTGTACGTGATGCAAATAGAATGTTGAGCTTCATTATTAGAATCAGTCATCTTTTTCAAGATGTTAACGCAATTAAATCGCTTTACTTTGCTTATGTCCTTAGTAAATTAGAATACGCAAATTTAATTTGGTACCCTTACTATGCGTATCAGCAACTGGCACATGATCGTATTCACAGTAGATTTTTGAAATTTTTGTCATCCAAATTAGATAGGGTCTATCCGGTTCAAGGTACGGATCAACTGTCTCTCCTTCAACGCCATGATATGCCATCACTGACTACCCGGAGAGAGATGAGTTGCGCGAAGTTCCTTTGGCTACTGCTACATGGAGGCGTTGATGCACATTTCCTTCTGTCGCGTGTCCAATTCCATGTTCCACGTCAGGCGTCCAGGTTTCCAAGGACTTTTCAACTTCCTCCCGGCCGGTCTGATGTGCTACATCGTTCCCCCGTAACTATCATGTCGAAATGCGAACCTATTATATGAAGACATTTTTTTGTAATTTGCAATTTTTATGTTAATTTGTTGTTTATGTTCAATTTATATTGTCCTGTAAATGGTTCAGCTGTTGGGCAATAAATCATATTATTATTATTTAAGACAGATACACCTTAGGAGTCGGGTGAGGAAGCTTCCCTGTTTCTTTTGGAAAAATCATGCATTTCTCTTGCTTGCATTACAATATACTATTAAATTAAACAAACTAAACATAAGACTTATGAAAATTTATGAGTCAAAGGAAATAATGAACAATAGAAATATAATTTAATAGATTTTATTAACAAATTTAAAATTTTACATAAGAAATTTTAAAGCAAATTCGAAAATATTAACAGAATTATATGAATTTTGAATTATAAACGATTGGATTTGACATGGATAACGTTGCTCAGTTTGCACGAGGAGACACATCTCCTCTCTCCTCGGGTTTGTCTTCTGTCTCGGGTATGTCTTCGAACAGGACTTCACCTTCACCGTGAGCTAGGAATTCATTATTAGCTTCCGTCTGGTCTTCGACTTTTTCTTCATTTTCATTCTCCTGTTTATCTTCATCAGCTATAAAACATGTTTTTAATATTTATAGCATTTATTTTTAATCTTTTTACTTACCTTTGTTCTTCGACTCTTGTTTGTTCTTGCGTCTCATATTTAAGAAATAGCGTGCGCCGTATATGCTAAGCTTAATAACAATGACAAAAGTGATGAAAAAGCATATATTTATGCCAATATCAGTCATTATATCTGCGAGTGGCTTAGGGTGATAAAATGACGCTCTCTGAACCTTTACAAACATCAAATGTAAAGATTAGTGAATATGAACAATAAACTTTTAATGAAAATACTTACAAACCATTCCGGGTTTTCATTAAAGTAATAAAATTTGATGTATCTTATCAAATCCATGATAGTAATCAATTATAAGCAAAAAAGTCGTCAGATCTTTACAGTTCAGTTATGACGCTATGGCGGTCGATGGTCGAATGGTCGTACGTTGAACAAGATTTCCAATATGGAGTTGCCACGTAGGTACACGTACTGGCACGTAGAGAGGGTAAAACAGTACTGACAACTGAAATACCCTTAACTTGAAAACATTAACATTACTAAAACGTAATATGTGAAAATTTAAATTCAATAAATGTGTACAAAATATTTTATTTATTTATTATTATTACCTAATAACATAATATATCGATATAACAATATAAATAACATAAATATATGCCAAATATATGAAATATAACAATAAACAACATAATTATAGAAAAATATTATTATATAATTTAAGTACTTAAATGTGTTAAATGCATTAATAACAAGATTACGAGGGTTATTGAAAATAAGAAAATCAGTCTCAGGTAGTCTATTTAGTACGTACTGAAGCGTAGAAGAACCAACAGAAGAAAAAAAACATTGTAACTTTACGCTTGTTAACTGTAGTCGCGTTCTTTTTATCATTTGCCTCATCTCATCTCAAAATG
The DNA here is from genome assembly GCA_963082715.1 of Harpalus rubripes. Classification (NCBI taxonomy): domain Eukaryota; kingdom Metazoa; phylum Arthropoda; class Insecta; order Coleoptera; family Carabidae; genus Harpalus; species Harpalus rubripes. Next base: position 53,047,592 of record OY720458.1, on the reverse strand, counting down.
AGATGAGTTTGACCTGAACTGAGTTTAAGTGAGATTTTAATGAAGTAAAAAGAACGACGAAAGACAAATTTTGTTGGTAACTTGAACGACTGATGTCCGCTGGATGTCTGTGATACTTTTCAACGGTCAACCACGATATTTTCAAGTATTATTTTGGATCGTTCACTATGGGTGGGCATTATTTAGGCTTCTATTATTCTGTCGATTACATAATAACATATAGTGCGACACATTCTAAAATGTTTAAATTATACAATACTATAACTTCCACATGATTTTCAATTCTATAAAGTTTACGTCTCTTTACTATATTATTTTCCACAGAATTGTCTGCATATTTATTTATTCTTCAAATAATAATAATATTTATTAAAAGAATAAACAAATAATCATAATAACCAAACTAATTGAATGTGACAGCAAAACATTTATCCCCACCATTCATCTAAGATTAAAAACTCAACAAACACAACAACCAGAGGTGACTAAGAATCGGGAAGAAAAGGTCTAATTTTATTTTTTAATAGTATCGTGGGCATTAAATCAAAAATCATATGTCCAATTTTGTTACATTGGCAAAACTCACTCAAAGTCCACTAGTTGACCTACTGAGCAGTATTAAAATTGATAAATCAAATAATATTTAAACTAGGTATTTATTTTGTGTCTGAGTTAAAAATGAAAGACCAATTGTTTAAAATTCTTTATTTTATAATTTTTCTGGTTTATAAATAGTTAACAACTAATTTTTAAATTCAAAGAAACAATCATAACGTTTACTGGCAGTGCGCACTTTTACATTTTTGTTCTTCTGTTTCAATTTCATAAAATAGAAGATAACTTTTCTTCGGTTGGTAGACTTCATGTTTGCTTGCCTCACGAACATAATCGTCATTGTATTTCCACCAATTTTGATCATACAAGTTTTTGCAGTAAGCCATGTAATGTCCAAATTCTATATCATCTCCATCTGCTTTGTGGACAACCACAGCATATAGCTGATATACAGCGTCTCCAAATTTCAAGTCATTTAAGGGATAGTCAACTTTATTTGTGTTTTTTGTTTGACGGTATTTCCCGTCAATAAAATCAACTGCGAATCTGAAAATGAAAAAGATTTTACATTTCTATTAAAAAATAAAATCAATTCTAGACTTGATTTAAAAAATAAGTGTTATATTTATTTATTTATTGTTAACCCACTCAACAGGATCGAAGATCCCAATTACTGAGGGGTGACAAAATTTTACAAATATATGACAATATAACGTAAAACATAACGAATTACAATGTTAGGTATATGTACATTTACTTGTTGAAGAAATATTGAAACATTACATTTTTAAATCTTTGCAAACCACAGCTGAATATGTCAATGTTCAAAATAGAGTTAATTTCATTAAATAGTGAACATACTCTTCTACTAGGTGCCTTAGATTCATAATTTGTTTTCACATTTTTTAAATTAAACGTAGGTAATTACAGATTTGTTTCGAGATGTAATTCGTGGAACGTTTATACAAATACAGTTTAGAGTTGCACTATCGTCAATAATGTTCCATAATAATTTATACAAATATACACAAGAAATTATTGTTCGTCTATTCTCGAGTGATAGCATGTCAAAAGTTTTAAGTGACAGAGTATAACTGTAAGTATATATATATATATATATATATATATATATATATATATATATATATATATATATATATATATATATATATATATATATATATATATGCGTCCGTAGTTTTATACGAACAATACCTAATAAATTTCCTTTGAACCCATTCTAAGTCTAAACTATATTTGTCATAAATCGGATTCCATATGACACTGCAGTATTCCAGTTTTGAACGTACGAATGCAAAATACAAAGACTTGAGAGTGTTAATGTTGATGAAGCTCTGAGAGTTACGAATAATAAATCCTAGATTCTTGTATGCTATATTAACAATATAATTAATATGTAGATCGAAAATTAATTAAATATAACACCCAAGTCTTTGATGTTCGACACTCGTGTTAAAGAATCAGTACCCATGAAATACATGTAGTTACATACATCTTTTTTTTACAGAATATGTCATAATCTTACATTAGAGATGTTAAATGGTAGAGAGTTTGAAGAAGACCAATCCAACAAGCGATCTATGTCAAACTGCATGTTATGAGAATCATCATCATTATTAACAACTTTAAATATCTTTAAATCATCTGCATACAACAGTGCACTCACAGAATGCAAACAGCGAGTGATATCATTGACAAAAAATATAAAAAGCAAAGGACCCAGATTCGATCCTTGTGGTATGCCAGAGGTAGGAGTGAAATAATGAGAAGCATAATACAAATTGCTGACGATCACTAATATATGACTTTAAAAATTCTGTTAAACCAAGAGGATTAAGATTAATAATTGTTAATAAATAAATAAAATAAATAAATATATCATCACAGCATATTACCCATTGCTGGGTGTTCCAATTTGCTTTGTACGCAGATATCGGTAATGATAATAACATATTTGTGCCATGCGGGCGTTTACCAAGCGTCATCAGATTCGCGACCAGATATTCAGACACGCGGCCACGAGACCCCAATGATTGTTAATGAAGTATTGATATTATCTACCGTGAGTTTCAGCTAAGATGCAATATTTACTATTCTGTTAATGTATTACTATGGATACTAGTACTGTATCGTTCCAGATAAAATGCAACATCTGTTGCCAAAGTTGTCAATGTGAAATGAACTTGTCGCAGTACAGGGATCCAGAGGAGACCACCTCTTGTAATATAATAACACCCTGTATTAATAAATGTCTAATTGCTGTTTTAATTAATGATAAGTCTGCAAACTTAGTTTCAAAAGTGGCTTATTTCTGATTTAGTTCTTATTTCTACTGCAGATATTTCTCTTTAAATTCAATGACCCCAGTAAATATGTTTTAGGTAGTACCGAAAAAGAAGAAAAATCAGAAAGTTATACAGTGTAATTGAATTTTAACTTATTTCCTAAACAACCTATTCCCCGTGGATATCATGCACAATTAAATACAACGTTACGGATAATAACTGGTACAATTAAATCAACTCCTATACCATGGCTACATGTTTTAGCACATATCGCACCATATGAAATTAGAAGAAACTACTTTACTAAACGTTTTTGGGATAAATTTCAAAATTCACCTGATATGTTTTCGATTACAAAAGATTTAGAGAATTTACCATCTAACAGACTAAAATCTCGTAAACCATTTTGGAATGAAGAATTTCTTAATGCACCTTTCTGCACTTCAGAACATTGGAAAATTGCTTGGCAGACAGCCGATATTCCAAATAAAAATTTAATTCCAGATCCCACAAAAGAAGTACCAGGTTTAGATCAACCAAGGGCTATTTGGTGTAAGCTAAATCGTTTTCGAACATGCCATGGAAAATGTAATAATATGTTATATTACTGTAAAATACGCGATAGTCCAAATTGTGATTGTGGAGCAGAAAGAGAAACAATTCAGCATATAGTTGAAGAATGTCCCTTAACTAAATTTCAGCAAGGTTTCGCCGAACTTCACCTATTAACGGAAGATGCACTAAGTTGGATAGTAAAAATCAAAAATATTTAATTTGTATTCTTTTTTTATTATTCATGTATTATTTTATCGAATGTATTTGAACTGTCTTTCTTTCATACGAAACATATATACCATACCAATGGCTGACTATACTTAGAAATAATGAAATTTATGTTCTTACCGTTTAAGACACAAGACCAGCACTCTTGGTACTTTGGATATTTTTGTTGTGGTCGTGCAGCAGTTTACTGTTTGGCATTGCGGACATCGGTAGTCCTCTATAGTCTGGCTCGCGTAATATAAGTTTAGTAACTCCTAAAAAAGAATGTAAAACTGCATTGATTGGTTGACATTCTAACAATATGGCGTTCGATTTTGATCTTAGTCATTTGCCTCATATACCGGTGTTTAAATTCACCGGCGTATAATACAAGGGTTAAATTTAAAACTACATATTTGGCATGTAAACTTTGTCTCACCAAAACCCTAAGGATCGCCATAAACCGCTTAAACGCCCATATACTATAAAAATAAAAAGAAACAGTTTAGTACGGTGTACCACAAACTACCTTGGGTTTGTCCATAATACGTGCAATTCCCAGGGTTGAATTAAAGCAAAAATTTAAATATCTTATGGGACAATACGCTTATGTAATCCATAATCTTACCCAGAGATGCAAAGATACGTATTACAAAAATAAGAAATTATTATTGCTGTATTGCTATGGTCCGAAGTTAAGTAAATTAGCCTGGATTAACTTGGTCAATTTTGAGCATCATTATACTAACGACATATTATAATTTCGCAATTTTTAAGAAACTGGTAAAAGAAATATTCGTTTTCCGGGAATGGACTGTGTCATATTTTGAGTCAGAGTTCAACGTTTCGCCTGCAGTCGTATGGGGCATCTTCAGGAGCAAGGGAGATAGTACTGTCTTAAACAAGGTTACCCGACGTGTCAACCACGCTAGAGGCCAAGTTTAAGCAACAAGGGGGAGACTCAGTTTACAAGGTTACCCGACGTGTAAACCACGCTAGAGGCCAAATAAACCAAGTGACGAAAGGAAGGCCGAGAAGACAGTTATATACGGTAGATGATCAAAGTTAATGGGGACCAATGGGAATTGAGTTCGTAATTGTAGATTGGGCGTGTCGTGTTCCGAGAATCACCGGTTTCCACATGTGGCTCAAGAAATAGCCATCATCCCGATTGATGTTATTAGGATGTTTCCATATTTCTAAAGTTTCCCTGTATTTACGTCTGTAAAACTCAGGGACAGGAGCTAAAAGTTTGCCACCGTGTCACTGTATATTCAACCCAATTGAATTAATATGGTCAAATTAAAAACAGAATATTAGGAAAAACAACTCTGCGCCTTACATGTCTGAATCTGTTTTAAAATTAATTCGAACGAAGGTTGATCAAATTACACCGGAACTGTGGAAGAACTGTATAAATCATGTTAAAAAAACCGAAGAATTGTTTAGATTTACTAATCAACAATCATTTGTTATTAATTTAAGTAACGATGATTCAAGTACCGAATCAGATGATTAATTACATTTCTTAGATTATGTTTGTCCATACATATGCACCATTTACTTATGTAAATAACTTTTAAAATATGTATTATGTATTTTTTGTATACATTTATGTATGATATAAATACTCTATAAATTTTTTTGGAACATGCGCATTTTCTGTGTGAATATCTTTTACAATAAATTACTATTTAAAGTTGTAGTCTCGCTATTATTTTTCATTTTATTGCATGTAATAAAACCACAATATGCCAACAATAAGTGTAATATATACTGTATAATCATTTCAATTAATATTAATGTAAAAGCCGTGTAATATGAAAAAAAGTTTTACCTCATAATATTTTTGTTATGAAACAGTCCAACTCTGTGCAAAGCAATGACCTTATTCACTGTCTTATTTATGAGGGGCAGAAATTTTGGTTTCTTTGTTACCTTTAGTGGGAGGCGTTTCAAAGGTTTATGGCGATCCTTTGCCTTTTGGTGAGACAGACTATGACTATATCTTACATCGGGAATAGAAAACAAAACCTAGCTTCTACAGGCTGTCTCACAACTCGCGCCCCAGAGCGAACGAGGAAATACGAGACTGCACTCGGATGTGTAATTTCGAAGAAAAAAAATCTACCTTAAAAGATATTCGAGAAAAGACGTCTTAAAATTGACCAATCAGAGACCTACATCTTTAATGTGTGTTTGCCGTAATTTTACGTTACTAGGGTTTTATACAAATCAAATCTTCTTTAAAATGTGTGGGCGACTGTAGTTTTCGAAAAATGCCAGTGTCAAATTAAATTTGACAAGGTGAATAAAAATGGCAAATTCTTACCATTTATTCAGCCGCTGATTACTTAGAAATGATTATAATTTTTGGAGATTGTGTACGTAACGCCAGAGAGGCAGCACGAATCTATTCGGAACGTTTTCCGGATAGAAATCTTGTGGATCATAAATTTGTTGACAGTGAAAAATCAACTCTAAAGTGTCAAAATTACAGTAAGTCAAACAAATTTTGTAACTCACTAGTAGTATTTTTAAAACCTAGCAACCAGTTTTATCTTGTAATAATATCATCACACCTCAAGATATCCTTCCGGGATTAGTGGATTAAAAAGTCTTGTAACTCCGTTATGCAAGCAGTCGCAAATTATTTTCTTCTATTTGTTGGCAACCTATTGTCCTTGGCAAGTGTCAGTATCGTCTGGGGCGCGAGTTGTGAGACATCCTGTATAGTTCAAATATTTTTGAGTCTTTAGGAAGTCATTGGAATAATCGTCGAAATATTCTTTAATACTAATAAAGGTTAATACGCGTACAAATCCCAATAAATATTATTTGCTTATTGCAAACTGTCTTCTTTTAAAATGACAATTCAAGAAAAGGTAGAAATTACAACATAGTACTGTTGTCTTAGGCTAATATAGGAATTGTATCATATTTTAATTTGTACTCCGGTATAAGACTTATTAACAGCAAAATAATTATAGAAAATTTCTACGTTCCGGATTTAAGTGGTCATCTTATACGTTGGTAAATACTGTATCAATGGTAAAGTATCATGGGTCGTTTGAAATGTTCTTTCGTACTTACGGTAAGTGTAATTCGATGGTTCGGTATAGCCAATGACAAATTATCGAATGGTTCAATGGTGCTACTCTGGAACGAGCAGAGACTACATTTTATTTCAATGGAATGTTGTCCGTAAAAAGTATGCCTGATTATGCTATAGAATCCATCTTGGACAATGATATCGTTTGCAAAATCATTATTGATTGGTTGTTTAAGCTCGTTGTGCAGTATCGTGTTGAAGGATATGAAGAACTCGTGGCAGTCGGACTGTACGTATTTACTGTATTGTGGCAGGAATTGTTCTATAGTTTTCTGTAAGAAAAATATCGTCAAATATCAAAGAATTATACAAGTAGTATTTTACTGTCACACCACATACCGTGTGTCTGTCTTAAAGGTGTACATAAGAGATTAACACGGGAAATCAGTTTCTTGCAATTTTCTGCTCGCCTAATCGTTTTAAGCAAAAACGAGTCAAATAAAAGTTTTAGGGCATAAAATTATGCATCTAAATCAGGCAACAGTATTATCTTTACGTGCTTTATACCGACAGAAATGAAATATGAAGATGTTGAAAATTACTTTGCAAATATCAACAGCCATGGAATTTAACAAAAAATAAATAAATGCCCGACGTTTTAAATGTCACAATGTAAGTTAACTTATTTGACGTTTCTGACAATTTGAATTTGCCTCTAGTTTTACTGCCTGAAATCATTAGAAAATGAATATTTATAGATACTAATGAAGAGCGTGATTTCACAATTCCTAAATTCGTGACAAAATTTGAAGACTTCTAATGTGTCTCCAAAAAATACAAGTGAGCCGCTTAATCAGAATATAGGACGAGCAGGAAAACGTGCGTTACTGGAAGAAAGAGTGTTAGGAATAGTAGACTCCTTGTGTAGTACTAGACGTATTGGAAATGAGTTGGGAGTACTTCGCAGCATCATACATAATTTTGTTACGCAATTTTTAATAAATTCATATTATTTAAACAAAACTGTATTTTTTAACTTTATTTATTAGTCTAATATAATATTTCTATTATTATCATAATTAACGATATTTATTCAAATCAAATTGACAGTAACGTCAAATAAGTTAACTTACGTTGTGACAGATAAAACGTCAAGCGCTTATTTATTTTTTGTTCAATCCATGGCTGTCGATATTTTCAACGTAATTTTCCAAAGCGTGTAAACGTAATACTGTTTATTGATTTAGATGCAGAATTTTATGCCCTAAAACTATCATTTGACGAATTTTTGCTTAAAATAATTAAGCGAGTAGGAAATTGTAAAAAACTAATTTCCCATGTTAATTTCCTATGTATACTTTTTAGGCCCACATTTACAATTGATGGATAAACTATGGTATAGCTATCGGAGGTATAACTTTATCCTAGCAATTATACCTTCGATAAACAAGACTGTCTTTTACAATGCATTTTTATCTATTGTGACAAGGCGAGGGTAAGCGCAATAACAGATAAATAACTTTTTATAAACTCTCCTAAATTATAGTTTCGATAATCATATTTTAACTCTGTTTATCTGTTTAAGTTATAAATGTCAAAATTCAGTTTAGAAATTCTTTTCGTATTATGATAGTCACGACATTTATTTGTTGATAATTAAATCTGGAAATTGTTATGTATACGTGTGTGACTTTGGAATGCCCTAGCCTATGCACCCCGTACTGCTAAGATAATCCTATCCTGAAGATAGCGTTATGTTTTTAAAGAGAGTCGGTTTAGATACTCGTGAGAGTTAACATGTAGAAGAGGCTAGATAAGTTCGTCGCGTCGGGAAGACGTTAGTTGACGGAATGTATTGACTTTTAGTATTGGGGCGATGCTCGCCCGCTGGGTTACGGAATGTAACTTATTAGTACTTGCTTATTTGTGTATGTTAGGCTTAGCGTTAATTAATAATCATGTAAATAAAAGTTTAGTTATATTAAATCACAAGTAGTGTCCATGTCCGTAAATTCCCGTAGTGTTCATCAGCATAAAGTGTAAGTATTATCACCATCGTTGGAATTATCAGTAGTAGTAGCAAGCATCATTCATTCAACTCCGCACTGCACCCCGCACCCCCCTCGTGTTACACTAACACATAGTTATACCAGGAATTACGTTAAATCACTTTAGGTTGGTATTGATACAATAAAATTATCTTCTTGTTAAACTATTTTTTTTTCAATATTGTTATTATTTCTGTCTTCTAATTTGCATTTTTCACGATGTTAGATGATATAAATGTTATTTTTGATTCTGACAGTGATGATGAAATATTTTATTGACATCTGTCAAACGTATGAATAACAAAACATCGTTTGTGTTTACGTGGTATCCAAAAGAACTAGGAATAAAGTTATCCGAGGTTTATACGACCGATTTCCATGGTATAAGAAATACTGATGTTTATTCTATCTGAGGTTTATCCGAGGTTTGTAAAATACAATTTCTATTTTTATACCTAGTACAGCGTTATACGAGGTTTATATAATGATTGTAAAAGTGGCCCTAAGACAGATACATGGTATATATAGGGATTTGGAGAATCGTCGTGTAAATGGTATTGTAAGGTAGAGAAAGTTTCCAAATGTGATTAGAAATGTGGACTAGATTAAGGTGGTGTGTTCATGGGCGCCCATAGGGGGGGGGGGGCACGAGCCCCCCCGGCTTTTGTCTAATTTTAAGAATTTTAAAAGCAAAGTTACCATTTTAAATTGTTTTGTCACGGCTACTTATGTCGCATCCTAATGTCCTTACATCGCCCTGTTGTTTTCTTCTTTCGTTCTGTTTCCTAACGTTCAAATCTTCATCATGAAGTTAGCGTAAGCTTCGCGCGTACATAATTTAAAAGATACATCCGCAGTACAAATTATAAATAAAAATATTACCAATACCATAGCTGAAGTTAATCGTGCTACTAGATTAGGAGCACAACAACTATCAAGTGCTACTGTTGAGAGCTATTTTATTGTTTCTCTTAAAATAATTTCTAAATATTCGGTACTTCTGGAACCCGTAACAAATATTTTTCAGGGTATTTCTGTTGATATGCTAGCTGTACAGAAACATATTAATCACTTATTGGATATATTTAATAAACATAGGAACTCTGATTTAGAAATAATTTTTACTGAACTATTTAATAGCGCTGAAGAAGTTGCACAAAATTTTGATCTTGAATTAAAAATGCCGAGTCGCTAGTGGTGGAAGACAAATTCACCGTGCAAACTACGAAGCTAATTCTGTGAGAGAATATTTTAAAAAAGCAATTTTTATAAATTACTTAGATTATTTAATTAGTTCTTTAAATTCTCGGTTTTCGAAAGATGATAATGTTGCCTTTTTGCTCTATAATTTGCATCCGATTAATTTAAAACAAATAAACTATAACAATTTTACTAAACTAGCTCAAGAGATTCATTCATATTATAAACTTTAACAATTTTTTTGAAGAAGCTTTAGCATGGCACGAATATTGGGTTTCAAATAAAGAAATGATTATTACTAAAGAAACTCCTGTAACAGAACTTTTACAACATTGTACATTTTACCCAGCAATCTCCAAAGCTTTAGAAATTTTAATTTGTCTTCCTCCAACTACATGCACTGTGGAAAGATCTTTTAGTACTTAAGAAGAGTGAAAACATGGATTAGATCTACTATTAGCGAAGATCGGCTAGACGGTTTATGTATGATGAGCCTCCATCGCGATTACATAAGCGAAAATAAACAAAAATATATAGACGAAGTTCTAAATGAATGTGCCAAAGATGCAAGGAATTTTAAATTAGCATTTTCGACTTTTAAAAAGTTGGGAAGTTAGTTATTGTTAACCTTCTCGCCTTGGTCAGCTATCTTCGCCCTCGACAGTAATGAAACACTTTCCACCTCGGTTAGTAATGTACTATTACTGTATTGTAATTTTTTCCATAAATATTTATGTTGTTTTATATTTTTAAGAACATGCTTATTTTTAGTATATTATATTTTTGTATTCTTGACTTTGCCCCCCCCCCCTGAACAACATTGTATGGGCGCCCATGAGTGTGTTTGTGTGTGACAGTGAATAAATGTTTCATCTTTTATGAGAGAATTACGGGTTTATATTAACCCATATTGTGAAGCTCTCGTTATTTTTCAGCGTAGGATACAGCTTTAAAATAATATTTTTTTTCTTACATATAATTTGCTTGGTGGGAAGCAAATATACTGTCCATTCCAAATTTTGCAGAAAACACGACGCAGTTCTTGTGACAAAATTCCTAATTGTATTTTAGAGTTTTCTCCGTTAAATGATCTATTGTTAACAAAATAGTTATAAAGGAGATATGTTTGGCTTAAGACTTGTACAATGACATTGATGAAGCATGATGAGCCATTATTACAAAGGCCTGTAACTCCAGGCTCCTGTAACAGAAAATTATAATTAAAATACCTTTTAATAATTTGAAGTATACTCAAATCGGATAAACTGGCAATGTACGTCATAACAAGAGTTCGTCTAAATACCGATTTAACTCAAATAATGCGTACATAACCAAAGGACGTTAATGCTCATTATTTAATTTAATTAAATCGGCTGCTTTTCCGATTTGAGGATAATAATAATAATAATAATAATAATAATAATAATAATAATAATAATAATAATAATAATAATAATAATAATAATAATAATAATTATAATAATAATAATAATATTCGTAATTAATTTAAGTTATAAGTTGTTTTAAGAATTATATTAGTTACATGATCTTTGTGAGTAACTGAGTAACAATAATATAGTAAAACATATTTTAACACACAAGAATTGAAAGATAATTTAAAGTTTTCTTAATTTATTTGAGAAAGAAGTTGCCATGATTTTATTGTGATAATGAAAATTATTATTGTAATTAAAAGATATTTGGTAATTGTTATTTTAAAAGCAAAGGATCCACAATTTTCAGTAACTTTTAAACCACTTTTTTAGATACAGAATTTGAACGCATTATCTCCACAGTGTCTATAGAAATATTCGGATATAATTATGTATACTTTTATTAGTTTTAAGATATATATATATATATATATATATATATATATATATATATATATATATATATATATATATATATATATATATATATATATATATATATATGTATTACGCTATTAAATGTTCAAATGTTTCCTTTTTTTCGAATGTAGTGTTAAAGAAATTTAATTTTTTTAGAAAGATAAAATGTCATGAGATTTTGCATATATTCCGGAAATAATCTATTAGGGTTTTTGACTAATATCTAATTTCCCTGAGCAGTTCCAGATTGGGAGAAAAACTTAACTTCGATATTTTTTTAAGCTTTCCATTATCTAAAAAAATATTTTTTAAATTTACCAATAAATTTACATTCCGTCAGATTATTCTTACTAACCTGACATATATATATATATATATATATATATATATATATATATATATATATATATATATATATATATAAAAGTTTTCCCATGTTGAATGCCTATGTAACGGAATTCGAGCGCCACCCGGTATATATATATATATATATATATATATATATATATATATATATATATATATATATATATATATATATATATATATATATATATATACCGGGTGGCGCTCGAATTCCGTTACATAGGCATTCAACATGGGAAAACTTTTTTTCCTAGTGCGCTGCTCCCCAAATTATTTTAAAAAAATCTTCAAATAAAAGTTGTATATATATAGTGTAAGATATGAATCAACACTCTTGAGCCTATTTATCAATCTGTTTCGAAAGACAAAATGCTATGAGATTTTTCAAATATTCCTGAAATAATCTATTAGGGTTATTGACTAATAGCTAATACCCCTCAGCAGTGTCAGGTTGGGAGAAAAATTCACCTCGTTAATTTTTTCAATTATTCTTTTAGCTAATAGTAGATTTTTGTTTTTTAATTTTGCAATGAATTTACATTCCGTCATATTTTGAAAAACGTTATATTTATTTTCTTTTGAACATTTAACACGTTCACTGCACATTTGAACAGCATTTTTAACACCGGCTATTCTAGTAATAGGTTAAAGTTTAACCTAACAGACTTCCCGATAACCAATTCAGATATACCTTTGAGGTACTACCCGGACATAAATATGCAATATACAATTCTGTCTATAGAGTAGTCTCTCCCAAAATAAATGGTAAAAGACATGAGTGTTTAAGGGTTGTTGATATACTTACAACGTAACGGAACTTTTTCACGCGTTTGGGCATCTATAAAAATATAATAAATTAGGAAAAGGACTTAATGTTTAATAGAAAATATTTACCTTTTTAATGTATTTCTATCTATGGCAATAAACTAAAAAAGTATTGTCGTTTCCAGTTGTTGCCTAACAAAGTAGATTTCGTAATTTTAACCAGTAGGGCGTACTGACAAGTAAGAGTTTTAATCTGTACAGAAAATAAGTTTTAGTTTATTATACATGTTCATACAATCCTATGTAGAAATTATTTTAATATACATTTTTTATAGGTATTGAAACATAATTTTTTATTAATCCTTATGATTTAATCAAATGCATATACCGAAATGTTGAAATTCTCTCAACTATTTTCATAAATTTTAATAGAATCGGTAATATTTTACACTGCATAAACATTAACTAACCTCAAAGATTTGGTTTTTAATATAAATTATTTATTTCATGTATTTATGTCAAATTATTATTAAACCTAAACTATTACTACTTTAACTTACCTAAAATTGAAAAATACTTAACAATTTTGAAGAAAATAGTCAAAAATCTTTTAAATTTTGAAGAGAATTTACCATCAATTTGTGCACCGAAAAAAGAACCCTGAAACAGATGAATATGTTATATGAACAACGTGTCAATTGGTGGGGATGAAAATTAAATAATAAATGAAGAGAATTTTGAAAGTTAATTGCATAAAGTTAATAATATTATTTAGAATATATTTTAGTATTTATTTATTATTTAGAAAAGATTTATTTAAAAAACGAAAAATATATTTTACATCGTCGCCATCTATTGTTAAATTTTATTATATAATAGCAGTATTTCGGTGGTAAATTTAAATATTATTATATAAGATTAATTACAAAATAAATGGCATTTATTTAAATAACTATAAAACTAGTAGGTATACAGTCAGCGTTCTCTAACAGCGCAAGATTTATTTTAAGACCAGCTGAAGATACCAAAATACATATTTACTTAATTATTGTATAAAATGCTTACGCATACTTAAATCATCTTTAGATTTTATAAAACTTAAGAATGCTATTTCAAATGTTAAAGAAATTCTGAAATTTTCTTATATTATTTTTCGACTGACAGAGTACAAAAATAATTGTTTCTTTACCAATTAATAATTTTAATGGTGAAGTCGGGTTCACTAGCTTACTTGTCTGAAAAAATTTTTGGGCACTTTCATCTGAATTCGGCTGGAAAGTATCTACGGCGAGTAATCCGACAAAGAAAAGGGAAGCAACTTACCAGTATAGCTGTTTTGATTCAATAGAATTACAGATTATACTCGACTATAGATTTTTGACATAAGTGGCTTTATAATGAAAAGCGCTCGGATTTGGGTGGTTGAGTTAATAGTTAATACTGATGAATTATTCTTTATGAATTTTACTGAATATCCTAACGACTGCGCCAATTAACTGATTGATTATTGGATATTGTTTTTAACCTTTACAGTTACTGATAAATCTTTTTATCAATACTTATGTTTTATTTGATACATTTTTACATTTATCTGGTAATTTGGTAAAATAATATAAATAAATATATCATCACGGCTTGTTACCCATTGCTGGGTGTGCCAATCTGCTTGTACACAGATATTGGTAATGATGAAATATTTGCACCGTGCGGGCGCTTAAAAAATTGTATATTTCGTACAATTGTAAAAATGAAATATTTTAATATTTACTTAAATGATTTAGTTTCGAGCAAATGTATAATTATATTTTTTGTTTAGAATAATCCATTTATTCTCCTTCTTTATACATAGTCATAATATACCATATATTCAAATTAATTAATTTTTAGTATTGAACAAGTCTGCATTTTAATAATTGAATTTGAAATGCTAGTTATAACGAAACTATCAATTTGAATTTAATGATCGCTGCTTGAGTGCCCACTATACGCTTATTTTTTTTAACTATTCCTCTTGTGTGTGAGTTAAAAATGAAAGACCTTTTAGTTTAAAATTCTGTATTTAATATTTTTTTTCGTTTATAAACAGTTAACAACTAATTTTTAAATTCAAAGAAACAATCATATCTTTTACTGGCAGTGTGCCCATTTATATTTTTGCTCTTTCGTTGCAATTTCATAAAATAGAAGATAACTCTTCTTTGGTTGGTAGACTTCGCGTGTGCTCGCCTCACGAACATAATCATCATTGTACTTCCACCAATTTTCATCATACAAGTTTTTGCAGTAAGCTATGAAATGTCCAGACTCTAGATCATCTCCATAATCTGCTTTATGGACTACCACAGCATATAGCTGATATACTGCGTCTCCAAATTTCAAGTCGTGTAACGGATAGTCAACTTTATTTGTGTTTTTTGTTTGGCAGTATTCCCCGTCAATAAAACTAACTGTGAATCTGAAAATGAAAAAGATTTTACAAAATAAAACCAATTCTAGACTTGATATTCTTTAAAAAATAAGTGTTATAAACCAAGGGGATTAAGATTAATGATTGTTAATGATAGATAGATATTATCTATATTCATCATCTGGGGCATCGCTCTTGTAATACTTTAATAAGAATAATGCATTTATTTTAAAACAGGTTTAAAGGTGGATTTATGCAGTCTACTTTTTATTTTACTTTTTGTTTTCGCTTTTACTTTAAGTTTGGTACTTTATGCAGCCACTTTAAAGCATTCATTTCACATGCGCAGATGTGATTTTTCTGGCATATAGTCGCAAATGTAAATAGATAAATATATCCTGTTAAAATAAACAAGAATGTAATAATTTGTGCATACAAAAATATTGTTACAAAGTAAGTAAATATACTAATCAGTTTCATTTAATACAGACGCTATACTTTTTCAAACATTCATTTTGGCCACTTTATCCTTGAATAACATATCTGTTTTATCATATAAGTGGGGATATTTTTGAATTAAATTTTATATGATAAATTTGCAAATTTAGTTCTAAACGTGGCCTAATTTCTAATTTAGTTAGTATTTTTTTATACTTTAAATTGAATGGCTCCAGTAAATATGTTTTAGGTAGTCAACGAATCAAGAACAGATTAAAAGTATCCGAAAAGGAAAAATTTCAGACAGTGAACTTGAATTTTAACTTATAACTTATGACTGACTATACTTCTTAGAAATAATGAAATTAATGTTCTTACCGTTTGAGGCACATTACAAGTACTTTTGGTACTTTAGATATTTTTGTTGTCGTCGTGCAGCAGTTAACTGCTTGACATTGCGGACATCGGTAGTCCTCTATAATCTGGCTCGCATAGTGCATGTTTAATATCTCCTAAAAAAGAATATAAAACTGCAATGATTGGTTGAGATTCCAATTTTATGGTTTTCGATTTTGATCGCAGCCAATTACCACATGTAGAGTCCGTGCGTTCAGAGAAAAAACCGGCGCAGAGACCAAAATTCATCCGGACGGGTCCAACTTGTAAAAGTAGGGATGGTACGATATTGTGACAAGTAGCAGCTGTTTGTAGCGTATAGGTTACAGATAGAAATATGGACAAAGATATTTAATCAAATGTCTTTTGTGCGAGTAATAATTATATGTATATGTACTTGTTTATGAATATTACGTATCGTAAATAACATTTAACTGAATAATATTTAAATGTATTAATAGTCAACATCTGTAAGTTGGGTAGTACAACATCTACTGCGCCGATTTGTTTCTTCTCTAAACGCACGGACTCTACCACTGTTTAAATTCACTGGCGTTATAATACAAGGGTTAAATTAAAAACTACATATTTGGCATATATCTTACAGCAGGCATAAAAGACAAACCAAATTTCTATAGTTCAAATATTTTTGAGCCAGTAGGAAGTCACTGGAAGAATCTTCGAAAGTGAACAAACGGAATGTATTATAGTTGTCAAAGTCACCAAACTGTTATCTTTAATGCTAGCTATACCCAATCATGTTCGGCTTGTCTTGCGAAAACTGTCATTCCAAATTTGTCAGAATTCGCTACATAAGGGTCATACCATAACTTTCCGTCCACTACATTTTGAACCGATATATAGGGTGTTGATCACGAACATTTGCTATGGATTATTTATTTCTCAAATCATCCCAGCATAGCGTCCCGTTGCTATCAAAGTTGCTCGTTGCTAAGGGAAGGCGCTAATTTAGACTACCGCGCAGCCACAAAGTAATGGCGTCTTCATGACGTGCCTGGCATATTCTTACAACGAACGGATTTTAAGTGTTGCGTTTGCGTACTAGCACACGAACATGTGGATGAAGGTTTACTACACATGCGCCGGTCATTCCGACAGTGTTGCCAGCCGTAGCGACATGTCGCTACAAGTAGCGGCGACAAAGCGACGAAAATTCAAATACTGTTATAAAGTAGCGACTTTTCAACTTCGTGTTTATCAGTTTATTTCAATTATTGCTTGATTTATATTTTAATTTTAACTACTTTAAGTTTATTTTTCACACATTGACGAAATTAAAATGTCTAGATACTCAGATGAAATTGTAAATCATCATGA
Organism: Harpalus rubripes; assembly: GCA_963082715.1. Lineage (NCBI taxonomy): Eukaryota > Metazoa > Arthropoda > Insecta > Coleoptera > Carabidae > Harpalus > Harpalus rubripes. The sequence goes on along the minus strand of OY720458.1, from coordinate 53,030,106 downwards.
AAAACAAATGTATGTAATAAATAACTGAAATTTTTCTTTTACTAATTTTTTTGTTAGATGTGCAACCTGATTACATCTGATTTTTATAATGTTTTGTTTTGCGCTTATATTAAAGTTTAGTATAGTAATTTTTGTTTCTTTTTTATTACAAAAATTACTAATTAAATCCACATTTATTTATTTTCATACTAAATTTCCTGATCGGTAGCGACATTGTATTAAAAAAAAACATAATCGTAGCGACATTTGAGCCCGTAGAAGCATAGCGACAACGTAGTGACTTTTTTGTGAACTAATGGAGATTTTTTGTTAAAATTCGCTGGCAACACTGCATTCCGAGCATGATGCTAACTCACACACGATTAGTTTTGCCATGATACCAGTCTTGGGTTGGCATGAAAAATCCAACATGCCCGGCTTGTCAAGCCATTATGCCTGGCTTCAATGTCCCATACAGAGTCATCAACAGTTCAATTGACATGCCCCTGCATCATAACCATGTATGGGCAGCTTTAAACTGACAATTCAAGAAAAAATACAAATTAAAACATGGTAGAACTTGCCAGACTCATTGAAATTGTACCATGTTTTAATTTGTACTTTTTCTTGAATTGCTGTTTTGAAAGACGACAGTTTGACGACTTTGACACGTATAATACATTACTTATGTTTAATTTTTAAAAAACGGTTTAATACTTTTTTTCGATCATTTTAAATATAACTATGGTAATGATATACCCTTAAGGTACATTCACAAATGAAAATTAGGTTTATGGTTTTTGTTAGGCTTAAGAAAGTCATTCATAAATGTAAGTTTAAATTATCTGAAAATTAGTTTTGATACGTATCTATGTAAACGCTTCAAAAACAAGATTAAAATATCGGTAGAGAACTACTCAACAAAACACCTGTGCGCTGTGAAACTGTCATTCGCTTGGCATTATTGGTTATATTTCAGCAATTAAGTTATGGCAGTCTCCATGTTCTTCTCGCATTTATTTAAAAAGCCGAATCCACCAAGTGGATACTAAATAAAGATGGGTGCATATATCTATATCTTTTCAGACTCGTTCTCATTGGTGAAGTTTGTGACGTTAATCTAAATCATAAACCTAAAGTTTGGACCTTGCAATGTTTAGCTTTATGATTTGGATTTAGAGAACCTAAATTCTGAAGTGTGAATGGAGTCATTACATAATATGCGGCCAAAGTCTTTAAATCTAAAGTATAAACCATAAATCTAAACCTAATTTTCATTTATGAATGCACCTTTATGTTTACTAGGGTGACCAGATCTTAGATCACGAAAGGAGGACACAGCAGACAAAAAAGGATGATTTTTAGTAGAAAAGGATGACAAAATAATAATAGCAAAAAGCAAACATATGTTTTATTAAACACTTGACAAGAAATAAAAAATAACATTTATTTGATCTTAACAACAATTATTTCTGTATATTCTATATATATTTAAAATTTGAAATTGATCTTAAATATTTTTCAATTTATATTTTAAATATGATGCGATATTTTTCACTTATCTAAGATCAATTTTAATTAACAAAAATGAATGCGTGCGACGAATTCAGCACGTGCGAGTGCGGAAAAAAGTTGTGTTCTAGTAGTGAAAAAGCCGGACCTAAATAAAAGCCGGCCGGACATTCACATTTTTGTTAAACAGCCGGACAAGTCCGGCTTTATCCGGACGTCTGGTCACCCTATGTTTACGTATAAAAAAACTTCGGGTATAACAATTAATAATAGCAAACTAATTAAAAATTCCTGATTTCCAGATTTAAATGGTTATCTTATACGTTGGGACATTCTGTATCAATGGTAAAGTGATATGGATAGTTTTAAATGTTCTTTCTTACTTACGTTAAGTGTAACTCGATGGTTTGGTATAGCCAATGACAAATTATCGAATGGTTCAAGGGTGTTTCTCCGGAACGAACAGAGACTACATTTTATTTCAATGGAATGTTGTCCGTAAAATACATGCCTGATTATACTATAGAATCCATCATGGACAATAATATCGTTTGCAAAGTTATTACTGACTGGTTGTTTAAGCTCGTTGTGCAGTATCATGTTAAAGGATATTAAGAATTCGTGGCAGTCGGATTGTACGTATTGACTGTATTGTGGCAGGAATTGTTCTATTGTTTTCTAAAAGAAAAATATCATCAAATATCAAAGAATTATACAAGTAGTATAATTTTTGTACTGTCACAGCACATATAGAAAACGTTTCCAAATGTGATTAGAAATGTGGACTAGATTAGGGCGGAGTGTGTTTGTGTGTGATAGTGAATAATTGTTTCGTGTTTCATGACAGAATTACGGGTTTATCTTAATCCATATTATCAAGCTCTCGTTTTTTTTCAGCGTAAGATACACCCTTAAGAGAAAATATTTTTTCTTACATATAATTTGCTTGGTGGGAAGCAAATATACTGTCCATTCCAAATTTTGCAGAAAACATGACGCAATTCTTGTGACAAAGGTCCTAACTGAATATTAGCATTTTCTCCGCTAAATGATATATTGTTAACAAAATAGTTGTAAAGGATATATGTTTGGCTTAAGACTTGTATAATGACATTAATGAAGCATGAAGCGCCACTATTACAAAGGCCTGTAACACCGGGCTCCTGTAACAGAAAATTATAATTAAGATACCTTTTAATAATTTGAAGTATGCTCAAATCGGTAAACTGGCAATGCACGTCATAACGAGAGTTCGTCTAATTACCGATAACCAAAAGACGTTAATGCTCATTATTTAATTTGCAGAATTTGAACTCATTATCTTCATAGTGTCGATAGGACTATCGAATATAATTATACTTTTATTAGTTTTAAGATTTGAATCAACACTCTTCAGCCTATTTATAAAATATGCTACTAATATTCAAATGTTCGCTTTTTTTTCAATTGTAGTGTATCACTTACGTGACCATTTTATAATTGAAAGTTACATTTTTTCAAGGGGTGTGAAGTTACACATTTTTCCCCCTTCATGTACAAAAATATATTTCCAGATCACTAAACATTTTAGAAAAGAGAATATATTTAAAGGATTGTTGACTAAGAACAAGCACAAATATCACACAGAATATCAACGTCGTATCACACAAAATATCAATAATTGTAAACTGTCATAAAATCAAAATGAAATGATGAGCCATTTAATTTTGTAAAAAAAGAACTTATTTTACTATTTATTCAAAAACAAGGACATGGTAACAATGTATTAATATGTAGTCTGAGTCATGAGAAATATTCGTTTTCCGGGAATGGACTGTGTCACATTTTGAATCAGAGCTCAACGTTTCGCTCGCAGTCGTATGAGGCATCTTCAGGAGCAAGGGGAATAGTACTGTCTTAAACAAGGTTACCCGACGTGTCAACCACGCTAGAGGCCGAGTTTAAGCAACAAGAGGGGGAGACTCAGTTTACAAGGTTACCCGACGTGTAAACTGAGTCTCCCGCTCTTGTTGCTTAAACTCGGCCTCTAGCGTGGTTGACACGTCGGGTAACCTTGTTTAAGACAGTACTATCCCCCTTGCTCCTGAAGATGCCCCATACGACCGTGGGCGAAACGTTGAGCTCTGACTGATGTGACACAGTCCATTCCCGGAAAACGAATATTTCTAATAATATGTAACTTGAATTAATCTTAGACGTTAGATTGCAGTTGTAGACGCATTTGTTTTATATTTGTCGGCGGAGCAAATTAGTTTCAAAATGTCGGATCTAGTTTTCAAGAAGGAATGGAGCTCATTACATGACTTGTTGATGTTAGTCTTGGTAATCAAAATAAACCAAAAATCAAGGTATAATAAATTATCGTTTGGTCCGTTTGCAAAAGCGGGACATTTTTGCTCTCGCTGGGGACAACGGGAAAGAATGAAAGCGGGACTGTCCCGCCCAAAGCGGGACGTATGGTCACGTTATGTATAACCCTGAGTAGGGCTGGTAAAAAAATCGATATATCGACTTCTATTCGACTTTCCTCAAAAAAAGTCGATCGACTTTAAAAAAAAGTCGCTGTCGATAAGTCGAATATAGACTATTTCGACTTCGACTTTTATACTATTTCGATTTTATAGATATTTCGACTTCTCGACTAGATTATTTTGACTTTTACACTATTTCGACTTTTAGTTCAATTCGACTTTTAGACTATTTCGACATTTAGACTATTTGAACTTTAAAATTATTTCAACTTGTTAGATAATTTCAAATTTCATTTTCGATTAGACTTAATTATTATACATATTTCATTTCAAGTTGAACCGTCAGATGTCAGGTCAGATGTGTGTATGTGGTGATGGTGTGGGGTGTGACCTGTGTTCTTTTGTGGTTTGTTGCTGCATGCGTGCCGTAGTCTTTCGTGCTGTTCTTATGTAAACTGCGAGAAAACGACGCGACGCGACGCTACTACTAAACTCCCTGAACAGAGCTAGTGCGCGTTTGGATTTAGTTAACGTTAATATTATTTATTGTTGTATTTCTTGATATGTAGAGCTTCTTAAATAATCTTTGTGCCTTAAAAATGAATCGAAGAAGCAAAGTTTGATTGTTTTTTGAAGATCTACGTAGTACAGGACAAAAGTCAACGCAGTATATATTATGCAAAAAAAAAAACTTAAGTACAACAACAAAAGAAAGTTTTGCATTTGGCTTTTAAATTTTTCATATACTTGCAATATAGCAGTTTCTTATTATTATTACTTTTTGTCTACGTATTTAGATAAAATATTTTTGATTGCTTAAACACGTTTCGAAAAAATATAATCCAAATTCCAAATATTGTTTTATGTCTCTGGCTCTGAAAGGTTTTAAAATTTAGGTTTATTCGTAGTTTGAGTTTATATTTTTTGACAATTTAGAGATTAGTTAGACAGATTATTTCGACTTATAGACTACGGTTATTTCGACTATTTCTACTTTTCAATTATTTTGACTTTCGACTATTTTGTATATTCGACTAGTCGATAAAAACCGATTATTTCGACTATTTTGACTTTTCAATTATTTTGACTTTCGATTATTTCGACTTTTTTTGTACATTCGACTAGTCGACAAAAATCGATATTTTGAAAAATCGAAAGTTGACTTCCATATTTCAAAGTCTACCAGCCCTAACCCTGAGCAGTGCCAGATTGGGAGATAAACTAACTTTATTTTTTCAATCGTCCTCTTATCTAGAAGTAGATATTTGTTTTTTTAATTTAGCAATGAATTTACATTCCGTCAGATTTTGAAAAACGTTATATTTATTTTCTTTTGAACATTTAACACGTTTACTGCCCATTTGAATCGCAATTTTAAAATCGGCCTAACTATTCTAATACTTTAATGTAACAGACCTCCCGATAACCAGTTCAGATATTCCCTTGACGTCTTGACGTACTACCAGGACATAAATATGCAACGTACAATTCTATGTAAGTACAGAGTAGTCTCTCCCAAAAACAATAGTAAAAGACATGATTGTTTAAGGATTGTTGATATACTTACAACGCAACGAAATTTCTTAAGGTGTTTGGGCATCTATAAAAAAAAATTATCAAAAAAGAATTTAAGTTTTAATAGAAAATATTTACCTTTTAATGAAATTAGAAGTTTTAATTATTGAAGACAATAAACTAAAAAAAGTATTGTCGTTTCCAGTTGCTGGCCAACAAAGTAGATTTCCTAATTTTAGCCAGTAGGGCGTACTGACAAGTAAAAGAGAGTTTAATATCTGTACAGAAAAGTTTTAGTTTATTGTACATGTTCATACAATTTTTTATAGGTATTGAAACATTTATTTATTTATTAATAAATCGATCCAACAGGATACAGGATCCCAATTACAGGACGATTATACGGTATACAAATACAAAAACTAATGTATTGAGACAGTAAACACAGTAAATAAACATATAAGAAATGTAACAAGTAACTTAATCCGAAGAGTATTTAATTAATGTACTCTTAAATTTAAAAAAGGAGTCGCCAAATATGCCAATGTCAATAGTACATGATATATGTATTGTTATACGCTACACAGAGTTGTCTTATTGGAGATTTCAATTCATAATTAGTCCTAGCTGTTTTACAATGAAATGGTATTTTATTTCTTGAAGTGACTCGTGGAATATGAAAAGGTATAAGCTCAAGACTACATGGGTCATCAATACAATTATTTATTAATTTGTATAAGTAGAGAGATAATTGCAAATTTCTTCTACTACTTGATGGCACCAAGTTTACTTCAGGCAATAAAACGAAATAATTATGGGTGAAGCTAGGATATTGTCCATGAATTTTAAAATAACAATATTTGATAAATTTATGTTGGACAGATTCAATCTTAGTTATATATTTATGATATATTGGATTCCAGATTTGTAGACATAGAATAGCTTAGAGCGGACGAATGCACAATACAAGCTTTTTAATGTAGTTATTTTACAGAAAGACCGACAATTTCTAATTACAAATCCAAGATTTTTGTAGGATGATCTTACAGTAGTCTCAATGTGTACATTAAATGTTAATTTTGTGTCTAATATAATCCCAAGATCTTTAAACTGAGTTACTCTCTCAAGCGAATATTTTTTTTTATTAATCTTTCTGATTTAATCAAATGCATATATCTAAATGTTGAAATTCTCTCAAATATTCTCATAAATCGTAATAGAATCGGTAATATTTTACACTGCAAAAACATTAACTAACCTCAAAGACTTGGTTTTTAATATAATTTATTTATTTCGCGTATTTATATCAAATCAACAATAAACCTAACGTATTACTACTTTAACTTACCTAAAATTGAAAAATACTTAATAATTTTGAAGAAAATAGACAAAAAACTTTAAAATTTTGAAGAAGATATACCAGAAATTTATACACCGAAAAAAAGAACCGTGAAACAGGAAACAGATGAACGAACAACGTATCAGTTGGTGGGGATGAAAATTATAGAATAAATGAAGAAAATTTTGAAAGTTTGGTGTTATAAATAAAGTTAATTGCATTAAATTGATAATAAATTATTTAGAATATATTTTAGTATATATTTACTATTTAGAAAAGATTTATTTGAAAAACGAAAAATATATTTAACAATGCCATCTGTTGATAGATTTTAATTAATAATAGCGCTATTTGGTGGTAAATTTAAATATTGTTAAATTTATTAGTATTACTTGACCGTTATGATGATAGGGATGATGATAAATAATTGGAGATACAGTCTTGGTAAACTCTTAGTTATCTTTAGTTGTTTTTGATATATGCACGTATTTTATTATCTCTGATACTTTTTGACAACGTTATCCTTACATTTTTGATTTTATAATGTAATGATCATATTTTCCAAATGTATTTTAACTATCCCTGATGATGATTCATTTGGAATCGAAACGTAGGAAAGTTAATTAAATTACTATTTAATAAACACTGTTTACCAAGACTGCATCTCCAATTATTTCTCATCATCCGTAACTTAAATATTATTACATAAGATAAATTATATGTGGTGTTCCTCTTTTCATTTTTTATTACTCTATATTCTTGTGCTGTTTTAAATTATACAATCGCTGTACTGGAACTAACAGAGTCGCAAAGACCGACTACCTAATGGTCTAATATGCGATTTAGTTATTCTTTCGCATACATGTTGAGGAATAATTTTTGCTGAGAGTATGGGGCCTATTCTGTATCTCAGTGGTTAATTTTTACCCACTAGATAATTTTTTTAACCAATGAAGTATGTTGACATATAACAAAATAGTTATTTATGTAACAAGTGTGTAAAGTAGTACTTTTTTGGTCGAGTGCGATGTTTTACGAGACAAAAATACTATTTTACGCACGTGTTACATACAACATTTTTCCTACAACCGAAATGGTATTGATGTTTCTCATAATACTGAGTGTACAGGCATCCAGCAGATTCAAATACTGTTAGTACTCTTTCTCATAACACTGTACAAAATGTAACTTAAACACCTGGAAGAATCTCAGACTGACGGTGATTAGTCTTTTATAATGTACAAATTGTACATTTAATATTAATATTAAAAATTAGGTTAGGTTAGAATACATGTCATAAAATGTTAATGTTGTTAAAAATTAGATTAGTACTCAATCTGTTAAAAAAATATATTAGGTTTGCTTCATTTACAGTGTATAATCATATTTCTTAATAAATTTTATTACTTTCATCATTATTTACTACCTAATTATGTACTTGACAGGCAAATTAACCGAATTTTAATGTTGCCTAGCAACGCTTATTTACTTTTCAAGCACTAGTGCTAAGTGACACTTTACACACTGTAATGAGTGTGTGAAAAGTACTTTTCACGCACGGTTGTAGGAAAAAGGATTTTTAGTTGTCAAATCAATAACTATTGGATAAAAATTTTAACCAGTGGATAAAAATCAACCACCGAGTTACAGAATAGGACCCTATGACTGTTATTTTAGCCTTTTTCCTTGAACCAGCTATTCTTTTTACTTTTGAATACTGATCATTCTGAGAAAGAGAATTAACTTATCTAATTTAAATTTTCAGACTTTACAGAACAGAGTATAAATTGAGTTGACAAAGGTGTAAACAGAAAACTTTATTTTGTAATTTCTATGTTCTAGAAAAACTCATTTTTTACAATGAATGTCATAAAATAAAATGTTGTGCAAAAATTTATATTATTTTTGTTTCAATTCTTAATCATTGCAAACATGTTCACTTTTGCTCATTATTGTAATATTACAATATGTTGAGTCTATTTTCTTTATTTTTTGTTTTACATCTTTTTATCCTTCTATTATTTTTGTTTTGTTTATTTAGAACATTGTTTCATATTATGCATCTGTTTGGAATTTTTTGGGGAATTTTTTATATATTTTTTTTATTTTATAAAAAAATCTCATGAATGTGTAGTATAACAAGACCAAATTATTGTTAATTAAATAATTTCACTGAATGTAATTTACATTAATGTGCCATTTACTTACATAATGAATCCCTAAAGTTCTTTTATGTACTTTATATGTTCACCGAAACAATTACCGAATTTTCTATTCGATTACTCTTTGTATACCTTGCTTTGAATTTTTACACTTTTAATGTTTTCAAAATAATGCATCAAATTATATTTTATTACAATGTTTAAAACAGTTATAAAATCCAGTGAGCAGATAATGTAAATAATATTTTATTATTTTTACAAGCATTGTTATAAAGTAATATGGCTGTCCAGTTCGGGTATAACATTAGATGAAAAAAAAAACATGTTTATAAGTATTTACTCAAATACGAGTACTTTATTATAAAAAACAAATTACATAAAAACAAATTTCGAATTTTACACAGAGACAATAAAAATTTTTTTGTTAATTTTGAAGGGGTTGACGAAAATGGATATAATGAAAAAAGACAAAGGAAAAAACTTTCTTAACTGGACAACGAACTGTCTGAGCTTGAAGAAGTAAGTGATTCGTCATTCTAAAAAAAAGAAAAAATAATTAATATCAATGTTTAGAAAATAGAATTTTTAATGAAAAGTGCAGTTAAATATGCACTTTTTATTATTAACATACATTGGATATTTTTACATAGACATTATACGCAGAAAAAATTGTGGGTATATAAAAGTACTTGTTTCTTTTATGCAAAAAATTGGACATTACTCACTTATTACATAAATAACTATTTTCTCATTCATTCTAGATTCCTCTTCCTCATAAAACCGATTTTTATTTATTACGGTTCAAGGTTTTTTAGTGAGCAAATAAAAATCGGTTTTTGTTAAAAACTAGGTACGTAATTCGATATAAAATACCGGTTTCTTACCGTGGTATGAAGTATATCTATACAAATCTGTTTTTAGTAATAAATAAATAAGATAAATATATCATTACGACGTATTACCCATTGCTGGGTGTGCCAATCTGCTTTGTACAAAGATGTCGGTAATGATGATGACTAGGGTACCAGATTTATAAATTGCAAAACCGGGACATTTTTCAGAGTATTGTACAACCAGTGACGGGTCGTGTACCAAAACTTTGGTGATGCATGGTATCTAGAAAAAAAGCGCCGTAGGCGATTTTTTTTTAATTCCATGTCAAATGCCTTACTATTGACATTTACATTTTTTCACGGGATGTGAAGCTGCATGTTTTTCCCCATTCATGTACAAAAATAAATTGCCAGATCACAGAACATTTTAGAAAAAAGGAAATGTTTAACGGATTGTTGACTTAAATAAAAATAATAATACTTATACATATAATATAATATGTTCTTTCTTATAAATTAAAGTAAAAACATTCCAAAACCCATACGTTTCGTAAGCACATTACCAGTGCCACAGACTTCACACAATAGACTAGGCGGTGCTAAAGTATGCGCGAAATTTGAAACGGAGTTTATTGGCTTCATAGACATATTCAGTGAAAAAAATTACTTATTACTAAAATTTATGATGAGGGGTTTTAATAAAACGCTTTCAATCTTGTCTGTGCATTATAAATTAAGTTATTTATTATTAAAAAAATTGTATAAAACGCTTCTCTTCGCTCGGTTCAGAAAGTCAACTGTCAACATACTTGTTATGACTGTAATGAGTTATGACGAAGGTGTTGTATTCTGTTGTGTTTTGGTGAATATTAATAATAATTGGTTATATAATAATAGTAATAATATATTGACAGAAATGTCCATCATTCACACAGTGAAGTTATTTTTGCGCCACCACAACGTACCTCGTACATTCAGAAAATAAAACAAAGATAGGAGCAACTCAGCCCCGCCTTCTACGACGTTTACTTTCCTAGTCAATTGTGAATCACACGCACGCCGCACGTATACATTGCATATCAAGCCCGATCCAGACGGCATGACAAATAATTGGCATATTTTGGCGCATGTAATATGAACCAATGTTGGTTATAGATTGGCAAATATGAACATTTGCCAATGAGTAGCATCCACATGATATGTCTATTGTAGTTTTTGAAATTTAGGCGAACATCACTTCCAGCATTTGCCAAAATGCAAAGTGACGAGGAAGTCGCTATTTCAAGTGCTGCAATTGTTGTAATTTGCTCTGCAGCAAATTTATTATTATTATTATTATTATTATTATTATTATACTATATTTCCCGCTAATTGTTCCCTTATTTTATTTCAGGCATCATTAATTTTATATCTGTTTTTGTGATTTAGATCTTTTGGATCCCATAAAAGTTGATATTTTTCATACAGTGCAATGAAATCAAAGATTAAATCATTAGACCATTCACTTTGACCCTCAGACATGATTACTTGTTGCTTGTTCCACCACTGAATGAATGCAAAATGCAATGAAAATAATACTTTAGAAGACAAGTTCGTTCCAGTCGTCTGGATAGAGTTGCCAATGTATTAGCCAACGTTGGTTATTCCTTTGATGTGTGTACAGTTTACCGCCTCTGAAGCGAACGTCGACCAATGCCAAAATTTCTGATGGTTGGTCATTGGTTACCCGTACACACGACATGGCCAACTATACAAATGTAAACATTGGTTCACATTTGCCACGTCGTCTGGATCGGGCTTTACCTTAATTTACGTTTTGCGTAGAAGCGCACTTACTTTAAAATGCAAGGATTAAAATTAGAATATATAAAACAATTAAAAATTGAGTAATAAAATAAATGTATCAGTCGATAGATGATATAAATTAATAAATTTGGAGTCGGGAATGAAAATAGGGACAATTACGTGTCCCGAAGATGTTTATCGGGACACCGGGACATACAACTCAAAACAGGGACGAATCCCGGAAAACCGGGACGTCTGGTCACCCTAATGATGACATATTTGTACCATGCGGGCGTTTACCAGGCGTCACTTCACGGGCACTCATTGCTGGCGTGGAGAGTGCACCACAGGGGTCAATTTTGTGCCATTTTAAATTCGAAATATTTGGCGTCGGTCGGGATCGAACCCGGTTCCTCAGATTCGCGACCAGACACTCAGGCGAATGCTAATTGGGACTTAATGATGCATGTTGATGTGCGTTTGAGTAATGTCCGATATGTTAGTTAGTGTTCTTCTTATTGTTTGATGACAAAATTACGGTTTGTATTAGCTAATCCACAACATGAAATAATGTCTAATCTGGAAACAAATTTAGTATATTTACCGATGAGTTATCTGGAACAAGCAGAGAGTGTAGGTCGATTTCAGGACTAGTATTCTTTTTCTCTGTTTCTCTGATACTATCCAATGTCCGTTGTTGAGAGCGCAATATAATATTTCTTGGAAAAATATGCATATTAGAATCAATTTCATCATTTATTTGACTAGACATATGTCTACGAATGGCCCTCAATGGTCTTCTTAGTCTTAGTTGACTTAGACGCAGCGAGATATCATCACGATTGTTTTGCGCAGTCATCCCTGATCTTGAGGGAGGTGAAGTCCAGGTGGGATGTTGACCGAATAAGTTGGAACTTGCATCTCCGAGAGGACTGCCTAGATCTACAATACGTTGGCGTGCTGCTAGTAGACGCTCAGAATAGCTGATAGCTTCCTGTACACTTTCTCTATCAACTGTGTCACCTAAAGCTTTTACTGCATCTATGAATGTCTGCGATACAGTTGATGGCTCATCTTTTTCAACAATTTCTGATATTGGCGTAAGTTCAAGAACACTACAATTGGATTATTATTAGTAAAAAAATAATTATGGTATCTGTTGTATTTACATTGGCTTGCTATCTTGGTCTTCTATATCCGGTTCGTCTTCAGTTTCGTCATCGCTTCTAATAAATAGAAATATATTTATTGATTAATCGTATCAGATGCATCATTAAACATTGTATAAAATAATAGAGATAAACAAACATACAATTGAAATTTTGAATATATAGAGATTAGCAAATATAGAATAATAACAATAACAACAACACTAACAAGTATTTATAGATATTATTGTTATAAACAGTACCAGCTTAAGACAGTTTGCCGCCTGGGGCTAATTTTTAAAAACCGCCTTTCTCAACAAAGAAAAAATCGTTTTTCCAACATCAAACTGCCAAGAGCCAGGGGGAAAATGAGAAATGTTACAAAATTTGTTTTTTCATTACGCGAATTTTACAGTTTGAAACCCCATCTAATGCTTTTGGAATTGTAAAGTGTACTAATCTTATTTCGAAACTCAGATTGGTCATTTCTGAAAATTATTATACCGACAGATGGGTCAAGTTTCAACTTATGTGGGACCTGACAGAATTTCTCCGTTATTTTTGACGGTTTACGGTTTTCAATTCAGCTCCGGTTCGAAGTCCTGGTTTAATGAAAGGTCTCGTGGAATAGACTATAGGTAGAAATTATGAAAGTTCATGAACTCCCATATTTTTGAAATTCAATGACAAGTTACTGGAATTGGTTCTGAAACGTTGGTTAATAGAACATTTTAAATGTTCGCAGGAAACATCTTCACCCAGTTTCATGACTTTGCAGTCGGAGCTTTTTCGCTACATCAGTCACTCGTCCAAACTTTTTGCGTCGTTTGGTGGTTTTACTAATTGTGTAATTCAGTGGTTAACTTTTAGCAATTGGTTAAAAATTGTATCCAATTGTTTGTTATATTGTCAAAATTGGTTAAATTTTTAACCAGTTGCTAAAAATTAACAACTGAGTTACGAAATCTCATCAGATAGCCACTGACACCGCTTTTAGCTTAACAAATTTCTGTTCACTACAAGTACTGAACAGAAATCGGCTGACCAAGTTATAATTTGCGCATATCGCTGTCGAACATTAATCTTTTTATACCCTGACGTTTGGACCGTCATCCTTTTTAGATCTTGTCTTACAATTTCTGAGGCCTGTATCTTAGGATCGTTACCGTTTTGCCTCCTTTACACATACTATTTAAAAACGCCCACCATCAATCTATAAGTACCAATCATCTCATTTTGCTAGAAAATGGACATTCATCTTTTTTCCCCTGGCTTTTAAATTTGTTTTAATTAAATTTTTTATTTAAAATAATTTAAGAACGTGCTCTGCTCGATGTACCACCCTTTACGTATCTACCGCTGTGGGCTATAGACCCCAAAAGCCCCCCCCTTTAAGCCGGCACTGGTTATAAAAAGAGTGTCTGCCGTGGAAATGAGGTATTTACGTGGTGTATGTGGATATGTAAGACGAGATCGCGTGAGGAATAATTTGGTGTATGAAGAATATATGGTTAGAAAGAATGTTGTCAAGAGAGTAGGAATGAGCCAGTTGAGATGGTTTGGTCATGTGGAGAGAATGAAGAGTAAACGGCTTGTAAAGCGTATATATCTTGGTGAAATTGAGGGTGTTCGATTGCGTGGCCGTCCAGTGTGTATGTGGATGGATGTGATTGATAACGTGCTAAAAGAGAGAAAGTTTCCGAGTGAGAAGAGAAGAAGAGCGTGTATGAATGCGATTATGAATATGGCAGAGGCGAAAGAAGTGTGCTTAGACAGGAATGTGTGGCGAAGGATGATTGTTTCGTAACTATTACTGTGGTCCGGTTGCGGTATTTCGTTACCGAAAATCGGTCACTTTAATATGTTAAGAGAGGAATATTTGTTGTATGGTATCAGGTTACTAAGAATGTTGTTGAAAGAGAGAGTGATTATTTTGGTGGTTGATGTTATTATTATTATTATTATTATTATTATTATTATTATTATTATTATTGTTTGTTAGTGGGAAATGCGTGACTTTATGTATGTATGTATGTAAAGATGATGATAACCATCTTGTTTCTTTGTTAGACATTTCATAAAAGATACAAAAAATTTAATTGTAGTACAAATAGTATATAAAATAGTTTTTCAGCGTGTTTTATTAGCGATAAATCTTCGAGACGACAGTGTCCTTAGGGCTTGAAAGTTTTGAGATCGATGTGTGTTGTGTACACCTTTGATTTCAGATATCTTCATACGAAGACTAGTCTCTTTCTTTCGGTCCGGAAAAATCGGATTGAGCTATCCAAATCGCGTTCTTCCACTGGTATTACTGTTTATGTTTCGTGTTTATACTGATTGTACACAAAATAAAAATAAACCGTTTTTTTTTCGTTTTGTTTGTGATAAGTTTGTCGATATACTTAATAAACAATATCGACGGACGAGCAGTATACATTAACTTGTTGACAATAATCGTTTATTTACAACAAATAATCAATTTTCTAATTTTATTTTTGTTCCCAAAGAGGCTGACAGAAAGATTACAGTATCAGATTACGTTATGATTACAATAATTAGGCGGATTGTTCTTTTGAGACATGATACCGACGTCATGCGATCGGATCTATATCATCAGTACGACGGGAAATTGACTTTCCCAATAATTGGCGTTTTTCAGAAATAATACTTTTGAAGTAGTGACATCAATAGCGGTACACCTTCGAAATGATTTCTGAATGCGAGTGTCACTCATTCGGTTATTTCTGGGGAAAAAGCGACGAATTCCCGGAAAGTGGCCTTACGGGCTTTAAAGTTTTGAGGTCGATATGTGTACACCTTTGATTTCAGATAGCTCTACAAGAATCGTAGGGTATAAGGTTAGGCGACATCACCGCTTAGGCAAACCAGCTTTCTCAGAAACATTTCCCGCAAAACTTATTTGGATCTCCGCATAATCTGTTATTTCATTCTGCTAAATTCAAGCATCCGATAACTGAGAACTACAGAGGATAGTCTAAAAGGGATCTTGGGCAATGTCCAATTATTGGTTAGCTGATTTCCTAGCGCTGGGATGTCGCCTGATATCTTTTTGTGGCGCTATCTGAAATCACAGGTGTACACAACCTGATTACAAAACCTTAAAGCTCTAAAGGACATTTTTCGCCGGGAAATCGACGCTATTCTCACAAATGAGCCATGCGAGCATTCAGATATCGTCTCGAAGAGTGTATCGCTAATGGCGGCCATTACCCTAGTTATTATTTTCTAGTGTTAATTTACAATGAATTTTTTGTATCTTTTATTGTATTTGTAGAATAAAGGTTTGAAATGTGATACTACTTCTTCTAACTACGTATAAAAATTGCTTTTCGTTTTGAAAATTGTACTAAATATAATAAATTATACATATAATGCTTACAGAAAAATAGGATCACGCCATAATGCATCTAAATCAATCTCTTCATCAGTGAAATCTTCTTCGCTTGAACTGGACATGGTTAGATACTGATTAAAGTAATTAGAGCAGCTAACAAACAATGTTTTACTTGTTATTTATAATAAAAAACAATTATAATATGTAACACAGTATTCCAACCCCGTTGGCTACCAAAACCGTTATAACTGCAACAGGAGCTATATTCAAGTATAAACTATTTCCGGTGACATATTACCACGAAGTTAGATATATGCCTTTAACTTAATATTTTCATTAAAAACATATACATTTTTGTAATTCTCATGATTTTGTATTATAAACTAAATATTTTGTGTTTTTAATAATAATTTATTTTATAAAACCTTATTTTACATTTAACCGTAATTATCATACGGCGCGCGCAATCATGTGACTTTGCCATCCCTGAAATCGTAATGCGAAAATGCGATATTTGACGGAGTGACGAATTATTGGGGTGAGGGGTAGGTTTTAGGGAGCTCCAAAAATTAATAATACAACTTATTAAAGACAATAGGCTTCTTAAGAGCTCAAATTAAACGCGTATTGTCTGAGTTGCAAAGTTGCTCATCTACTCGCACATAGAGTGCGCTGTCCTCTACCAAACTACAACCTGCGAACCATTTATGTAACAAACTTTGCATAAGTAAGTAGTAGATTTCTCGTGGAAAAAGTATAGCATTGCACATTAGTAAATACAAAGGAAAAATTTCAAAATGTGGGACGTTTTGCGTTCCATATAAGTTGTGGGACAATGAACCAAAATACGAGACTGTCCTGCACAATAGACCCCATAATTGACCCCTTCTGACCTGTATATAGCTCATTATAGCCATTATTACAAGGGATATAATTTGAAAAATTTAGAGCTGCACTTTTTTGTTCAAGTATAAGGGGGGGGGGGTAATTTATTGTTCAAGTTCAAGGCAGATAACTGAACTACAAGACAAATAATAATAATAATTAAAAATATATTTTGTAATTCTTGTTTTGTGTAATAATAAAAATATAGAGAATTAAACGTAACTGCAAAATTTGAATTTAGAGCTGCATTTTTCAAATTTAGAACTGCAGAAACAAGCTAGAGCTGCACCAAATTATGTCCCCTGCGTTATTACCCAGGTTCATGGAGCAGAGCATCCGGTACGACTGCACCGCCCACGTTGCTCAAATGGTTATATTATATAAGTACCATTATTAGCTAGAATCCTTTGGAGGGAGAAGAGTCTAGTCGTCACAGTGGCATACGAATGGAAAATTAGACTCATTTTTAAAAAAATCCTGACAATAACAATACCTAACGCACAAAATTCGTGTCCTTATACATGTTTTTTAAACTTGTTTTAAAAACTAATATAACGACCCGAGTTTTGCTGGCGTTTGGAACATACATACACCGTGCTTCTTCGGGGCTCTGTCGATTTGACGACTAGACTCTTCTCTTGTTAGAGTCTACGGCTCCAATGAATTTTAAATTTTTACGGGTAGATGACTTTTTATTTGCTTGAAATCTGTTTATATATATATATATATATATATATATATATATATATATATATATATATATATATATATATATATATATATATATATATATATATATATATATATGAATAGTAGCCTTCTTATTCTTATAGGCTATGGGCTGTATACACGTCTGGCAGCTCGAAAATATTCGACAAATGCGTAAAATACTATTTTTCGCTTGCTACAGACTGTAAATCTCGATTTTGGACGATTTTTGTATTTCGACCAAAAGCTTTGCTGTAGTCTATCGATCGAGTGAATTTTGAAATTTTGCGGCCAGATGCCTTGCTACATCTTTGGTATTGCTCAAAATCTAAATTTTGACGTCCCAAAAGCATTGCATACTGGTATGAGAGCTCAAAATCGCCATTCAGTCATCCGGAAGTAAAAAATGTCGTGTATACTTACAAATTTTAATAGATAGACGGTCGCTTATTCGTCCTCTGGTTCACGGCCGTATTTTGGCGTATTGCTGGTTACCTGGATTACTTAATAGGAATGGTAGGTAGGGATGCTAAATAAGACATTATAATTGTTCAATTGGTATTTATTGTAGTGTAATATATTACAATATTGGTTTTTGCGACATTAAAATAGATCAGTACCAGTGAGTATAAAGTATACTTTATACTCACAATACATAATATTTTTAAATTAATGTGTGTATATTAAGCGTTACAGTACGACAATTTTAATACCGTGTGTCTACTTTTTTTATGGACCATAGGAGATACAATGGTAAAATTTTCATATGGCTGTAAATTCTGCCCTATTAGTTTTAGAACTAAAGTGTAAACATAAAAAATGTTCAGAATTAAATACTGCATCAAATTAGCCTAAACTTAGCGAGTTTTCTAATTGAAAGTCTTATAAAATGAGTTCTTTATACTATTTTTTATATTTTGCGCCTTCTACAATAACATTTATATGGGATATTTTGGGCATTTTTGAGCAAAGTTTTGAGGCCGAATATCTCGGACACGAAACGAGATATCGACCTGTGGTTTTAAAATCTTAAATCTACACTCTTCAAACTACTTAAATACAAATTTTCAGAATTTTTATTTTTTTTAAATTTCCACTCTTTTTTAAACCACACCATCCTCATACCCAAAAATAGGTGTGCGGTACAACTTCAACGATTTCACCAGTAAATTCCTCGTACCAAAAAACATAAGTATACTAATTTTCATCAAAATATTCCAACGGATACATTAATTATTAATCATTACTTAAAATTGTCAAAAACTAAAAAAATCGCAAGGGGCACACCTTATATTTTTTTGTGATTTTTGTCCATTTTCAGACTTTTCCTTCTGGAGATTGTAATAGTTGTTGAAAAATTATGAAAATTGGTATGCTTATGTAATTTTGCTCGTAGAATCTAATGGTGATATGGCCAGCGGTGTATAATTGACCATTTTTGGGATATGACCCAAAATTGGGCATTTTTGAGCAAAGTTTTGAGGCCGAATATCTCGGACACGAAACGAGATATCGACCTGTGGTTTTAAAATCTTAAATCTACACCCTTCAAACTACTAAATACAAATTTTCAGAATTTTTAATTTTTTAAAAATTACCACCCTTTTTTAATCCACACCATCCTCATACCCAAAAATAGGTGTGCGGTACAACTTCAACGACTTCACCTGTAAATTCCTCGTACCAAAAAACATAAGTATACCAATTTTCATCAAAATATTCCAACGGATACATTAATTATTAAACATTACTTAAAATTGTCAAAAACTAAAAAAATCGCAAGGGGTACACCTTAGATTTTTTGCGATTTTTGGCCATTTTCAGACTTTTCATTCTGGAGATTGTAATAGTTGTTCAAAAATTATGAAAATTGGTATGCTTATGTAATTTTGCTCGTAGAATCTAATGGTGATATGGCCAGCGGTGTATAATTGACCATTTTTGGGATATGACCCAAAATTGGGCATTTTTGAGCAAAGTTTTGAGGCCGAATATCTCGGACACGAAACGAGATATCGACCTGTGGTTTTAAAATCTTAAATCTACACCCTTCAAACTACTTAAATACAAATTTTCAGAATTTTTAATTTTTTAAAAATTTCCACCCTTTTTTAATCCACACCATCCTCATACCCAAAAATAGGTGTGCGGTACAACTTCAACGACTTCACCTGTAAATTCCTCGTACCAAAAAACATAAGTATACCAATTTTCATCAAAATATTCCAACGGATACATTAATTATTAAACATTACTTAAAATTGTCAAAAACTAAAAAAATCGCAAGGGGTACACCTTAGATTTTTTGCGATTTTTGGCCATTTTCAGACTTTTCATTCTGGAGATTGTAATAGTTGTTCAAAAATTATGAAAATTGGTATGCTTATGTAATTTTGCTCGTAGAATCTAATGGTGATATGGCCAGCGGTGTATAATTGACCATTTTTGGGATATGACCCAAAATTGGGCATTTTTGAGCAAATTTTTGAGGCCGAATATCTCGGACACGAAACGAGATATCGACCTGTGGTTTTAAAATCTTAAATCTACACCCTTCAAACTACTTAAATACAAATTTTCAGAATTTTTAATTTTTTAAAAATTTCCACCCTTTTTTAATCCACACCATCCTCATACCCAAAAATAGGTGTGCGGTACAACTTCAACGACTTCACCTGTAAATTCCTCGTACCAAAAAACATAAGTATACCAATTTTCATCAAAATATTCCAACGGATACATTAATTATTAAACATTACTTAAAATTGTCAAAAACTAAAAAAATCGCAAGGGGTACACCTTAGATTTTTTGCGATTTTTGGCCATTTTCAGACTTTTCATTCTGGAGATTGTAATAGTTGTTCAAAAATTATGAAAATTGGTATGCTTATGTAATTTTGCTCGTAGAATCTAATGGTGATATGGCCAGCGGTGTATAATTGACCATTTTTCGGATATGACCCAAAATTGAGCATTTTTGAGCAAAGTTTTGAGGCCGAATATCTCGGACACGAAACGAGATATCGACCTGTGGTTTTAAAATCTTAAATCTACACCCTTCAAACTACATAAATACAAATTTTCAGAATTTTTAATTTTTTAAAAATTTCCACCCTTTTTTAATCCACACCATCTTCATACCCAAAAATAGGTGTGCGGTACAACTTCAACGACTTCACCTGTAAATTCCTCGTACCAAAAAACATAAGTATACCAATTTTCATCAAAATATTCCAACGGATACATTAATTATTAAACATTACTTAAAATTGTCAAAAACTAAAAAAATCGCAAGGGGTACACCTTAGATTTTTTGCGATTTTTGGCCATTTTCAGACTTTTCATTCTGGAGATTGTAATAGTTGTTCAAAAATTATGAAAATTGGTATGCTTATGTAATTTTGCTCGTAGAATCTAATGGTGATATGGCCAGCGGTGTATAATTGACCATTTTTGGGATATGACCCAAAATTGAGCATTTTTGAGCAAAGTTTTGAGGCCGAATATCTCGGACACGAAACGAGATATCGACCTGTGGTTTTAAAATCTTAAATCTACACCCTTCAAACTACTTAAATACAAATTTTCAGAATTTTTAATTTTTTAAAAATTTCCACCCTTTTTTAATCCACACCATCTTCATACCCAAAAATAGGTGTGCGGTACAACTTCAACGACTTCACCTGTAAATTCCTCGTACCAAAAAACATAAGTATACCAATTTTCATCAAAATATTCCAACGGATACATTAATTATTAAACATTACTTAAAATTGTCAAAAACTAAAAAAATCGCAAGGGGTACACCTTAGATTTTTTGCGATTTTTGGCCATTTTCAGACTTTTCATTCTGGAGATTGTAATAGTTGTTCAAAAATTATGAAAATTGGTATGCTTATGTAATTTTGCTCGTAGAATCTAATGGTGATATGGCCAGCGGTGTATAATTGACCATTTTTGGGATATGACCCAAAATTGGGCATTTTTGAGCAAAGTTTTGAGGCCGAATATCTCGGACACGAAACGAAATATCGACCTGTGGTTTTAAAATCTTAAATCTACACCCTTCAAACTACTTAAATACAAATTTTCAGAATTTTTAATTTTTTAAAAATTTCCACCCTTTTTTAATCCACACCATCCTCATACCCAAAAATAGGTGTGCGGTACAACTTCAACGACTTCACCTGTAAATTCCTCGTACCAAAAAACATAAGTATACCAATTTTCATCAAAATATTCCAACGGATACATTAATTATTAAACATTACTTAAAATTGTCAAAAACTAAAAAAATTGCAAGGGGTACACCTTATATTTTTTGCGAATTTTGGCCATTTTCAGACTTTTCCTTTTGGCGATTGTAATAGTTGTTCAAAAATTATGAAAATTGGTATGCTTATGTAATTTTGCTCGTAGAATCTAATGGTGATATGGCCAGCGGTGTATAATTGACCATTTTTGGGATATGACCCAAAAATGGGCATTTTTGAGCAAAGTTTTGAGGCCGAATATCTCGGACACGAAACGAGATATCGACCTGTGGTTTTAAAATCTTAAATCTACACCCTTCAAACTATTTAAATACAAATTTTCAGAATTTTTAATTTTTTAAAAATTTCCACCCTTTTTTAATCCACACCATCCTCATACCCAAAAATAGGTGTGCGGTACAACTTCAACGACTTCACCAGTAAATTCCTCGTACCAAAAAACATAAGTATACCAATTTTCATCAAAATATTCCAACGGATACAGTAATTATTAAACATTCTTTAAAATTGTCAAAAACTAAAAAAATCGCAAGGGGTACACTTTAGATTTTTTGCGATTTTTGGCCACTTTCAGACTTTTCTTCCTGGAGATTGTAATAGTTGTTCAAAAATTATGAAAATTGGTATGCTTATGTAATTTTGCTCGTAGAATCTAATGGTGATATGGCCAGCGGTGTATAATTGACCATTTTTGGGATATGACCCAAAAATGGGCATTTTTGAGCAAAGTTTTGAGGCCGAATATCTCAGACACGAAACGAGATATCGACCTGTGGTTTTAAAATCTTAAATCTACACCCTTTAAACTACTTAAATACAAATTTTCATAATTTTTAATTTTTTAAAAATTTCCACCATTTTTTAAACCACACCATCCTCATACCCAAAAATGGATGTGTGGTACACCAAAAAACATAAGTATACCAACTTTCATCAAAATATCCCAACGGATACATTAATTATTAAACATTCCTTAAAATTGTCCCTAAATAAAAAAAAAATAATAATAATTTCGACATTATATTATTAAAATGAGTTGTCAATTAACTAAAAATAAATTACGTAAAAATTGGTTAAAGAAACGTCACAAAAAATTGCGTATTGAAATGAAGGTCATTACGATACGCAATTGCGTATCGTAATGACTTCGTTATGAACGCAAAATATAAAAATGGTATATACTACATGATATTGATCACAAGTCAGACATTTATTTTAAAATTCGAAATTAAAGGCTTTGGTTCTTAAAGTTTACTAACTAATTACCATGGCTACAATTTAAAGGACTAAAAAAAAACAACTGAATGTTATTTTAGTGATTAAGAGTAAATACTAACAGTCTATATTTTTAGTGCCACTGGTTGACACGAATTTTTTATTTTTTAATAAATTTATTTATTATTCTACATTAGTTGAGTGAATAAATAATTCATTATTATTTTTATTTAAATTTCGTGTCGACCAGTGAAACTGCAGATTGCCTAACAGACAAGTTCTAGCTAATATTAGACAGGTATTTGTATTTGTAGTTTACTATTAGGCCGGTTACACACTAGGCGGTTTTTACCGCGGCGGTAAATTGACCGCCGCCGTCGTTCCTTCAGTGGTACGAAGAATCAAATGGGAGTTTGCACACTGGGCGGAAGAAAACCCGCGCGGTAGATTTGGCGTTGGCGGTAGCTATGCTGCCGCCTACTACCACTGGCGCTGACGGTAGTTTTGCCGTCGCTACCTAGACAGTGGCACATGTGACCAAATGGGCGCTTACACATTCAGCGAATTTCTCGCCGCTTGCACGTGTTGGTAGTACACATTTTTATTTTGAAAAGAGTACAGAATCGAAAAAAGAGTGACGTAGATAACGATGTTCTTCATCAAATGACAAAATACGAAAATAATTAAAAAACTTGGTGTCGTCATTCCTCAAATCTTCAAATAACGATAAAGTCACCAACTCGAGCGGTTGCACTTTTACCGCTAATAAGCGACGGCGCTTTTACAGCTTAGTGTGTAAACACATCAAATTCTGTAGGCGGCGACGGCCAATTTAACGCGGCGGTAAAAACCGCCCAGTGTGTAACCAGCCTTACTGTACTGTCAATGTCTGTATATTTGTAACTTTCAAATGAAAATGTATCTTACTCGTAATAAGTTCAATTCCCGAGAAAAACTTTTGTTCGGGGAGTTAAAATAGAGTATATTTGTTTCTTTTAGTGTCAAACTAACTTTCGTGATATGAATTTTTATGTGTGATGGTTTTCAGTGGACTAAATAGTGAAATAACTGAAACTTTGTTCCAGTAAACGTTCCTGGTAGCAGTGGTAGTTGATTTCCTGAGATGCTGAGATCTGCAATGCCTCTGTTGGCCAAATTGGACTGATAGTAGGCGAGGTTGGTCCAATATTTATATCATTTTATTTCCTCTAACTTTAAAAATAAATACTTGTGTAGGAGAACAAGTATAAATACTAATATACTTTGACTCATATGTCGAAGGGTCGTAATTGTTTTGCATGTGTTTAAAAAAATGGATAAAAATGATAATAAAGGAAGAAGTTGCAGCTGTTGTTTCATACAAAACATTTAAAACGCATAAAAATGACACTAAAAACCCTTTATCTATATGCTTCATCTTCATATGCAAATTAGAAATATATGTTTTGTCACGTATAACAATAAAAACCGTACATGTCCAAAAATTCAAATTTTTAGGAATCAAATAACCACATTTCCTTACCTTATGATTTTGGTTACAAAAACAGGTCTGGTATATTATGACTAGCGAATGAAAGTTGACGTTTAGATTATTTAATAGATGTGGTTTCTTATGAAAACATTTCCCTATATTTTATTTGAAACGAAACTGACCCTTATGTATTCCGTTACAGAAGATTAGAATTGTACTCAATACCAGGAGGCATTTAAGATAACAGGATTCAGGGATGTATTTAAAAATTTAATACCGCAAATTCTAGTTCGTTCGTCTCAAGTGTAAGCAACCCTCGAGTCGGAAGTACTGTTAGAGGAAATTAAAAATAATCCTATTTCATAGAATTGCCAAACTAAATAGTTTAAAGATCAAAATATTTTGTTATAATGAACATAAACGAAAAATGTTTAAAATATTTTAAACACACCCCTGTTTCGATATTCAATTACCCTAGTCGGCCATCTATTTTCAGCCAGACAATGTTAGTCCAGTATTTAAATGGGTTCATGCAAAAATTTCATACCTGAATATTTCGTACAACTCTATTCTTCTCTAGGGTTTCAAAAGAAACCACATCTATAAAATAATTTAAACGTCAACTTTCATTCGCTAGTCATACCACGCGCCGTGTAAATGCGCCTTTAGATGTTTCACATCAAAGATCTGGATGTTTGGTTTTAGTAGTAATTTTGCATTTACTTAATGAAAATGATGAAGAAAACCAGAAAATTGCAGTTTGTTTTTATTTATTTCATTTTGTATAAATTGGGGCAAGGCATAGGTAGATATTAACAGTAAAATAAGACAAAGGCGATTCCGGTCCATTTCTTCGTTCTAGGAATCTGGATCAATAGAAAAAACAATTAATAATTAATAAAATAATTGTACACGGTGTTCCAGGATGCCAGGACGAACTTACGTTATCGATATTTTAAAAACTACTCAATAATATTTTAAGAAATTTGGTGTCTAGGGGTTTTGCCACATGCCCGTTTCAGCTAAAATATTTTCAAAGCACTAGCATTTCCGGTTTAACCGGAAGTAGACCCCAATTTTCTTATTTTAAATGAAATGCTATATTTTTTATTTTATCATTGAATAGAGGATTACAGCTCAATCGAATTAAGAGAAATTAGTAAAAAATAGTGAAGGTATATGCTTAATAATGAATATTAATAAAGCGATTCAAAGACCACCTATAAATATACAGGTGTCTCACAACTCGCGCCCCAGACGAAACTGATACTTGTCGACGACAATAGGTTGCCAACAAATAGAAGAAAATAATTTGCGGCTGCTTGCATAACGGAGTTACAAGACTTTTTAATCCACCAATCCCGGAAGGATATCTTGAGGTGTGATGATGTTATTACAAAATAAAACTGGTTGTTAGGTTTTAAAAATACTACTAGTGAGTTACAAAAATTGTTTAACTTACTGTAATTTTGACACTTTAGAGTTGACTTCACTTTATGATCCACAAGATTTCTATCCGGAAAACGTTGCGAATAGACTCATGCTGCCTCTCTGGCCTTACGTCCACATTCTCCGAAAATTATAATCATTTCTAAGTAATCAGCGGCTGAATACATGGTAAGAATTTGCATTTTTTTTATTCACCTTGTCAAATTTAATTTGACACTGACATTTTTCGAAAACTACAGTCGCCCATACATTTTAAAGAAGATTTGATTTGTATAAAACCATAGTAACGTAAAATTACGGCAAACACACGTTAAAGGTGTAGGTCTCTGATTGGTCAATTTTAAGACGTCTTTTCTCGAATATCTTATAAGCTAGATTTTTTTTTCTTCGAAATTACACATCCGAGTGCAGTTTCCTCATTCGCTCTGGGGCGCGAGTTGTGAGACAGCCTGTATAACGAATACCGAGTTAGGGGGTGGAATCTACTACCAATGGAAGTAGACAAATTCAAATAGCGGACACGTGGCTACCAGTCCAATACTGCAATTCTCAAACAGTTTTTATTTGAATATAAATTTCATGCATTAAACTTAATAATTTTGATACACTTGCAATTATAAAGCATGTAGACTTGTGCAGTGTTATAATATTAATTTATTTTTTATAAATATAATTTAAAAATAGCATACATTTCAAGAACATTTTAGATCCACGAAGAAAACAGCTTTATATAAAAACCTATATTCGTGACTCGCTTATTAATAGGAATTTTTTCACCTTAGTTTTACTTACACGTTCTGATGAAATTATATAAAAAAAATTGTGGAATCCCGGATTCAGCGGAAAATTTGGCATACGAAACAAAAATATTTCACTCATGATCAACCACTTCCCGCGTATTTAACTTTTTGATTTTTTCTGTAAGATCGGCCACTTCTTTATCATTCGATATCTCGAGAATGCAATCGAATTTTTATAATCTATAAAAACAGTTTTATAAAGAAAGCTTTTGATTATACTAATATAAATTAATAATCGACAATTTTTGAAAATGTGATTTTTACGTGAACGTGAATCTGAAGTTTAAAAAGTTCAAAAAACTCAGGTTTTATAAATGGAACACCCCATTTTTTATTTACTTGTATTCTTCGTTGAAAAATAGGGGTAGTTTGTATAGTATGTTCTACGTTGAAAGTTGACAGGTTTTTAGTAAAATGGAAAATAACTACAGGTTTTGGCGTAAAATGAAAAGGAAAGCAGGAAATTGCATAAAACAAAAATCCAATGTTAAATCCCTGTCGGTCAACACCCTGTATTTGTGCTACCCACAACCTAAATATCCTCTGATTCCTACCTTATTCTAAATTAATAATAGATGGAGTCTAAGGTTAAATATAACTAAAACTATTAATTACCCCTTAACCTTAAAATTAATTTTAATGAAAACTAAATACGTATTTCGAGAACTAAGTTCTCATCATCAGTAGTACAACAAGGGAAAGTTAAACAGAGTAGTCAATATTACTTAACATGTCAACCATGCATGTCCCAACAAGAAATCTTGTCTTGATGATCATCATTTCTTGTCTTGATTTTCAAGACAAGAAAATAAAAATTTCTTGTCTTGCTCATTTCTTGGCGACGTAATTCTTGTCTTGTTTCAAGAATTCTTGTTATTTCTTGTTTCTTGATATTTTAGGGGAATCCCCTTTTTCTATTACTTTATCCAATCCGAACGCTCAAGTGTAGCGTTGGCGTCTGCGTCTGCTCTTGCCCCTTTTAGTTAAATAATCAAATAATGTTACTTTGATGTTGGTTGTGCATGCATTGTATTACTAGTTGGTCATTTGTTATTTTTTTGTGTTATTTCGATATTCCGTTCTTTTTATTTAAAACAATGAGTGTTCAAAGAAAAATAAATCAGATTCGGAATTGGTTTTATCCCAAAATAATATTTCTCCCACTCAAATATAATAAAACAATGATGTGACCAGCACAGCACAATACCTCTCGTCATTAAATTTTAATCATACTTCATTTCACGTTAGAAAATAGCGTTGGTTTAGATAGGGATATAAATTCTGCCCTTTGATTGGTCACAGGACAAAACTAAAATTTTTTTAATATCTCTCTCTTTTAATTTAATAGGTTCACTTGTCCTAAAATCTAATGGCTTTTTTCCTCTTTTCATATTAGAATAAGGTAGAAATACATGGTTTCGAAATTTTCTGAATAAAGGTGCATTCACAAATGAAAATTAGATTTATGGTTTTTGTTTAGGTTTAAGTAAGTCATTCATAAATGTAAGTTTAAATTACCTTAAAATTAGTTTTGATATGTACAGACATCTGTGTAAATGCTTCAAACACAAGATTAAAATATCAGTAGAGCAGTACTCAACAAGACACTTGTGCGCCGTGAAACTGACATTCGCTTGGCATTATTGGTTATATTTAAGCAATTAAGTTGTGACAGTCTCCATGTTCTTCTCGCATTTGTTTAAAAAGCCGAATCCACCAAATGGATACTAAATAAAGATGGGTGTCTATATCTATATTATTTCAGACTTGTTCTCATTGGTGAAGTTTGTGACGTCAAACTAAATCATAAACTTAAAGTTTGGACCATGCAATGTTTAGCTTTATGACTTGGATTTAGAGACTCGAAATTCTGAAGTGTGAATGGAGTCATTACATAATATGCGGCCAAAGTCTTTAAATCTAAAGTATAAACCATGAATCTAAACCTAATTTTCATTTGTGAATGCACCTTAACAGTATTTAAGTTGAGCGTTAAAAGGATCTTGATGATACTTTCTTGTCTTGGGAAATGAAAAAGACTTCTTGTCTTGATTTCAAGACAAGATAAAGAGTATATCTTGATTTTTGTGAAACACTAGTCCCAACAACTCTGACAGATTTGTTAGGACCTCTGGCATGGTTGACATGTTGAGTAATCTTGACTACTCTGTTTAACTTTCCCTTGTTGTACTACTGATGATGAGAACTTAGTTCTCGAAATACGTAGGTATTTGTTTTCATTAAAATTAATTTTAAGGTTAAGGGGTAATTATTATAGTTTTACCTACCTTATTCTGTTGGATCACGGAAACCCTTTCCGTAACTTGCCAACCAATTCTCAAAGTTCCTACACTCCTCTTCGGACCATATGCTCATCTTCTGGACGGGAACAGAGGTGATCCTTCTTATGCGAAGGGCCTCCTCCACATTGTGCCCACATTGTAGCAGCAGAAAGAGAGCTTCCTCGTCATCGGGAAGTTGGCAGCCCTTGGGCAGGGAGGTCACATTGGAGTCCCCGACAGTGATACGCCATAGATACTCTTCAGTCTGGGCCTCTGGAAGTGGGTGCGGGTCCCATAGAAGCTTGTCTTCGTTTGCGTCAGCGAGAGCGTCGTCATACCTATAAAAACCTTCAGGAATGCTGGCTTGATAGTCTTTGCCTACCATTATCTAGAAAAAGACATGTTTAATAATTCATTTGACATTATAACTGCGACTTAGTGATGCACGACGAGGCGAGAGTACTCTCGCATCTCGTCTCGTCTTGTTGCATTATGCGAGACGAGAACGAGAGCGAGATTGCAGTTTAAAATTCGAGGCGAGATCGATATAACAACTGCGAGAAGCGAGAAATCTCGCGAGAATCTCGCAATAAAAAGTATTTGTAACTTTATAGCTTTAATTCATAAATTCAATGAAAAATGCACCGTACAAGAAGTAGAGTCAATGCTAATTCATGCATAGAACACGTAAATGTGAAAATTATATGAATTAACAATATTTTTTGAGTATCAGTCTCTGAGCGAAAAAATGCAAAAATAAAGACGAAACCGATATTGCATCCAATAGAATTCACCCCAATTAAAACCACGATTAATAAAACTCTTGTCGCCACTGAAAAGTAAAGGATGTTATATTAAGCGTCGATGGGAGCCCATAGGGAGAGAAGCGGAGTAATTGGTTGCCAGCGGGTTACCAGTGTAGCGGTTTTTTATGACTTAATCTTACTTAAATAGTGGCATATATTTAATGAAAAAGTGTAGATACTTTTAGTTACAAAAAATAATTTTTTAATGTTTAATTCGTTTTATTGATAACAGAATGTGTTCTTATTGATGATAAATTGGATATTTTAGAGGTAAATTAAATTATTTACTAACATCACATTTTCTGGTGATCGAAAATGAATAAATATTATGTTCTTATTGAAATAAATTGGTGACCAGAATTTATGGTATCGTCCCTTTATTATAGTTATACGACTACTAATACACGGAAGACGGTACCATTGATGCGAACTTGTCTCTTGTAGTTAAATAGTTACGTAAATACGTAGTGCGCAAGCGCTTATTTTTATAGCGAGACTCTCGTGCGAGAACGAGATGAGACTCAAAAAAATGTGCGAGAACGAGAGCGAGATCGAAATTTTATATTTCTCGCCTCGTCTCGCCTCGCGTGCATCACTACTGCGACTGGACCTGAGAGGCCCAATTTTAAATTTCATTTATCTTTTAAACGTTAAATATTCGTTTTCCGGGAATGGACTGTGTCATATTTTGAGTCAGGGCTCAACGTTTCGCCCGCAGTCGTATGGGGCATCTTCAGGAGCAAGGGGGATAGTACTGTCTTAAACAAGGTTACCCGACGTGTCAACTACGCTAGAGGCCGAGTTTAAGCAACAAAGGGGGAGACTCAGTTTACAAGGTTACCCGACGTGTAAACCACGCTAAAGGCCAAATAAACCAAGTGACGAAAGGAAGGCGGAGAAGACAGTTATATACATGGGCGCCCGTAGACTTTTTTACAAGGTGGGTCGAAATTTTTGTTGTAAGAAAAAATGCGCCGCAGGCGAATTTTTAATAATTTTCAAGGTCAAACGTGTTTTAATGCAAAGTAAGATAATATAGAGTTACAATGAAGCAAATTTATCAAATTCTTAAAAAATTAAAATCAATATTGTATGACGAAAATGCGTATGTACGCTCTAAAAGCGTAGAATCGCCCCTTATATTAGGCTTCATGATGCGAGATGCGAGCATAAGCAATAACTACAGAAACAGACAATCTGAAAATACAATGTTGCATTAAAATAAAATATATTACTGAGTAACAATATAATTATTCTATTGAACTGCTCAAAATAAAATGTATCATAATTAAATCGCGCTCCTCACAAAATACGGCAACCCTAATCATACGTAGGTACTTTTAATATAAATAAATATGCAATGTCTATTCATTATTTACTTTTCTATTTCTTTATTTCTATATAGCAGTAAAATCGATAATTGTGAAAGTTTTGAGAAGAACGTGATCATAAAATGATTATAGAATAAACTACGGCATATTAAAGAAAATACAACACCGAAGATAATGTAATATAATAACAGTACATAACATAATTTACTCATTCTGACACTTCAGCTATTTCGTACTTAGTAATAGATAGTATGTAATAAATTTTTGATTAAAATATAAGACAATATTACCAATAATTATTAAAAAATATAAGGATACATTGAAATGAAAAATTAAAATTATAATTTTATTTTTAAAAATGGATACAGTCCATAAATAAAAGGGGGGTCAGTCGACCCTTTCGACCCCCCCTGTGGGCGCCTATGATTATATACTAATCTAAAGATACGGTAGATGAGCAAAGCTAATGAGGACCAATGGGAATAGAGTTCGTAATGGTAGATTGGGCGTGTCGTGTTCCGAGAATCACCGGTTTCCACATGTGGCTCAAGAAATAGCCATCATCCCGATTGATGTTATTAGGATGTTTCCATATTTCTAAAGTTTCCCTGTATTTACGTCTGTAAAACTCAGGGACAGGAGCTAAAATGCGGAAATTTTCAAATAAGATGTTATGTCCTGTGTTGTATTGGTGTTCTGCGGCCGCAGATGTTAATACCATACCATTACGCAGACAGCGTTTGTGTTCTGACAATCTAGTGTGAACACTCCTTCTTGGTTCACCTATGGATACTGTGCCGCAAGAACAAGGAATACTATAAACACCGGGTGACGACAAGGGTTCGCGTTTATCTTTAGTTTGGGAAAGTATTTCTGAGATTTTTGTTTGTGAAATTTAACTACTTTTTCTAAAATACCGACAGTTTTTTTTATCAGTGTCATTACCATAGTTACATTTAAAATGATTGACAGCAATGTATTACCGCTTTTTTTTAAACTGGACATAGGGAGTTGTCAAAGTTATTAAACTGTCATCTTCCAAAATGAGGTATGAAGAAAAAGTACAAAACATAACATTGTATAAGTGCTATACATATGAATCGTACATTAATGACTCCTACTAATGCATTTTTTTTATTAATAAACGATTTTAGTGGGTAACCATAGATACCACGTAACATTGCTGAACAATAATTGTCAAAATTTATGTGTCAAACGTTACCAATCTAAAAAATTTTGTCATGAAATAAAATTAGATTTTCCAATTCAGTAAGATTCGGTCAACGGAGAAATATTGTAACTAACACGTGTGTTAATTGGCGATGAATGATCACAACAATTAACACGTGAGAGTAGCGAGTGCGTTACAATGTCTCATTCATTAATCGCCCTCATTAAAACACTTGATAGTTAAATGACTATTAAAATGGTCTTTGTGATGTTTTGTTTTTATTTAATCATAATGGGATACTATACCACTGAAGACGGATCTAGTTGCATATTAGAGTCGTCTTCCATCAGGTCGGTTTCTATTTCATCTATTTCACTCTCGCTTTCACTTTTGCCATCGCCGTTGGTGTCTGCGTTCGGCTCTTCATCTGCTTTAACGTCAGCTTTTGAGTCAGCCTTGGGCTCTTGTGGTTGCTTGGGGTCCATCTCTTTTGGCTTCGTCTCTTCCTTGTGGCTTCCATAGTCGTACACAGTGAGTAGCTCCTTCAAAGGTGGCATGTCTGCTTCCTAAGAAAAAAATAAATTATACTCGTACATAGTGTAACGGGCAAAGGACGCCCCCGTCGCCACCGCTGCAGGGATGAGCAAGTGTCTATTTTTAGCGATGACGCAATAGCCGCGAGCGGTCGTGCGATGTAAACAGACTTCTTCAGACTTATTTAATTACTTGGGTGAGGTGATCTATTGTATTTGATGTTTTTATCTAGAATAATGTTCTAGTAATTTCTCGAATACAAACACTGGAGTATACCGTGTGTCTGTCTTAAAGGTGTACATAGGAGATTAACATGGCAAATCAGTTTTTTGCAACTTCCTGCTCGCCTAATTATTTTAAGCAAAAATGCGTCAAATAAAAGTTTTGAGCATAAAATTCTGCATCTAAATCAATAAACAGAATTACCTTTCCATCATGGGCGTCCGCAGACTTTTTTACAAGGTGGGTCGATATTTTTGTTGTAAGAAAAAAATGCGCCGCAGGCGAATTTTTAATAATTTTCAAGGTAAAACGTGTTTTACTGCAAAGTAAGATAATATAGAGTTCTTTGCAATGAAGCAAATTTAACAAATTCTTAAAAAAATTAAAATCAATATTTTATGACAAAAATGCGTATGTACGCTCTAAAAGCGTAGAATTGCCCCTTCTACTAGGCTTGATGATGCGAGATGCGAGCATAAGCAATAACTACAGAAACAGACAATCTGAATCTACAATGTTGCATTAAATTAAAATATTATATTACTGAGTAACAATATAATTATTCTATTGAACTGCTCAAAATAAAATGTATGATAATTATACGTTAATTAAATCGCGCTCCTCACAAAATATGGCAACCCTAATCATACGTAGGTACTTTTAATATAAATAAATATGCAATGTCTATTCATTATTTACTTTTCTATTTCTTTATTTCTATATAACAGTAAAATCGACAATTGTGAAAGTTTTGAGAAGAACGTGATCATAAAATGATTAGAATAAACTACGGCATATTAAAGAAAATACAACACCGAAATAGACCATCTAGCTATTAAAATTATAAAAAAATTATAATTTTATTTTTAAAAATGGACACAGTCCATAAATGAAAGGGGGGTCATTCGACCCATTCGACCCCCCCCCCCTGTGGGCGCCTATGCTTTCCATGCATTGTAACGACAGAAATTAAATATGAAAATACCGAAAATTACGTTGAAAATATCGACAGCCATAGAATTGAACAAAAAATAAATAAATGCTTGACGTTTTATCTTTCACAACGTAAGTTAACTTATTTGACGTTTCTGACAATTTGATTTTGTCTCTAGTTTTATTGTCTGAAATGATTAAAAATGAACATTTATACGAATGAAGAGCTAAATTCGTGAAAAAATTTGAAAAGACTGCTAATGTGTCTTCAAAAAATACACGTGAGCTGCGTAATCAGAATATAGGACGAGCAGAACATGCGTCACTCGTTCCTCCTTGCGTTACTCTACGAAAGAGTGTTAGGAATGATAAGTGTAGATCCCTTCTGTAGTACGAAGGTAGATGTATTGGAAATGAGTTGAGAGTACATAACAGCATCATACATACTTTTGTTACGCAATGTTAAATTTTTGATATATTCATATTATTTAAAGAAAACTGTATTTTCTTAACGTTATTTATTAATTTTATATTTCTATTATTGCCATAATTAACGATATTTGTGCAAATTAAATTGACAGAAACGTCGAATAAGTTAACCAAGAAGTTAACTTACGTTGTGACAGATCACGTGACAGATAAAACGTCAAGCATTTATTTATTTTTTGTTCAATTCCATGGCTGTCGATATTTTTAACGTAATTTTCGACATTTTCATATTTAATTTCTGTCGTTAAAAAGCATGTAAAGATAATTCTGTTTATTGTTTTAGATGTAGAATTTTATACCCTAAAACTTATATTTGACGCATTTTTGCTTAAAATAATTAGGCGAGCAGGAAATTGCAAAAAACTGATTTCCCATGTTAATCTCCTATGTACACCTTTAAAATAGACACACGGTGTAAGCCCTGTTAGTGAAGGCATTGGACAGCCTGATATAAACAAACATCGTGAAGTGAATAGTTTGTTACAAAAAAGCAGTCGACGAGTAGTGAAGATAAATAAATGTAGTTATATAAATAAATAAGTGAGATAAATATTGTTTGAATAAATAACCTGTGTTTAAGTGTTTTATAATATTCTTATGCCCGTATTCATAACAGTCCGTAACAAGGGTAAATCCATCGTAATATTTAACGACTCAAATTTCGGCTGTAATACGTATAACGGCGCGTTAAATAAGAATTTTTTCATTTGTTGAAATTCGGTGTATGTAATTTTGACATTGATATATCAAGTAATTAATTTATTACAATTGTCATACGTTTAATTATAATATGATTTAAAGTTATTACTAAATTACTGGAAAATGTAAACTTTCTTTTCGATATTTTCATCATCATCTGCTTCTTCAATATTATTACCAAACATCACCACAACTTTACGTTTTTCAGCATTGAATTTTTGTGTGATTCTTTTTCCAGGCATCATTTTACAGTTTCATATTTTCTGAATCAGTTTTCACATGCCTATTAACATTTTCTTCTATTAAATCTGGTAGAATATCAATGTCTACATCACAAATATGTTTTACCTTTGTCATTTTCTTCACCTGATTCATCTTTGCAACCGCAAAATGTACAAAATATTGCCAAACCCACGTAATTTTTTGTATTTGTTTGACTTGATGTTAGTATTTAATATCAAATATCACTAGGAATTATTGAAATCTGCCGTTACAAAATGAAGCGTTATATTTTGTTTTTAAATTTTGTGAAATTATTGCGGTTCGTTTTGTTACGAAGCGTTATATTAACTTTTATGAATACGGGAATTAGTCTTTGAATTAGCATTTAATATTTGTTTAAGCATAGTAATAGTTATTTTAATTATCTTTTTAATATTTTTGATCATTTAAAAACTTTATTTTAATTAATAATTCTTTGATTTTTTCACTTCACCCATATAAATAAATAAATATATATTATCACGGCTTATTACCCATCGCTGGGTGTGCCAATCTGCTTTATACACCAGATATCGGTAATGATGAAATATTTGTACCGTGCGGGCGCTTACGAGGCGTCACCTCACGGGCACTCATTGCTGGCGTGGAGAGTGCACTACAGGGGTCAATTTTGTGCCATTTAAAATTCGAAATATTTGGCGTCGGTCGGACTTATGCATTATTTTCTTCCCGCCATTACTGCGTACATAACATCAACTATATGCGAATTAGGTCTCGACATACGTGCCCAAAATATGCGTTATAGAAAGAGACAGAAACACGGCCACCTGTTTATGTTTACGTTTGACACATGACCACTTAATTTCTGTGTTTATTGTATATTCTAGATTTTACATTTATATCAGACAATTTGCTTTTTGCGATTTGACATTGAATTTGACGGTTCAATATGAAATATGGAAGACATACGTTCATGTTTTCATTCTAAACTAGCGCTCGTAGCGGACAACTACGGCTAACCAAAAATGCTGCATACGTCATTGTATTGCGGGCGATTTAACTAACGATTAATTTAATATTGTTTATTTTATTACTTTTATTGCATTAATAGTAATATTGCATGTACTTATATTTATACAGTGTTTCCTTTAAAACAACCAGCTCTTTTTTGGACGAACTAACAACTTTAGAGAAAAATGTTTTATACCAAAAATGATCAAGAATAAGAGGATAATGTATCAATAGTAACAAACCGTATATTTAACCAGTGGTTCTCAAACGGTAGAACAAAATTATATTTTTTTAAATGGCACCCTATATAATTTTTTAGCCCTTTAAATAGAATATTAATTTCTGATTTCAACGATATAAATATAGCATAGGGTTGTATAACAATTATTTCGAGAAAAATGGTATTAAAAACTAGAAATAATGTAATAAAAAATGGGTTTACTACTAGTGTAAATAGGCAACAGACGTATGTATTGCATAGCCTATTGTAACATTATTTTTATATTTTGCGTTCATAATGAAGTCATTACGATACGCAATTGCGTATCGTAATGACCTTCATTTCGATACGCAATTTTTTGGTTTAGACGGTTGGTACTAGATAACGTTTCTTTAACCCATTTTTACCTAATTTATTTTTAGTTAATTGACAATTAATTTTAATAATATAATGTCGAAATTATTATTATTATTATTTTATTTAGGGAAGATTATTTACATGAAAATGTACAAATGGTTACAAATTGAGTAAGTAAATGTTATTGTAGAAGGCGCAAAATATAAAAAGTAGTATAAAGAACTCATTTTATAAGACTTTCTTTCGCACTTGTCAATTAGAAAACTCGCTAACGCTCGTTTTCAAAACTTTGACGCGTGCGAAAAAAACATGTCTTATAAAACACGTTCTTTAATATACTATTTTAATACCATTTTTCTCGAAATAATTGTTATACAACCTTATGCTATATTATATCGTTGAAATCAGAAAAAAATCTCTATCTAATGGGCTAAAAAATTATATAGGATACCATTTAAAAAAATATAATTAATAACCACTCGTCAAATTTTCGGTTTGTTATTATTAATAAATTAGCCCTTTATTCTTGATCATTTCTTGTATATAACATTTTTTTCTAAAGTCATTAGTTCGCCCAAAAAAGCGCTGGTTATTTTAAAGGAAACAGCCTGTATAGTATTGCAGTAATGTGGAAATATCATTACATTTTAACATGACTAAACTCCCCCATTCTGTAATTTGAAATGCGCGCCAATATTCTCTACTTCCTTGTAAAAAGTTGCAACGTTGCTTGCTTGAAAATATCACGTTTAACGTTAAATATCTTTAATATTTACACGGTTTCCCATATATTGTATGGAAAATCTAGACATTTTAAACTTTCAGAATCTCGTTTTTTATGCGTGAGAAAGTATTTTTTACGCCAAAAAATGTATACTTCCTGTAAAAAATAGTTGGTGCTCCCGTAAGAGAAATGTTAAAATTCGCGTTTTCAAACTATTTTTTCTTGAAATTTTACACTGCTACTTATCTTGAGTCTAATCTTAAAGTGTGTATGAAGATAAAAGAACATAATGACACAAGTTTTTTTTTGTAGAAATTACCCCCTCGAACTTTAAGACTTACCTTAACATACAATAAATTTAATAATACGTACTGTTAAAATTGTGTTCATGCTTGATTCTTCGTCCATGTTAAAGTATTAATAAACAAAACTGAATCACCACCTTTTATCACAATCTATGAATAACAATTAAGAGTGAAGTTGTAAAAATAAAACCAAAATGTTACTAAATTTAACAACTTTCGGCCGTTAAATTGGAGGGGGGGATTAGCATGAAGTTAGACAATAAAATAATCATTGTTTTAGGAATACATATTGTTTGCATTGATTGGATTTAATAAATACTGCTTTGATATTCATTAAAATATTAAATAAATATTTTGTGCAAATGACAAACATGTCTTTAAAAGTTATAACTTCATACTAGCATAAGTACTGTTTTCGTATAAAAAAAAAACTGTAAATAATAAGTTCTTACAAAATTAATCATATTTTTAAGTCAATAGGTGATGAAAATGACATGTAGATGGCAGACGACGACAAAATCAATTTCCTTTTTGGCCGCCATTTTGTCTAGTAAAATAGACCAGAAAAGTAAGGTTAGAATTTGCATTTGGCGCGAGTTCATAGTTTGAATTCCCTAGTATAGGTTTCTTATGGAAGTGTGATTTTACTGCCAAAAAATAGATATTTTGTAAAAGAAATTAAGCAGCTATTGTTAAGGATTTGATAGTTTGTTTATTCACTAATAGATTACAACTGTTTAAAATCCTTGAAAAGGTAGAGTAAGAAAATTATTAGAAAATAAAATGTTACGTGTAAGTTAAAATTCCGTATGTCGTGGATAGTCCCTTACGCGCCTGTAAATACGTCAAGTGCAACACAAGCTATGCTGCGATTGCCTGCGTACCGAAGTTGTAGGACCAATCGAGATATACGTTCACTGAATTTTGTAGTGTTGCATTTTTATTTAAATAATTATAAACTGTGCACAGTTCATGTGAATAT
This sequence comes from Harpalus rubripes, assembly GCA_963082715.1. Classification (NCBI taxonomy): domain Eukaryota; kingdom Metazoa; phylum Arthropoda; class Insecta; order Coleoptera; family Carabidae; genus Harpalus; species Harpalus rubripes. The sequence continues at coordinate 52,990,914 of OY720458.1, read as the reverse complement.
TATTGTACGAATCTGGAAATAAAGGATCATTCTAGGTGGTACATACAATTTTTTGCATAAGAGATTTAGTTTTATGAGATTTCTCGGCCTTTAGAGTTGAGGTAAAATTTTCTTGGTAAGAAATACACGGCGATTAAAATTATGTTCTCAGCGTTATGGACTGAGTTTGAATTTGGCGCCTAAATTTGCCCGTTACACTTTGGTCTATTACGGTCCCCACAACACGTTTACTACAGCTGCTAGATAATACATAGTTGACACGTCCGTCATATTGGAGCCAAAATGAACGCTGTAAATTATGAAATAAAAGTGATTTTTTGTAAGTTTATGTTGTAACTATTTTTCATAATTAAATCAGTGGCGGACTTAAGGAAAAGGGCCCGGGGCGCAAAGTATTTCTGGGGCCCAGGCCTTTTTTTTATAATCTTGTTTAATTGATTTATATAATAGGTTAACGAAAAATTCATTTGAAATAAGAAACACTTTTCATTGAGCATTAAAGAAGTAGATTGATCAATATTCGTGGTTAGAAATAATATTCTTTAAGTTCTTGATTTACAAAATGTTCTCAGAAATTGAATAGTGCCTATTTGGTTTTTAACATTTACCGGATTACTGCCCCGAATAGGGCTGCATTACGACCAGCAGGGCTTTGTATTTCTTTCACGGCAATCTAATTCTATGTTAAAAAAATTAACTCGTATTAGTTTTTTTCCATTCATGGCACTCTTATTATAGCCATATTTTAATTAAATTAATACGAAACTTTACATGCATTTTTTCTCAAAAAAATCATTAAGTAACGGAATAAAAATATTATATCACTGAATTCAGAATTAAATTCTCTAACGGATGAGCAAATAAAAAATATATGACCTCATTTAAAATTTAAAAGTCAGGTCCCGTATTTTAAGAACCACTGGCCCAAAAAATTATGTTTCTTTTCTTTAAATTTGTCTTGTGAAATAGAAATTGTTTGCCCATTTAACCGTCTTTGTAACTCTTACAGTTCTCGAGATAGCAATGGTGGCCCATTTAAAATGAACACCCTGTATATTAATAAATACATGTTGTCTTTTAGTACTTCTTCAAGATGTCCCCTCGTCTTCTGGTCTGTTGTTAATGTTGGGAATGAGAAGTGTTTTTATACTCGAAAGTAAAATCACCAAAATTCAATAATAATTATTAAAGAAAAGTGTATTTTATAAATAATAATAAATTAGAATTTTTATTATTTGCAAAATTTTGCGATGACATAGCATCGGATACGTAGGTACTTTTGTAATAAATAGATATTTAAAAATTATTTTTATTTGAAATAAAATGTCTAAACAAAATGAAATAGCGCAGGTTCTCCTTCCATAAAATAAATTGCTGATATCTTCAAATCTGTATCTCTAATTATTTTTGGGTTATGCCCCCTAAAACTTATATACACCCACATTTCAAAATTTTCAAAAATTTCAACGCGCTGATTCCAAATGTTCAAACTGTAAATTAATATCTTTTTTTATCCTCTTGGACTCCAAAAATGGGTGGAAATACCTACCGACTACACTATTCGATTCAAATTTTTAAAAATGTTATACCATAGATGTAATTTCAGTTTTTCGGCTGTGTAAACAAAACTAATGGAACAAATTTTGTGAAAATTGGTAAACCTATATAATTTCGCCTATAGAATCGAATGGCGAAGTCGCTCGGCTCGTATCTCAATCAATTTTTGGGTCATAGCCTCGGGGTTGCACAGATCTTTTTTTTATTATTTACTACTACACAATCTAAAAATTATACTGTTAAAGAGGGTCACACTCGAATTATTGAAAGTAAAAAATCAAGTAAGCCGTGGAAAACAAATACTGTTCAATTTCAATGGTTCGATATCCACTCCTCCGTAATTTGCCATCCGCCGTACCCTACGTTTATTGTGCAAGGGTATCACTACTTTGGATCCAGCAACTGGTACAGGTGATGACGCATCCATTGTACCATCCTTAATATTTTCGTTGTTATGTACAGAATAATCTACTGGTTCAATTTCAGAACGTAACCGGGGTAGATGTTGTCGGTAACTCCGTTGAGTTTGACACTGGTCCGTTAATTTTTGTTGTGGTAACGTATTACTAGTACTGGAGAATATTGTACTTCTAGGCAGATACTGATTATTTTGAGGGACAGGCGGTGTAACACCAAATCCTTGATAAGGTACAGAAAATACTAATTGAACAAAAAAATTATAGGAACCACCTGTTGCTTTCACAAAATCAAAGTGACAACCCAAACAATCATAGTTCCAAACTAAACCGGTAGAGCTCGACTGTTGTGTCCGGCAAACAGTGACGTCAACGGCCAAATATTTGAAATTAATGACAACTTTTAAAAAATCATATCTCTGATTCTAAAGACTTGTAAGCAGGCCCGGATTACCCATAAGGCCAACCTAGGCCATGGCCTAGGGCGCAGGCACGGAGGGGGTGCACAAGTAGTAGTTGGAAAAATGGGAAAACGGAAAGAGTTACCAGACGACGTAAACAGTCATATTTGCTCTAACTATACGAAATCAGTATAGTAAAGTGATTGATAAATCCTGTTGAGCTATGACAGTTGTCGAAGATTTTAAATAATTCTAATATTTATATACCGGGTGGCTACTATTTATGAATCTTAACAAATACAATGGTCAAATTTTCATTACTGTAATTTCTGTCCTATGAATTGTAGAATACAAGTATAAATACGAAAACTCTTTATAATTAAAAACTGCATCGAATAAGTTCGAAATTATTGTTTACATGGTTTTATTCGAGAGATAGATGTGCAAAATAAAAGTTGTAATCTGTAGCTACTTATAAAAATATGCTAAATGTATCTTTGATGCCTTATAATAGTAGGTATATTAAAAAAACAACTTTGGAAAACGCTCGCTTTGCGGTGATTTTTACAAAGGACGAGTACGACCACAGTCCTTATTAAACATATTTTTATACTACTTTTTCTATTCGGGTAATTTTATAATTCTATAGATTTTTAATAAATGCACTTGTAAAATTAGTTACGTTGGTAGCACTTCCCGCTAACAAATTGAACTTGCACAGATGAAAATTCTTTGTTGACTGACAGCAATTTGATGTTGATATGTCATTTATGTATCAGTTTTACAAGCAGTCAGTCATACCACCTCTAGAAAAGCTTCAAAAACAGTACGTTTATAGATCTTCATAACAAGTTTTCAATGCGTTTATAGACTCACAAAGACACCGATATAGAAAAACAATTTAATGAAATCAAGCATTAATAAAACTCGGTATATATTGAGAGAGGAGGGGGGGTGCAATAATGAATTTTGGCCTAGGGCGTAAAGAAATGATAATCCGGGCCTGCTTGTAAGGGGTAAAACATGCAACTACATATTTAATTTGACCTATTCTTTCAAAAAATAAATAAATTAGAAAATGTGAAATGACCCCATTCATGTTTATTTTGAAAGCATATCAAAATAAAACAATAATTCTGGGGTGACCCTCGTATCGATGGAAGAAAGGTGTTTAAAAAATGAGTAGATAATATTTATTTTCTACATTTGTAGATGGAAATGTTTATTTAATTATTTTTATAATTATATTATACACTAATCTATAAATTAATAATTTCTTTAAGATTTATTTTAATAATACTTTATAAACATATTTGTATTATCTAATATAACAATTTTAGGAATATCACTTTAAAATAATGTTCTTCTTAAGATTAAACCTAACTATAATACCTATAATTCACAATACTGAATGATAAGAAAAGGAACCAACAAATGTAAAAAATCACCTAGGTTCAGTTGGTGGCGATAACCCAGGATGTGACGTATGACTTGTATCATATTCACACTGACTATCCTGCACAACCTTCGGATCTACAGGTTTCGCATTAGGCGGGTTGATGTTGGGTACGTACTGTTCTGGTGGCCAATCGAAAGTGAACGTCATATACGACGATCTTGGTGTGCTAGGCGTGCCGGTTGGAGTAGGCGAATTAGTGCCAATATACGACCCCGTATCTTGGTACGCAATATCCGGTACTTTTTGCAGGCTATCCGACCATGGAGGGCTCGGGTTCCATTCCTCCCGGAAGTCCGTGAACTCTGCGCCAGTTGCTGTTTTCGTCGATAACCGCGAACGAGCTAATGCGTATTGCAATGTTATTGAAGTTAGTGGGACTGTTGTTGCTGTAGGTACAAGAAGGACTTCGCTTCCACTGCCTGGAGATGGCAAACACATATGTTCTACATCGTTTAACACAGAACTAGACGCCGGCTCCAAACTAATACTGTTCAATTTCAATGGTTCGATATCCACTCCTCCGTAATTTGCCATCCGCCGTACCCTACGTTTATTGTGCAAGGGTATCATTACTTTGGATCCAGCAACTGGTACAGGTGATGACGCATCCATTGTACCATCCTTAATATTTTCGTTGTTATGTACAGAATAATCTACTGGTTCAATTTCAGAACGTAACCGGGGTAGATGTTGTCGGTAACTCCGTTGAGTTTGACACTGGTCCGTTAATTTTTGTTGTGGTAACGTATTACTAGTACTGGAGAATATTGTACTTCTAGGCAGATACTGATTATTTTGAGGGACAGGCGGTGCACCACCTAATCCTTGATAAGGTACAAAAAATACTAATTCAACAAAAAGTTAGGAACCACCTGTTGCTTTCAAAAAATCAAAGTGACAACCCAAACAATCATAGTTCCAAACTAAACCGGTAGAGCTGGACTGTTGTGTCCGGCAAACAGTGACGTCAGCGGCCAAATATTTGAAATTAAAGACAACTTCTAAAACATCATATCTCTGATTCTAAAGACTTGTAAGGGGTAAAACATGCAACGACATATTTAATTTGACCTATTCTTTCAAAAAATAAATAAATTAGAAAATGTGAAATGACCCCATTCATGATTATTTTGAAAGCATACCAAAATAAACCAATAATTCTGGGGTGACCCTCGTATCGATGGAAGAAAGGTGTTTAAAAAATGAGTAGATAATATTTATTTTCTACATTTGTAGATGAAAATGTTTATTTAATCATTTTTATAATTATATTATACACTAATCTATAAATTAATAATTTCTTTAAGATTTATTTTAATAATACTTTATAAACATATTTGTATTATCTAATATAACAATTTTAGGAATATCACTTTAAAATAATGTTCTTCTTAAGATCAAACCTAACTATAATACCTATAATTCACAATACTGAATGATAAGAAAAGGAAGCAAGAAATGTAAAAAATCACCTAGGTTCAGTTGGTGGCGATAACCCAGGATGTGACGTATGACTCGTATCATATTCACACTGACTATCCTGCACAACCTTCGGATCTACAGGTTTCGCATTAGGCGGGTTGATGTTGGGTACGTACTGTTCTGGTGGCCAATCGAAAGTGAACGTCATATACGACGATCTTGGTGTGCTAGGCGTGCCGGTTGGAGTAGGCGAATTAGTGCCAATATACGACCCCGTATCTTGGTACGCAATATCCGGTACTTTTTGCAGGCTATCCGACCATGGAGGGCTCGGGTTCCATTCCTCCCGGAAGTCCGTGAACTCTGCGCCAGTTGCTGTTTTCGTCGATAACCGCGAACGAGCTAATGCGTATTGCAATGTTATTGAAGTTAGTGGGACTGTTGTTGCTGTAGGTACAAGAAGGACTTCGCTTCCACTGCCTGGAGATGGCAAACACATATGTTCTACATCGTTTAACACAGAACTAGACGCCGGCTCCAAACTAATACTGTTCAATTTCAATGGTTCGATATCCACTCCTCCGTAATTTGCCATCCGCCGTACCCTACGTTTATTGTGCAAGGGTATCATTACTTTGAATCCAGCAACTGGTACAGGTGATGACGCATCCATTGTACCATCCTTAATATTTTCGTTGTTATGTACAGAATAATCTACTGGTTCAATTTCAGAACGTAACCGGGGTAGATGTTGTCGGTAACTCCGTTGAGTTTGACACTGGTCCGTTAATTTTTGTTGTGGTAACGTATTACTAGTACTGGAGAATATTGTACTTCTAGGCAGATACTGATTATTTTGAGGGACAGGCGGTGCACCACCTAATACTTGATAAGGTACAAAAAATACTAATTCAACAAAAAGTTAGGAACCACCTGTTGCTTTCAAAAAATCAAAGTGACAACCCAAACAATCATAGTTCCAAACTAAACCGGTAGAGCTGGACTGTTGTGTCCGGCAAACAGTGACGTCAGCGGCCAAATATTTGAAATTAAAGACAACTTCTAAAACATCATATCTCTGATTCTAAAGACTTGTAAGGGGTAAAACATGCAACGACATATTTAATTTGACCTATTCTTTCAAAAAATAAATAAATTAGAAAATGTGAAATGACCCCATTCATGATTATTTTGAAAGCATACCAAAATAAACCAATAATTCTGGGGTGACCCTCGTATCGATGGAAGAAAGGTGTTTAAAAAATGAGTAGATAATATTTATTTTCTACATTTGTAGATGAAAATGTTTATTTAATCATTTTTATAATTATATTATACACTAATCTATAAATTAATAATTTCTTTAAGATTTATTTTAATAATACTTTATAAACATATTTGTATTATCTAATATAACAATTTTAGGAATATCACTTTAAAATAATGTTCTTCTTAAGATCAAACCTAACTATAATACCTATAATTCACAATACTGAATGATAAGAAAAGGAACCAAGAAATGTAAAAAATCACCTAGGTTCAGTTGGTGGCGATAACCCAGGATGTGACGTATGACTCGTATCATATTCACACTGACTATCCTGCACAACCTTCGGATCTACAGGTTTCGCATTAGGCGGGTTGATGTTGGGTACGTACTGTTCTGGTGGCCAATCGAAAGTGAACGTCATATACGACGATCTTGGTGTGCTAGGCGTGCCGGTTGGAGTAGGCGAATTAGTGCCAATATACGACCCCGTATCTTGGTACGCAATATCCGGTACTTTTTGCAGGCTATCCGACCATGGAGGGCTCGGGTTCCATTCCTCCCGGAAGTCCGTGAACTCTGCGCCAGTTGCTGTTTTCGTCGATAACCGCGAACGAGCTAATGCGTATTGCAATGTTATTGAAGTTAGTGGGACTGTTGTTGCTGTAGGTACAAGAAGGACTTCGCTTCCACTGCCTGGAGATGGCAAACACATATGTTCTACATCGTTTAACACAGAACTAGACGCCGGCTCCAAACTAATACTGTTCAATTTCAATGGTTCGATATCCACTCCTCCGTAATTTGCCATCCGCCGTACCCTACGTTTATTGTGCAAGGGTATCATTACTTTGAATCCAGCAACTGGTACAGGTGATGACGCATCCATTGTACCATCCTTAATATTTTCGTTGTTATGTACAGAATAATCTACTGGTTCAATTTCAGAACGTAACCGGGGTAGATGTTGTCGGTAACTCCGTTGAGTTTGACACTGGTCCGTTAATTTTTGTTGTGGTAACGTATTACTAGTACTGGAGAATATTGTACTTCTAGGCAGATACTGATTATTTTGAGGGACAGGCGGTGCACCACCTAATACTTGATAAGGTACAAAAAATACTAATTCAACAAAAAGTTAGGAACCACCTGTTGCTTTCAAAAAATCAAAGTGACAACCCAAACAATCATAGTTCCAAACTAAACCGGTAGAGCTGGACTGTTGTGTCCGGCAAACAGTGACGTCAGCGGCCAAATATTTGAAATTAAAGACAACTTCTAAAACATCATATCTCTGATTCTAAAGACTTGTAAGGGGTAAAACATGCAACGACATATTTAATTTGACCTATTCTTTCAAAAAATAAATAAATTAGAAAATGTGAAATGACCCCATTCATGATTATTTTGAAAGCATACCAAAATAAACCAATAATTCTGGGGTGACCCTCGTATCGATGGAAGAAAGGTGTTTAAAAAATGAGTAGATAATATTTATTTTCTACATTTGTAGATGAAAATGTTTATTTAATCATTTTTATAATTATATTATACACTAATCTATAAATTAATAATTTCTTTAAGATTTATTTTAATAATACTTTATAAACATATTTGTATTATCTAATATAACAATTTTAGGAATATCACTTTAAAATAATGTTCTTCTTAAGATCAAACCTAACTATAATACCTATAATTCACAATACTGAATGATAAGAAAAGGAACCAAGAAATGTAAAAAATCACCTAGGTTCAGTTGGTGGCGATAACCCAGGATGTGACGTATGACTCGTATCATATTCACACTGACTATCCTGCACAACCTTCGGATCTACAGGTTTCGCATTAGGCGGGTTGATGTTGGGTACGTACTGTTCTGGTGGCCAATCGAAAGTGAACGTCATATACGACGATCTTGGTGTGCTAGGCGTGCCGGTTGGAGTAGGCGAATTAGTGCCAATATACGACCCCGTATCTTGGTACGCAATATCCGGTACTTTTTGCAGGCTATCCGACCATGGAGGGCTCGGGTTCCATTCCTCCCGGAAGTCCGTGAACTCTGCGCCAGTTGCTGTTTTCGTCGATAACCGCGAACGAGCTAATGCGTATTGCAATGTTATTGAAGTTAGTGGGACTGTTGTTGCTGTAGGTACAAGAAGGACTTCGCTTCCACTGCCTGGAGATGGCAAACACATATGTTCTACATCGTTTAACACAGAACTAGACGCCGGCTCCAAACTAATACTGTTCAATTTCAATGGTTCGATATCCACTCCTCCGTAATTTGCCATCCGCCGTACCCTACGTTTATTGTGCAAGGGTATCATTACTTTGAATCCAGCAACTGGTACAGGTGATGACGCATCCATTGTACCATCCTTAATATTTTCGTTGTTATGTACAGAATAATCTACTGGTTCAATTTCAGAACGTAACCGGGGTAGATGTTGTCGGTAACTCCGTTGAGTTTGACACTGGTCCGTTAATTTTTGTTGTGGTAACGTATTACTAGTACTGGAGAATATTGTACTTCTAGGCAGATACTGATTATTTTGAGGGACAGGCGGTGCACCACCTAATACTTGATAAGGTACAAAAAATACTAATTCAACAAAAAGTTAGGAACCACCTGTTGCTTTCAAAAAATCAAAGTGACAACCCAAACAATCATAGTTCCAAACTAAACCGGTAGAGCTGGACTGTTGTGTCCGGCAAACAGTGACGTCAGCGGCCAAATATTTGAAATTAAAGACAACTTCTAAAACATCATATCTCTGATTCTAAAGACTTGTAAGGGGTAAAACATGCAACGACATATTTAATTTGACCTATTCTTTCAAAAAATAAATTAGAAAATGTGAAATGACCCCATTCATGATTATTTTGAAAGCATACCAAAATAAACCAATAATTCTGGGGTGACCCTCGTATCGATGGAAGAAAGGTGTTTAAAAATGAGTAGATAATATTTATTTTCTACATTTGTAGATGAAAATGTTTATTTAATCATTTTTATAATTATATTATACACTAATCTATAAATTAATAATTTCTTTAAGATTTATTTTAATAATACTTTATAAACATATTTGTATTATCTAATATAACAATTTTAGGAATATCACTTTAAAATAATGTTCTTCTTAAGATCAAACCTAACTATAATACCTATAATTCACAATACTGAATGATAAGAAAAGGAACCAAGAAATGTAAAAAATCACCTAGGTTCAGTTGGTGGCGATAACCCAGGATGTGACGTATGACTCGTATCATATTCACACTGACTATCCTGCACAACCTTCGGATCTACAGGTTTCGCATTAGGCGGGTTGATGTTGGGTACGTACTGTTCTGGTGGCCAATCGAAAGTGAACGTCATATACGACGATCTTGGTGTGCTAGGCGTGCCGGTTGGAGTAGGCGAATTAGTGCCAATATACGACCCCGTATCTTGGTACGCAATATCCGGTACTTTTTGCAGGCTATCCGACCATGGAGGGCTCGGGTTCCATTCCTCCCGGAAGTCCGTGAACTCTGCGCCAGTTGCTGTTTTCGTCGATAACCGCGAACGAGCTAATGCGTATTGCAATGTTATTGAAGTTAGTGGGACTGTTGTTGCTGTAGGTACAAGAAGGACTTCGCTTCCACTGCCTGGAGATGGCAAACACATATGTTCTACATCGTTTAACACAGAACTAGACGCCGGCTCCAAACTAATACTGTTCAATTTCAATGGTTCGATATCCACTCCTCCGTAATTTGCCATCCGCCGTACCCTACGTTTATTGTGCAAGGGTATCATTACTTTGAATCCAGCAACTGGTACAGGTGATGACGCATCCATTGTACCATCCTTAATATTTTCGTTGTTATGTACAGAATAATCTACTGGTTCAATTTCAGAACGTAACCGGGGTAGATGTTGTCGGTAACTCCGTTGAGTTTGACACTGGTCCGTTAATTTTTGTTGTGGTAACGTATTACTAGTACTGGAGAATATTGTACTTCTAGGCAGATACTGATTATTTTGAGGGACAGGCGGTGCACCACCTAATACTTGATAAGGTACAAAAAATACTAATTCAACAAAAAGTTAGGAACCACCTGTTGCTTTCAAAAAATCAAAGTGACAACCCAAACAATCATAGTTCCAAACTAAACCGGTAGAGCTGGACTGTTGTGTCCGGCAAACAGTGACGTCAGCGGCCAAATATTTGAAATTAAAGACAACTTCTAAAACATCATATCTCTGATTCTAAAGACTTGTAAGGGGTAAAACATGCAACGACATATTTAATTTGACCTATTCTTTCAAAAAATAAATTAGAAAATGTGAAATGACCCCATTCATGATTATTTTGAAAGCATACCAAAATAAACCAATAATTCTGGGGTGACCCTCGTATCGATGGAAGAAAGGTGTTTAAAAAATGAGTAGATAATATTTATTTTCTACATTTGTAGATGAAAATGTTTATTTAATCATTTTTATAATTATATTATACACTAATCTATAAATTAATAATTTCTTTAAGATTTATTTTAATAATACTTTATAAACATATTTGTATTATCTAATATAACAATTTTAGGAATATCACTTTAAAATAATGTTCTTCTTAAGATCAAACCTAACTATAATACCTATAATTCACAATACTGAATGATAAGAAAAGGAACCAAGAAATGTAAAAAATCACCTAGGTTCAGTTGGTGGCGATAACCCAGGATGTGACGTATGACTCGTATCATATTCACACTGACTATCCTGCACAACCTTCGGATCTACAGGTTTCGCATTAGGCGGGTTGATGTTGGGTACGTACTGTTCTGGTGGCCAATCGAAAGTGAACGTCATATACGACGATCTTGGTGTGCTAGGCGTGCCGGTTGGAGTAGGCGAATTAGTGCCAATATACGACCCCGTATCTTGGTACGCAATATCCGGTACTTTTTGCAGGCTATCCGACCATGGAGGGCTCGGGTTCCATTCCTCCCGGAAGTCCGTGAACTCTGCGCCAGTTGCTGTTTTCGTCGATAACCGCGAACGAGCTAATGCGTATTGCAATGTTATTGAAGTTAGTGGGACTGTTGTTGCTGTAGGTACAAGAAGGACTTCGCTTCCACTGCCTGGAGATGGCAAACACATATGTTCTACATCGTTTAACACAGAACTGGACGCCGGGTCCAAACTAATACTGTTCAATTTCAATGGTTCGATATCCACTCCTCCGTAATTTGCCATCCGCCGTACCCTACGTTTATTGTGCAAGGGTATCATTACTTTGGATCCAGCAACTGGTACAGGTGATGACGCGTCCATTGTACCGTCCTTAATATTTTCGTTGTTATGTACAGAATAATCTACTGGTTCAATTTCAGAACGTAACCTGGGTAGATGTTGTCGGTAACTCCGTTGAGTTTGATACTGGTCCGTTAATTTTTGTTGTGGTAACGTATTACTAGTACTGGAGAATATTGTACTTCTAGGTAGATACTGATTATTTTGAGGGACAGGCGGTGTAACACCAAATCCTTGATAAGGTACATTGGTTTGTGGCGACGTATGATTATACTTATTATCCTGCTGATAATAGGAAAGAATATTGGAAGAACCATGAGTATCGTAACTACTTAATCCATATTGGAACTTATTTTGCACCATGTAACAGTGGTAAAACCATCCATTTGTATACATCACAATTGCTTCACTCTCACTGAGAACTTGATTTGTACATACAATAACAGCATTTTGACTATTGTCCATGTTGTCCTTAACTTGAAGTACGGAATGTACCCACAGCCACTCGCCAGACCGTCGCTGCAATCGCACTAGGAGAATGCAGGTACGATCTTGCTCACTTTGAATAATGGACCGGTGTTTCGCTTGCGCCTCTCGTATACACTCCCAATGCAGGAAACGGTACCACGATGTGCCTTGCAATTCACATTTCGTGTATTCAAGGTAGAATTCGCCACTGTAAAAATATAATTTATTCAAGTTAATAATTCATAAACAATATTAGGAGGTTTTGTCAGTGGCGGATTTAGAAAATTATAATAGGGGGGGGGTCACTAAATTCGGAAAAACAAATTTTAACCCCCTCGTTAACTTTTGTATTGTATTGTAAAAAATCTGATGTGGCCAGCACATTACCTTCCGTCAGTTCTATGTATTTTGTACAAATTTCACACAGAAAGTTCCTTGCTAAAGATTATATTTCTTGTACTTTACCTTCCGGCAGTTGTATGTATTTTATGTAAATTCCATACAGAAAATTTATAGCAAAAGATCCTATATTTCCAGTAAAATTATAAGATAAACACACTATGCCAATTTCACTTGACACTGACATCTTTCAATCAAAATTTTCTTAATATAGTAACTGTTTCCATAGCTATGGCTACTTTATGAAATTTAATTTCTTTATAATTTTTTAACTCTATATCCATTTAATATTAAGTATAAAATGCAGTCAAATCGTATAGAGAATAAAATATTCTTTAATATTTATAATAACATTAAATGTGAAAAAATGATATTTAACATAGTTTTTTCAAGAAAAACTGTTAAAATCTTCAAATGAGGGTACTTTCGGTTGTCCAATTCTAACCAAAATCTAATCAGCTCTTCACATGGATGTAAAGAAGAAGACGATAGAATTATAATTTTTAGAATTGTAGTATGGAAGTTATCGTAGACGAAAATTTTGTTACACACACACACACACACACGCACACACACACACACACACACACACACACACACACACATACACACACATACAGACATCATCGTAAAAATAGTAAAATCGTATTCTACGGACCCTAAAACGTGCTTATTCATCAAAAACTCACCACCGAATTTTTTGACCAAAGACAATACCTTCCTTACCTAAAGGTGACGGAAGGTAAAAATTGCTCATATAAAAGTTTTATTATTTTAAATATACTATTTGATGGCAGATGTAAATATTTTTTATAAAGTCAGAACCATTATTTTTTAAACAGCAACCTATAATTATTTTACTAAAATATAAACCCCCATTTGTTGTCTTTTTATGATCTATTTGGGGTTCTGCACCATAACAAAAAATAATAAAATGCACACTTTATACTTAAAGTATTACTCAATAAATAAGAATTAAGATGAAAAAAACAATTTTTTAATAATTATTTTGCAAGATATTTGAGGCTTGTTGTCATTGTCACTGTGACGTCACATTAGTGCTACCTTTCTCTCGTTGCCTACTATAGAACATGTGCGAGAGAAAGATATAGCAATAGGTGTCGCCGTGACGTCACGTTGACTTTAAAAATCAAATTCAGTTAAACCAAAAACAATTAAGAGTTTTTAGGTGTAGGTGTAGGACCCCAAACAAGTAAATGAGTTTACGAAATATGAGAAATAATGTTTATTCAAATATTCTAAGTAGCCATGTGAAAATAAACAATATTATACAAAACAAGTTAAAAGATCAAATTAAGTAATACGAACAACTTAAGACAAAAAATGGCGGTTTATATTTTAGTGAAATAATTATTGTTTGCTATTTATAAAATAAAAGTTGATGGTCATATTTTTTAAACTTGACTTTAAAAAATCTGCCATCAAATAGTATAATTTAAATAATAAAACGTTTATATGAACCATTTGTTCTATGACTTATAATAAAAAAAGTTAGGAAGGGGGGGGGGTGCAGCTCCAAAATAATAAACAATTTGAACAATAAATAGAAATTCTGAATTTTTATAAGTATGTTTATGCTTTTATTTATCTATGATTTGTAATACGTGAATGATAATAAGTAATAATTAATTTTTTTTAAATAACAAGGGGGGGGACATGCCTGTGTGCCCCCTCTAAATTCCCACTGGGTTTTGTACTATAAGATGGATTTGTACAAATACAAATTATTAGTACAAAACATATTAATTTTGACAATAATAATTTGTATGATAAAGTTGAAACATTCAAAAAATAGAATTCATAAAAAAATTATCCAAAAAAGTTACCTAGGTTATGGTAGGTTAGGTTAATTACTAATTTATAAAAGATTTTCTTTTGTATGTTTCAACTGTACAGAGTGGTAAGAAATGAAACTCTATTTCTTCACAAAATATTTTCATTTGACCAAGAAGTCATGTTTAGTATAAGTACGTTTGTTGAGTTATCATAAAGGAACTATGTATTTGTTTTCCCTGAAAAATCCATAGGTCTCTAGATAAATACAATTTTTTTTCTATTATTAATGTCAATGATGGCTCTTTCATTAATAATAAAAGTTTGCTGGAATTTGTATTCGTTTGATTTTTATTTAATTTCAAAATCCGGACATTCGTGGCTGCGTGCCTGAGTGTCAGGTCGCGAATCTGGGGAACCGGGTTCGATCCCGACCGACGCCAAATATTTCCAATTTTATATGGCACAAAATTGACCCCTGTGGTGCACTCTCCACGCCAACAATGAGTGCCCGTGAGGTGACGCCTGGTAAGCGCCCGCGCGGTGCAAATATTTCATCATTACCGCATCTGTGTACAAAGCAGATTGGCACACCCAGCAATGGGTAATAAGCCGTGATGATATATTTATTTTATTTATTTATTTATTCAAAATGAAAAACCCTTTACTTTTGAAAAATTCAATAGATACTCGTATAGGTAAACTTTAAATAAGAACATGATACATACTTTTTGTCAATGTGTAAGAACTTCATGTCCAGGGAGTGAATGGAAGTAAAAACATTAGTTGCACCCTGCACGACACATTCTCTTGTTTCCGGCATGGCTATAGGCGTACACGTAGCTAAGAACACCGGCTCATTACGACTACATAAAGGTAGGAACGATAGGAAATGGCCCTTTACAAGCACTACCTGCAAACAAAAAAAAAGCGATATTAATATATTAATATTAAAAACTGTAAGGTAAAACAGAAAAAGCTTTACAACGCCCGAAAGTTAATCATTTCCCACAGTCGAGGGATATAGTGTGAGAAATTATTTCACACACAATTTGCTAACTGCTATGTGATGTTAATATTTATAAATGTATTTTTTGATTTATAAATTACAAATTATTTGGTAGTTACTTATCCATGTATACAATGTGTTTATTTCAAGTGGTACAATATTGCTAACTCGATAACTATAAGAGCTACGAGGTTGGTAAATTCATAGGCGCCGATTTTTGGATTTTCGTGTGGGTCTAAAAAGTGGCAACAGAAAATTTACCAAATAAAAATCTACCATAATTTTTATTAAACTTATACTGCATGTATTTCAGATAAGAATAGACTTAGGAGTAAGGTAGGGTTTACAATTCCAGCTTTCTGATTGGTCTATCTAAACGCAAACCAAGTTTACAATAGCAATATGCGATCAGGCGCAAAAACAGTAAAATAATTAGTAACATTAAGCAAATCAATTTCAAATAAAAATTTATTAATATTTTATATAAAAACTGCATTTTGAATCAACATGTCAAATTTCAATTCTTATTTATAAATAGAAGATGTCATCTAACACTTTTCCTTTTTTAATTGTTATAAAAATTAAAACGTTTGTATGTAGGTTTGTTCGTTTCCCTACCTTGCGTCTACGGTTTACTGCCGCGTCCATATACTTTGTATGGAGGCTGCAGTAAACCGTAGACGCAAAGTACCGAAACGAACAGACTTAATTTTACTTTGTGTAAATACTTAATATATTAAAAATATTTCAAAATGAGTACTTTTTGTTGGTATTAAAAATAATTTGTGTGTGGGGCAGAACCTCTTCAGATTTTTCCGTGTGGGGGCAGAGCCCCCTCAGATTTTTCCGTGAGGGGGCTCGAGCCCCGAAGCGCCCACGTAGTCGGCGCCTATGGTTAAATTAGCAAACAACTTCTATTTTAATAGATTATTTTTATGAGCGTAAAATTATTTTTTTCAGCCAGTCGTTTTGAAACTGTGGGGACCAACTTTGTTATTTTAAATGGGATCATATATTTTTTATTTACTTATTAGATAGAGAATTTTATTCTGACTTCAGTGATATAATATTTTCATGCCCTCACATAACGATTTTTAAAAAAATATGCATATAAAGTTTTATAATAATATGATTAAAATATGACTATAATGAGAGTGCCACGGATGGAAAAAATGAATACACGTTAATTTTTTTTACATAGAATTAGAGTGCCCTGGCAGAAAGTAGTGAATATTTTCTTCTGTCAATTCATCATAAATGTCAACATATTCACGTATTTCTTTCACGGCATTCTAATTATATGTAAGAAAAATAACATCTATTCATTTTTTCTATTCGTGGCACTCTTATTATAGTGATATTAATATAAAACTTTATTTATTTATTAGCAGCCACTCAACAGGATACCAAAAAGTATCCCAATTACTGAGGGCTGGAAAAATATATACAAAAAACAAAGAAAATATAGTTGGTCGAATTTTCGGTTTGTTATTATTAATAAATTAGCCCCTTATTCTTGACCATTTCTTGTACATAAATTTTTTTCTAAAGTCGTTAGTTCGCCCAAAAAAGCGCTAGTTGTTTTGAAGGAAACACCCTATATATATACATACAGGGTGATTCATCGGTCTGTCCTCTCTATAATTCTTTTATTTTAAGTCAGATAGAAAAACTCTTCAAATATAATTTATATGATATATTATTGTCTATCTACGTACCACATGCATTTGCATACAGGGTGCTCCGTTTAAGCGCAACGATATGTAACTTTATATTTCTTAAAGGAACAACCTATATATATTTATTTTGATAGTAAATTAGATTCCCTTTAAAAAAGTATTAAGTAATAAGGGGTCTAAAATTATAAATTAAGAAGTTATTTACCTTTATTTGTTGAATGATATATTTCTATCCTGTTATTATTAACAAAGTAAGCTATGGATAATTTGATCAATTGTTTCGAATTTAAACAAACAAGTTGTCAAAATACTCTTAGTTTATCATTGTTGATGTTGATGTGAAAATGAATAATACAAATTTTATTAAAGATGAAATGGTTAATATGATACTTATAATAGAAAAATGTATTGAAGTTGAAGGACAAGTTTTGGAGCATTTATTATAATTTTGCATTATTTAGTCTATCATTAAATTTTAATAGCCTCTTTGTAATTAGAGTAATGTTTAAAATAAGTTTTGAATGAAATTATGGTTTTTACCACTATGAACTATTATTTTTTATGAACGTAAAAACTTCTTAATTTATAATTTTAGACCCCTTATTACTTATAGTGGAAATAATTAAATAGTGTTAGTGTTATCTAGTTTGTTATAGTTTTACTCTTAATTAGATTATAATAATTGTTTAATATTAGTAGTAATCGTTATTATTTAGTAACCATTAATATTTTCATTATAGTTTTATAAACATTTATTTTAATTAATAATAATTGTTTAATATTTCCACTTCACCCAAATTAAATTTAAAAAAAAACATTACAATATACTATTTTCCTTGCGCAAATGAGACCTATTAATTTAGGCAATATTGCTTCAAATAAATTTTGTAGCGTATTAAATTCTGCATCCAATTAAATATCACATTTTACTTTGCACCTTTTGTAACCGATCAAATCAAATTTACAATTTTATGAAAATGGCTACCAGCATAACGACAGAGAAATTGCCTATGTAAAGACTTGACTAATGTGCTTACTTTTTGGTCTCCAAATCTCATTTGTCTTCTAGCATTTCTAGATACATTCATTCTGCATAAGAATATTCTAGACTCATCCGACGAACGTGTAATGTCACCACCACCACCATGTAATGGGGATTCAGTCGATACACGAGTTCCAGGTACTGTATTAGAAGTTGTCGCTCGTCCTAACTCATCTTGAATAGCTTGATGATCTTGCTTATCTATAATATCATACACGCTATCTCCATGGATGAGAAGATCTTCCTGCAAAGTAACATAATTACGTTAATTAAATATATCACAATATCGTATGATTAATATAGAACTATACCACGTGTCTGTCTTAAAGGTGTACATAGGAGATTAACATGGGAAATCAGTTTTTTGAAATTTTCTGCTCGCCTAATTATTTTAAGCAAAAACGCGTCAAATAAAAAATTTAGGGCATAAAATTCTGCATCTAAATCAATAAACAGAATTACCTTTACATGCTTTGTAACAACAGAAATTAATTATGAAAATGTCGAAAATTACGTTGAAAATATCGACAGCCATGGAATTGAACAAAAAATAAATAAATGCTTGACGTTTTATCTGTCACAACATAAGTTAATTTATTTGACGTTTCTGACAATTTGATAAAACGTCAAGCATTTATTTATTTTTTGTTCAATTCCATGGCTGTCGATATTTTCAACGTAATTTTAGACATTTTCATAATTAATTTCTGTCGTTACAAAGCATGTAAAGGTAATTCTGTTTATTGATTTAGATGCAGAATTATATGCCCTAAAACTTTTATTTGACGCGTTTTTGCTTCAAATAATTAGACGAGCAGGAAATTGCAAAAAATTGATTTCCCATGTTAATCTCCTATGTACACCGTCAAGACAGACACACGGTATATGGTTATTAAAAAAAAAACAATTGTTAAGGGCGCTTCGGTTTACGTTTTTCCAAATGAACGAAAGGAGGCTCTAAATTTTTGCTAATTATGCAAAATCTGTTACGAATTTGTAGTGTATTTTTATCATGTTATTAAAAAAACATGAAATAGGGGATTACAGTGCAGTTGATTTAAGAGAAATTAGGAAAAAATATTGAAAGTATATGCTTAATAATAAATATTAATAAAGAAATAAAACGACATAATTGAAATACTTCGGAAATAAGGGGATTTTTGTTATAGCAGCTCGTCATTCATATAAAATCCATGTATGTTATTTTGATTGGCGACTTTTTATTCCATCTTTTTTCCTTGACTTTAAATAATGTGACATATCCTTAATTGAATTAAAGATATCTTAAATTTAATTTCAGATATCTATAATTCAATTTGAGATATCTCTAATTTTGTTACATTTAAGATATCTTAAATTCAATTAAAAATATCTCAAATTCAATTTACATGCTTTCCTATATGTAATTTTAGATATCTAAAATTATTTACAGATATCTGAAATCGAATTTCAGATATCTTAAATACAATTTAAGACATCTTTAATTCAATTTTAGATATCTAAATTTTAACATATACATAATTCAATTTCAGATATCTATAAATCATTTTAAGATATCAGTAATTAAATTTGAGATATCTTGAATTGAATTTGAGATATCTTAAAATGAATTATGAATATGTTCAATTTAAGATATCCACTATTCTATTTCAGATATCTTAAATTGAATTACAGATATCTAAAATTGAATTTGAGATATCATCAAATGAATTTTGGATATGTCTTTTGCGACGTATACAGGACATATCCATTCAATATAAGATATCTTAAATTGTATTTAAGATATCTGAAATTCAATTTCAGATACTGTAAATAATTTTAGATATCTAAAATTACATATAGGAAAGCATGTAAATTGAATTTGAGATATTTTTAATTGAATTTTAGACATCTAAAATTCAATTTCAGATATCTCGAATTCAATTTCAGATATCTAAAATTGAATTGAATTGAATTTAAGATATCTTAAATGTAACAAAATTAGAGATATCTCAAATTGAATTATAGATATCTGAAATTAAATTTAAGATATCTTTAATTCAATTAAGGATATGTCACATTATTTAAAGTCAAAAAAAAAGATGGAATAAAAAGAAAAACGGTTTTCCATACTACTATCAATGGAAGTAGAGAAATTCAAATAGCGGAGGCGTGGCTATCAGTCCAGTAGTGCAATTCTCAAACAGTTTTTATTTGAATATAAATATTTTGCATTAAACTTAATAAATTAAATACATTTCAAACTATAAATCATGTAGACTTGTACAGTGTAATAATATTCATTTATATTTTATAAATATATTATTTAGATATATCATATATTTCAAGAACATTTAGGTCCACGAAGAAAACAGTTTAATATAAAAACTTATATTCGTGGCGTCAGATCTATATTTCCAAATTTCGGAGGACTCGCTTATTAATAGGAATTTTTTCACCGAATTTTCACCGACAGTCTTAGTTTTACTTATACGTTCAGATGAAATTATATTTAAAATATGGTGGAATTCCCTATTAGGTACGTAATTTTTAAAATTTTAAAATATGTATTCTTTATCTATATTCGAAAAATTAACTTCAAAATTAACTAAAAATCAACAATTTTAGAGCTTTGCCACAGATACAACTATGATATTGCAAAAATAAAAACTTTACAAACATATCAAGTTTTCTCAATAAATATGTTACAAATAAGTAACAAATTCCAAACAAATTTTGCATAATTGGTAAAACTGTAGAGCCTTTTTTCGTTCATTTGGACAAGCGCAGAAGATCACACGTGATTCAGACTTTTTTTTGGCGAATAACAAGACTCCTGTGGTTCAACAGGCTCCTTACTCTCCTGATATGGCCTCCTGCCACTTCTGGCTGTTTCCCAAACTTAAGAGGCCATTGAAAGGAACGCGATTTCAGAGAAGAGAGGACATTATGGCATTATTTCGCAAAATATGCTCCCGAGATTTAATTTTTTTTACTATAAATATGACACAAATAATGTAAGTACCCTGCATGGGATCTGGAGAATTACAAGAGGTACGAGGTCGGTTAACTTAGACAAAAGTTGTCGCATTTTGAAGTTTTAATCGATTTTTATTTACTTTTGCAAATAATTTGCAAATTTGGAATGATATGGAATTTTGTTTTGCATTTCTTTACAAAACTTAATATATCCTTTGTGTTATGTTATATTTTTTATATGACCGCCATATTAGAAAGTAATACCATTGAAAATATATTTTTCAACGATGTATAATTTATCTGTTACTTTTTGTTGAATTGCAATTAATACGATAAAAATTAAATTGATAACCGTAAAACAAGTGATCATCGTTTCAATATTTTCATTATAAATTTCATAATTTTGTTCTACATTTATATCCAAATCTATAATACATTTTTATCCATATTTATAAATTTAAAATTGCTATAATAATTCTTACCATTGTGTATATGTTTTCCATTTATGTTATGGCATGTAATGAAGTATTTTTAAATAATATAGGAGATTATAGAATAATTAAAATATGAAATATATTTACCATGGAATGCCCAAGATATTCAGCAGCATTATCGGAGATGTACAGCAATTTCCCATTTTGTGTCATCATCATTAGAAAACCACACAGAGCCTGCAAAAAACGTTTTCTTTAATAGAAATTGTTCACTGAAGAACAATAGTATACAGGGTGAGTCTGGGAAGACGCCCCCCTCCTTTAACTTTTTTATTATAAGTAATAGAAACAAATGGCTCATATAAAAGTTTTATTATTTTACATATACTATTTGATGGCAGATGTAGATATTTTTTATAAAGTCAGGTTTACAAGATACGACTATCAACTTTTATTTTTCAAATGGCAACCTATAATTATTTTAATAAAATAGAAACCGGCATCTTTTTCTCTTTTTAACTATGTATTATTTTTTATTAATGTATTTGAAAAATTTCGAGAAAAATGAGATAATTTAGAAATATTAGAAATAATTTTTAAACAAATAGGTGGCTATGTGAAAATAAACAAAACGTATCAATGTAAAACAATTAAATTAATGTTAAAAAAGTATACATTTGTTTGTTACTTAATTTAACTTATTTTGTAAACAAAAAAAAACATGCTTTTCAAAATATTTCGCGAAACATGCTGGCAGATGATCGAACACATCACGTTCAACGCTTGAATTTTTGTACTACATGGTCGTAATTTTGAACATTTGTTTTAAGTTGTTTTTGTTACTAGATTTGTTGTTTTAGTTTGCTAAATTGTATAGCACTGTTACGTTTTGTTTATCTTCACATAGCCACCTATAATATTTGCTTAAAAATTATTTCTAATATTCTAAATTATCTCATGTTTCTCGAAATTTTTCAAATACATTATTAAAAAATAATACATTGTTGAAAAGAGAAAAAAATGGCGGTTTCTATTTTATTAAAATAATTATAGGTTGCCATTTGAAAAATAAAAGTTGATAGTCGTATCTTGTAAACCTGACTTTATAAAAAATATCTACATCTGCCATCAAATAGTATATGTAAAATAATAAAACTTTTATATGAGCCATTTTTTCTATTACTTATAATAAAAAAGTTAAAACGGGGGGGGGGGCGTCTTCCCAGACTCACCCTGTATACAATATAATAAATATATTATAAATTTAAACAATTTTCGTCATATTACTTAATCAAATTCTGCATGTTATGTATATTCCATAAATATTTATAATAAATCGTTTATTTTCAGAATTTGCAGATTTTGATTGGCATAACTCAATAAAATAACTGTCATATACTAAATGTAAAGGTACTTTACATAAATTTAAAAGAATAATTCTCGTACTGAAATATAAAGAAATTGAGAATTTGTCAATGGAAAAATAAATTTTAACCGAATTCGTCACTCTTATGGTATCCGAGATCCCAATGGTGTCTTCTGTATCATCGACCGATCTAAAGACAGATCGGACAGTTCTGTGTATTTACTTGAGTTAGAAATTTTGTGCCATCTACCTTTAAATCATAAGTAAATAAAATATTTCTAAAAGCAAGTATGATTAAGTATTTCAAACTGTAAAGGTGCATTCACAAATGAAAATTAGGTTTATGGTTTTTGTTTAGGTTTAAGTAAGTCATTCATAAATGTAAGTTTAAATTACCTGAAAATTAGCTTTGATATGTACAGACATCTGTGTAAATGTTTAAAAAAAAAGATTAAAATATCGGTAGAACAGTACTCAACAGATACCCGTGCGCTGTGAAACTTTCATTCGCTTGGCATTATTGGTTATATTTCAGTTTTGCCAGTCTCCTTGTTCTTCTCGCATTTGCTTTAAAGACCGAATCCACCAAGTGACTACTAAATAAAGGTGGGTGTATATTTCTATAT
Source organism: Harpalus rubripes (assembly GCA_963082715.1). Taxonomy (NCBI): domain Eukaryota; kingdom Metazoa; phylum Arthropoda; class Insecta; order Coleoptera; family Carabidae; genus Harpalus; species Harpalus rubripes. The sequence continues at coordinate 52,967,309 of OY720458.1, read as the reverse complement.
CGTTTTAGACTCGTTCTCATTGGTGAAGTTTGTGACGTCACACTAAATCATAAACCTAAAGTTTGGACCTTGCAATGTTTAGCTTTATGATTTGGATTTAGAGACATTAAATTCTGAAGTGTGAATGGCTGAACAATCTTTCATTTTTAAGGTCGTATAACTGCTAAGGATTTATTAATCGTCACATGATTAGATGTGGGGTTGCCAAGCTACCACTGCCTTAAATATCTAGTGAACGAATCATAATTTACTCAAGGCCCTACCAGACCAAATTGTAATATTAACATTGAGTTAATAGTTTGTATATTTGAAATAAATTGTGAAAAATTGTCAGCCATCGGGATTCGAACCCGAGGCACCTATCTTGCCGGGATAATGCTCTACTAACTAAGCTATTGGCTGCCCTTCTAGCGATGGCTGAACAATCTCACTTTTAAGGTCGTATAACTGCTGAGGATTTATTAATCGTCACATGATTAGATGTGGGGTTGCCAAGCTACCACTGCCTTTAAACATCTAGTGAAAGAGTCATAATTTACTCAAGGCCCTACCAGACCAAATTCTAATATTAACAATGAGTTAACAGTTTGTATATTTGAAATAAATTGTTAATATTACCCGTAATAGTTATCAAATTTAGATATTTTCATTTCTTTCTTTTTTCTTATTCTTATAGGATTACTTACACTTTTAACAAAAGCGCTCTATAATAGTAGAATGAAATATTCTCAGATTCTTTTTTGTTTTATATTGCACTAAAAATAGCGAAATCTGTATACAAAGCAGATTGGCACACTGCACACGTAGCAATGGGTAATATGCCGTGATGATAAATTGTAAAGAATATATTAAATTTTTTATTTTAAATAACAATAATATATCTGCCTGCGAAATATATATATATATATATATATATATATATATATATATATATATATATATATATATATATATATATATATATATATAGTGCACGGATATGATTAATAAATATTTATATATAGTAACATAAAAATAAATATTATTAAAGGCATCATTTGTTAAAATATAGGGTGTTATGTAAGTAAGTGTACAACGCTTAACCCATGGTAAAACTGACCCCATAGATAGTAATTTGGCAATAATTTTAGTTTAACATGCTTTCTATTAGTGTTTCACAAAAATCAAGATATACTCTTGATCTTGTCTTGAAATCAAGACAAGACCAAGACAAGAAGTATTTTTTATACCACAAGACAAGACAAGAAAGTATCATCAAGAATCAATTAAAATTGGAAATTCACATTTGTATGCTCTGTGTGGATCCTTTTAACGCTCTAACTCAAATACTATTATTTCTATTATTATTTCTATCTTATTCTAATATGGAAAGAAGCCATTAGATTTTAGTGCAAATCGAGCAACCGGAAATGGCAGTTTCCGTGTATATACTTACCTACAATAAATTTACATTTGTTAATTTGGCTTTAGTACCAATGAACTATACGACCACGAACCGCTAAGAACATCAGGTTTGCATAATAGTTCTATTTTAAAATTCCCATTAACTTTTTTCCACTTTTCTCATGCATTATTGAGTAATCGATAAATTATCGATAATTATTTTCTAAGAAATATTTATATTTTTAAACTAATACCTATAAATGAGTCACATGTATTAAAAAAATCATATTTATTTCAGTAATATTCACAAAAATTATTCATTATATTTAATTATACAAACGATAACGGTTCCGAACATCATTTACAAAAGGCGACATATTGTTTGTATTTGATCACTATTAAGTATGGGCGCCCATACAATGTTGTTCAGGGGGGGGGGGGGCAAAGTCAAGAATACAAAAATATAATATACTAAAAATAAGTATGTTCTTAAAAATATAAAACAACATAAATATTTATGGAAAAAAATTACAATACAGTAATAGTACATTACTAACCGAGGTGGAAAGTGTTTCATTACTGTCGAGGGCGAAGATAGCTGACCAAGGCGCGAAGGTTAACAATAACTAACTTCCCAACTTTTTAAAAGTCGAAAATGCTAATTTAAAATTCCTTGCATCTTTGGCACATTCATTTAGAACGTCGTCTATATATTTTTGTTTATTTTCGCTTATGTAATCGCGATGGAGGCTCATCATACATAAACCGTCTAGCCGATATTCGCTAATGGTAGGTCTAATCCATGTTTTCACTCTTCTTAGAGTACTAAAAGATCTTTCCACAGTGCATGTAATTGGAGGAAGACAAATTAAAATTTCTAAAGCTATGGACATTGCTGGGTAAAATGTACAATGTTGTAAAAGTTCTGTTACAGGAGTTTCTTTAGTAATAATCATTTCTTTATTTGAAACTCAATATTCGTGCCATGCTAAAGCTTCTTCAAAAAAATTGTTAATTTTATAATATGAATGAATCTCTTGAGCTAGTTTAGTAAAATTATTATAGTTTATTTGTTTTAAATTAATCGGATGCAAATTATAGAGCAAAAAGGCAACATTATCATCTTTCGAAAACCGAGAATTTAAAGAACTAATTAAAAAATCTAAGTAATTTATAAGAATTGCTGTTTTAAAATATTCTCGCACAGAATTAGCTTCGTAGTTTGCACGGTGAATGGTGAATTTGTCTTCCACCACTAGCGACTCTCGGCATTTTTAATTCAAGATCAAAATTTTGTGCAACTTCTTCAGCGCTCTTAAATAGTTCAGTAAAAATTATTTCTAAATTAGAGTTCCTATGTTTATTAAATATATCCAATAAGTGATTAATATGTTTCTGTACAGCAACAAAATATTTGTTCCGGAAGTGCCGAATATTTAGAAATTATTTTAAGGGAAACAATAAAATAGCTCTCAACAGTAGCACTTGATAGTTGTCGTGCTCCTAATCTAGTAGCACGATTAACTTCAGCTATGGTATTGGTAATATTTTTATTTATAATTTGTACTGCGGATGTATCTTTTAAATTATGTACGCGCGACGCTTACGCTAACTTCATGATAAAGATTTGAACGTTAGGAAACAGAACGAAAGAAAACAACAGGGCGAGGTAAGGACATTAGGATGCGACATAAGTAGCCGTGGCAAAACAATTAAAAATGGTAACTTTGCTTTTAAAATTCTTAAAATTAGAGAAAAGCCAGGGGGGGGGAGCGCCCCCTCTTGCCCCCCAACCTATTGGCGCCCATGCTATTAAGCAAGTTTGGTGGTCTGCAAAACAACGTAGATGAGTCGACCAGCCAATCATTCTTTCATAAAAAATACGTAAGAAGAATTCTACTCATTTATCATTTATATTTGAGCTACAATGATATTAATACAATATAAGCTAATGGTTTTCGAAATGCTGTTTTTCAAATTTTGCTGCATATCTCTATAGGGGAGAAATAAATTTAAACAATATTAATTATTATAATTAACGTTTCTGAGGCAAATAAGGTCTACTGTATATTGTACCAAAAATCACATTTATATTAGTTGTACCAGTGTGGTTTCTAGACAGTCATAGATAACGGAAATACATATAAAGGTAACTGAGAACTGCCATCTCGTTTGCAATGCCCTATTGTCGTTGCTTCGAATTTGTTGTGGGACGTTGTTGCGGATATTCCATTTTATAAAAACTGCCGACAAAAAACGTAAACTTTATTTTAAATTTTTTAAACTTTGTTTATCCTACTCCCCCGGGGCAAATAAGGCTCAGTAAATTTGGAGCCAAAAAATAGGAATCAAGCTAAAAAAAAATAACATCGGAGACATGGTTTTGCCATAGCTGTAATAAAATACATAAGGTGCCTTAAATGGCACAAGGAAGAGTGTGTTGGGGCTTACTAGAAAAAAGAAATTTATATGCCCAGAATGTATTTTTAAACGAAAATTAGTTTTAAATGCTGGTTTTTTAAACTTTTTACCTTCCGTCATATTTAGGTAAGGAAGGTATTATCTATGTTAAAAAAATTCGAATTAAATAAATAAATAAATATATCATCACGACTTATTACCCATTGCTGGGTGTGCCAATCTGCTTTGTACACAGATATCGGTAATGATGAAATATTTGCACCGTGCGGGCGCTTACGAGGCGTCACCTCACGGGCACTCATTGCTGGCGTGGAGAGGGCACCACAGGGGTCAATTTTGTGCCATTTAAAATTGGAAATATTTGGCGTCGGTCGGGATCGAACCCGGTTCTCCAGATTCGCAACCGGACACTCAGGCACGCGGCTACGAGACCCCATAAAAAATTCGATAATGAGTTTCTAATGAATAAGCACGTTTTAGGGTTCCTAGAATACGATTTTACTATTTTTACGATGATGTCTGTATGCATGTATGTATGGATGGATGTAGGTACGTGTGACGATTTTTTCGGATCGCATAAATCCAATACCACCTTGCCAAAAATTATAATTTTTGCGTATTCCTCTTCTTTACAATGAAGAGCTGATTAGATTTTGGTTATAATTGGCCGACCGGAAGTACCCTAATTTGAAGATTTTAACATTTTTTCATATTTAATGTTATTATAAATATTAAAAATTATTTTATTCTCTATACGATTTGATTGCATTTTATACTTCATATTCCATGGATATAGAGTTAAAAATTATAAAATAATTTTTTTTTCATAAAGCAGCCAGCTATGCTATAACAATGGAAACATCTATTATATTAGGAAAATTCTGATTGACAGATGTCAATGTCAAGTGCAAATGACATAGTATGTTTGTGTTATAATTTTACTGGAAATATAAAATCTTTCTCTATGGGATTTGTGCAAAATACAAAGAACTGACTTAAGGTAAGTTACTGGAAATATGGAATCTTTTGCAAGAAATTATCTGTGTGGAATTTGTACAAAATATATAACTGACAGAAGGTAATGTACTGGCCACATCAGATTTTTTAGATTTATACAAATCTTTTTCAATAAAGATTACTAATTATTACTCAAAATATTTCAATTTTAATTAAAGTAGGCCTTATTTGCCCCCATAACCTTACATACTTATGATTTGTTGTTTGCTTGTCTTTGTTATATTATTTATGTAATAAATGAATAAAGATTAAATGATATTTATAAAAAGTGATATCGTGTTTAGGGTATTGTGTGTTGTTGTGTTTGTTGGTGCTCTAGTTAGCGAATATTTTTTGAAGTAATTAAGTATAAAAATGAATGAAGAATTTATCCTCGGTGAGATAGCAGTTGGATAACACAACTTTCCAATGCACACAACCATTAGTTAGCTGGGTTCTATTCGTGGGAATAGCGCGCGAGTAGCGCTCGGGCTGAGCGTTGTTCACTATGCTATAGCTACGGCTACGGCGTTCGCGCTGCGCTCGGATACCCGGTATAGGAGACGCGGGGGAGTTCACAAGAAACGAAGAAGGTCGAACTGCGCTGTAATGACGTATTTTGGGATCGGGGATCGCACAACGAGCAAAGGTCACACCAGTGCTTCTCAAAACAAATCTAATAATGCACAATTCAAACTTACAACAAAAGTAAACAAAATTAAAATAAATAAATAAATACAGGATTAAGCTATTTGCACATGCAGTATGGTAAACTGCATGTAGTGGGTATGAATAACTAAAAGCGGCCCCACAATAAATTTAAGGGGGGTGTAGATTCCTAGATTCATTGAGTTATTAAAGCCATACCTATGTATTTGTAATTTCATTTTTTTTGAAAAAAATGCTTTCTTCAACTTAATTTCGTATTGAAATACACACAATATATAGTTCGTAAATATATTTTCCTACAACCGTGCGTGAAAAGTACTTTTCACGCACTCATTACAGTGTGTAAAGTGTTACTTTTCAAGCACTAGTGCGTGAAAAGTACTTTTCACGCACTAGTGCTTGAAAAGTAAATAGGCGTTGCTAGGCAACATTAAAATTTTGTTAATTTACCTGGCAAGTAGATAATTACATAGGTAGTAAATAATAATGAAAGTAATAAAATTTATTGAGAAATAGGAATATACATATAAATGAAACAAATCTAATATTTTTTAACGGATTGAGTACTAATCTAATTTTTAAGAACATTAACATTTTTTGACATGTATTCTAACCTAGCCTAATTTTTAATATTAATATTAAATGTACAATTTGTACATTATAAAAGACTAACCATCGTCTGTCTGAGATTCTTCCAAGTGTTTAAGTTACATTTTGTACAGTGTTATGAGAAAGACCACTAACAGTATTTGAAGCTGCTGAATGCCTGTACACTCAGTATTATGAGAAACATCAATACCATTTCGGTTGTAGGAAAAATGTTGTATGCAACACGTGTGTAAAATAGTATTTTTTGTCTCGTGCTACAATTTCCGTAAAACATCGCACTCGATCAAAAAAGTACTACTTTACACACTTGTTACATAAATAACTATTTATAAAAAATTAAAAATTCGTGCCAACCAGTGGCTCTAAAAATTGAAACTTTAAGAACCAAGCCTTTAATTTTGCGAATTTTAATTTGATTAAGGGTGATTAGCGAGCAAATAATTAGCAGTGTTTTATCTTTCAATCGTTTATGGAATATTTTGGAAAAAAATTCTCGTAATAAAAGTTGTGTATACGTTGTTTTGTATGGTATCTGCTCTCATTCAAATTTTGTAAAACATCGCACTGACCAAAAAAGTACTGCTTTACACACTTGTTACATAAATAACTATTTTATACTCCGATGAGTAAAGTAAACGATTTTCGTATTTTATTTACTTTACACTTTACAGAGCTACAATACACGTATGGCATTTAAATTGTCTTATCTAAATTTAGTTTTTTCTGTACATTCATGTTGGTACTACTGACTGAGTACTGCAATATTAAACTTCAGATCTGTTGTCTGTCAAATGTGATCTCGGTATTAAGTGTGTTCAAATTGTCTGCTCGTTTGTCAAATTTCTAATTTGTTTCAAGTATAAACAAGCTTTATGACATTTGACATTTGGTCAATAATACTTGACCTCATGTCATAAAGCTTGTGTTTACACTCGTCTAATTTTAAATTTTGAAATAAACAAATAAATACATATATTGCGGCATATTACCCATTGCTGGGTGTGCCAATCTGCTTTGTATACAGATTTCGGTAATGATGATGACACATATATTCGCATGGGGTCTCGTGGCCGCAAGCTTGAGTTTCTGGTCGCGAATCTGGGGAACCGGGTTCGATCCCGACCTACGCCAAATATTTCAAATTTTAAATGGCACAAAATTGACCCCTGCACGCCAGCAATGAGTGCCCGTGAGGTGACGTCTGGTAAACGCCCACACGGTACATATATGTCATCATCATTATTGAAATCTGTGTGCAAAAGCAGATTGGCACACCCAGCAATGGGTAATATGTCGTGATGATATATTTACTTATTTTATTTATATATATATATATATATATATATATATATATATATATATATATATATATATATATATATATATATATTCGCACCGTATTTGGGCATTACCAGGCACCACCACACGGGCACTAATTGCTGTCGTGGAGAGTGCACCACAGTACCCGGGTCTCCAGATTAGGGCTGTGCGATGTTAGAAATTTGAAATCGATTTTTGATCTTTTGCTAAAATTGTCGCGATTGGTCGATTTGATCGATCAATAGCAAAAAAATGATACCTACCAAATATTGACAACAAATTATCATTAATACAGGGCGTTCCGTGTCAATACCTACTTATAAAGCATATTTTAAGCAAATTGTTTTAATAAACATATGCCTGATCTTGCCTCCAACAGAAGTATGAACTACTTGAAAATAACCTTAAAGGTATATTTGGGTCTCTTATTTGAGAACAGTTATAGATAAAATAATTAATCTTTGTACATTTTCTACATAATATAATATTATTTTGCATTTTTTAAATTTTTTTATAATTGAAGAGTGGTGGGGGTAAACAATGGAAACGTCAAATTTTTTTACAAAATGTTTACTTTAATAGGTTTTCAATAAAATGAAATAAAAAAATATATATTATCACAGAAGTAGATAAAATCTTTTATTGCAGTGTAAGAAATCACGTAAAATCCAAATCTAATAAATAACTCATTTTCTTTAAAAATGGTAGATAAGAGGTATTACCAGGTTACCCGTGATATATTTCAGCAAAATAAATAATAATTAAAAAATGGTACATATATACTAGACCAGATTAATGGTAAGAGTTATATGGTTCAAATATGGTAAAAATTTATTAATTACCAAAATCGGTATAAAGCTGTTTACTGAATCAAACGCAAAATAAAAACACAATTTCTTTGCATATTTACTAATCAAAGTGATATAGACTAAATAAAAATTCTTGGGCCTCGCGGAAAAAAGGTTGAGAAGCTCTTTCTTGATCAGAATATCTTGTTGGAGTACTTACTATACTGTATTCCATTCTATTTCAACAGGATCTCTATGTAATTTACTCTGTGGTTAAACTATTATTCTTCTATAATTATACAACGAAATACACTATAAATATTAGACTATTATTCTAGTACAATTAAGTGTAGGTACGACAGAAAATTAACTTAGTTTTTTCAGAATAAAATATTGACATTGCAATATACATTTGTATTTATTTTAAATTGATCTTTTGTAACAATTAGAAATACTTATAAGGTATGATGAAGTATAAAAAATAAATTTATAGATCAAGATGTGTTTCGCCATTTCGCCATTTTTAGTCTATATGTCAATTGAAATATTCCCGGATTGAAATATCAAGAACAATCAAATGTTATTATAATACCTTTTACTTCCAGTTACTCAAAAAAAATAGTGTTTTACAATATATTTACAGAATAATTCTTCATTGATACATAAACTGTTAGCAATGTGATTTCTAGAGAAAAATGCCATATAAACATAGGTACTATTCCTTTTAGTTACCGAAATGCAAGAAGTCAAAATTTTATTAATAAAAAAACAAGATTAAAATATCGGTAGAGCAGTACTTAACAGATACCCGTGAGCCGTGAAACTGTCATTCGCTTGGCATTATTAGTTATATGTTATATGTTCTTCTCGCATTTGTTTAAAAAACTGAATCCACCAAGTGAATATTAAATAAAGATGGGTATATATGTCCATATAGTTTTAGACTCGTTCTCATTGGTGAAGTTTGTGACGTCACACTAAATCATAAACCTAAAGTTTAGACCTTGCAATGTTTAGCTTTATGATTTGGATTTAAGGTAGATTCACAAATGAAAAGTAGGTTTAGATTTAAGCTTTATACTTTAGATTTAAAGACTTTAGCCGCTTACTATGTAATGTCTCCATTCACACTTCAGAATTTAGTGTCTCTAAATCCAAATCAGAAAGCCAAACATTGCAAGGTCCAATCTTTAGGTTTATGATTTAGTTTGACGTCACAATCTTCACCAGTGAGAACGAGTCTGAAACGATATAGATATATACACCCATCTTTATTTAGTATTTACTTGGTGGAATCAGCTTTATAAACAAATACGAGAAGAACATAGAACTGTCAAAATTTAATTGCTAAAATATAACCAATAATGCCAAGCGAATGACAGTTTCACGGCGCACGGGGATCTATTGCTCTACCGATATTTTAATCTTGTTTTTGTAGCATTTACATAGATGTCAGTACAATCAAAACTAAATTAGAGTTAAATTAAATTTGCATTTATGAATGACTTACTTAAATCTAAACAAAAACCATAAACCTAATTTTCATTTGTGAATGCACCTTTAGAGACACTAAATTCTGAAGTGTGAATGGTGTCATTACATAATATGCGGCCAAAGTCTTTAAATCTAAAGTATAAACCATAAATCTAAACCTAATTTTCATTTGTGAATGTACCTTTAGGCATATTAACTCATTTTCCATAATTTTTGACTTGGTCACTTTTAGAAGTACCCATACTTATGATAATTCTACATATCTAGATAATATTGTAAAATGAAATTGCCCAACGCTGATAATACGATATTTAATCCAATTTCATATCATCGTCAATAAACTAACTGACGTAACTCTTTTGATAGTTTTGTAGGAGACCGATTGCCGATTTAAAGTTTTCACAAAATTTGTATGAGAGCAGATACCATACAAAATAACGTATACACAACTTTTATTACGAGACTTTTTTTCCAAAATATTCCATAAACGATTGAAAGATAAAACACTGCTAATTATTTGCTCGCTAATCACCCTTAATCAAATTAAAATTCGCAAAATTAAAGGCTTGGTTCTTAAGGTTTCAATTTTTAGAGCCACTGGTTGGCACGAATTTTTAATTTTTTATAAATAGTTATTTATGTAACAAGTGTGTAAAGTAGTACTTTTTTGGTCGAGTACGATGTTTGCCGCAATACTGTGAAAATAAAATAGGGCATTCATTTACAAAAACGAAAGTATAAAATGCTTAGATTAGATTGAAGCAATAGCTCAAGAAGAATGGAAAATACCAATAACTAAAAATAAATAAAAAATAAATATTTGTTATGGTGGAGGACCCCATTGTGGCGACTGTAGAAAAAATCTTATGTGTGTTTCGAGAGCAAATGGACATTGTCGATTTCGAGAGAATGCCTCGCTCCTGCGTCGCTCGGCAACAACCTCTCAATCGACAATGTCCCATTTTGCGCTCTTGATACACAAATAGTTATTTTAGCAACTGGTTAAAAATTTAACCAATTAAGTGTCCATGTTAACAATATAACAATCAATTGTACAATTTGAAACCAAATGCTAAAAATTAACTACTAAATTACACAATTAATAAAACCACCATACGACGCAAAAAGTTTGGACGAGTGAACTGATGTAGCGAAAAAGCTCCGACTGCAAAGTCGTGAAACTGGTGAAGATTTTTCCTGCGAACATTTTAAATGTTCTATTAACCAACGTTTCAGAACCAATTCGAAAATAACTTGTTATTGAATTTCAAAAATATGGGAGTTCATGGACATAATTTTTACCTATAGTCTATTCCACGGGACCTTTCATTAAACCAGGACTTCGAACCGAATCGAACACCGTAAACAGGCAAAAATAACGGAGAAATTCTGTTAGGTCCCACATAAGTTGAAACTTGACCCATCTGTGGATATAATAATTTTAAGAAATGACCAATCTGAGTTTAAATAAGATTAATACGCTTGTCATTCCGAAAGCATTAGATTCGCGTAATAAAAAAACAAAACTTGTAACATTTATCTTTTTTCCCCTGGGTCTTGGCAGTTTGATGTTGGAAAAACGATTTTTTCTTTGTTGAGAAAAATGTCTCAAGGGGCTGTCCTCAAATTACGTAACGCTTCAAGGGGAGAGGGGGGGCAAGAGTAGCGTTACGCAGCGTAACGATAAAATATAAAAAAAATATTGCTAAACTTGCTTTAATAGTTTTGAAACATTCAAATTTCGCGGTGCTAATTCGTATATGCAGGCAGTCGTTTGTTTTCAATAACAGTCAACATAATATGTCAGGCACAGTTCAAATTCGGGCCAGTGGTCTTTCATTCGTGCAATGCAATTCATATTAAAACATGAATTCAAGTAGTGTTGATAAGGAAAAACTTTTCAATAGTTTGTTAAAAGCATATGGAAATGCATATGCTTTTAATTTCTGTGCTGTTATTTTTTCATCTTTATGTACATTAATTTAATTAGTTTCTGTTTCAAATTTTAACTGAATATTAAGGAGGCCATATACTTTTATATACAGTAAAAAAATTGGGGTGACAAGCCGTAGGGCAAGAGTAGTATATTATTTTTTATCTTTATGTACATTAATTTAAATAGTTTCTGTTCTGTTCTGTTATTTTTCATCTTTATGTACATTAATTTAAATAGTTTCTGTTTCAAATTTTAACTCAATATTAAGGAGGCCATATACTTTTATATCCAGTAAAAAAAATGGGGGGGGGGGGTCAAGTACTGCGTTACGTAATATATGGGGAGGGTTCATGTTTGCGTTACGGGTGCGTTACAAAGGGGGGAGGGGGTATCAAAAATTTCCTAATTTTGCGTTACGTAATTTAAGGACAGCCCCTAAGTCGGCTCTGTGTAAATATAAAACAAAACTTTGTTAATTTCATTATGCGAAACAAAAATCTCTAAGCTACGTTTCAATAATTCAATTTCAATATTCTTCGAAACACTTTATTTAATAAGATATATAGCCTGTTTTGAAAGTAAATACACTTCAAATCTTTGTAAATTACATAAATTGAAGATAGTTTAAGTGGAATAATTTAAAAGTAATTTAAAATGTTCCAGTATAGTATGATGATGATAATAGTGTGGTGCATTTAACGTTCACTATATTTGAGTGTTATGATATTCTCACCTATTAGCGAGTGATCCAGTCAGTCACCGGTCAACGCTCTAGGCAGGTAGGTACTAATTTAAACTTCGCACCTGTTAGCCGCCCTTACTAGAGAATCGCAACACAAAAGATTTTAAATAGTGCAAAGTTTCTCAGGCACAAATATCACAATTGTTAAAGCAATTGCGCACAGGGACTAGAACCGAAAAATTTTGGGGTTCGGTAACCGTTAACGGTTTTTACTTTAATAAAAACTCGGTTTCGGTTATCGGTTAGGGTTTTTTTGAAAATATTATATCGGTTTTCGTTTCGGTTAAAAAACAAAGCTTCGTTTTCGTTACGGCTTCGGTTTTTTCCGGTTTCGGTTTAAATGAAAAATTAGCTTAGTTTTTATTTTTTGCAACATAATAGTTATTTATGTAACAAGTGTGTAAAGTAGTACTTTTTTGGTCGAGTGCGATGCGGAAATTGTAGCACGAGGCAAAAAATACTATTTTACACACGTGTTGCATACAATATTTTTCCTACAACCGAAATTGTATTGATGTTTCTCATAATACTGAGTGCACAGGCATCCAGCAGTTTCAAATACTGTAAGTACTCTTTCTCATAACACTGTACAAAATGTAACTTATAAACACTTGGAAGAATCTCAGACAGATGATGATTAGTCTTTTATAATGTACAAATTGTACATTTAATATTAATATTAAAAACTAGGTTAGGTTAGAATACATGTCAAAAAAAATGTTAATGTTCATAAAAATTAGATTAGTACTCAATCTGTTAAAAAAATATTAGATTTGTTTCATTTACAGTGTATATTCAAATTTCCTAATAAATTTTATTACTTTCATTATTATTTACTACCTAATTATATACTTAACAGGTAAATTAACCGAATTTTAATGTTGCCTAGAAACGCTTATTTACTTTTCAAGCACTAGGCGTGAAAAGTTACCCTTTACACACTGTAATGAGTGCGTGAAAAGTACTTTTCACGCACGGTTGTAGGAAAAATACATTTAGTACCTATTTCGTAATGTAATAACATTTTAATTCCACGTTTCACTAACAAATACTACTAATAGATATATTCAGCTTGTTCGGAATTCGAAGTTCGAAACGCATCTGTAAGAAATTATTTTAAGTAAAAGTATAAAGTTAGGTAGGTACTTTTATTTTAAGGTGTGGTTTAAAAATAAAATTCGCGGTTCAAAAAGTAACTATGAGTTCAAGTTTTTATATTAAAGTTCTTAAGTTTATTTTTGCAACAAAAATTAAATACGTTTCGTAAATTATTAATATTTTAATTTTAAATTTTAATATTAATTCTATTAAGGTGTATTCACAAATGAAGATTAGGTTTATGGTTTTTGTTTATGTTTAAGTAAGTCATTCATAAATGTAAGTTTAAATTACCTGAAGATTAGTTTTGAAATATACAGACATCTATGTAAATGCTTCAAAAACAAGATTAAAATATCGGTAGAGCAGTACTCAACAAAACACTTGTGCGCCGTGAAACTGTCATTTGCTTGGCATTATTGGTTATATTTCAGCAATTAAGTTATGACAGTCTCCATGTTCTTCTCGCATTTGTTTAAAAAGCCGAATCCACGAATTGGATACTAAATAAAGATGGGTGTATATATCTATATCATTTCAGACTCGTTCTCATTGCTGAAGTTTGTGACGTCAAACTAAATCATAAACCTAAAGTTTGGACCTTAACATGTTAGCTTTATGATTTGGAGTTAGAGACCCTAAATTCTGAAGTGTGAATGGAGTCATTACATAATATGTGGCCAAAGCCTTTAAATCTAAAGTATAAACCATAAATCTAAACCTAATTTTCATTTGTGAATGCACCTTTTCAATAGTAATACGTAAACTAAATGGGCGATTAATTGAATATGTCAACAAGTGAGTAATATTTTTAATTATAATTGTAAAAAATAATTGAAAAATGGAGTTAAATGCCTTAATTTATTTAAAAATAAGAAACTACTTTTTTATGAATTCGAAGGCATGCACAGTATTTCTACGAAAAAGATGTGAGTTAATAAAAAATACCTATTTTTAAATTTACACTTTTAGTACCGGTATTATTTCGGTTCGGTTATGTTTTCGGTTACAGAACGAATTTATTTTTCGTATCGGTTTTCGATTTCCATATGTGAAGAAATAAAATATAAGTTTCGGTTTTCGGTTACGGTTTCATAAAAAGTCAAATATCGGTGCGGTTTTCGGTAACGGTTTCGTTACGGTTCGGAGTCAGCGCCAAAAATTTCCGGCCTGATATAGATCCAAGTATTACAGCAAGTCAATATGTTGATAACACGTCAGGTCATATTAGCCTGGGAGAAAACAAAAATGAATTTTACGTCACAATGTCTGAAGTCACGAAAATTGAGTATTGAGCTGTTATCAAATTCTTTACCCTAGAAGGCCTTTCTCCTCAATGTATCAAAAATCGGCTTTATGGAGTTAATGGGAAAAAATCACCGTCTTAATCTGTGGTAAAAAATTGGTCGAAACGGTTTCGATTTAGACATGAATCCTTCGAAGATGACGTCAAAACAGGAAGGACGGCGGACGTGGTGACGGACGACAATATTCCCCTTAGGCGTCGATGCTTGAAGGTGAAAGAAATATCTCAAATGACGGAGCTTTCTGATACAAGCATCCATAGTTTATCAGGCTCGTAATTTTATATGAATCAACATGTATTATTGCCCATTTAAATTTTTTAATTTTTACTTAAAAACTGAATATTTATTTTCTGATGGAACGCTAGCTTAAGCAGAAAAGTCGAAAGAACTAGGTACAGGCTTGATCTACACAAGAAAAATATATATGTCGTCAAGAGTACCTACCATTAAAATTAATACGAGTAACGCATCATTTTTTTCTTTAAACTAAACCATAACAAAAAAAAAAATGTTTTCCTCTATCACAATTCAGTAACAGTAAGGTGTGTTGCGAAACATTAAATAAAATATCCAATATAATGTTAGTACAAGCATTGGCAAAATACTAAATTCAAAAATATAATAAAATAATAGATTGATACTTCATTATGACAAAATGGGTCATATCTTTATTGGAATTTTTTTGCTTGAAACTGTGTAAAGAACATGTAATCAACTTATGATACCCTCTGTATATCTAAATTCAAGTGAAATGAAGGCTGGTTAGTGATGTCGCGATACGAGAAACGGCGAGAATCAATCCACTCTCGTCTCGTCTTGAAATGTCGAGACGAGATTACTCTGTATCTCGTCTCGTCATAATTTTTCTTGCCTTCTCTCGATCTCGACTCTAGAGTCGCGAATTTCTCGAATTTATAATTAGCAAAGAAACGAATAGGTACCATTAATTAAAACTGATTATTTTATTGTGTGGTATTTAAATAGTTAGGTATAAAAATACTCAATATCATGGGCTTAATAACCGTTGCTGGGCGTGTCAATCTGTTTTTTAATGCAGATATTGGTAATTATATTATAATTAAATATTCGTATAGTGCGGGCACTTGAAGCTGGTGAGAAGACTACACCATAGGTATCACTTTTGTTTTGTTTTTTTGCTAAAACCCAAAATATCTTCAAAATGAATAAGTAAATATAAATGTAAATGAAGAGAAAATTCAAATATTTATATATACCGATGAATATTTTGTTCTTTTATAGGTACTTATATTTTAATTGCATAATTTAAAAAAAGTACATTCGAGATCTCGACTTTCCACTCTTGTCTCGAGCAAACCTCGAGGGCATTACTCTCGTCTCGAATTGTTGAGACGAGAATAAGGTTAATCTCGTCTCGAAAATTCGAGAAATTCGAGACGAGATCTCGAAAATGCGAGATCTCACGGCATCCCTGAGGCTGGTGCTAACAAATACAATCCAAAGATTTAGCAAATCTTCTACACTTAAAAATTTAGGTAAATTAGAACAAATCAATTCCAAAAATTAAATCAGATATAAATGTTTCTTGCGTAGCTATATGAGTTATGTGGATAGACGGAATTCGATTCCGACCGTTGTCAAACATGAAACTTGGAAATTAATTCCAATATTCAAATAGCTCAAAATTAATTCCTGTGGTACTCTGATAGCTTTGAGTGCCCGTGGGATGACGTTTGGTAAACTATGGCAACGGTACAAATATTCCGTCTAGTGTTGCCGCCGAGACGAGATTTTTCTTGATCTCGTCTCGTCTTGAGTAAAATTTCGAGATCAAGATCCAAATAAATTTCAAGGTCAATTTCTCGATCGAGACGAGATTACATACTTCAAATCTCGACAAGAAAAGACGAGATCTTGATCTTGAAAACTTTATTAATAATTCATACAACAAAGTTTCCATCATTTGATCATCAGTAGATAAACCAGAGATACTACTTTGCAGGAAGCTATAAACAGATTTTCTTGAAAAAATATATTAAAACATGATTCAAAACCTCTCAACTTTGGTATTTAAAACTCGTGTATAATTTAAAACAATATTAGATTTTGACTAGACCTCGGAAGTAGTACTTAATGTGGAGCTCTTAACAAATTTTCGAGGAAAAACAATACAATATAATCCAAAATTTGGTATAACAGACTTTTCTATTTATTGGAACACATTAGATTTTGTTTACAAACTATCAACCGAAAATGATACTTTACTTAAAGTTCATTGCTATTTCAAACATGGAATTGATGGGAGGTCGTGTGTTGGCCTCCTTAGATTTTTTCTTCTGAAATTGGAATAAGTATGTTCTAAAAATACGAGTAAATTATTTTTTATTATTCTTTCGATTAAAAAAAGAAAAAAAATCGTGCAATACCTCATTATAGCAAACTGATAAATGAATAGGATAAAATTTATTATTTTTATCTTTGTAATATTTCAAGAAAATAATAATAATTGCAGTATTGTAAATATAGTATTGAGTTTTAAGTGTTAACAATTACAGAAAATCTCAAACTATTTTTTTCTTACAAGAACAATATTTCGATATACACTTATATGCTCAATACTGTTTAAGTAAGACATTGCAGATTCATAAACATAAATTCATGTATACATATATGTCGTTTAACGTGTACATAAATTTATGTATATATGTAACATCTTTCGTACCCTGATGATATATAAGTGTATACCAAAACGTCCGTTCTGTGAAAGAATAAATTCTGTTTGACTGAGATTTCAAGTAATTATTAACACCTAATCTGTACCACAGTGGAGAAATTTATCCATATTGTGTTTTATATTTACTGTACATTTTGTGATGTTTTTATTCATTCAATAGTCAAAAAATTCAAATAAGAAAAAAATATAAACTAACTCGATACTAATGTAAATGAGAAATGCACATGAGGTTCATTATAGAAATAAATATTTAAAAAAAATTAAGCTCCAATTATTATTTAACAAAATGTAATTACCATTTCTGTTAAAATTTATTTTTCTAAAGGGCTTGTAAGGCAATAGTTTATACATAGTCATATTAGAACGAATTTGCACGACAACAGCCGAAAAGTCGAGATAGTCGAGATCTCGACCTCAAGATCGAGATTGTTTTCAATTTCGTGGGACAAGAACAAGATTGTTTACAATT
The DNA here is from genome assembly GCA_963082715.1 of Harpalus rubripes. Lineage (NCBI taxonomy): Eukaryota > Metazoa > Arthropoda > Insecta > Coleoptera > Carabidae > Harpalus > Harpalus rubripes. Next base: position 52,949,364 of record OY720458.1, on the reverse strand, counting down.
TCAAAAAAAAAAAAAAAAATTGTCGAGATCGAGATAATGCAAAATCTCGACAAATCTTGCCACGCGGCAACACTAATTCCGTCATTACTAACAGATTGGCACCCGAGTAATAATGTTTTATAATATATTTATTTATTTAAATATAAATAAATTTATTTGTATGATTTCTTATGTATCTCATTATTTTACATTTTTCATAAAACTATTCATTAGGCATCGCATAATTGGCGGAAAAACAAAATAACATTTTATCATGGAATATCTAACGATTAAATAACATATAATATTGTTCATAAAAAAATAAACATAATAACATAACTAATAATTGTACGCAAACATAGAATTACAATGTATTTCATTTATATTATCTGAGTATCTTCTATTATAATCAAAATGAACCTGTGGGTTTTTTGTCCAGCTAATATAGGTATAGTCAGGGCCGTACTTATACGCCACCGCACAAGGCGTAAGCAGTGAATCTCGTATAAGTTACTTAAATTTATATATTTCAATAAATTTGCTATATTTATATTAAATACAATTTTTAAATTACCTGAATTGAAATATGTATCTAATATAAATAAAATAAATATATCATCATGGCATATTACCCATTGCTGGGTGTGCCAATCTGCTTTGTACGCAGATATCGGTAATGATGATGACATATTTGTACCGTGCGGGCGTTTACCAGGCGTCACCTCACGGGCACTCATTGTTGGCGTACAGAGTGCGCCACAGAGGTCAATTTTGTGCCATTTAAAATTGGAAATACTTTGTGTCGATCGGGATCGAACCCGGTTCCCCAGATTCGCGATCAGACACTCAGGCACGCGGCCACGAGACCCCATGATGATCTAATAACTTTAAAAAAAGTAATTGATGATGTATTTGCACAATAAAAAATTGCATTTTTCTATTATTATGAATAACATTTATAGTTGAAGGGGTATGTCATTAGTCATTACTATAGTTACAGTTGAAATGAATGGGGTCTCGTGGCCGCGTGCCTGAGTGTCTGGTCGCGAATCTGGGGAACCGGGTTCGATCCCGACCGACGCCAAATATTTCGAATTTTAAATGGAACAAAATTGACCCCTGTGGTGCACTCTCCACGCCAGCAATGAGTACCCGTGAGGTGACGCCTGGTAAACGCCCTCACGGTACAAATATGTCATCATCATCACCGATATCTGCGTACAAAGCAGATTGGCACACCCAGCAATGGGTAATATACCGTGATGATATATTTATTTATTTATTTTTGAAATGAATAACAGCAATGCTACCCTTCGTAAGGGAAGTATAGGGATCGTACTAAAAATCGCATATCGAGATTTTGGTAAATGGCCACGTTTGAAGGTCCCTAGAATCCAATTTTAACATTTTCACGATGATGTCTGTGTGTATGTATGTGTAGATCCTCCACTCTAACTCAAATATTATCATTCGGAAAATTTTGAAATCTTGTATTTCGAACTTTTTCTGTAATGGAAAGAGCCCATTAGATTTTGGTGAAAATCGGGTAACCGGAAATGGCACTTTACTAGAAGCTCAAAATAGTTTTTCCTCCAAAAATACCTTTAAATTTTATTTTTTCGATATTAATATTATAAAAATTAAAGATTTAATCTTCATTTTATTATAGTTCCGGTGGCTCAATTGTTAGAGCAACGCCTCATGTCATGAGTGCACTCGGGGCTCTGGGTTCGATCCCACTAAGGCATGGATGTGTGAATGTGAATGTAAACCCACTCTGTAATTGGGATTTAATCCTATTGAGGGGTTTAAAAAAAGGTAGTTACTTGGATTAGATTAGACTATATTTTAAGAAATAAACTGTCAAAATTAGAGTAAAATTCGCTAATCCAAAAATAAGGATTAACTTAATCTTTTTTGTGACTCGGGCTATAAATGGCGAGAGGTATTGTGTTGGACACACCAGATATTTTTATAAGTGAACAAAGGATATGTATTATAGTTGTCAAAGACATCAAACTGTAATATTTTAAAGTTCAAGAAAAAGTACAAATTAAAACATAATTCCAATGTGAGCATAAGACAAATTTTACCATGTTTTAATTTGTACTTTTTCTTGAATTGTCATTTGTTATACATTCCCTATGTTCACTTATAAAAAAAATGCTTTAGTACAGTGCTGCCAATGATTTTAAATGTAACGATGGTAATGAGATAACCGTATGTTTACTGACAAAAAGAAATAACCGGTATAAGGGCCATATTCTGTATCTTGGTGGTTAATTTTTAACCACTGGTTAAAATTTTTACCCAATAGATATTGATTTGACAACTAAAAATCCCTATTTTTGTTACATGTCAACATACTGGATTGGTTAAAAAAATTAACCAGTGGTTAAAAAATAACTACTGAGTTACAGAATAGGCCCTTAATAAAGATATTTTTATGTATTTTTAAGCGAATTAACAAGTAAAAAATTACGGTTTTTATTTATAAAATATCAAAATGCGAAAGAACAAATGATACTTGAAATCATTGTAATCGAATATATTAAAATTTTATAAAATTATTCTGTTTTCACTAAGTTTTAAGTTATATCTTACTTATAATAAATAGGTATAGGGAAAATATTTAAATTTGTAGCTATTTTCATTATAAGATAGAATAAAAGAGCTCCGAAAAATATAAGTACGGCTCTGTGTATAGTTGTTAAAATAGCGCTAACGATACAATCATTATGTTCAAATTATATAATAAAAAAGCACAAGAATTTTGCTATCTACATTTTCACAAGTACGCCATCAAAACACAAAACCGGACAAAAAGCTTTGGATTAAAAAATCATTATAAGTTAACTATAACAAAATTTATCGCTGGTAAATTAATCGTGGAAAAATTGATAGAACGAAAAATTAATAAATGATAAATTCATTGATTTTTAAAATAATAATTTTACGTTAAAATACTATAGACCGGGGGCTAGTGCTACGTGAAAAATGTATCATGGTATTCCAAATACTGAGCCTTGGTACTCACTTTAAATACCCTGGCGGACGATTTATTGTCTTCCCCGAAAAAAAAAGACGATCAACCTAGCTGTGGATTATAACCCAAAACTGTTTAAAAAATGTTACTTTAGAATCCAGGTATTTTCTGTATGGGACCTACATAAAATGACATTATGTATATGTAAATGGTAGCCGATAATAAATGCCATTTTCAATTGTTGCAGAGGGCGTTAAAGCCTTTTATTGCTGTGAATTTTACCTATCAGAAATTGTCTATGCCATTCCACCCGGGCTTTAGTGAACGGACAATTTTTACTCTAAAAGACGACAAAAAATGTAGGTCCGATATAGAATACCTAGATTCTAAAATATCATTTTTTTAACAAATTTGGGTCATGACCCACGATGACCCACAGCTGGGTTGATCGTCTTTTTCTGGGGTAGACAGCAAATCGTTCTCCAGAGGATTTAAAGTGAGCACCAAGGGTCAGTATTTGCAATACCATGATACATTTTTTTTGTAGCATTTATAGCTATATATATATATATATATATATATATATATATATATATATATATATATATATATATATATATATATATATATATATATATATATATAGGTAAATTTATTGATAAAAACCAGAAAAATAGGAAATTTACTTAATAATTGCCGTGCTTTATATTTTCTTACGATCAATTTTCCAGCAATCGTAAATACAATACCTACATACATACATACATATATATATATATATATATATATATATATATATATATATATATATATATATATATATATATATATATATATATATATATATACTGCCGTCCTAAGCAAGAAGGGCGTATCTGAATTTTTGTAGTTTTGAGATATTTACATTTTTCTAAAACGATGCGTGCCATTTGCTTACATTTGATTGAACGTAACGAAGATAATAATTTTTAAATAATTTTAATTAATTATGATTAAAAGTAGATACGACTTATGAGACTAGAAATAACTACATTGGTACTAAACAATAAAGACGTAAGTGCAATTTTTTTTTATTTCCATTTTTCTTAAATATTATATAACTATAATTTGTTGATGCCAATCTGCTTTCGAATTATATCATATTATTACACTATTTTCAACTATTTCGGCTGCAATAATTATAAAGTAGCCTCACATTTTTGACATTAGCCATAAGCCGTATATGATGAGTATGTGATTAATTTATATCAAATATCCTAAGTTAAAAAAGTCGTATCCGCAAATAAATTTAATATACGACTTTTTTACTTAGTAATTGTCACATACGTCTTTATTGCTTAGTATTATGGATTATCTGTGTACATACGCCTATTTTCATAGCAGGTTTATTCATGTTAGGAGTGTACTTACGCCCTGAATCCATGGCCAAAAGATGGAGAGTTACGACATTTAAATATTCATATAGTAAACCCATTTTGACAAATTTTGTAGATACGCCCTTCTTGCTTAGGACGGCAGTATATATATATATATATATATATATATATATATATATATATATATATATATATATATATATATATATATATATATCAAATCAACGCATTCGGCCACGCGACTCTATTATTCTTCTCATGATTTAAATACAATAATACAATTTAAAAACCCCAGTACCTATGTCAATTTTGAGTAGATTGACGAGACCGACCGCTTTTAGTGGGTTTACGTACCCTCAGCCACAGAAGATTGTATATGTTCCTAGCTAATAGACATTGATTATAGTATTTCAAACGAGGTCCAATTGCACTACTTAACAGTCCTCAACAAAATAACCTCATGGCTCAACCGATACCAACCTAAGGGAACAGTTCAGATTGAGCAAAGCATTTACTATTGTTCTAATAAAATTTGTCAAGAAGGTAGCCTACATAACTTCGAGAGATATGGACAAGTTTTTTAAACGCGTGTAACACGTACAATTTTTATAATAATAATACAAAACAAACGTTTCTTCTTCTTCAATTAATCTTAAATTAATATGAAACAGATACTTGTTAATAACTCTATAAATAATGTTCAATTTGTTAGTAAATAATTCAAATTGATAGATACCAGCAGGGCCGATCATAACCTATCAACCGCCTTTGTTCTTATATAAAAATGCCGCTCCCCCCCATTTTTTTTCGAATGGCTTAAATGGAACAGAGCATAGTTCTAAACAATAGCACACAATGAATTAGAAATAAAATCATTTACCTAATACTATGTTCAAAAACAATGTTTAGTGAATTAGCCGTATAATTTAATTATCTACAAGTTTTATTTGAACATTTTTGTCTAAAATTAATTGGGAACTTTTACGCAAAGTTAAACGCCTAAGGTCCGCTTTTTGATTAACACCCTATCTGTATTAAGAGTGGGGTAATTTAATAAAAATATGTTCCTCTGATTATATTCCTTAGGGTTTTTTTTAAAGATTTTTGATTACAACAAAGAAAAGCTTGATTAAAACAAAGAAAATTTGATTACAATAATGAAAAAGTTTAATTAATAATTACGTAAAAAATTGATTATAATATTACTGTCACCGTATAATGTAAAAATTAATATTTATTTGTTGCTTTAAAAAATTTTCTTGGAGCGTTGTAAGATTTCTAGTTACGCCACTGATTGACATCATAGGTATACCTACTCAGTCTTTTGATGAAATAAACTATATACCTATTAGGATAAATATGTTACCAGTCAGCCAAACCAAGTATTTAATATAATAATGCTTTATTATTAATACAGAGAATTTATTTTAAAATGCAACATATGGTTAATCACTTCCATGGTTACTCACTACTGTCAAAAATGACAGCAATTTAATATTTGTCCATTTTAAAATGCAACATTATGAATAGTATTGCAGCACAGGAGATACCTCCAGAACACATCACAAATAGTGACAATTCTTTCTACTGTCGACTAGGATATTGCCTTAGTGTGAATGGGCTTATTTTTGAACATTTATTACATTAAAATTATGTATGTTTGTAAGCCAAAGTTTGTTAAGATGTGCTACATTAATTTTGAATTTTTGTTAATCGTATGTAGGCTAATTTATTAGTAATTAGTATTACTAATACAAAATTACAAATTTTGTATGTTGCATTTTAAAATGGACAAATATTACATTGCTGTCATATTTTGACAGTAGTGTGTAACCATGGAAGTGATTGATCATATGTTGCATGTTAAAATAAATTCTCTGTATGTTTATTTCATAAATTGTTGAAATTTTAAAATTCTTAAATTTTTTTTTTAAAGAATGGCTTTGCCGCCCCTGTGCTTTGCCGCCTTTGTTCTGGGAACAAAATGAACACCCGCTAGGATCGGGCCTGGATAACAGTTAATATTTTTCATACATAATCTACTGAAAAATAGCTACAAAAATCAAATTTATTTAAATTTCAATTGGATTTTTCTCAATATTTTTGTTATGTTAAGATATAAAATGATTACATGGTTGAATTCAGAAAAAAATACTCTATCAAATAGATCTAAATAAAATATATGATCTAATTTTAAAAAAATATAGCTTTGTATTGTAACTTGAAAACCACTGGTTCAAAAATATATTTTCTTCTGTATTCGGATGTCCCTCTTGGTATTCTATAAGATTGCCTTATAGTATTTTATTGTATCTTTAATAATATAGAAATTATTTGAGGTAGCTCGATTAGCAGTTACACGCTGTATATATTTAAATTAATAATAATTAAATGGCGGGAGGTATTGTATTGGCCACATCAGATTTTTGTTTACGGGATTCTTAACACTAAGGAAAGCCTAAGAAATCCTTAATTAAGGAACATTTAAGGAAATGCCAAGGAACTCCTTAGGAACGCTCATAAATTATAAATAATATTCTTACCCAATACCTAAGTACCTATGAATTTTGTTTATTAGACCGCGATGATATGTGCGTTCCGTGATTCGAATGGCCCAGAATCAGTTCCGTTCGAAGTCAAACTTAAAATTATTTCCAATTTTCAAATAGCACAAAACTTATCCCTGTGGTGTTCTTTCCACGAAAACTTTGAGAGCTTGTTTATTTATGTAATTATATGTTTATATATTACTAGAAAATTAGCTGACAATCTAATATAATTTATACGATTTTAAAATGTAGCTATAAATTATGGATATTTCATCTTATAATATGCTTGGCTAAAAGATTTGAATGAGCAATCAAGCTAGTAGCAATTATTCAACAAGAAAATATCTAAGTGTACCTACATTACAAGACAATCTTCACAGTCAGCAATCAGCGATAGATTAGGTCACTTCTCTGCCATGGTTTTGCGGACGGTTTTTCATTGGTGTGAAGGAGCAATTTTTGGAGAAGTGCCTCCTCGCCGTTCTAGCAAATGTATAGCGACGTATTAGGTCTACTGACTTGTAAAGTGACAATACTAGTTACAATAAATATATTTGACATATAACTCAGATAAGTTAAATCGAGATAAATGGAGATGGGCATGTATATATGCGAATCCTGAAGAGAGGCAGGAATACGCATGGAAGAAAACTGTTTTCACTACTAGTCCTTTTAACAATACAGCAATACAATATGTGAGATGGATCAATAAGATAATTTCGTTTTCTTCATTATAAATTTGGGTGTTCGCAGTAGGTAGGTATCTTATAATTATTTGAATTTAAAACATAAAATTTGTATGATGGATACTTAACTTAGCAACGTGTATTTTGATATACCTAACTGAGAAGATATACGCGTTTAATAAAAATAGTCGATCTCGCTTGAAATTACTTTATAAAAGCAAAAAAAAAAAACTTTTATAATCGCCGTGAATCGATCATGCTATTTCCTATGTTTTACTGAAACTTACTAAAACCAGGCTTTAGGGTTTATACGTGGGTCACGTTAGAATTATTGCAAATATGTTTTAGAATTTTATTTTAAATATGTTCAAAGTAATTCTCTTTAACAATAATACACTTTATATTTCATTCCGTTTTCTTTTTAAAAGTTCCCAATCAATCTACTTTTGGAATGCTTGCAAAATAATCATAAATTGCACTATTGATGCATCAATTTCCAAAAAATATCCAAAAGTCTCACATTGCCAATGTTCTTATGAGTGTATAAAAGAACTGCAAACACGTCATTAAAAAGATCCATAAACGCACTGTTTGATACAATATATTAATGTATACTACAATCAAACAAAATACACAAATGTCAAAATGTGAAACACCAAGTCATATTTTTCTCATAGTAAAATTATCTCAATAGAAAAAATGCTTCACATCTCGTTTTCCAGATTTGGTCTCGTACCTTAACAGATTGTTTTATGATACATAAAAAAAATATATCATCGCGGCATATTACCCATTGCTGGGTGTGCCAATCTGCTTTGTACACAGATTTCGGTAATGATGATGACATATTTGTACCGTGCGGGCGTTTACCGGGTGTCACCTCTCAGGCACTCATAACTGGCGTGGAGAGTGCACCACAGGAGTCAATTTTGTGCCATTTAAAATTCGAAATATTTGGCGTCAGTTGGGATCGAACCCGGTTCCCCAGATTCGCGACCAGACATTCGGCCACGAGACCTCATGATTTTTGTTTTTATATACTATATTCCGTCAAAAATTGAAGAAAATGCTTAATTTTAAATGACAGAACAATAACTGTTTGAAATGATAGTGATTGTTTTCCACGGTCTACCTGATTTTCTTATCCTAATAATTCTAACAAACACGCATACAATTCGCTATTTTTGATACTGTTTCAAATTAAGGTATAATACATCATTGTTATATTCTTTAAAATGTTTGTACTCGTAAAGTAAGAATACAGAAGTACTATTTTAACATTACAAGATTTGTAAATAACGTTTCAAATCTGCGCTTTATAAATGGTAAGAAAAAGACATCAGATTACAAACGAGTATCGTAAAAATTCGCGAATATTCCTGCATGGTTTAAGCCAGTGTTCCCCACATTGTGGGGCGCCCCCCCCCCCCTAAGAGGGTCGCGAAATTTTGCAAGGGGGGTGTGCGTAAGGAAATTAAATAATTATTTCTGGTTGAAAAACTACAGGAACGGGTAGAGTTAGGGGGGCGCAAAGATATTTTGAAGACTAAAGGAAAAAAGTTTGGGAGACACTGATTTAAGCAATATTTTGTTCAAACTATTCTACATACGAAAACGAATTATGTACTGGTTCTTCTAATCAGTGCTGGGTAAAGTATCGGAAAGTAGTACTTGAAGTACCAAGTACCTTAATGTTTCTAAATGTACTTGAAGTACAAGTATTTTTTTATTTTCTAAAGTAATTGAAAGTACCAAGTACTTGAAAAAGTATTTGTAAATTGATATTTTTCTGATTGAATATACCTTAAAAGGTGATTATTGACAAGATTTCGATATGCGATATTTATTGGGTTGTTTAAAACAAGAGTTCCTTGCTGGGACTCGGCCATATCACCTAGCGGTAACATGACGTAAAATTGACGTCATGTGATCGCCAAGCGATATGAGAAGCAGTTCCGAGATGTTAGACTGACGTCACTTTTAGGTTATGCGATCGCCAGGCGATACGGCAAAGTCCCAGCACTGTAGTTAGGTAATATAAACAGTATGTATGGAGTATATGGAATAGAATTAATTTATTTATGCCAAAAAAATTGCAAATAAATCTTTACTTTCATATTATCGCTGAAAATATATTTATTAACACTATCATCACTGCAAAAGAAACACTGACAGACGAACAAGTCTGATACCATTGTTAATTTTTAAAATCGCACTTTAAGTACATATAAAGTAATTCAAGTATATTTAAAATATTTACATCGTAGAAATGGGCTTTAGGATCCAAGACAAATTTATTTAAACGAAGAAAGAGTTGTGAAAACTTCATGGACCTCGCTGGGATTCGAACCCAGAGCCTCCCAATCTCTAGCCGGGCGCTCTACCAATTGAGCCACGAGTTCCCGTCGAAATCTATGAATCTTGCACAAGCCTTTTTGCAAATCGTAACGAGTACACTCTCACAATTTGAGAGATAAATACTCAACGCTAACATTGCGCAGTAAATATTATATTATTGTGAACTTTAAGCCGTCACACACACGTAGAATTGGTAGAGCGCCCGGCTAGAGATTGGGAGGCTCTGGGTTCGAATCCCAGCGAGGTCCATGAAGTTTTCACAATTCTTTCTTCATTTAAATAAATTTGTCCTGGATCCTAAAGCCCATTTCTACGATGTAAACATTTAGGTTGGATCTCAAATAATTATTCTACGTATATTTAAAATAGTTCAAGTACATTTAAGATACTTCAAGTACTTTTCATTGTACTTCAAGTATTTTACCAAGTATTAAGTACCAAGTACATGTGAATAGACTTATTTTGTCCAGTACAAAGTACTATAAATAGAAAGTACTTCAAGTACAGTACTTGAAGTACTGAAAGTACTTGTAAGCCTAATGTAGTACTTTTCTTGCAAGTATTGCCCAGCTCTGCTTCTAATATTTATAACGGTAAATAAAATACATTTATTTAAGACTTTTATTTTCAATGGCCCTGCGGTTAATTCGCATATGATCCCGCAAAAGATCAAGCCGGTCCTGTATTTTGCTTTAATAAAGTTGCGATTACGGTGCGAAATATAACCTATGGAAGTTTGAAGTACTTCATCTTCGGTTTTGCAAGTTTTTGTCATCCGACAGCACACAATAAGATGTGTATTGCTGGGGTAAGTAATCAACAACTTTTGTAAGGACGTATTTAAATAACTTCAATTTCTTACTGTACCATGTCTTTACATCCTAGTGAGAGGTATGCAAATATATTCATAAGAAGAACATACCTTTACACTTAATAAAAAATACAACTCATTCAATACGAAATCAAAGGCAAAGGATCAAATAATTTCATTCACAACTTTAGAATTACTAAAAATAAGATACATGGTTAATATTGTTTAGAATTTTATTTTACATAGTAGTTCCCTACATACATTTCACCATTCTTTCCTTCCACTTTTTTAAAACTGTCAACCAATCTGCTGTTGGAATGCATTCAAAAAGCAGTCGCAAGTTATTAAATGATACACTAATATAAAAATATTTCAAATATTCAAAACAAAATATCAGAAGAAAACAGGGTTAATAGAATTGATACACTCTTTACTAACTTATTATAATTAACCCTATTACACTTGAGTACGTACCGCGCGGTCGAATTCCACGCGGTCGAATTCCACGCGGTCGAAATCCCACGCGGTCGAAATCCCACGCGGTCGAAATGTACCTTCTCCACATTTTCCGTTCTACAGAAATTCAAATATTTCCACGCCGTCGAATCCCACTCGGTCGAAATGTTACGCGATACAAATCTCTCGCTCCCGTACCGCTCTCTTTATCGATCGTATTGCATTCTAACAATCTATGCTTCGTGGTAGTTCCGCGTCAAAGATAATATATTAAAAACAAATTTTAAAACATATATTATTATACAACGAACTATTTAATGAATGAAGCAGGAAAAGAATTTACCTATACATTTTAAGTAAACGTGATAGTTTACTAGTTATTTAATATTATAAAATAATTAAATTTATTTTCAAGTAGACAAGTATGTGTAGATACATCAAGTTACCGTTATTGTCAAAATATGCTGAGTGGAAGAAAATATATTTGGTAACAAAAGCAACATAAGATTTATAATAGACACAGTAATACATAATTTTACAACAGAAATAAAGAATGAACTGCTTATTCACATAATATGACAGCTAATCTAAAATGGCGGAACAGAAATATCAATAATTTTACTTAAAATATATAGGTAAATAATTTTCCTGCTTCATTCATTAAATAGTTTTTTTAAAAATATATTATCTTCAACGCGGAACTACCACGAAGCATAGATTGTGAGAATGCAATACGATCGATAAAGAGAGCGGAAGGAAGGAATCTATTAAATTGCTTGGTTCTATAATATGTAATACCCGATCATTCAAAAATATTTCTTCCATATTTACTCTTTATTATTCATTGGTGCGCTCTAAAATTGAGTACTGCTCTATTGTATGGAACCCCATTTACGAATGTCATCAAGATTTATTAGAAAAAGTTCAGAAAAAATTTCTAAAATTTATATTTTTTAAAATAAATAATATTTACCCTGATTATAATACATCATATTGCGAATTACTCGAGATGTTTAATATGCCAAGTCTTTTGGAAAGACGTGAGGCTTACTCAATTTTTTATTTATCTAAGTTATTTAATGGCGACATTGATATCCCCATATCCACTAGTTGTCTTAACTTCCAAATTCCTCGTATTTCCACCCGCTACTCATGTACTTTCTATCTTCCTACTCCCCGAACTAATGTCCTACAGGTGTCCCCCATTTATCACATGTGTTCGTACTACAATATTAAATTCTCTAATTTTGACTTGACGTTTTTCTTCTAAAGCCTAGTCAAATTTTCAAATGTATAAATAATAATATCCTTCATACATTTTAATCTGTTAAATATTATTCTCTATTATATTGTATATTTTTAAGTGTGTTTCCTGCTCTTTCATTGGGAATAATCCTGTTGAGCAGTTGTAATTAATTAATAAATAAATAAATCCATTATTGCCACATATTTAAATTAAGATTACTCGGGCACCAAAAGCATAATGTTGAAAATGTTGGCATACAAATTCAGAAAGTATTATAGGACAGTGGGACAGACAATATTTGAGAAAAACTATTTTCCCATTTTAAATGCCTTTGTCAAGGATTCCCGTGTTCACTGTGTATAGTGTCGCTTAATTACGGAAGGTGGTGGTAAATAATGCTGTCCACAGAACAGAGTATACAAACCGAACATTTACATGTTTGTGTATAATTTTCAGACTGGGAGTGAAATGAGTAAAATCTGCATTTTTAAGAAGTATTGAGTGAGTTGAGCGCGATGCGATAACCTGAAGGAATAGAGCCTCCGGCAACAGTCTTGTTCACATGCACACCACACACCAACACAGAGCTCAGGCTCATTTACGGGTAATGTCTGTCATGCAACATCGAAAATACGCCGGGAATATTATAGATATTCACCGGTTGATTTCGGCGGGAACGCATGGGAATCTTGTTCCCACACATACAAATAAATTAACGCCAATGCGTAAACGCAACGTTATTTAAACTAGGTGCCTAACATTTTATTACCAATATTCAATAAATATAACACTTACGAGTATCATTATGGAATCCATTACAAAGTTTATATGTTCACTGTAACCGTTAAATAGTGAATGCAATCATTTTCAAGCAAGCAAGCCGAAGAATTAATTTGAATATTAAATAAATATATCATCACGGCATATTACCCATTGCTGGGTGTGCCAATCTGCTTTGTACGCAGATTTAGGTACACTGAAAAAAATAGGTTCACATTTATAGTTAAAAATTATTCTCTAATGCTTTTTTATTATCAGATAATAAAATTATTCAAGTAGAATTATTTTCTTTGACTCAGTGGATGCAGATTTGTATGAAAACAAATTTTTATTTTTAACGAATAATCTTTTAATTTAAAAAAAATTATTTTCCACTTTACTGAATTACAAATATTGATTACTACTTTAAAATTTATATTCTCTATTTTAGAATATAAACTTAACATAATAATTAGAGTATACATTTATTTAGTTTAGAAAAATTAATATTACATTTACTAATATTTTTTTAAGGGAGCGAATAAATATTCTATAACAGGGATGGCGAACCTTTACGTATCAACGTGCCATTTTTCTAAAGAAATGTTTAATTAGGTCATAGACGTGCCATCAAATAATTTTGACTTTGTGATTATTGGGAAAATAATAATAATAAATACTATCAACTCAAAACTCTTTATTTACTACAAAAAAATAGGAACATTTTGAAATGTTTCAATTATACACGTAATTTAAATCAAAGTAAAATTAGAGGACTTCTGTTGTTGCAGATTAGATGACAAATAACATATGTTAGGATTGTAAGATGTTACTTTTTGCAGAATGCATGCAGAACTGGAGTCATCTGTCAAACGGTTTCTAAACGAGTCTTTAATGTTATTCATCTCTGAAAATAATGACTCGTAGGCATAGGTTGATGAAAATATTGTTAAAATAGCATGAGCCAGCTTCTTCAAACAATTAAATGTGTCTGGTAACGCATTCCATGTTTCCAAAATTTTGTTATTAGCATTTTCACTTATATTACTTGTCAATCTTTCTGTTTCAATTAAGTCTAACTCTTTCCTTGTTACAATAAATTTTTTAATCCATATTGAACTAGACTGGAAATCAATCAGTTGCATTTCAAATTCTTCAATTTCCAACCAATCAAATTGGGACAAATTCAGTTTATCAAATGACGTCACATCAGGGTACATAATAAACTTGAGTATTTCCGATAATTCTTTGAACTGTGAAAATCTCGCTGAAAATTCCTTGATTGAAGAATCAATCACAGAAATAAATTCTTCAGTAACTTGGTCTTCGTCTGGTTTCTCATGTATTTCTAAATCCCGAACATTCCGTAGCATAGGGATCACTCGCGTTCGCTCGTCATATAATACCTACTTCACACTTTTTTTCGTAATGCATCATAATGAATTTTGTGATCAGTGACGTGACCAAAATATTGTGTCGCGTGCCATTGATGGCACGCGTGCCATTGGTTCGCCATCCCTGTTCTATAATAATAGTAAAGATTGCACCCTAAAGCTATGGCGTCGTAAGTCGTAAGCAACTTGCGACTCGTGTGTAAACAGTTGAAGTAAGTTTGTGTTGAGTTATTTGTTATAAACGAAAGATGCTGCCTCTTGTGTAATGTAAGTAATATTAAATACCTATGTATGTAGTATACATTATTTAATATCATACATATACATTTAATGTAGTAGAGGGAAACCAAGACCTCGGACACACCAATTTGAAAGAAATTGTATAGTTATTTTATGCAATACTGGCAAATGGCAGAGAAATTGATAAAAAAAGTGTAGCAGCTATTGTTTTCTGACAATAAGAAAATTTTAAGGGATGAATATTGAAGAAATAATAAAACACTTCGAAGGTTTGTTTCTCGGTTTGTTTATTATTGTTCTTTTACTCAGATTTGTAACATAATAAACTTTGTAGGTTTTTGTTATAAATAAATAAAATCTTTATTCACTATGAATTTATTTATTTCTCTTCCATATGTATACATCGATTGTTGGAACCATATAAAAATTTTCGGTACTAGAAATAAAGTTAAACCTAATAATTTGAATGAATTCACTAAAATAGTAAATGTATTTGCTATTTCAAGAATAAATTTTACTTGAATTAGAATTTGTGATATTTATTTCAGTAAAAAATTTCACTGAAATAGCGATTTCTATTCAGTTATATCAGATATTATTTCAAAAACGTTAGGAAATAATTTTACTAATTAATTAGAAATTTTAGTTTCTGCAACAGTTAAAAATCAATAGAAATAATTTTTTATTTCCATAGGAAATCTTTTCCTTGTCACGACATTAGAGTATCTTTTACGCTACTAGAAGCAACCTATTTTTTCAGTGTAATCATGATGACATATTTGTACCACGCGGGCGTATACCAGGCGTCACCTCACGGGCACTCATTGCTGACGTGGAGAGTGCACCACAGGGGTCAATTTTGTGCTGTTTAAAATTCGAAATATTTGTCATCGGTCGGGATCGAACACTGTTTCCCAAATTCGCGACTTGACACTCGGCACGCGGCCACGACACCCCATAAATAAATAAAATAAATAAATATATTATCACGGCATATTACCCATTGCTGGGTGTGCCAATCTGCTTTGTACGCAGATTTAGGTAATGGTGATGACATATTTGTACCGTGCGGGCGTATATCAGGCGTCACCTCACAGGCACTCATTGCTGGCGTGGTGAGTGCACCACAGGAGTCATTTTGGTGCCATTTAAAATTCGAAGTGTTTGGCATCGGTTGGGATCGAACACGAATTCGCGACCTGACAATTAAGCACACGGCCACGAGACCCCATAAGTAAATCTTTATTGTATATTCAAATTTTATGCATATATTATTGTAACTTTGCCTCCGTTTATATTGTATGGATGGAAATGAGATGATAAAGACACCGGAACCGTTGGGTCGTGAATCGACACTATTTTTTAAATTATTAATTCTAGACCTATAGATTAAAATATAAAGTTGAAGGCGAACTTAAATGCCATTTTTTGGTGGGAAAAGATCCTAAATTCTACTTCCGGTGTCGCTGAAAGTGTTATCACCATTCATTTCTTAAATGGCATTTGGCATTTTTATCAAAAATTATTCAAGTATTAATTTTTCAATATTAGGAAACTTTAATGCATTATTAGTTTGGCATGATATTTGTAATTGTACCTTTTTTCTTTCGGAAATATTTTGACGTATCATTTGTTTTTGATTATTTTGTACTGGTAAAGAATAAAAAAAATTGTAGATAAATTTCATTTCATTTGAGTCTTAGACAATTTGAATTGTTCGAAATAATTAAAAACTAATGATACATCAAGTAAACATCAAAATATTTCTTCAAACAAAGAAGGTACAAATATATATCATTGTAACAAATTTACGAACTATATCTATAACTTTTTTATCTTTTATTTAATATCTTTATTCCGATAGTTTTAACCCGGTTACCGTTTATCTCGCTTTTGGTATAGCGGGTCGACTGAACCCTATTTGAACCCGATCGAAAGCGTTGGTGAAATGTCAATATATGTTTGGTTTACTTGACTTTTGCGGACAAATATAACCGAAAATGGAACAAGAACAAGTAATGACATTACGCACATATTTTTAAAATAAAAGATTACGAATGAAAAATAAAACACGAAGTATTGACTGGTGGGAAAACATTGTGCTACAATTTACAAATACAGATGGAACAGAAAATTTTAGAGTCTCTAAAAGCACTTTTAATTATATTTGCGAGGTACTAAATACTAAATTGAAACTAAAATATAATTTTTTAAGCGACCCTTCTAAAATTGTAAGCTTTGAGAAAAAGATTGCTGTTTTACAATATTGTCTCGCTATAGCTGTTGAATATGGAGTATTTCCGCGCATAAGACCGAGATTTTCATTTCCTTCATTAAGGAAAGAAAATACATTACTTCCTGATTCTGCCAAATGTTTCTTTTTGACATAATTCAATTATAATCACATACGATTTGACTGTTAAAATGCAGTTGACAGATAACCTCTAACGATAGTGAATCATACATGTACTTCGATCGGGTGGAGTGTTTATCCCGTAAAGTCAATCCGGTCGAATAAGCACAATCCATTTGTATTTTAGAGTCTAGTTGAAAATTTCAATCCGGTTGAAGACAACTGACAAACATTATTAACTCGGATTTGAATAATCTTGCTCAATGGGTGGAAGATAATGGTCTCAAAATTAATCCAGATAAATCAACTTTGTTAATGATTGGAAATTGTGACGCTCCTGACATATTGCTGGATGGAATAAAATTGCATCCTGAGAAAGTTTGCAAAAGTTTAGGGATGTTATTGGATAAAGAACTAAATTTTCATTTCCATCTTCGGTCTAAATTGAGAGCAGCAATAATTAAATTAAAACATTTATACCAATTCCGTAATATTTTATCTTCTGACGTAAAGCTACGTTTAATTAATTCTCTAATCCTACCATTGTTTGACTATTGCGCATGAGTGTATGTACCAAATTTGTCTCAAGCCGATAAACATAGAATAAAAATGATTCAGAAATCTTGCTTACGTTATGTATATAATGTGCGTAAATATGATCATATTTCAAGTTACAGAGAAATAGCGAAATTGGAAGATATAGAATCTCGTACCAAAAAATTCTACCTGTCTTTGGTACATAAAACCTTAGTACTCGTAACTCGTACACCTTCATATTTGGTTGACAAACTTATTCCCAAACAATATAACTATAGTTTACGTATCAAGGATTTATATATTGTGCCTTCTTTCAAAAAATTTAAGTTTAAGTGATCATTTTCATACTTAGCACCTACTCTTTACAACACTATACAATCCGACATGAAATCTCTGTCCGTCAATTCTTTTAAGCATCATTTAAAAAATCTTTAATTATTAACTAGACATATACTTGTACGATCTGCTGAAAACTTGTTCTTTGCTGACTTAAAATTTTGTATTTAATAATTTATATTTTGTTTTTGAATGTTCTCTTTTTATTTTTTAACATATACACATATGTATTATTTTTCAAGAGTAACGCAATGTATTTTCGTGTTTAAGTACCTACTATGTATGTATTGGGTTGGGTTGAAAAGCAGCTTCTGGCTGAACCCCCGCCTTTGATTAATAATCAATAAAGTTATTATTATTAATTATTGTTATTAAGATGCGTTTATTCCGATCATTTCAACCCGCTAACTGCAATCGGGTCGATTCAACCCATTTTCAAGCGGGTTGAAACTATCGGGATAGATAATTTTAATAGTTCTAAATTTGGCAAATGTGTTTTGTGTAATATGTGCAACATACTATACATTAACGGGTTGCTTATGTGAACTAGATATGTAAAAGTTAAAAATGAGAAAATCTGGGTCCAGTTTTCAAATACAATTTGATTTTTCGATGAATTTTAGTTTAACATGGGATTATTTATACATCTGGTTAGATTAAAGAATATTATACTCGTATTATTATGTGTTTTTCACAAGATATCTGTTAAATAAATGTTATTTAAATCCACTTTAAAATAAAAGAAAATTAAACGTTATGAAATAATTGCTACATATATCAATAAGGTCAATCATTCTATAAATCTTATCTATCTATCTTAGAAATGTAAATTATAGGTTAAGGTAAGTTTTATGTATTGTTGTCCATTAATTATAATTAAAATATTGTACTATAATATAAAGTATATCAAATAAACAAATATACCACCAAGTCTTTGGCTGGTGTTAGATATAGCATTATATATAGGGATAAATATGAAACATAAATATATTGACGATAATATAAAACACTGTTGCCATTTTATAGTGGTTTGAACTAAATGGTAAATTAAAATGTTATGCGATTGCAAGAACTTTGTTCTGTGCACTATGCATATTATCAACACATATTGACATTTCTTACTTCAGTAAGACAATCGATAAAAATTATTTGGCGTGACTTGATAAAATAAACTCACAAAAATTTCAATCATTCAAAATATTGTAAAAATTATGGAAATTTATAATGATTTATACGTAGACATTTGCAATGAGTCAATTCCCGAAATTTAAAGATACAGGAAAATTCTCAGAAATTTTCCCAGAATTTTTTTGAGAAATTTCCCGAGGAATTTCCAGAAAAATTACCTTCGGGAAATTTGCCAAGGAATTTCAAATAAAAATAAAAATTGTAACTGTACGTTTATTTAGTCTTATTTTTCAGTGAAATTATGGTAACAAATACATACATATACTCGTATCAATGTATTTATGCACTATCATATATATGAGTAGAGCGACTCTGTAAGAAGTAATAAAAATACTCCCCCATATTTCAAATATTCAATATATTTTCATACATCTCATCAAAGGTGCAATATTCATAAACACTTAAATGAGTAATTCAAAACCATCATACTAAATTTCACAAGTAAATTTAACCAGAATAATAATTTATTTTAAAGGAAATTTAAATTACTCAAAAAATGAACAATGTTACATATTTAATAATTATTTATAACAACTTGCACCAAACAACAAGACCAAAATCTTTAAAAATTTACGGGAAATTTGCAAAATTATATTCACGGGATATTTCTAAAAAAAATAAACAATTGTCAATGTACACGTTTTTCTAATTTTGAACTTACATTAAATCTAAACGAACTTTTTTTTAACATTGAAAATAAAAACATCGACATATTTGCCATTCTATATAGGCTGCCCATTTTATCTGTTTCCGGCTGAAAATTCATGAATTGGCAACCCATTTTACTTTTCATAAAAAAAAATAAGTAAGGTAATATTGCGGGCATTGGATATTTTTTTTTTTCTTAGCTACTGTGAGTATTACACTTTCAGGCGGGAACAGATAAAATAGGACTTATATATATATATATATATATATATATATATATATATATATATATATATATATATATATATATATATATATATACCGTGTGTCTATCTTAAAAGTGTACATAGGAGATTAACATGGGAAATCAGTTTTTTGCAATTTCCTGCTCGCCTAATTATTTTAAGGAAAAAAGCGTCAAATAAAAGTTTTAGGGCATAAAATTCTATATCTAAATCAATAAACAGAATTACTTTTACATGCTTTGTAACGACAGAAATTAAATATGAAAATGTCGAAAATTACGTTGAAAATATCAACAAAAAATAAATAAATGCTTGATGTTTTATTAAATTGTCAGAAACGTCAAATAAGTTAACTTACGTTGTGACAGATAAAACGTCAAGCATTTATTTATTTTTTTGTTCAATTCCATGGCTGTCGATATTTTCTATGTAATTTTCAACATTTTCATAATTAATTTCTGTCGTTACAAAGCATGTAAAGGTAATCCTGTTTATTGATTTAGATGCAGAATTTTATGCCCTAAAACTTTTATTTGACGCGTTTTTGCTTAAAATAATTAGGCGAGCAGGAAATTGCAAAAAACTGATTTCCCATGTTAATCTCCTATGTACACCTTTAAGACAGACACACGGTATATATATATATATATATATATATATATATATATATATATATATATATATATATATATATATCATAGAAATTATATCTGTGCATATTTACTAGTTATATAAGATATCCAAAAAACTTAAGAGTAAATTTTTTCATGAGATTAATAATAAAAAAGTTTTTAATATATTGAAACCAATACCAATTACACTGTTCATTTGTAGGTATTCGATTTTTCTTTAGGAAAGTTGATCAAATATGGATATAGGTGTAATACCTACATAAATCTGATTGTTTTTTTTTTGCACTTTTCATTTTTACCTCGATGTTTGCTAGATACAATAGTATAAAAGTGTTTCATTTTTACCCATAAATTGGGTTGAATCAGACGATTTTTCTCCATGCATTTTCTTGTTAACTTTAATTTTCATATATCGCACTTGAAGAAAGAATTTTTTAAAAATAAATTAAGATAATATTTATCAAAGGTCACTGATATTTTCAAACAGTTATTCCAAGATTTTTATTTGTTATAAATTGATAAAATTACACTTATACTGATCGTGTTTCTATTTATAAACGCGATAAGTAGAAGTGTGTGTTATATTATATTATTATGGCATCAATAACAAAAGCACCAATGAAAGCGAGATTATAATACGGGTTATTGTTTTTATCGAAATAATTTTAAATAGCTGAGTATATATTTCTATTAATTGTCGTTTATTTATAAACTATGTTTTCATTCGTATTATTATCTGAATAGCAAAATACAATAATACTAGGTTTTTCTATACATGTTTATCTTTTACTGATTAGTCACCTAGTAAAAACTACACTTGAGAATCGATTACGATGAATACATTTACAGAATCTACAATTTACAGGTTCTAAACTTTTCTTCACACTAAGTATATTGAAAAAATTATATTTATTTGTTTTCCTGCATTCTGCGTAGTAAAAAACATTGAAAATAATTTATAATTATATACAGGGTGTAAACGAAACTAGGAAACGCGATTTTTCTTGGAAGTTACTAGAGATACAAAAAAATACTATAAAATAAAGTTGTAGGAGACCAAGGGGGGCATCCCATTACAGAATAAAATATTTTTTTAAACCAGTGGTTCTTAAGTTACAACACAAAGTTATATTTGCTTAAATGGAATGGCATATATTTATTAGGCCCATTCGATACAGTATTTATTTTCTGAATTCAACCATGTTATCATTTTATATCCTTACATAATAAAATATTGAGAAAAATTCAATTAAAATTTAAATAAATTTTATTTTTATAGATATTTTTCAGTAGGCCATGTATGAAAAACAAAACCTGATATTTGTCAATTTGAATTATTTAGTGTATAATAATTTTTATTGTTGCGGATAGAACACTATTTATAAGGTAATTAAGAAATATTTGTTTTACTTTAATTTAAGCTCAATTGTTTTTCAATCAAGTCATTGTGGAAAGAACACCACATACCTATATGTATAAACTCTATAGTTAAAAAATAATGGAAGTCAATTGCATTTTATAAAAATATTACTTAGTATAAAATGTCATTATACCTTAGAAAATTTTTATTTAAAACTAGCTAAAAGTAAAAGGTTATACTTACATTATATTTTTTTGCTAAATTCGATACCAGGTTTTAGAAACTTCTTTTGACTAGAAAGCATATTAATTAATATAGGTATCTTTTTAACTAATCAGCTGGCATACTTGAAAACTGTTCAGTCAAATATTTTTATATTGCCATAATGTTGTTGATTAGTATGGAAAAAAATATCAAGGAAGCAAATTTACGTTAAGTTTTAAACGATATTATTATAACAGTTATCTAGGATATCCTTGTATATTTTCTATTGGGATTTTCAAGTATCAAGAGATGGCGCTGATTGCATTAAACAATGGTACACTTTTTATGACATTTGTAAGTGTAGCATTGCTGTCAAGTGTGTTTCTTTAGGTTTCGAATTATTTTCTCATTTATTAGTATTTTTTATTTATAATTCAAGTATGTCATATAGTTGTCTTTTCATGTTAATGTCAAATGTGTACCATTGTTTGTAGTTTTAATATTCGCCGCTAGTTAGCGTTTTTTTGTTTGAAAATCCCAATATCTTTCCAAACAAAATACTTTAATACATTCAATCGTGGTTAAAATCTAGTTTTTAGCAAGTAAGAAATATTGCGAAAAATGTAAAAAATATATACTAATATAAATAAATAAATATATCATCACGGCTTATTACCCATTGCTGAGTGTGCCAATCTGCTTTGTACACAGCTATCGGTAATGATGAAATATTTGCACCGTGCGGGCGCTTACCAGGCATCACCTCACGGACACTCATTTCTGGCGTGGAGAGTGCACCACAGGATTCAATTTTGTGCCATTTAAAATTCGAAATATTTGGCACCGGTCGGGATCGAATCCGATTCCCCAGATTCGCGACCTGACACTCAGGCACGCGGCCACGAGACCCCATGATATGATGTAGAAAACATACCAAGTTATATAATTTTATCTATAACCGTTTTTAAATTGGAGATCATAAATCAAATTACACCTTTACAGTCATCTTCAAGATGTTGGTACTCCCGTAAGAGACGAGATCGGGATATGTTTATTAGAACTTATTTGCTTAAAATAGGGGATTACAGCTAAATCGAATTAAGAGAAATTAGTAAAAAATAGTGAAAGTATATGCTTAATAATGAATATTAATAAAGAAATAAAATGATATAATTGAAATACTTTAGAAATAAGGGGGTTTTTGTTTTAGCAGATCGTCACTCATATGAAATCCATATATATTATTTTGATTGGCGACTCAAAGACCACCTATAAATATATAACGAATACCGAGTTAGGGGCGCAGCCTACTACCAATGGAAGTAGCGAAATTCAAATAGCGGAGGCGTGGCTATCAGTTAGTAGTGCAATTCTCAAACAGTTTTTATTTGAATATAAATATTTTGCATTAAACTTAATAATTTAAATACATTTCCAATTTTAAAACATGTCGACTTGTACAGTATAATAATATTCATTTATTTTTTATAACAATAATTTAGAAATGGCATATATTTCAAGAACATTTAGGTCCACGAAGAAAATAGTTTGATATAAAAACATATACGTGACGTCACATCTATATTTTCAAATTTCGGAGGACTATAACTCGCTTATTAATAGGAATTTTTTACCGGATTTTAACCGACAGTCTTAGTTTTACTTAAACGTTCAGATGAAATTATATTAAAAAAAAAAATGGTGGAATCCCCTATTGTGTAAAAAATATAATTGACTTTTTTGTGGGACAGTTTATATATAAATAAAATAAAATGTACCAAAAAGATAATAAAAATATGCTAAATCAATTTTTTATGAAACTTTTAATTCTGAACAATTTTTCACTCTACAGCTTTTACCTTTTACCGTAAAATGAACAAGAGAGCAAAAAATTAGATAAAACTAATGACACCACCCTATGTATTATAAATTAAACGATTAAACCTCATATAAATCATTATTATTTCATTAGTTCGTTATAATTATTTAGCCAAAACAACTTGTTAATGTGACAAGATTTAATATATTTATTTTTAATATATTAATCTGGAATATTGCAGATATATTTTATTAATAATAAATGGCCGTGTATTGCTCAATAACAGAGTTAAATCACAATATTTGAAAGAGAAAGGGCATAGGGCAAATATGACAGGATACAAGTAAAAGCGAGGAGCATCAAAAATCGAGTACGAGGTACGACCCGACCTGCGCGGTACCCGGTACAATATGGCTTAGTACTACGTACTACGGAGCGCGCTGCGCTACGACATGCTAGCGGTTCTCAAACAATACGTCGTTTAAATGCATTTGATCTACATTTGGCTGGAAAATTCAACACTTTATAAAATACGAGAATAATTCAATGAGTAGTTAAATAGTTATTATATCATAAGAGTTTCGAAGGTAATCGAAAATTTTGCCAATTAATGAGATACTCCCGAGACCGTAGAGCCAGGGATGATTTGCTTTTGCTGCAATACGTCGATTCAGGAGGATCAGGAGTCAATAATATTTTTCCTCTTTAGAGTGTGTAAAGAGTCACTTTTCAAGCACTAGTGCGTGAAAAGTACTTTTCACACACTAGTGTTTGAAAAGTAAATAAGCGTTGCTATGCAACATTAAAATCGGTTAATTTACCTGTCAATAGTAGATAATCAGGTAGTAAATATTAATGAAAGTAATAAAATTTGTTAAGAAATATTAGTATACACTGTAAATTAAACAAATGTATTATTTTTTTAACAGATTGAGTACTAATCTAATTTTTAAGAATATTCACATGTATTCTAACCTAACCTAATTTTTAATATTAATATTAAATGTACAATTACAGAAGACTAATCCTCTTCTGTCTGAGATTCTACCAAGGGTTTAAGATACATTTTGTACAGTATTATGAGAAAGAGCACTAACAGTATTTAAAGATGCTGTCTTCGATAGATACGCGATTCTCAGGTATTTTATCGACGTCATAAAGGCGGGAATATATAAAATAAAATATAAAATAAAATATAAAATAAATACATATATCATTACGGCATATTACCTGGGTGTGCCAATCTGCTTTGTACACAGATATCGGTAATGATGATGACATATTTGTACCGTGCGGACGTTTACCAGGCGTCACCTCACGGGCACTCATTTCTGGTGTGGAGAGTGCACCACACGGGTCAATTTAGTGCCATTTAAAATTCGAAATATTTGGCGTCGGTCGGGATCGAACCCGGTTTCCCAGATTCGCGACCAGACACTCAGGCACGCGGTTAAATATTATATAGGGAGTTAATGTATTCGTGTTACAAATTTATAGGGCATATAGTACAGACCAAAATGAGTAAAAAAAGCTTAATCAACATACATCTGATCTTCAACTGTTTCCGAGATATATTTCTCGAAAAGGAAAACTATAACAGTTACGCCGATTAAATGAGACTTTTTGTTTATCTTTGCGAGGTCATCTTGTGCTTTTTTTAAATCAAATAATTGTACTACGACAAATATTGTGGCGACTTTAATTTTTAAATAACTTCGTAAGTATTAGAATATAAAAAAAATGTTTCATATCAAATTTTATTGTTTTTTTTATAGTTTATTTACTGAGACAAATTTACTTGGTCAGGGGCGACGCGGCGAGCAACATTTTAATAAGACTTAAGTTCTTTAATTTAATATGCCCGTTTTTCGAGGCTCACATTGAGATCACGTAAACTATAAAAGATACAAAGTCGATTAAATTATAGGGCAAAGTTACCCCATTAATAGACTATTTTAAAGATGTTTTTGTTTTTCCCGAAGAATGCATACAAATGGTTACTGTACCGTTGTTTAATAGCTTACTAAGGTTGCTTGTAAAGACAACGACAATAACCTCACCTAACGCATAATACTTGGCCCGCGTTTTCCAAGCCTGAGTTTGGGCGTTAGGTTGGATAATATTGGGATATATTTAGAGAAATTGCGTAAAAATGTCAATTTGAGATCTTAATTTTTTGAACACGATCCCGCGTTCGGTAATCTAGCCACTTTTATATTTACAAATAACTTCCAAATTTGAAATTATATGGAATTTTAGTTTGCACGTCTTTAAGGACCCTTTTTTATTTTCCTTCAAACGACGATGCTCAGATTTTTTATCACTATTAGATTTCAAGTAATGGGGTTCAATTTATAATTTCCATAGTCGCAAAATTATACCATTGAAAAAGAGTTTATTTTAGCTTTCCAGCCATGTATCTATGTTTCAAGCAGAAAATGCAAAAAATATTAATTTTATAGGGTAAAAACGATTATTGTGGTTTATTTAAAACATATGGTAACTATGAAAAAGTATACAGGCTGTTCAAGTTAACGTGTTCACATAATTGTTGCCCCCATTAGAAGACCATTTTAGTGGTGTCGTTATTTGAGAAAAAAATCCGTAGGTCACTAGATATAGGCAAAAATGTAAATTTTGCAGTTTTTTATGTGAATACATACTTTCCAAATGTGAAATAGTACTAGATCTTAGTTTGCACCTTTTTAGGCCATTTTTTATGTTCTTTCGAATGGCGATGCTTATTTTTTTATAACTATTGAATTTTTGGGGGAGGGGGGCGTCAAGATTAGCATTGGCACACGGGCGACAAAATGATACGGCGCGCCCCTGTTGAAGATCAGTCCTATGTCGATTAAGCTTGTTTTTAACTCATTTTGTTCACTACTATATGTCTTATAAATTTGTAATACGCATTCATTAACACCCTGTATAGTAGTGATGCACGCGAGGCGAGACGAGAAGAGAAATATAAAATATCGATCTCGTCTCGTTTTCGGATCTGTAATCTCGATCTCGCTCTCGTTCTCGCAAATTTTTTTGGGTCTCATCTCATTCTCGCACGAGAGTCTCGCGAGAGTCTCGCTATAAAAATAAGCGCTTGCGCACTACGTATTTACGTAAATATTTAACTACAAGAAACAAGTTCGCACCAATAGCACCGTCTTCCATGTATTTGCAGTCGTATAACTATAATAAAGAAGGAAACACTAAATTCTGGTCACCAAATTATTTCAATACGAACATAATGTTTATTCATTTACGGTCACCAGAAAATGTGATGTTAGTAATGTACCTCTAAAATATTCAATTTATCATCAAATTGTGATGTCTAAACTATTTCAATACGAATATTTATTAACACATTCTGTCATCCGTAAAACGAATTAAACATTTAAAAATTATATTTTGTAACTAAAAGTACCTACACTTTTTCATTAAATATATGCCACTATTTGAGTATGATTAAGTCATAAAAAACGCTACACTGGTAACCCGCTGGCAACCAATCACTCCGCTTCTCTCCCATCGGCGCTTAATATCCTTAACTTTTCAGGGGAGACAAGAGTTTTATTAACCGTGGTTTAAACTGGGTGAATTAGGGGCTGAAATATTAGAGAAAACTAGTTCTATTGGATGCAATACCGATTTTGTCTTTATTTTTGCATTTTCTCGCTCAGAGACCGATACTAATCGACTCTAAATAGATTCAATAGCTATTTGTGTATTAAGAGCGCAAAATAAGACATTGTCGATTGAGAGGTTGTTGCCGCGCGACGCAAGAGCGAGGCATTCTCTCGAAATCGACAATGTCCATTTGCGCTCGAAACACGCACAAGATTTTTTCTACAGTCGCCACAATGGGGTCCTCCACCATAACAAAAATTTATTTTTTATTTATTTTTACTTATCGGTATATTCCATTCTTCTTGAGCTATTGCTTCAATCTAATGTAAGCATTTTATACTTTCGTTTTTGTAAATGAATACCCCATTTTATTTTCACAGCAGTACGGCATTTTGTTTGGTTATGTAAGTGGGTAATGTGTAACTACAGTGTCATTAATTCCTGACTAAACATTTCCATTAAGAATGTAACCAAGTAACATTTCTCAACATTGTATAGTTAGAAATTTGAGGAGCGAGCGTTTTTTCTACTTTGTCGCTCTAGAGCGGCAAAGTGACATTTTGCGTTGACAAAAGAGAGCGCAAATGGCTACTTTGTATATAGACTGTAGAAAAAAAATATTGTGAATTCATATAATTTTTACATTTACGTGTTCTATGCATGAATTAGCGTTGACTCTACTCCTTGTACGGTGCATTTTTCATTGAATTTATGAATCAAAGCTATAAAGTTACAAATACTTTTTATTGCGAGATTCTCGCGAGAATCTCGCGAGATTTCTTGCTTCTCGCAGTTGTTATATCGATCTCGCAAAACCGATTTAGTCTTTATTTTGCATTTCCTTGCTCTGCGACCGAAATCATTCGACCCTAGATAGACTCAAAAAAATATATTCAATTCATATAATTTTCACATTCACCTGTTCTATGCACGAATTACCGTTGACTCCACTCCCTGTACGGTGCATTTTTCATTGAATTTATGAATCAAAAGTTACAAATACTTTTTATTGCGAGATTCTCGTAAGAATCTCGCGAGATTTCTCGCTTCTCGAAGTTGTTATATCGATCTCGCCTCGAATTTTAAATTGCAATCTCGCTCTCGTTCTCGTCTCGCATAATGCAACGAGACGAGACGAGATGCGAGAGTACTCTCGCCTCGTCGTGCATCAATACTGTATAGGTACTACATACCTTTTTAAACAGTTTCGAATAAAATAAAATAACATTTATTGTGAAAACCCGGGTTTTGATGTTATGTGAAAAATCGCAGGTCCTTCACATTGTAGTGGAAAGTAAGTAATAAAATGTTTTGGGTTCACTGTGTGGCTGGTGGTACGATGTAGTCCGTACGCTACGCTACGCTGCAAGAGTGAGAGTAAAGACTGTAAAGAGCAGCCTAAGATCGGAGATATACATTGATATTGACCGGGTCATACCAGGTCGTATCGCAACGGCAACGGCAACGGCAAGTCAAGTCGAAGTGCTGTGCTGCGTGGATCCGTGGGAAAGTAAACAAGCATCCCTACGGCTGGAGGTCAACCTGATGACCCGAAAAAATGCCACAGCTATGCTAAACTCCAGGTCCAGTTCTCGTTTTATCAAGAGTTATGCGGATAACAATATAGTTCCATACCATACCATCCAACTCTCGGCCGCGGCCGCCCGCTCGCTTCGATGCTGATGCTACGACCAAGACACACAACACAACTCCAACTCGCTATCAAATTTTATTTCCTTTATCTCATAACTGTCATCGTAATACGATTGCTTATGTAATTTCCAAGTGTTGCACAGATTTATGGGGATCAATCAATAATTTCTTGCTACATCCAATAATGCGTTTCATTTCTGAACTCTATACAGGTTACTATTTGTTACTTTCATATCTATTTCATATATTTTTTAAACAAATTATTATTACACATATATTTTAATTATGGCTAATATGTGTGTATTTTAATTTTTGTGACTTTATGATCCATTGAGGAATACCAATGATAAAATTAAAACATTATTGATAAATATCATTTTTTGAAATTCTCTCTCATTAATACTACTTTCAGATTGCTATGGTTAACAGAACAATTATTTTGACATATGTCAATATGACAAATATTCAAATTATGTGCTTTATTCCTCATGTTTATTACTTTATAATAAAGTAGACCGTATTTAGAATGATATAGGCTAACGTTATCTGTATGTATTAATGAAGATCATTATATTTTCATTTTATTTTATTTTCATTTTGTAGACCGTTGTTGACAAATCAGTATGGTAATAATATTATCATACAGATACAGTTATTACTTAGTTACCAGCCTACTTTTGTATATGTAAACAATGGAATAATATCCTGAAACCGGTAAATAACATTTGTTTCCTTTAAAACAACTAGCCCATTTTTGGGCGAACTAATGACTTTAGAAAAAATGTTATACACAAGAAATGATCAAGAATAAGAGGCTAATTTATTAATAATAACAAACCCAAAATTCGACCAGTGGTTCTCAAACGGCAGAACAAATATATATTTTTTTTAATGGTTTCCTATATAATTTTTAGCCCATTAAATAGAGTATTTTTTTCTGATTTCAACTATAGAAATATGGTATAGGGTTGTATAAGAATTATTTCGAAAAAAATGGTATTAAAAATAATGGTATAATATTACAATAGGCTATGCATTTTTTATTATTTTATATCTAGTTTTTAATATCATTTTCCTCGAAATAATTGTTATACAACCCTATGCTATATTTATATCGTTGAAATCAGAATATAATATTCTATTTCAAGAGCTAAAAATTATATAGGATGCCATTTAAAAAAATATAATTTTGTTCTACCGTTTGAGAACGACTGGTTAAATATTCGATTTATTACTATAGATACATTATCCCTTTATTCTTGATCATTTTTGGTATAAAACATTTTTCTCTAAAGTTGTTAATTCTTCCAATAAAGCGCTGGTTGTTTTAAAGGAAACATTCTATATATATATATATATATATATATATATATATATATATATATATATATATATATATATATATATATATATATATGTATATGTATATGTATATATATATATATATGTATATGTATATATATATATATATATATATATATATATATATATATATGTATATGTATATATATATATATATATATATATATATATATATATATATATATATATATATATATATATATCGGGTGTCTTAGGCCTACCGCCACATGGGAGATTAACATGTGAAATCAGTCAATTGCGAATAGTATCTCCCGAGTGTAAGATATTAAGCTGAAATTTTGTATACTCGTTGGAGGATATTAATTCTACGGATTACATTTGAAATTAGTCAATTCAAATGTGTAATATTGGAAAAAAAATTAAAAATTTGTAGAATTTCCAGGATTATTGTTTGTATACCCAATAAAATGGTTACTAAGTAACAGTACAAATATCATAGTGGTAGCGCGTGCGCTTGGTAATAAAAAAAACTCGAAGAGATTGGGTTCAGAACCAGCTAGCAGCAAAATTTAATTTTTAATTACTACTATTGAAAATAATTTATATTATTAATATGTTTTTAATCTTTTATTGATTTTTAATAAAATATAAACATTTAAAGCATAAATTATACGTATTTTGTAAAATCTGAATCACATTGATTATAACATACAGTTAAATAATTACAATAAATATTTATAATAAAAATAACCTATCCATTTTATCAAATTTTAATAAATAATTAAAAATATATTAACAATAAAAATTATTTTAAGAAGTAAAAATGAAAAATTAAATTTTGCTGCTGGTTGGTTCCGAACCTAGTCTCTCCGAGATTTGTTTATTACCAGGCGTACATGCTACCACTATGCTAATTAAGCTGTTACTTGGTAATCATTTTTTCCGGGACATAAACAGCAATCCTGGAAATCCTACAAATTTCCTTATTTTTTTCTGATATTGCATATTTAAATTTACTAATTTGAACTGTAATCTATATAATTAGTATCCCCTAATAAATACAAAAATTACCAACTTAATATATTGTACTGGGGAGATACTATTCACAATTAACTGATAACACATGTTAACCTTCTATGTGTCGGTCGGCCTAAGACACCCGATATATATGTCATAGACCCCGAAGAAGATGCAAGTGTGCACCGAAACGTCGGTGTTGTAAGAAGAATAAATACTATTTGACTAAGATTTCGAATAATTGTGAACACATTATTCTTATTACTTCATAAAAATAATATTGTTTTCATATACATAGATAAAAATACTTCATTAAAATAATATTGTTTTTCTATAAAAAATAATCTTTATTATAATATTTTTACTATAAAAATAGTAAAGAAATAAAATTGCCGTAAAATATTAGAACAGGCAATTTGATAATTTATTTGCGTAAAAAAGAAAAATATTATATTGCAAATTACTTTTAGATAACACAACCTACCAAAATAGATAACCAAGCAAGTAGTAAAAAATGTAACAAAAAGTATATATTTAATGCATTTCTAAAAATACATTGATTTGTAATTAAAAATTGTATTTTGTACCTTAAAAATATTATACTTGCTTTCCAATAAAATATAAATTGTGTTTCACAACGACTAAGATTTTATTATCGTGAGTAACACAATTTCTGCAGAAATACTAAAACTACATAATAAATTTATGCACACATTTAGGAATGTATTATAATCAAAATAAGACTATCTGAAATATATTTTACTTACCTATACTTAATTTATTTCATAACATTTTTTCAACTATTTATTAACAATTTCTTATTTATATTGAAATGTTATAATTTGTTTTTTTAAAATGTATTATTTATTCTTTCAACTTTTATTAAAGACTTGAAAAATTAATGAGCTATTTCACTACTGTCAAGAAAATAAGACAGTACCTATACATCAAATAATAAATATTGACGAAAGATTAAATATAAAATCTTGCTTTGTTGTAACAATAAAGATCATTGTAATATTTCATAATGTCATATCTGTTTGAATCTGATTTAGGAAGACCGAGCAAAGTACCGTGTCTGTAATCTGGTAGAGCAGCGGAATAAAATGTTACTACTTAACTAAGTGTCACTATCACTAACGGACAGTATTATGAGTGAAACAAGCAGCTAAGAATACTGTAATTTATATAAACACTAAAAATTTTAAAATAACATTGTATAAAACTATTCAAAAAATGCATAATAGTCCATTATCCAGTTTACACATAAATTTTGTAAATTCCTTTTTTAAGCTACAGCCATGTATACAATTAAAATTGATATTTATTTTAGTTTTTTAATATGTTATAAATATATAGAAAATGGTGCGAATGTTCAAAACAAGTGGACCACCATTGCTAACGCTAACTGTTTTGTTTGAAAAGATAAAGATATAGTTTAATGAGCAAACTAATTTATTTTTTTTTCCATATATTTAATGGTATAAAATTCAAAACATTCGAAATCTTTTTGCAAGCTTAACTAATAAACAAATTTCCGATTAATACACAAAAATAATTGTAAATAATTGATATATGTATGTATTTTAAATCTTGCATAAAGAATTAATGATGTGAATTGTATTATAAAAAAAGTTGGTGACAGTTCACAGGTGCCCTGATTTAGAAGAATAAATACAACGTCATTAATTTATATATTTTTGAAACTTAAATATCTCATTTATTTTAAATCATTTCTACAGTGA
The DNA here is from genome assembly GCA_963082715.1 of Harpalus rubripes. Classification (NCBI taxonomy): domain Eukaryota; kingdom Metazoa; phylum Arthropoda; class Insecta; order Coleoptera; family Carabidae; genus Harpalus; species Harpalus rubripes. The sequence goes on along the minus strand of OY720458.1, from coordinate 52,915,837 downwards.
TTGAGTGATTAGTATATTTTAATTTATGAAGCTTACTAGCTTACTTCTTTGACATTCAATTATTTTTAATTATGCAACATAATATTTATCAGAGATTTAACCAACGACCACAAATATACTAGACAAAACATGCCCCATACGTCACTATTGTTTGTTATGTTCTCGGCTGGACGGAAAGAGACAACTAGAGATATATAAAGTCTACTCTAAAGTTTGTCGAGTGATGTCTCTACGGTCCATATAATGTATTTGTGACATTTTGCTCCTTTGTTTGGAAGTTGTGGTCGTTCGGGCCTCGATTTTGTAACTTTAAATTCTGTCTGATTGCAAATTCTGTTAGAATTGGGTTTACCCCACTACAAATTCTACTGCTGCAGACTAGTAGAATTTGAAATATATCCGGAGATAGAATTGGGGAAATCTCAATTCTGTCATTTCAAATTCTACTGGTCTGGAGCAGTAGAATTCGTTGTGGGAAAAACCCAATTCCAACAGAATTTGAAATCAGACAGAATTTAACTTAAAGTTAAAAAATCGAGGGTCGCTTGTTCAAAGTTTTCTGGTTTCATGTTCTCTATATATCTGCCTTTTTCAAGTTTTGAAATAAAATTCTAAAAACTCTTATTAATTAAAAAACAATTAATTAATACTACCATGAGAAATTTACCTACGGGAATTTCGGTAGGACTGTATTCATAACGATATCCTGGATCACGATCCATTAAATAATCATGGCATTCAATTGCTCAATTTAATTTTATACATTTATTTGAAAATCCGGATCCACCATGAAACAAAAATAAATTTAGAAAAAACTAAAAATAGAATAAGAAGCAAGTATATAAAAACAACATTGTTTAAAAATCAATAGAATAAAATAAATAATTATCTTCAATTATTTTTACCTTTTCTTAATATTAATAACAATTTGTTTCATGCATTTTATAATTGGTTTTCGTTAATAATAATTCAAATGTTTTAAATATAGTACAGTTCACTTTAATAAAACAAGCAGTGACATCTAGCAAATACGCCGTGAGGGGACTTTACATATCTCTATCCTTAGTTGTGTCTTTCTGTCCACACGAAAACAAAACAGATGCTATGAAGTTATATCTAGTATATTTGCGACCGTTGGATTTAATCATATAGGATCCCAAACTCATACTAGTTGGGCCGGTTAACATTTTAAACACACAAATTAATAAAATCTGCGCAAATGGTGAGAAATTTCTACAAATTTCTGTCGGCTAATTTAAAAAATAGATTTTAAACTTATAAAAACTGAATTTGTTATTCAAGTATTCCGCCATTTAGTATTGGGTTACATCCAGTGGCGGCGCTAAGGGGGGGCCAGGGTGGTCACGTGCCCAACCTAAAAACTCTTGTGCCCACCCGCTACCAACATACAAATAATTTTTCTACATATAAAATTTGTGAATAAAGTTTTATTTTTAATTGTGAACATTATTTGTAATTCATTTTGTTCTAAAATTAATAGGACAGAAAATACAGCCATATAAAAATTTCACCATTGTATTTCTGTGATTTGGCAACATGAAAGGAAGAAAACATGCAGCTTCATATCCCTTGAAAAAAATGTAACTTTCATTTAAAAAGCATTTGACCTTGAATTAAAAAAATTGCCTGCGGCGCCTTTTTCTGCTAACCTTTGCATAACCTATGGTAACCCCCCCTCCTGGTGCCCACCAATTTTTTTATTGTGCCCACCCTCCATTTACATCCTGGCGCCCCCACTGGTTACATCGCCTTTATTCTATTGGGCATTGGATCCCTAAGTCCTGCTCATTTCCTATGAGTATTGTCCCATATGTCTTGCAAGGTAGATTTTACTGTATACGCACGAAATTTTTACGAAGTTGTTTTTCATTATATCAAAAGTAAAGGGTCTCGGTAGAAGCTAAATCTGGACTAGAAGATGACCCTTAAATATTGGTCGAACTATTATGATCAGTCATTCGGCACACAGTTTTTTTTTAAGTTTTAAGTTTATATTTAAAGTAGCCAAAAGAATTTTGTAGAATTTTTTAACCATTTGTATAGATGCCCACCTAAAATGAGTTTGGCTCGTATCTATCCCTGCAACTAAAAAAGTAACAATGGTGGTCCATTTACTTCGGACATCCGGTATCCGGTACCTATATGGAGTTACCTATTTAAATATTCGTTTAAAATATAAAATATTGAAAACTAACAAGCTCACCTTGGAAAATCCTATATTTGGAGTGGGAATTTGCTGTACAACTACGTCCGGTCGCTTGAAAACTGTAACAAGAAATTTTACCAATTAATTTACATCATTGTTTCTCATAACTTTTTTATCATCCACTTGGTTTTATAATCCCCATTTCCAATGCCCCATATTTCATTTTTCTTCTTTTAATAGCGTCATTGTGATATTTCAACAAATCCGGAAACTTGATGACCGTTGTCGTTTAAAACGGTAAAGTACCATTAATTTCTAAAATATCCCGTAAAGAAAAAATTGTAGAGATTTTTTATTTACATACAGAGAATTTATTTTAACGTGCAACATATGGTCAATCACTTCCATGGTTACACACTACTGTCAAAAAATGACAGCAATGTAATATTTGTCCATTTTAAAATGCAACATACAAAAATTTGTAGTTATGTATAATCAATACTAATTTCCAATAAATTAACCTACATGCTAATAACAAAAAATCAAAATTTTAATGTAGCACATCTTAACAAACTTTGTCTTACAAAAATTCAAAATTTTAATGTAATAAATGTTCAAAAATACCTCCATTCACACTGATACGATATCCTAGTCGCTCGTAGAAAGAATTGACACTATTTGTGATGTGTTCTGGAGGTATCTCCTGTGCTGCAATACTATTCATAATGTTGCATTTTAAAATGGACAAATATTACATTGCTGTCATTTTTTGACAGTAGTGTGTAACCATGGAAGTGATAAACCGTATGTTGCATTTTAAAATAAATTCTCTGTATAGTTTGTTATTTTAGGTAGATTCAAACATACTGTAAAAAAATTAAGGGCATATAGTACTGACCAAAATTAACAAAAAAACTTAATCTGCATAGGACTGATCTTCAACTGTTTTCGAGAAAAGCGAAAAATCGAAAAAAAAAACTGACAAAGATAGTGATCGAACCAAATTTTGTCTATGTTAGTAAAAAACAATAAAATTTTATATGAAACGTTTTTCTCAATTTCTAAAGTTATTTGAATATTAAATATTGGCCAAAGTAGCCAAAACATTTAACATAGTATCTACAATTATTTAAATAAATAAATATATACCGTGTGTCTGTCTTAAAGGTGTACATAGGAGATTAACATGGGAAATCAGTTTTTTACAAATTCTTGGTCGTCTAATTAATTTAAGCAAAAATGTGACAAATAAAAGTTATAGGGCATAAAATTCTGCATCTAAATCAATAAATAGAATTACCTTTACATGCTTTGTAACGACAAAAATTAATTATGAAAATGTTGAACATTACGGTGAAAATATAGACAGCCATGGAATTGAACAAAAAATAAATAAATGCTTAACGTTTTATCTGTCACAGCGTAAGTTAACTTATTTTACGTTTTTGACAATTTGATAAAACGTCAAGCATTTATTTATTTTTTGTTCAATTCCATGGCTGTCGATATTTTCAACGTAATTTTCAACATTTTCATATTTAATTTCTGTAGTTGCAAAGCATATAAAAGTAATTCTGATTATTGATTTAGATGCAGAATTTTATGCCATAAAACTTTTATTTGACGCATTTTTGCTTAAAATAATTAGGCGAGCAGTAAATTGCAAAAAAATTGATTTCCCATGTTAATCTCCTATGTACACCTGTAAGACAGACACACGGTATATATATATATATATATATATATATATATATATATATATATATATATATATATATATATTCGATCCCGATCGACGCCAAATATTTCCAATTTTAAATGGCACAAAATTGATCCCTGTGGTGCATTCTCCACGCCAGCAATGAGTGCCCGTGAGGTGACGCCTGGTAAGCGCCCGCACGGTACAAATATTTCATCATTACCGATATCTGTGTACAAAGCAGATTGGCACACCCAGCAATGGGTAATAAGCCGTGATGATATATTTATTTATTTTTATTTTATTTGATTTTTTTAAAAAAAACAAAAGCACATCTAAGGTGACCTCTGAAAGGTAACTCTTATAGTTATCGAGACAGCAGACGTAAACCCCGTAAAAACTCATTTTTCACTGCCTCAAATCTTGGAAACTGTGGAAGATCGGACACATGTTGATTAAGCTTTTTTACTCATTTTGGTCAGTACTATATGCCCTTAAATTTTTTTACAGTATTTTTGAAACATCCTGTATATCAAATATCTAAATGAAACAGTTGACGAGTTTCCCACAAAAATCGGATAAGTCCATTTATTGAAGTTTCCGGTGTATGGCACCATATCGTTGGATTCCGTTCATGACACATTTTGAGCAACAAGCTTTGTCAAAAGCGAAGGACGAAAAATACCGGGTGTAATACAAAAAGCGGGCCATAGGTTTTTAATATGGGAAAACAGTTTTTCTTTGCGAAACAGTACCCTAATTATTTTAAATTAAATTCTGCATCAAACTCAGTAACCATATTTTATTTTGGACGTTCCGTAACAGAAAAAATTGAATTAAATTTTTTATAGTGTTAGCCATGGTATTGAATTCAAATCACAAACAAATGTAATAACATTTGACCTGGCAGGAACGTATCTACCAAATTGTATCTGTTGTTAATGAAAATGGAGAATTATTCACTCGAAGAAAAGTATTATTTTGATGCAAATTATATTTTATAATTTCTGACATGCAAATTTAATTCTCTAAAACATTTATTGAAACATTACTGTCTAAAATTAATAAGCCACTTTTGCACAAGGAAAAACGCCCATGGCCTGCTTTTTGTGTTACACCCGTTATAAAGGTGTACTTTTTTTATTTTACTTGTCTTTTGATATTATTAACACTGAAATTTTTCCATTGACTTTAAACAAGTTAGGGGCTGTCCTTAAATTACGTAATGCAAAATTAGGAAATTTTTAATAACAGAACATAAACTATTTAAATTAATGTACATAAAGATGAAAAATAATGTACTACTCTTGCCCTACGGCTTGTCACCCCAATTTCTTTACTGGATATGAAAGTATATGGCCTTCTTTATATTCAGGTAAAATTTGAAACAGAAACTAATTAAATTAATGTACATAACGATGAAAAATAACAGCACAGAAATTAAAAGCATATGCTTTTAACAAACTATTGAAAAGTTTTTCCTTATCAACACTACTTGAATTCATGTTTTAATATGAATTGCATTGCACGAATGAAAGACCGCTGGCCCGAATTTGAACTGTGCCCGACATATTATGTTGACTGTTATTGAAAACAAACGACGCCTGCATATACGAATTAGCACCGCGAAATTTGAATGTTTCAAAACTATTAAAGCAAGTTTAGCAATATTTTTTTATATTTTATCGTTACGTAACGCACACATTAACCCTCCCCACCCCTCGTAACACTGCGTAACGCTACTCTTGACCCCCCCCCTTGAAGCGTTACGTAATTTAAGGACAGCCCCTTATTCCAAAATTACTACATGTTGACATTGGTTATTCTTGTATTAAGCCACAGGTTCAACCTACGAATGTTGCTAGTGTGTCTGTTTCTACCGTCACCTTGCTGCCCACCGTACCACTTGACTCCCTTTTTATGCTAACAGCGCCCTCCTGGGGGCGGTACCGCCTACAATGAGAAAGTTAAGTGAGCTATGAACATTTTGTTTTAGTTGAACGCCTTATTTTATTTTCGTCCGTTTAGTCTTATTTTTATAGTACATAATACGATACTAATTAATACAAATTTATTTAAACTTTTAAAAAAGCTAATCTCCTTTTTTTACTAAAATACTATTAGATTTCTGTATATCTGTACAGGACATGGTACTAAAATACCCGTATTTTTAACGTAAGTAGCATTCATTTAAATTACAATGACCGACAAAAAAAACCGGACCATCTTCAATATCATCAAACGTAATACGTTGAATATGTTCCATAGAGCACATTTTGATTGATTGTCTCCATAGAAATTTTCAATAGGGGATTCCACCATTTTTTTTTTAAATAATTTCATCTGAACGTATAAGTAAAACTAAGACTATCGGTGAAAATCCGGTGAAAAAATTCCTATTAATAAGCTAGTTATAGTCCTCCGAAATTTGAAAATATAGATGTGACGTCAAGAATATAAGTTTTTATATCAAACTATTTTCTTCGTGGACCTAAATGTTCTTGAAATATATGCTATTTCTAAATTATATTTATAAAAAATATATGAATATTCTTATACTGTACAAGTCTACATAATTTATAATTGGAAATGTATTTAAATTATTAAATTTGATGCAAAATATTTATATTCAAATAAAAACTGTTTGAGAATTGCACTACTGGACTGATAACCACGCCTCCGCTGTTTGAATTTCTCTACTTCCATTCGTTATATATTTATAGGCCGTCTTTGAGTCGCCAATCAAAATAATATATATGGAACTCATATGAGTGACGAGCTGTTATAACAAAAATCCTCTTATTTCCGAAGTATTTCAATTATGTCGTTTTATTTCTTTATCAATATTTATTATTAAGCCTAAAGGTCCATTCACAAATGAAAATTAGGTTTAGATTTATGGTTTATACTTTAGATTTAAAGACTTTGGCCGCATATTATGTTTTGACTCCATTCACACTTCAGAATTTAGTGTCTCTAAATCCAAATCATAAAGCTAAACATTGCAAGGTCCAAACTTTAGGTTTATGATTTAGCTTGACGTCACAAACTTCACCAATGAGAACGAGTCTGAAATGATATAGATATATACACCCATCTTTATTTAGTATCCACTTGGTGAATTCGGCTTTTTAAGCAAATGCGAGAAGAACATATCATAACTTAATTGCTGAAATGTCCAATAATGCCAAGCGAATGACAGTTTCACGGCGCACAGGAGTCTTGTTGAGTACTGCTCTACGGATATTTTAATCTTGTTTTTGAAACAGTTACACAGATGTCTGTACATATCAAAACTAATTTTCAGGTAATTTAAACTTACATTTATGAATGATTTACTTAAACCTAAACAAAAACCATAAACCTAATTTTCATTAGTGAATGCACCTACACTTTCAATATTTTTTCCTAATTTTTTTTAAAATCATTTGCGCTGTAGTCTTTTGTTTTCAGTTATAGGCTAAAACTTGTTTTTTGTTAATTTTTAAAATACCTTGTATCTTGTTTATTATGAGAGATACGGAAAAACGTTTAAACAATAAAACAGTGTATATGCCAGATTGTAAAATCCATCTGCTTATGCAACCAGTGGCTGATTTAGCACTTGAGCAGCCCCAAGCGCAATTCAATTTTGAATATAGCTAACATTGACATTAAAGATGTCAAATAAAATTTTGACAACCACGGATTCAAAAGATGTTGACACATCTCATCCTTGTCTGCTTAACGTGGCTACGCCAAACTCCATCCTTCTCTACTGATACAAATTCACTCTGCAAGGCTACCAATTTACGAACGTTAAAGTTATTTGACAGATAGCTATTTGTTTTTGCAAAATGTGTGAAAAGACGCAATGGAATTATTCGTTGGATAAATATATAGAATAAATTTATTTTACGAATACTTATTCGAAACTTTATTCGGAAGTGAAAATATCGGGCCTTAGCGTTATTTTTCAATCTGCGGCTAGGCGTTTTATAAAACGACGAACGGCTTAATTAGTTTGAATATTTCTCTAAATATAACAATAACTTAAGTCCCCCACAAGACTAGGTACTAGTTTCCAAGTGTGACTTTTGTGGTTGTATTTAGAGAAGTTTTCATTAATACGCTTATTTATTGTTTCATTCAATGTACATATAAATAAAAAGTAATAGGAACTGTTAAATATATATCTAATTACAATAATAATTAATTTTATTATAAACATCCTACAGTATTAATCAGAAATAAATATAAATAAATAAATGATCGTTCAATGCGGATATAAGCTTAAGCGAAATATGAATGTAAGAATTAAATGCGTCATATTTTAATTCAAAGAAGGAATGAAATATGCTATTGTTAACTTTTTATTACAAGAATTTCATATACACTTGTTTTTATACCGATAAATTTAATTAGAATACGTAAGGTATTCTAAATATTCTTTTAATAATAATTATCAAGTTTCCGTAAAATAAAAGGTGTGTAATATTCTGAAAAATATTACAAGAATATGTAAATAAAAAATAAATATATCATCTTGCGGTTTACTCATTGTTAGGAGTGGCAAGTTTCTTCCCACAGATTTTGACAAATAGTATTTGTGCTGTTTTGCAACAGGAAGCGTTTCTGAATGCGACATTCGATCTTTATAAAAATTTTAGGTAGTATTTCATCAAAAACATATTACGAGTACTAGCTGTATGTCATAATTCTTGTCACATTTAGCAATTTTTATTTCGATTTTATTCTTGTTAATGAAAATGCTTTTTTCATTGCACTGGCCACAGCCATTGTTTTTACCCTATAAATTTAATAATTTTTGAATTTTTTTTGTTTGACACATATGAACAAATATAAAATGATGTTTAAATGTTGGGGTGGCATTCCAAACCCACATCTAATGACTTGACGAATATTCTCAATTGAGACAAATATCAAATATTCAGTTATGCAGGATGTATCAGGACTAGTGTAAAAAAATAATAGCGAATAGATCATTTTGAGTAAAATATTTGAAATGAACATATGTCATATTCGTTTTGGTTACGGAATTAAAAGGAATAAAGGTGCATTCACAAATGAAAATTAGATTTATGGTTTTTGTTTAGATTTAAGTAAGCCATTCATAAGAAATATTCGTTTTCCGGGAATGGACTGTGTCATATTTTGAGTCAGAGCTCAACGTTTCGCCCGCAGTCATATGGGGCATCTTCAGGAGCAAGAGGGGGATAGTACTGTCTTGAACACGGTTACCCGACGTGTCAACCACGCTAGAGGCCGAGTTTAAGCAACAAGGAGGGAGACTCAGTTTACAAGGTTACCCGACGTGTAAACCACGCTAGAGGCCAAATAAACCAAGTGACGAAAGAAGGCCGAGGAGACAGTTATATACTAATCTAAAGATACGGTAGATGAGCAGAGCTAATGAGGACCAATGGGAATCGATTTCGTAATGGTAGATTGGGCGTGTCGTGTTCCGAGAATCACCGGTTTCCACATGTGGCTCAAGAAATAGCCATCATCCCGATTGATGTTATTCGGATGTTTCCATATTTCTAAAGTTTCCCTGTATTTACGTCTGTAAAACTCAGGGACAGGAGCTAAAATGCGGGAATTTTCAAATAAGATGTTATGTCCTGTATTGTGTTGGTGTTCTGCGACCGCAGATGTTAATACCATACCATTACGCAGACAGCGTTTGTGTTCTGACAATCTAGTGTGAACACTTCTTCCTGTTTCACCTATGTATACTGTGCCGCAAGAACAAGGAATACTATAAACACCGGGTGACGACAAGGGTTCGCGTTTATCTTTAGTTTGGGGGAGTATTTCTGAGATCTTTTGTGGAGGTTTAAAAAAGACCTTAATATTGTTTTTATTGAGAATTCTACCTATTTTGTCCGAGAAACCTTTAATGTAAGGGATAGATGCAAATGTTTCGAACGAGGTATCCACAGGTTTTTTGGGTAAAGGGTTTAATTGTCTATGAATTACATTGTTGATTAATTTTACGTCATAGTTGTTCTGGATTAAACTATGTCTGATGTGATCAAGCTCCTGCTGTAGGAAATCAGGTTCAGAGATTTTGATGGCACGATGTACGAGAGCGTTGACAACCGAGAGTTTCTGCGAGGGATGGTGGTGAGAATTAAAATTGAGATACCTATCAGTGTGGGTGGGTTTTCTATAAACAGCGTGCCCTAACTGTCCGTTGGGTTTACGATTAACCAGAACATCAAGGAAGGGGAGAGTTCTGTTATTTTCTACCTCCATGGTGAATTGAATGTCCGGGTGTATGCTGTTTAAGTGTTCGTGGAACAAAGTGAGTTTTTCCGGACCATGTGGCCAAATGACAAACGTGTCATCTACATAGCGAAACCATACCTTAGGTTTGAATGTAGATGATTCTAGTGCCTTTGTTTCAAAGTGTTCCATAAATATACTGGCAACCACGGGGGACAGGGGAGATCCCATTGCTGCACCTGAGACCTGTTTGTAAAATTGTTTATTAAAAGTGAAATAGGTTGATGTCAAGCATTTTTCAATAAGAGTTACTAGATTAGACGAGTTTCCGTTATTTTCCAATAATTTAGCGATAATAGTGATTGACTGATCAATCGGGACTTTAGTGAAAAGTGATGTGACGTCAAAACTAACAAGTATGTCGTCGGGTTCTGTAGTGATATTATTGATTTTTTGTACAAAATGTTCTGAGTTTAGAATAAATGACTCAGAATTTCCTGTAAAAGGTTTTAAAATATCCGACAAATATTTAGACAGTTTATAAGTAGGAGAGTCGATGGTGCTGACAATAGGTCTGAGTGGGTAATCCTGTTTGTGAATTTTTGGTAAACCGTAAAGAACGTGGAGGTTTGGAGGATTTAGGTACAATACGTTTTTGAGTGTCTTCAGGAATGTCTGAATTTTTAATAAGGGCGGTGATTTCACGTTCAATTTTAGCTGTGGGGTCCCGTTTAAGTGGAGAATATGATTGTTCCTGTAGAAGGGCCAGAACCTTCTCATCGTACTTGTTGCGATCCATAATTACTGTAGCATTACCTTTATCCGCTGCAACAACAATAATATTGGTGTCTGATTTGAGGTTTTTCAGAGCTAACCTTTCATCTCTACTAATATTAGATGGTGGTGGTTTGAAGTTTTTGATGCATTTCACAACTTCCATACGTACAGTGTCGCTAGCTTCTTTAGGTAATTTCCTAACGGAGGATTCAATAGAGCTGACTATTTCTTCAACAGGAATTTTTGTAGGAGCGAGGGAAAAGTTTAACCCTTTCGATAAAACGGAAGTTTCGCTGGACGATAGGGGGCGAGATGATATGTTAACGACGGTTTTACCTAAAGCATGAATTACCTTTTTTGGGGGAGCGAGGGAATTAAATTTACGCTTTTGTTTTTCGCTGGTTTTTTCAAAGGAAATATTGGCCTGAGCATGTGTGATAGTATCAAATTTTAACCAATCCTCATGGTTCATAAGGTTACTCAATTCCAAATGCAGCGAGTATAGTTTTATAGAATTTTCGTTTAATTCTCGTCGTGTGTAGCGAATTTGTTCCCTAAGAAGTGAGAGACTTGCTTTGTTAAGGATAGATTTGGAAGCGCGAGTTTTGAAATTATCATTGATCCTAAGAGATTTGGGTACAACATGGTGGTCACGGCAACGAGAAAGAAAGGCAAGATCACAAAGGAGTTTGGAAATCTTATGTCTAAGTTTGGAAAAATTACGAGACTTAAAATAGATATCCTCCCCGTAGAGGTTTGTGAAATAATTGCGTAGGCTTCCACAGTCTGAGTCATGAGAAATATTCGTTTTCCGGGAATGGACTGTGTCATATTTTGAGTCAGAGCTCAACGTTTCGCCCGCAGTCATATGGGGCATCTTCAGGAGCAAGAGGGGGATAGTACTGTCTTGAACACGGTTACCCGACGTGTCAACCACGCTAGAGGCCGAGTTTAAGCAACAAGGAGGGAGACTCAGTTTACAAGGTTACCCGACGTGTAAACCACGCTAGAGGCCAAATAAACCAAGTGACGAAAGAAGGCCGAGGAGACAGTTATATACTAATCTAAAGATACGGTAGATGAGCAGAGCTAATGAGGACCAATGGGAATCGATTTCGTAATGGTAGATTGGGCGTGTCGTGTTCCGAGAATCACCGGTTTCCACATGTGGCTCAAGAAATAGCCATCATCCCGATTGATGTTATTCGGATGTTTCCATATTTCTAAAGTTTCCCTGTATTTACGTCTGTAAAACTCAGGGACAGGAGCTAAAATGCGGGAATTTTCAAATAAGATGTTATGTCCTGTATTGTGTTGGTGTTCTGCGACCGCAGATGTTAATACCATACCATTACGCAGACAGCGTTTGTGTTCTGACAATCTAGTGTGAACACTTCTTCCTGTTTCACCTATGTATACTGTGCCGCAAGAAGCCATTCATAAATGCAAGTTTAATTTAACTTTATTGATTGTACTGACATCTATGTAAATGCTTCAAAAAAAATATTAAAATATCACTAAAACAGTACTCAACAAATACCCGTGAAACTTTCATTCGCTTGGCATTATTGGTTATATTTCAGCAATTAAGTTTTGCCAGTTTCCTTGTTCTTCTCGCATTTGCTTTAAAGACCAAATCCACCAAGTGACTACTAAATAAAGATGGGTGTATATTTCTATATTGTTTTAGACTCGTTCTCATCGGTGAAGTTTGTGACGTCACACTAAGTCATAAACCTAAAGTTTGGACCTTGCAATGTTTAGCTTTATGATTTGGATTTAGAGACACTAAAGGTGCATTAGCAAATGAAAATTAGGTTTATGGTTTCTGTTTAGGTTTATGTAAGTCATTCATAAATTCATAAATGTTTAAATTACTTGAAAATTAGTTTTGATATGTACAGACATCTATGTAAATGCTTCAAAAACAAGATTAAAATATCGGTAGAGCTGTACTAAACAAGACACTCGTGCGCCGTGAAACTATCATTCGCTTGGCATTATTGGTTATATTTCAGCAATTAAGTTATGACAGTCTCTATGTTCTTCTCGCATTTGTTTAAAAAGCCGAATCCTCCAAGTGGATAATAAATAAAGATGGGTGTATATATCTATATCATTTCAGACTCGTTCTCACTGGTTAAGTTTGAGACGTCAAACTAAATCATAAACCTAAAGTTTGGAACTTGTAATATTTAGCTTTATGATTTGGATTTCTAAATTCTGAAGTGTGAATAGAGTCATTACATAATATGCGGCCAAAGTCTTTAATTCTAAAGTATAAACCGTAAAACTAAACCTAATTTTCATTTGTGAATGTACCTTAAATCCAAATCATAAAGCTAAATATTGCAAGGTCCAAACTTTAGGTTTATGATTTAGTTTGACGTCACAAACTTCACCAATGAGAACGAGTCTGAAACAATATAGATATATACACCCATCTTTATTTAATATTCACTTGGTGGATTCAGCTTTTTAAATAAATGCGAGAAGAACATGGAGACAGTCATAACTTAATTGCTGAAATATAACCAATAATGCCAAGCGAATGACAGTATCACTGCGCACATGTGTCTTGTTGAGTACTGCTCTACCGATATTTTAATCTTCTTTTTGAAGCATTTACATAGATGTCTGTACATATCAAAACTAATTTTCAGGTAATTTAAACTTACATTTATGAATGACTGACTTAAACCTAAACAAAAACCATAAACCTAATTTTCATTTGTGAATGCACCTTAAAAGTTTTATAAAGCAGCAATAAAAAAACAAACAGTGAAACAACAATGCTAAATGAATTTGAAATTGATATTTTTTAAATTTATTAAGAAATTGATGGGTTTAGTGCTGCGGAACACAATTTATAAGTAGAATTCATAAATTTCTGATTCGTCGATGCCAGCTTGCATTGGAGCTAAAGAACTGAAAAGACACATTTTGAATACTTATTATAAGAAATAAAATAAATATATTGAATGTTCTATATTTTGTTCTTTTGTTTTAAAAGCAGGTATCTTGATAATTTTATTTTAATTGCTGCTTCCATAACCAAAAGTAGTAGGATCTATATTCACAAGACATTTTTTACTCAAAATAATATCAGAAATACGCTATAATAGTTATTTACGTAACAAGTGTGTAAAGTAGTACTTTTTTGGTCGAGTGCGATGTTTGTAATTGTAGCACGAGACAAAAAATACTATTTTACACACGTGTTGCATACAACATTTTTCCTACAACCGAAATGGTATTGATGTTTCTCATAATACTGAGTGTACAGGCATCCAGCAGCTTCAAATACTGTTAGTACTCTTTCTCATAACACTGTACAAAATGTAACTTAAACACTTGGAAGAATCTCAGACAGACGATGATTAGTATTTTATAATGTACAAATTGTACATTTAATATTAATATTAAAAATTAGGTTAGGTTAGAATACATGTCAAAAAAAAGTTAATGTTCTTAAAAATTAGATTAGTACTCAATCTGTTAAAAAAAATATGAGATTTGTTTCATTTACAGTATATATTCATATTTCTTAATAAATTTTGTTACTTTCATTATTATTTACTACCTAATTATATACTTAACAGGTAAATTAACAGAATTTTAATGTTGCCTAACAACGCTTATTTACTTTTCAAGCACTAGTGCTTGAAAAGTGACACTTTACACACTGTAATGAGTGCGTGAAAAGTACTTTTCACGCACGGTTGTAGGAATTTTTTTTTACACCAGTCCTATTACTGCCTGTATTATGTGGAAGACCATCTCACTCATTGTGATAGAGCAGTCATAGTTTAGGTTAGAATGGTATAACGCTACTACTGCAAAGAAAATGTCTCGGGCTGAAGTCCCAGTGGCTGACACAAATGATTTCGTTTATATAAAAATTACAATTTTGGTATAATAAATCTAACTCGAACTCTAACAGTGATAATAAAAAATTGAGCATTACAAATAGACAGAGCAAATTAATTTTTGTATTTATCTAGTGATCTATGCATTTTTCGGAAAAAACAAATGCATCTCTAAAATTGTCTACTAATAAAGCAACTTTGTCCTAATTTTATCGACTTCATATCTCTTAAGATGCCATTGATGATGGTAGAAAAACAGACAGCCTGTATAACTAAGTTATGTAACAAATACATTGGTGAAGCGGTTTATAGATACCACAGTTTTTTGAAGTTACAATGTTTGTTGGATATATTCATTGTCAGCTGTACGACATGGTTTTAAAATTTTTAAATTGCATACAGTTTGAAATAAATTCGACTATATATTTTTTCGGATAATACTTAACTTATAAAGATATAATTAACCCGGCTAACAGTAAATATAATTCCATGATTTGTAAGAAATTAGAGAGAAGCCGTAAAGCGTATATATCTTGGTGGCATTGAGGGTGTTCGATTGCGTGGCCATCCAGTGTGTAAGTGGATGAATGTGATTGATAAGGTGCTAAAAGAGACAAAGTTTGCGAGTGGGAAGAAAAGAAGAGCGTGTATGAATGCGATTATGAATGTGGTCGAGGCGAAAGAAGTGTGCTTAGACAAGAATGAGTGGCGAAGGATGATTATTTCGTAACTATTATTGTGGTCCGAATGCGGTATTTTGCTACCGAAAATCGGTCACTTTAATATGTTAAGGGTGAGGAATATTTGTTGTATGATGTCAGGTTAGTAGGAATGTTGTTGAAAGAGAGACTGATTATTTCTGTGGTTGATGTTATTATTATTGTTTCGGGTTTGTGCTAACCCACTAAGTGGGAAATGCGTGATTTTATGTATGTATGTAAAAAATTGGAACGCAAACTTTTGCGACAAAATATTACCAATTAAATACATATAAATTGCCTGATAAATTAATATTAATTATTAAATCTACACATAATGTATGTATGTATGTATATAGTAATAATTATAATATTAAAAGAATATAAATACAGGACATTATAATCTCATATAAAATTACTTTGAGCTAGTATAGCAAAGTTTAAGACAAATTATATCAATTTAATTTAGGTTCGACCTCTAATTTGCTCCATGTTTAATTTGTCAAATTGAAGATTCCATTTATTTCATTGGTGTTAATAATTACTCGAAATCTCAGTCAAACAACATTTATTCTTCTTACAACACCGACGTTTTGGTGTACATTTGCACCTTCTTGAGGGTAGTAAGATCTTACAAATTGTTACAATTCATACACGTCATACAATTCACATACGCACTTAAAACTTGCTAAAATTAACAGAAACATAGGCTCAAATTTTAAAAATTCAATAAGGAATTACCATAAAAGGAAGTTTCGGTTTTGGCCGAAAGTGAGACGGAAACCGAAATTCGGTTTCGGTGGTAAAAAGTACTTTCGGTCGGACACTATTTGAAATATCTGATGTTTTTGTAATATGTAATTATAATAAAATATATAACATTAAACATTAAATTTATATATTATTTTTCGTTGACAACCTTTATTATAAAAAATGAAAGATGGTTGGTAACTCTACCTATGTACATTTTTTTAGTTAATAGATGAAAAACGCTCTATTCAATTCGTTATCGTTTCATAATTATCATTTCGTCGGCTTTATAAAACTATAACAGTTGCATGAATATAAAAAATAAGATGTCGCATTTCAACTTCTTTCGAATATCAACAACACTGTTTACTTATCTTTTTTACTGCACAAGGTATTCATACATATATAGTTGGCTTTATGTTGTGTAAGTATTTTAATGGTACAAATTACCAGTAAACAGCCTACCTAGATGACGGCCTTAAACAGTTAAACAACCATTTCGACGGAAATTGTGGGACATTTTCTTGCTACCTAAAGCAGTTTTGCTAATTCATGACTGAAGATTTCCTATAGAAATTAAAACACCTACCTAGATCGTTTTATATAATATTAATCACTCTCCACGCCAGCAATGAGTGCCCGTGAGGTGACGCCTGGTAAGCGCCCACATGGTGCAAATATTTCATCATTACCGCATCTGTGTACAAAGCAGATTGGCACACCCAGCAATGGGTAATAAGCCGTGATGATATATTTATTTATTTATTTATTTATTATTTAATCACAAAATATTTGTCAATAGTTGAAATGGATGAGCTAAAATGGTACTGTCCGTTTAGACAAAATGGCTCTTACCATCTTACGTTTGAACAAAATATTTAACAAACGGTTTGTTTATATTATACTTTATTTGAAGACTCATTTTGGCGTGTATAATATTCTTAAATTATTTTTTTCTAAAATATAGACGAAATAATTTAAATTTACTTGTAATTCATATACAGGCTGTTTGGCGTAAGTACGGCACCAAGAATATTTCATTTATCTTGAACAAGAAAATGTAAACAAGAAAACTTAAACTAGACAAAGAGGCGCATAAGATGACCATAGTAGGAATTTTTCATCACTTCCTGTTTTAGAGGAAATGGGTACAACTTTAAATCTAGCATAGGGAATCTGTATTTTTATATATTTTCTCTAAATGTACATAAAATTAGCTTCACGATGATATCAAAATATCAGAGTTTTACTTCAACCATTTCAAAATGGTGACCATTTATTTTCAAAATATGTATCAATAAAATTCCATGCAAAATTAAATATAGCAAGTTATGAAACAATTTTATTACCTTTAAACAAAAGAAAAGTATTTATCTACATAAAATTGAAATGCTTTTTTTATATGAATGAAAAACAATTATGCTTAGAAAATAATGGAAATCAAATAAAACATTACTTATGAAAAGTAATTAACAATTATTAATTTTTTAATTTAATTTTTTTCACACTTGTTTTTCATCCATAGCCTACTGTTCATAAATATTAAAAATATTTTTTTTGTTAAATTTCAATCTCATTTTTTTCAATATTTTTATTAATAATAATAATAATTTTTATTAGATTCTGTAGACACAATAATACAGTGTATAGAACAAGTCAGATAAATATAATACAAATTACATGTTAAAAAATTCATTCAAATCATAGAAGCTGTGTCCAATTAGAAAAGTCTTCAATGATTTTTTAAAAAGTTTGAAATTATTTTCGCTTTTTAAGTTTTCAGGCAAGTTATTAAAAATTTCTAAACCAATCTGTTTGGAGAGTTTTTAGTAATATTTAATCTAGATTTTGGGATATAAAAATTGCTCTTATGACGAGTATCATAATCGTGTAGACTTGAACTCATGGTAAATGATGTTTTATTCTTATAAATGAACAGACAAAGTTCGTAGATGTAAATTGAAGTTAAAGTCATGATATTTAATTCCTTAAAACTATCTTTACAAGAAGTTCTCGAGGTTATATTTGTAATGCAACGTACAATTCTTTTTTGCGCTACAAAAACTTTGTTAGCTGGATTTGAGGCACCCCAGAAATAAATACCGTACCGTAATCTAGACTCAACGCTCGCCGAATAGAACATCTTATGTAAGGATGTAAAGCTAATACATGGTTGAATTCAGAAAAAAATACGCTATCGAATATGAATAAAAAATATGTAGAATCCCATTTGAAAAAATATAACTTTGTGTTATAACTTGAGAACCACTGGTTTAAAAAAAATATTTTCATCTTTCATGGGATGTCCCTCTTGGTCTCCTACAACTTTATTCTATAGTATTTTTTTGTAACTATAATAAAAAAGAAAATAATGACGGTGGTCGGTTTTCGTGAAACAGCCTGTATACAAGAAGAATAAAATTAAATATAATTTGTGAAAATAGTTTATTATTTGTTTAGTTTAATAGAAATATAATATTCAAAGAAACATAATTATCGAATCAAATCTCATTTTAAATTCTTAAAGTAATATAGAACTTATAATTTATATGAATGTTTAATGTTTACATTGAACATAATGTCATATAAATTAATCTGATTCTGATTGCAATTATTACGATGCTTAGAGGCAAACTGTACGTTGATCTGTGTATTCGTCATTAGTTGAGCCAAAGGCAGTGTCTTCGAAGATTAGTTTTTCTATGCTATCAAACAGTGGGAAACCAAAGGTCATCAAAGTCAGTCTTCGTTATTAAAAATAAAAAAATTGCCAGTACCGGACAGTGTATGATTTACGTTCAGGTAGATAAATGTAATACTGGTTATATTTTAAGCTCTATAAAAAGTTCACGTGCTTATATGTTTTACACGTCAGGTCAGAGATAACTAGAGTGTCCATTATTAGACACATCGTATAACTAAACTTGAGTGTGTTCATCAGATAAGTTAAACATCATGGGTACGCCCAGAATGACACAATTGTTTGCATGGAACGTTCAACAGGCCATCTCTTTCATACTCTATCAATTATTTTATCCTGTGAAATATCTTGAATGAATACCTGGAAGACTTTATAAAAAATAAAGATAGTTACTGATGGCAAATATTAAATTGTAAAATATACAGTGTGTTTAAAAAATCCTAACTCGGAGTCAGGGCAAATAGTAGCAGACCGGCCCGAATTAAAAAATAATTTCAGTTTGAAAAATAATCATTTTAAATTATTGTTTTTGAAGCTGGATTCTAGAATATCTACCACCCTTGAAATTCCATTTTTACCTCTCGCTAAAAGAGGTATTGTATTCATGCTAAAAATCGCATATCCAGATTTTAATGAATAAGCACGTTTTAAGGTCCCTAGTATCCAATTATAACATTTTTACGATGATGTCCGTATGTGTGTGTGTGTGTGTGTGTGTGTGGATGTGTGTGTGTGTGTGTGTGTGTGGATGTTGGATTCACTATATCTCAAATACTATGAGACTTAAGACATTTTTAACTACGGATTCCTCAATCTAACAATAATGGGAAGAGTCCAGTCAGTTTTGGTAACAATTGGACAACCGGAAGTAGTAGTTACAAGAAAAAAATCGTCTAAATATTATTTATCGAAAATTTATGTAAATACTTATATTAAAGAACGTTAAATTCTTTATTCGATAAATATAAATTCATTATTATATCTTCTATAGATTTAGAGATAAAGAAAGGCATATAAAATAATTTGATGTAAAAAATCTCAGATCAAACTACTACAAGGCAAGAAATTCAAATGTTTGTAATTGACACATAAATGTCACTGTCAAAAATATTTGTATGCCTCTGTCAAAAATATTTGTATATTATTATGAAGATTATGAAAATAAAAAAAAGTCAACAACGCAAAAGAATATACGTAAAATAGAATATAAAAGGAATTTGCGAAAAAATGACGAATATAAAGAAAAAGAAAAGGAAAGTAGAAAAAGAAAATTTCAGGATATTGAATATAAAGAAAATGTATGTATTGTACATAATTTATATTAAAATATCCCATTGATTTTGCAAATATATGTGAGAATTATTTTAGTGAGACATGAATATATGTATTTGTATTTAAAAATATTTTTCGTTTTATGCGTACAACCAGGTAAAATATCTGGCGAGAGGTTATGTGTTGGCCACATCAGATTTTTCTTGTTGCAATGAAGTAACCCGAAATTAAAGCGCAGAAGCAGATATTTTTATAATTTTTTTTCCAGAAATAAAGTCAAATTTTACCTCTTCTAAAGGCTCTTGTGAAAATTGTGACTTCTTCGTTCGCAAATTTTAAAAAAATACTTGAACGTAATGTCACCTAATGCGCTGAACTCAATTTGGCAAAATTCAGGTGGTGCATGCATTTGATAGGTATTTCGCGCCGAAATGATTATTTGTCCGTATTTGTGAAAATAGTGACTATATCGCTTGCAAATTAAAAAGTACTTTAATGTAATATTAACCCAACGCACAGAACTCAATTTGACGAAATTCGGATAGTTATACATTCATTTTATAGGAATTAAACCTTTCAGAAATAAATCCAAGACGAATATAAATATTGCTTTCCGCGCTCTAATTTTTGTGGAATTCAGTGTTTTTATTGGTTTTACAAATATATTCTGGGTGTCTACTTTTTTTTACCATAGGAAATACAAAGGTAAAAATTTTCATATGGCTCTAAATTCTTCCCTATTAATTTTAGAACTAAAGTGTAAATACACAAAAATGTTGAGAATTAAAAACTATAGCAAAAGAGTCTAAATTTATTGATATAATAGATTCTTGTCATGAGACAAACATAAAATAAAATATCCGTCTTTAAGCAAGACAGAACATACAATACAATAGTCGTATTGTGTATTAATGAATTTAATAATTATTAAAACTTTATGAGAGATGTCATCTGCGAAACTTAAGAAATACAACTGTTTAACATTTTGTGCTGTTGTTCGTGGCTCACTGTAAATAGCTAACGAAACGCATGCAAACAATAATTTTGGACTTGTTAAACGCACTTTTTAATTTTGAACATTTTTGTATTTACATTTTTGTTCTAAAATTAATAGGGCAGAATTATAACATTGTATTTCCTATGGTCCACAAAAACAGTAGACACCCAGTATATAACGATCAAAATAAAATTCTTGACTGATAGGTATTCTATGCTAGCAGTTTTGGCTGAGATTATAAAAATATATTTTTCTTTTGATTATTTATTTAAAAATTGCAGTAAGGTCGGCCCAATTTTAAAGTTCGGCCCACCGCGCATTTGCCCGGTTGCCCGGTGGCCGTATCCGGCCCTGCTCGGAGTAGGCTATCCAGAGCCGTAACTAGGGTTTTGAGCGCCTGTGGCAAAGGCAAAAATTTTATTTGCGCCCCTACATATCAAGAATATAAAAACAAAATAAACTTCTGATAAGCGGTTCGCGAGTTACTAACAACTTAAACTTACATGAACATTTTCTAAAATTTAAAACATCTGCAAATCGGCTTAGTTCTCATATTTTCATCTAAAATTTTGACACGGAATTTCATATAAGTTTAAGTTGTTAATAACTCGCGAACCGCTCATCGGCGAAAATCGTCTATACTCTGTTCCATTTCAGCCATTCAGCAGATGGCGCTCGCATCAGCGCCAGTTTTAAGTAGCCGAAATTACATTGGGTAAACTTGTCTCTTGTCTCCAATTACAGCCAATCAGAGACTTCAAAACTATGCCCAATTCTATACAATACTAAATGGCTTAAATGGAACAAGATATATAATAAGTATTAAATACCTAATATTGTTTATTTTTTAAGTAATTCAAATTTCTATCATAAATTTTTATTTTGGTTAACTATTTTTAACATAACTCTTTGAGAGATCATCCTAGGTAAATAATGTAATAACCCTTTTATGTACAGGAAATTACGAGCTTTAATTTCGTATTCTTTTTAAACCTTTGACCGAAGATGGCGGCAAATTAAGTATGTCTTTTTGCAGGTCCCAATAAAGAGAATAAAATTTACGCCAGCTTGTCACCAATTATTTCCACAATAAACACCTTGCCGACTGGCCTATCGGTAGATAATTATTTGTTAAATTTAGAAAATAGATTTTAGGAATATTTGATTTAAAACAATAGAAATGATTAAAATTTTGCGCCCCTAAGAATTTTGCGCCCGTGGCGTGCGCCACCTTTGCCATGCCCTAGTTACGGCTATCAACAGAGATTTTTTTAGATAACATTTTTGACAATATCTAGTATCAAATGGGGTCTCGTGGCCGCGTGCCTAAATGTCTGGTCGCGAATCTGGGGAACCGGGTTCGATCCCGACCAACGCCAAATATTTCGAATTTTAAATAGCACTTCATTAACCCCTGTGGTGCAATCTCCACGCCAGAAATGAGTGCCCGTGAGGTGACGCCTGGTAAATGCCCGCACGGTACAAATATGTCATCATCATTACCGATATCTGCGTACTAAAGCAAATTGGCACACCCAGTAATGGGTAATATGCCGTGATATATTTATTTATTTATTTAGTATCAAAATGACTTTTAATTACATACTTTTAGATTGAGATACGTTTCTTTGTGTATAGCCTACTCCGAGTTCCGAGTTAGGATTCTTTTGAAGACATTTGTACTTATTTAACTTTAATTCTCATATTCTTTTAATGCTATAAATATGTTACGTTCTTATATGTAATTCCGAAGTTTTATGTAAATATAATAAGTTTCCGATTTATAGCAACGTATCGATTCAGGTTGCAGTACATTGTGAGCAACAAAGTTTTATCAAAAACCAACCAAAGCACGAAAAACATAAGGGTGTATGTTTTTAATTCTATAATAGTATATTAAAGAACGTGTTTTATAAGACATGTTTTTTTCGCACGCGTCAAAATTTAGAAAACGAGCGTTAGCGAGTTTTCTAATTGACAAGTGCGAAAGAAAGTCTTATAAAATGGGTTCTTTATATTATTTTTTATATTTTGCGCCTTCTACAATAATACTTACTTACTCAATTTGTGATTATATTTGTAACCATTTGTACATTTTCATGTAAATAATCTTCCCTAAATAAAAAAAAAAAAAATCATAATTTCGACATTATATTATTAAAATGAATTGTCAATTAACTAAAAATAAATTAGGTAAAAATGGGTTAAAGAAACGTCATTAGTACCAACCGTCTAAAACAAAAAATTGCGTATCGAAATGAAGGTCATTACGATACGCAATTGCGTATCGTAATGACTTCATTATGAACGCGAAATATAAAATAACTATTTAAAAAAAACATTGGACACATATTTTTATTTGTTTACCCATAATATGAAAAATATTCAAAAATATTTAATGACATAATATAACTAAAAATTGTTTTAATTATTTTCTGATAAAATTCAGAAACTGATCCACATATTTAGGTTGACGAGAATAAGCCTGAAATATTAAAACATAAGTAAAATCCGGAATAGAAAGACCACTTATTTTAAACGGTTATACTTGCGTTCATTTTTAAGATAACAATCCACATTAAATGTTATTTTGTTATGCAACATACATATTTTATGCTTAACCACAAAATAAATATTATTTTATAAACAAAAAAAAAAAAAAATATTTCATTGATTCCAGTCATCCATATGCTATGAATTAAATGAATAAGTCGTATATCAAATTAAGTTTGTTTAAATATTTTATTTTAATAAAATTATTTGAAATTATGAAAGTTACTGATGCATTAGTTACTTAGAGATATTATTGCAACATTTTATTTGTAGAGTATTGTATAGGACTGGAAGACGCACCATAGCAATTTAAATGTTAATTTTTAAATGTTCAAATATTAACTCCTCTAATTATTTTTCAGTAAAATAGTTTAATAGTTTTCTATAGAAAAAAAATCTACATCTAATTTTTCTATTATCCGGAACATGAATAATCGAAGAAATTTACTTGGTAATATTAATCAAAATCTGAGGTGTCAGAGAATAATAAACAGCAAGCCTTAGTAAAGCACAAAAGAATAAATATTCCCTCATACCATAAAATCATTTCACTATTTCTATTTTTTCTTGAATAGTTAATATATATCGGGAGTTTTTTTTATCAGTGGACATGGACGTGTCACTACCATAGTTACATTTAAAATGATTGACAGCAATGTATTATCGCGTTTTTTTAAACTGGACATAGGGAGTTGTCAAAGTCATCAAAGTGTCATCTTCTAAAATGATGTATGAAAAAAAGTACAAATAATAATATTGTATAAGTCCAATATGAGTCTAAGGCAAATTTCGGATTTATTTGCTGCTACTTTTAATAAGCGACCCAGGCCAGCAAATATTAGGGAGTTTTCAAAGTCATCAATTGTTATGTGTCAATTTCAAAAATTCTTTTTATATCGAAAGGATATTGTTATATTATTAATTACCTTATTTGTTCTGATTTTCTTTTAATGCTGTCCATTGATTCATTTTGTTGTTATATAATTATTATAGATTTTTCTAATAGGTAATACATTGCTGTTAATCATTTTAAATGTAACTATGGTAATGACATTGCCCATGTTCACTGTTAAAAAAACTTTTGGTGTATATCTGAAGAGAAAATGCTGATATTAATAAAACAAATTATTATTACTAACGTGAAACACAAAATGTTAAATAAATAGACTAGATGTTAGTATGCGCATTTGTTTTTTTTTATTCTATGGCACCACTTTTGAATTAGGATGTCATTAGATGCAAAAACATTCTCTACAAGAAACTATGTAATTGGTTGGTTGAAAAATAATTGTGACAATAAACATTTAAACATTTCAAAATTGCTATGGTGCATCTATATTTATACCGATGCACCACCATCACCCCTTATTAATACTCTACTACAGTTATAAGTGTCTGTGAAATAACGGCTTGTACACATTTGATATGTTAAAAAATATGAACACGTTTTGTTTCTAGTTTTGTGCGTTTTCCGTCGGACAGAAAAGTGATATGCAAATATATGTAATTACTCGAAGATTTCCATTCTACAAACATTTATCAAATTCAACACATCATTTAAGGAATTTAGAAAACGAAATAATAATATACTGTCAATTTTGAAAATTTATTGCAAAATTTTAATAAGTTAGGTATGATATTTTTAATTTCTATGTAACTAATTCTCACTTATCTACTTAAAGAAAAGACAGTATATTCTTTATAACAACGGTACCTACTATAGTAAACATATGGAAAATATTTCATTTGGTGTATTATATATATATATATATATATATATATATATATATATATATATATATATATATATATATATATATATATATATATATATATATACAGGGTGTTTCCTTTAAAACAACCAGCGCTTTTTTGGGCAAACTAACAACTTTAAAGAAAAATGTTTTATACCAAAAATGATCAAGAATAAGGGGATAATGTATCAATAGTAACAAACCAAATATTTAACCAGTGATTTTCAAACTGTAGAACAAAATTACATTTTTTTAAATGGCACCCCATATAATTTTTAGTCCTTTAAATAGAATATTATTTTCTGTTTTCAACGATATAAATATAGCATAGGGTTGTATAACAATTATTTCGAAAAAATGGTATTAAAAACTACAAATAATGTAATAAAAAATGGGTTTACTACTAGTGTAACTAGGCAACAGACGTATTGTAATATTATAACATTATTTTTAATACCATTTTTCTAGAAATAATTGTTATACAACCCTATACCATATTTACATCGTTGAAATCAGAAAAAAATTCTCTATCTAATGGGTTAAAAATTTATACAGGATACCATTTAAAAAAATTAAATTTTGTTCTGCCGTTTGAGAACCACTGGTCGAATTTTCGGTTTGTTATTATTAATAAATTAGCCCCTTTTTCTTAATAATTTCTTGTATATCTCATTTTTTTTTTAAATCATTAGTTCGCCTAAAAAAGCGCTGATTGTTTTATATATATATATATATATATATATATATATATATATATATATATATATATTCGTATTTTTGTACATAGATGATTTTGCAAATAATAAAATTTTATTGCCATTTTATGAAATAATAAAAAATAATACATGTCCATAATTTTGAAGAAATATGTTAATATTTAATTCACACTGTGAGACCTATAACTCAAAAAATATAAACCATTTTTCGGTACCGGTATACGGCGTGATTGAAAAAATAGGTGCAAATGGCTATTTTTTTAATTAATAATTTTAGACCCACTTATAGTTTATTACAAAGTTACGGGTGAACGTGACAAGGTCCTGAATTATACTTCCGGTTTCGCCACAATTGATATCATCGTTGATTTTTTTAGATAGAATGAATAATATATTTTATTATTTTCTGAAAATAATTTAATTTAGCCTTGCATTTTCAGAAAAAAAAAACCTAATTATAAATCTCTCAAAATTATGAGATTTTAACGCCTTTTCAGTTTGTTTGAGGAAATATTTTGATTTTTACCTGCCTGATGTATAGACACCGTGAGTTTCAGCTAAGATTCAACATTTACTATTCTGTCATTAATGTTTACTAAAGGAAAAAAAATCGAATTGTTACTTGGTACAATACTGTTTATAGTTTTAGAAATGTTTGTGATAATGTTTGCCAATTTATATCCTGAACGTCTTACACCAAATCCGTCTATAGTTTCGAGAATATTTACAAAATTTAAAAATGATGAATGTTTAGATAAGTATCATACGAAAAGGGCAAGAAGAAAAATTGTGCGAAATGAAGAAAATAATAATAATTTATAACGTGCAATAGAAGAAAATAATGAGCTATCTACAACAATTTTGACGAATCAATGACATATTATTTAATTATTGGCGGTGCAGTTTTTAAAAATATGTTGGATTTTGTGAAATGTATTGATTTTTTTATTGATACTGCTTTTATTACTTTCATAAGTTATTTATAAATAAATAAATATGTCATCACGGCTTATGACCCATTGCTGGGTGTGCCAATCTTCTGTACACAGATATCGGTAATGATGAAATATTTGCACCGTGTGGGCGCTTACCAGGCATCACCTCACGGGCACTCATTGCTGGCGTGGAGAGTGCACCACAGGGGTCAATTTTGTGCCATTTAAAATTCGAAATATTTGGCGTCGGTCGGGATCGAACCCGGTTCCCCAGATTCGCGACCTGACACTCAGGCACGCAGCCACGAGACCCCATAAGTTATTTATAAATCAGTAAATTATGATGACAAGTTCATTTGATATTGATAACTTTGACAACCTATGTTGCATTTTATCTGGAACGATGCAGTATGGGGTCTCGTCAGGTCGCGAATCTGGGGAACCGGGTTCGATCCCGACCGACGCCAAATATTTCCAATTTTAAATGGCACAAAATTGACCCCTGTGGTGCACTGTCCACGCCAGCAATGAGTGCCCGTGAGGTGACGCCTGGTAAGCGCCCGCACGGTACAAATATGTCATCATCATTACCGATATCTGCGAACAAAGCAGATTGGCACACCCAGCAATGGGTAATATGCCATGATGATATATTTATTTATTTTATTTATTTACGATGCAGTATGTGTCACTAGTATCCAAAGTAATACATTAATACAAAATAGTAAATATTGCATCTTAGCTGAAATTCAGGGTATTGTTTTGAATTCTTTGCCAGATCCAAATAAAACATCAAGTACATAGTATGATAATTTTTTTTGATCATCATGAGTTGTATTGTATCTAATATTATAGTACTCGTACTTGTACATATTTGCAGTATAATTTTCAACTTTAACAAACGAAATGTCTCATACGTGATCTAATACATAAAATATCGTTGACGATATTTCAAATTAATGTTTGATTTGACATACACGTTAATAATATGGCCTCTATACAGGGTGATTCATCGGTCTGTTCTCTCTTTATAACTCTTTTATTTTAAGTCAGATAGAAAAACTCTTCAAATATAATTTATATGATATATTATTATCTATCTACGTACCATATGCATTTGTATACAGGATGCTCCGTTTAAGCGCAACAATATGTAACTTTGTATTTCATAATGGAACACCCTATAGGTATTTATTTATTTTGATAGTAAATTAGATTCCCTTTAAAAAAGTATCAAGTTATAAGGGGTCTAAAATTATAAATTAAGAAGTTATTTACGTTCATAAAAAATAGTAGTTCATAGTGGAAACAACCATAATTTAATACAAAATTTTAATACTTTTTTATTAATACGTATTTTAAACATTACACTAATTACAAAGAGGCTATTAAAATTTAGTGACAGACTAAATAATGCAAAATTATAATAAATGCTCCTTCAACAATTGATCAAATTATCCATAGCTTACTTTGTTAATAATAACAGGATAGAAATATATCATTCAACACATAAAGGTAAATAACTTCTTAATTTATAATTTTAGACCCCTTATTACTTAATACTTTTTTAAATGGAATCTAATTTACTATCAAAATAAATAAATATATATATATATATATATATATATATATATATATATATATATATATATATAGGGTGTTCTATTAAGAAGTATAAAGTTACATATTGTTGCGCTTAAACGGAGCATCCTGTATACAAATGCATATGGTACGTAGATAGACAATAAAATATATAAATTATATTTGAAGAGTTTTTCTATCTGACCTAAAATAAAAGAGTTATAAAGAGAGGACAGACCGATGAATCACCCTGTATAAGAAAAGTACCTATTCATTAAATTCTGTAGAAGCAAATGATGGCATCATACAGTATAGCTAGTTACTTACTTTGTCGGTGTACTTGAGGTATTCTAAATGTTTTTATTTTAATTTAATAATAAAAAGAAGATAAACCATTAAAAATGAGCTAACAAGTATAACAAATGCTGCAATATGAAATGAGCACTCTGCAATACTTCATTCGTGAGATATTAGTATGATTTACAGATACAGTTACTTATAATACACAAATAAATTGACAAGATAAATATAATATATAATCCATAAAAGCGCTTTTATTAAAAAAGTGCACTCCATATTACTGGCCATTGTATTTATTTGAATATAGTTTGTGCTAATATTTAAATCTACATTAAACGCATTTTATTTGAAAAAATACTTAGACATTTAAAATCTATAAAATATTGTAATTAAAACATGTTGCAATATATTTATAATGTTTTAAATACAAACTATATTTAAGAGAAATTTAAATATGTATTCTTCGACTGGATCAAAGTAATACTGGAGAAAAACAGTCTGATGAAAACGTTTGAAAAATGTTTTATTACATAGGCGACGTTTCGGTACCAAATACGCCTTCTTCAGGGAAATGTAAACTTACTGAGTTGAAAATTTGTTTAAAAATGTTGAATTACAAAAGTATATTGTCAAAATTATTTTTTTATAGATATATTTTGAAAATATTTCCCTATATTTGATTTGAAAGGAAACTGACCCTTATATATTCCGTTACAAAAGATCAGAATTGTACTCAATACCAGGAGGCATTTAAAATGATCTTAGCAACAAGATTCAGGGATGTATTTAAAAAAATTAATACCGCAAATTCTAGTTCGTTCGTCTCAGGTGCCAGCAACCCTACTTTTAGAGGAAATTAAAAATAATCCTATTCCATAGAATTGCCAAACTAAATAGTTTAAAGATCAAAATATTTTGTTGTAATCAACATAAACGTTAAATATTTAAAATATTTTAAATTCACCCTTGTTTTGATATTCAGTTACCCTAGTCTATCCCTATGGGACTCTCTCCACGTCAACGTTACGAGCTCGTAAAGAAAATAGAAAACTGGCCGATGTTAACAGTTATTTATATTAGTATTATTTTGATTATTATTTGATCCATGACCGGGCCCGAATTATCATTTCTTTACGCCCTAGGCCAAAATTCATGACTGCACCTTCCCCCCTCTCAATATATACATATTAATGCTTGATTTCATTAAATTGTTTTTCTATATCGATGTCTTTGTGAGTCTATAAACGCATTAAAAACTTGTTATGAAGATCTATAAACGTACTGTTTTTGGAGCTTTTCGTTTTCTAGAGGTGGTATGACTGACTGCTTTTAAAACTGATACATAAATGACATATCAACATCAAATTGCTGTCAGTCAACAAAGAATTTTCATCTGTGATGTTCAATTTGTTAGCGGGAAGTGCTACCAACATAACTAATTTTACAAGTCGCATTTATTAAAAATCTATGGAATTATATAATTACTCGAATAGAAAAAATAGTATAAAAACATGTTTAATAAGGACTGTGATTGCACTCGTCTTTTGTAGAACTCACCGCAAAGCGGCTCGTTTTCCAAAGTTGGGCTTGTCTTATGAAATTTGTTTTTTAATATACCTACTATTATAAGGCATCAAAGATACATTTACCATATTTTTATAAGTAGCTAAAGATTACAACTTTTATTTTGCATCTCTATCTCTCGAATGAAATGCATGTAAACAATAATTTTGGAGTTATTAGATGCAGTTTTAAATTCTGAAGAGTTGTCGTATTTATACTTTTATTCTACAATTCATAGGACAGAAATTATAGTAATGAAAATTTGACCATTGTATTTGTTAAGATTCATAAATAGGAGACACCCGGTATATAAATACAATTATTTAAAATCTTCGACAACTGTCATAGCTTAACAGGATTTATCAATCACTTTACTATACTGATTTTGTATAGTTAAAGTAAATGTGACTGTTTACGTCATCTGGTAACTACAGGCACCTCTCTTTCCGTTTTTCATTTTTCCAACTACTATCTACTTGTGCCCCCCCCCCCCTCCGTGCCTGCGCCCTAGGCCATGACCTAGGTTGGCCTTATGAATAATCCGGGCCTGTTCATGACATCTTCACAAATATTCAATAATAAAAAGAATGTCTACAGGTCGTATATTATAATGAGAAATAAACAATAACCAATACATACCTTGTTGAAAGTAGTTCTCTTTTCGAACGTAGACACAAACCAAAGCCATAAGCTGCAGTTGTGATAATCTCTGTCGTGAAGACGGAGGTAATGGCAACAGTTCGCGTAAGTTTGCAATCTCAGCATTTATTAAATCTCTTCGCAGTTTACTAGCTCCTTTTGTTGATTTGTTTGTGTCAAATCTGTAAACAATGCACTATATTAGCAAAATAAAATATAAATACAAAATGATATACGAATAGATAAAAAACTAAAACGCTATTATATAAAATTCACTGCTTCCAAAGCTTCAATTGGGATTTTCACAAAAAAATTGAACAAATCCATTTACTGAAACTTCATGGTTCATGGCACCATATCATTCAATTCTGGGCAGAAAATTATATGGGTGTCTCCTTCATTTTCGTAATTTTCATACGGTTTTGACATTACCGGTTATTTCGAGTAATCATTTAGTTGGTATAAATAAATATATCATCACGGCATATTACCCATTGCTGGGTGTGCCAATCTGCTTTGTACGCAGATTTCGGTAATAATGGTGACATATTTGTACCGTGCGGGCGTTTACCAAGCGCCAACTCATGGGCATTTATTGCTGGCGTGGAAAGTACACCACAGGGGTCAATTTTGTGCTATTTTAAATTCGAAATGTTTGGCGTCGGTCGGGATCAAACCCGGTTATTTAGTTGGTTATTTCGAAAAACCAGATAGTTGGTTATTACTGTTTTTTGCAATAATAATTTTTAACGGAATTGTTAAGGTGCATTCACAAATGAAAATTAGGTTTAGATTTATGGTTTATACTTTAGATTTAAAGACTTTAGCTGTATATTATGTAATGACTTCATTCACACTTCAGAATTTAGGGTCTCTAAATCCAAGTCATAAAGCTAAACATTGCAATGTCCAAAATTTAGGTTTATGATTTAGTTTAACGTCACAAACTTCACCAATGAGAACGAGTCTGAAATTATATAGATATATACACCCTTCTTTATTTAGTATTCACTTGGTGGATTCGGCTTTTTAAACAAATGCGAGAAGAACATGGAGACTGCCATAACTTAATTGCTGCACAGGTATCTTGTTGAGTACTGCTCTACCGATATTTTAATTTTGTGACTTACTTAAACCTAAACAAAAATCATAAACCTAATTTTCATTTGTGAATGCACCTTTATTAAATTGTTTTTGCTTAATAAGCCGCAGTTACCCGGTTAATCGAATACTTGTAGATATATGGGTATTATAAATAGCTGGTTTTTCGTGGTTAACTGTTTAGCCGAATGATTCTATTTGTCAACTTTTACGGTTAAATCAATAACTCGCAATTGCCACTTAAATCATAATTCGAAAAAGCAAATTTAAAATAGTTTTAAATATAAATCATTTGAGAATATGAATAAAATACTATTCAAACATAACAAATTATGATATTATTATATGATATCATTCTCGTTAGAAACAAAAGAACATAGACATTGAAAGCAACATTATTCTCTTTTCAATGATATCATTATATCTACTATACCAGTCATAGAAAAATTATAACTGTGTTGCGATAACTTAAAATCCAACGGCGATAAAAAATAAGCATAGAACATCGAAAGAAAATAAAATTACGTCCTAAAGAAGCGCAAAATGAATATGCAAAATATACTCTATTTTTCGAAAAATACAATTAGGTAACATCATTAAATACATCTCCTAATTGGGCAACTTTTATTAAATTTAACCGACTTTATTTCTCTTAAGGTGCATTCACAAATGAAAATTAGGTTTAGATTTATGGTTTATACTTTAGATTTAAAGACTTTGGCCGCATATTATGTAACGACTCCATTCACTCTTCAAAATTTAGGGTCTCTAAATCCAAATCATAAAGCTAAAGGTACATTCACAAATGAAAATTAGGTTTAGATTTAACGTTTATACTTTCGATTTAAAGACTTTGGCCTCATAGTATGTAATGACTCCATTCACTCTTCAGAATTTATTGTATCTAAATACAATCATAATGGTAAACATTGCAAGGTCCAAACTTTAGGTTTCTGATTTAGTTTGACGTCACAAACTTCACCAATGAGAACGAGTCTAAAACGATATAGAAATATACACCCATCTTTATTTAGTACTCACTTGGTGGATTCGGCTTTTTAAAAAAAATGCAAGAAGAACATGGAGACTGTCAAAACGTAATTGCCGAAATATAACCAATAATGCCAAGCGAATGACAGTTTCCCCGCGCACGGTATCTGTTAAGTACTGCTATACCGATATTTTAATATTGTTTTTAAAACATTTACATAGATGTCTGTACAATCAAAACTAAATTATAGTTAATTTAAACTTCCAATTATGAATGACTTACTTAAACCTAAACATAAACCATAAACCTAAATTTCGTTTATGAATGCACTTTAAACATTGTGAGGTCCAAACTTTAGGTTTATGATTTAGTTTGACGTCACAAACTTCACCAATGAGAACGAGTCTGAAATTATATAGATATATACACCCATCTTTATTTAGTATCCACTTAGTGGATTCGCTTTTTACACAAATGCGAGAACATGGAGACTGCCATAACTTAATTGCTCAAATATAACCAATAATGCCAAGCGAATGATATTTTAATCTTGTTTTTGAAGCATTTACATAGATGTCTGTACATATCAAAACTAATTTTCAGGTAATTTAAACGTACATTTATGAATGACTTACTTAAACCTAAACAAAAACCATAAACTTAATTTTCATTTGTGAATGCACCTTCAAAGTCTCGACATCTTATTGGAGGATACTTATCATTGATAACATGTACAAATTTACAAATAAAAAACAGAAATAGTACTCAGATAGCTAACACTACATTCTTGTACAGATTATATCAGATTATTTATAATTTTAAATATTGGAGTACATGACAATCTTTAAACGGAATCTTTAATCATTTTTTATCTCGTTCAAGTTAACAATATAGTTATTACTTTGCTGTTTTTTACTACAACAATGACATCAAATAAATATTTCCCGAGTTCTAAGAATTATATCACTGTTATTCACATTTCTATCACTCCCATACTACTATAAATCGAATGTCGATACTACTTAATTAAAAATCAGAATGCCGATGTAGATACTCTATAATTAAAATAATGTGTTATATTAGTAATCTTGTAACACAACGACTGCTTCGCTGTCGACTAAAATTAAAATGTTAATGTTACTGTTGTTCTCTAGCGTACATAGGTAAGTAAGTATTTATTCATATACCTATTGTTTATTTTTAAAATATATTTCAAGTCATACAATTTTTATTAATAAGGCAGAGATACGGAGACTAAGTGCACTTTTCGCAGAAGAACATTATTATAGTAATTTGTAAAAACTGTCTTATAATGTCTATAAGCTAAATGTGCATTCACAAATGAAAATTAGGTTTATGGTTTTTGTTTAGATTTGAGTAAGTCATTCATAAATGCAAGTTTAATTTAACTCTAATTTAGTTTTGATTGTACTGACATCTATGTAAATGCTTCAAAAAAAAAAGATTAAATATCGGTAGAGCAAAACTTAATAGAAACCCGTGCGCCGTGAAACTGTCATTCGCTTAGCATTATTGGTTATATTTTAGCAAGTTAATTTATGACAGTCTCCATGTTCTTCTCGCATTTGTTTAAAAAGCTGAATCCACCAAGTGGATACTAAATAAAGATGGGTGTATATATCTTTATCATTTCAGACTCGTTCTCATTGGTGAAGTTTGTGACGTCAAATTAAATCATAAACCTAAAGTTTGGACCTTACAATGTTTAGCTTTATGATTTGTATTTAGAGACCCTAAATTCTGAAGTGTGAATGGAGTCATTACATAATATGCGGCCAAAGTCTCTAAACCATAAATCTAAACCTAATTTTCATTTCTGAATGCACCGTAAAACCAATAAAATTAAAATTAATTTTAATAAAACTAAATACGTATTTCGAGAACGAAGTTCTCATCATCAGTAAGTACAACAAGGGAAACTTAAGTGAAGATTACTCAACATGTTGTACTACTGATGATGAGAACTTAGTTCTCGAAATACGTATTTAGTTTTATTAAAATTTTAAAGTTACCTGGTAATTTTTTTAGTTTTAGTTATATTTAACCTTAGACTCCATCTATTATTAAAGATATATAAGGGTTTATATAGGTGTAGAGACTTCGGATCTTATTGAAAAAATGAAATTCTGAGCGAGTCTATAAGTTATATAATTCTACAGATACCTGTCTATAGACGTCTATAAGTTTATATGGTTTCCATAATATTGATCGTAAATACTTTTTTTGGTAAATGACCACGTTTTAATGCTCTTAGAATCCAATTTTAACATTTTCACGATGATGTCTGTGTGTATGTATGTGTGGATCCTCCACTCTAACTCAAATACTATACTTTTGAAAATTTTGAAACTTTGTATTTCTAGCTTATTCTAATATGGAAAGCCATTAGATTTTGGTGTAAATCAGATAACCGGGAATGGCACTTTACTTGAAGCTCAAAATAGTTTTTTTATGGTTAAATTTATAAAATTATCTATAATTTAAATCCCGGAGCCTATGCTTTAAACAAACACAACTCCTTGGTTACATAGTTCAGATTTCAAATGTATGTAACTGACAGATAAATGTCACTGTCAAAGAACTAATCATTTCAAATTAATAATAGTAACGTTTTAAAAAGAAAATAGTAAATAGAACAATAATTATATGGAAATGCATTTAATACAGTTTCCAGTTTTAATGTAAGTATACCGTGTGTCTGTCTTAAAGGTGTACATAGGAGATTATCATAGGAAATCAGTTTTTTGAAAATTCCTGCTCACCTAATTATTTTAAGTAAAAACGCGTCAAATAAATTTTTAGGGCATAAAATTCTGCATCTAATTCAATAAACAGAATTACCTTTACATGTTTTGTAACGACAGTAATTAAATATGAAAATGTCGAAAATTATGTTGAAAATATCGACAGCCATGAAATTGAACAAAAGATAAATAAATGCTTGACGTTTTATGTGTCACAACGTAAGTTAACATATTTGACGTCTCTGACAATTTGATTTGAAAGATATCGTTAATTTTGATAAGAGAAATATTATGTTAGACTAATAAATAAAGTTAAAAAATACAGTTTTGTTTAAATAATATGAATTTATTAAAAATTCAACTGCGTAACAAAATTATATATGATGCTGTGATGTATTCCCAACTCATTTCCAATACATCTATTAATACAGAAGGGGACTACACTTATTCCTAACACTCTTTCTTTCAGTAACCCACGTTTTCCTGCTGTCCTATATTCTCATTACGCGGCCAACGTGTATTTTTTGAAGACACATTAGCAGTCTTCAAATTTTGTCACGAATTTAGCTTGTGAAATCACACTCTTCATTAGTATAAATATTCATTTTTTTAATAATTTCAGACAATAAAGCTAGAGACAAATTCAAATTGTCAGAAAAGTCAAATAAGTTACGTTGTGACAGATAAAACGTCAAGCATTTATTTATTTTTTGTTCAATTCCATGGCTGTAGATATTTTCAAAGTAATTTTCGACATTTTCATATTTAATTACTGTCGTTACAAAGCATATAAAGGTAATACTGTTTATTGATTTAAATGCAGAATTTTATGCCCTAAAACATTTATTTGACGCGTTTTTGCTTAAAATAATTAGGCGAGCAGGAAATTGCAAATCCTGATTTCCCATGTTAATCTCCTTTAAAATAAACACACGGTATATTAAAATTAATAAAAATTAAATTGTGGGAGTTATAGTATTGGTCACATCAGTTTTTTTTTTTATATATAAGAATTACACAAGTAGGTAGGTATTACAATTTGTACTTGTCTAGTGGAAGAGAATTATAGAAAGATAGAATTTATGCATATTTATATTGACAAATGTCATATCAAATTTGTTGATCTATATTGTAACGTTTTTATTTATCTGGGTGAAGTGTAAATATTAGACAATTATTACTAATTAAAATTAAGTGTTTATTAAACTATAAAGAAAGTTACTATTAATTATATTGAACAATTATTAGAAACTAATTAAGATTAAAACTATAATTAACTATATAACACTAACACTATTTATTTAACCAATTAACACTACTATTTATTTCCACGATATCACAAATTATTTATTTCACTACGCGTCCCAATCTTAGACTGCCGGTCTGTTGCAGACTCTTGTAGACTGTTTACGCGATATTTATATCACTATATACTTATATCATGTTCAACTGTCCGCCTACCGATCTCCACAGCGTCTATATATTCAACTGACTCAATAGCGTCTGTATATTCAACTGCTCGGACAGAAGTCACACCTTTCACCTCACTATATATCTATTTATGTAACTCTCTCTCTTCCACAGCCTCCGTATCGTCGACTTTCTGTATGCCACAATTCTTCAACACCAATGCCGAGTATTAGCTTCCACTTGCCGTTACTGTCCCCATATACCTAGCTTCCCAATACTCTTCAACACTACCGAGTATTCTCTTTAACAGCTATCCCGGTATAACAGTAACTTTCCGACTCGCCGTTACTGTTCTTGCACACTATAGCTTCCCAATACTCGTCAACACTACCGAGTATTCACATCCACAGCTATCCCAATATACCAGTAACTTCCCGAGTACCTACTCGACACCAACTGCATACGCTCACCACGATACTACTGTGCTTCTCAAACTCACTAACACTCTATATGAACATCTCTATGTCTCTCCATGTAACTAACTAACTCCCCGAGCATAGCTACATCCCTTATATACAGCTGCCATTATTTTCTAGAACAGTCTAGAATATTCGAACACGTAATAACAATGAACACAAAAGGTTCAGGCGACCGGAAGTAATTAAACACGTCGCGACCAGTCTGTTTACATCGGCCGGCTACTAGCGCGATTACGTCACCGCTATAAATAGACACTCGCTTACAGTGGCGGCGACGGCGGGCGTCCCATGTTACAATATTTTATACGGGGTGAACTCGAAAACTCGTGACAGGCGTTTAAGATGGGAAAATAATTTCTTTAAAATACTGTTTGTCCTATAAAATTTAATGAGTTGCTTTATACATAGATTATAAAATTCTGAATTTTTTGATGTCACATTTTTTGAATATATGTCCTTTGTAACCAAGTTAACTTAATTTAAATATATGAGAAAAATAGATCTAGTACAGTCCAGTCAGTCTAACGTGACAATTCTTGCTGGTGTATGAAGTATTTTTTTCTAAAATAATCCATAAACAGAGCTAAAACAATGCATTTAACCAGCGAGCACTGTCACCTAAGACTGATTGATCTGTACCTATATGTTATTTAAAAAATGGAATATCGAGTTAACTGTCAAACACTACTTTTGACAGAAAATTGACATTCATTCTTTTCTTATACTTAATATATAACATAACTAGGTATTTTTGATAATATAAAAAAATTGTTCTTGTTGCTTTCAATAAAATTCTTGGATGTCAAAAGTCAAATGTGACAGAAGTTAATGCAACCTTGTAAAATAATTGCCTCATGATGTTTCAAAGTATTTCTTTAAATAGCATGCTTGTAATGTTGTATTTAAATATTGGAACAAAATAAATGTAATATTTTTAATTCATTTTAAAATTTATTAAATTGTATTTTATAATAAGTTGTAAACAATGACCTTATAGTTTTTTAAGAGAGAGTGACAGATCGAGCAAGTTATAGACAGTTCCCTAGAATACTATATTCTTGAAATCAATAAATCATAGATTTATTGATTTCAATAAGCGACAGATTTACAAGCTTAAAGAAATTTAAAAGAATGCCTAGAATCACATTATTAATGAAGATTTTAGTAATATATACTACAGAAATAAAAAATAATAAGAAATATATCCTCACGTCGTTCATTTATGTTTCTGGGTGTGGCAGCTCTTTTGTAATATAGACCACGGACGGTAAAACCTATATTTATCTTTAGATGACGGTTATTAAATATAAACTTACTAGTATCCGTAAAACGAAATACAAAATGCATAGCACAGGAATCTGAGAGCACCTAATACCTAATGCGAAGTAAAGGCGGGATACTAATTTGAATTATCCCAGTCTGACCCCATTTGGGGTTGTGTGGCTATCTGCATTATGTAACTGATTGTGGTGGAAAAATACCATCGCCATATTTGAATATTATTTTTAAATAAGGGCACATTTTAAGGTCTCTAGAATACGATTTTACTATTTTTACGATGATGTCTGTGTGTGTGTATATATATATATATATATATATATATATATATATATATATATATATGTGTGTGTGTGTGTGTGTGTATGTGTAACAAAATTTTCGTCTTCGATAACTATAATACTACAATTCCAAAAATTATAATTCTTTCGTATCCCTCTTTGTTGTATCCATATGAAGAGCTGATTAGATTTTGGTTATAATTGGTCAACCGGAAGTACCCTTATTTAAAGATTTTAACAGTTTTTCTTAAAAAAACGATGTTAAATATATTTTTTTCACATTTAATGTTATTATAAATATTAAAGAACATTGTATTCTCTATACGATTTGACTGCAGTTTATACTTCATATTAAATGGATATAGAGTTATAAAATTATAAAGAAATTAAATTTTATAAATTAGCCAGCTATGCTAGAAACATCTACTACATTAAGAAAATTCTGATTGAAAGATGTTAGTGTCAAGTGCAATTGAGATATTCGTAGTATATTTGTGTTATAATTTTACTCGATATATAAGATCTTTTTGCTCGAAACTTTCTGTATGGAATTTGTATAAAATACATACAACTGTAGAAAGGTAACGTACATACAAGAAATTTAGAATCTTTTGCAAGGAACTTTCTGTATGGATTTTATAGAAAATACATAGGCATTTACGAAAATTCTACCAGATAATTGTACAATATCTACCAGTTCCATCTACCGGATTCATGAAGAATCTAATCTCAAAAAAAAGGTAGCGTTAAAAGTGGAAATGTGTTCAAAGTAAGCTCAGTCAAATTTCTAAACTGTTTCAAATTTTCATATTTTTTCATAGGTTATGGATTTACCCTGTCTACCACTTGCGTTCTTAAAATATCGATTCCGGTAGCTATAACCTGATAAACAGCTGTTCACCGATATATACCGGTAACAGTTCACCAGTAGAATTTTCGTAAATGCCTCGTATAACTGACGGAAAGTAATGTGTTGGCCACATCAGATTTTTTTTATCAGTAAGCAGTTTAACACGATTTTCCATTTCATGCAGTAGAACCATCACAAACTAAAGGCACTTGACAAAATAAACCCGAAAATACGCCCCTAAATTATGTGAAGTGAGTCAGTCGCCTCTTTGCCTCATGCCACCGTTCGACCCTGCCGTGAGATGACAAGTAATAAACGTCCGCACGATTCGAATATGTCATCGTCAAGACAAATATTGTAAAATTGTCCAGAGCTTTTCAAAAGGAAATTATATACAAATCTTATGAAGGAAACTAGAAATGTTGTCGTCGTTAGAATGTAACTAGACGAACATTTATAAAATAGTGACTTCAACCAAAAATCTAATATATTTGATTGTTTATTTTATTGCTAAACTGCACGAGGTTTAGGATAAAGACTAAGACAAGTCTTGAGTTGTCTTGTAAATAAGATTGATGAATCCCATTCCGAAGCAAAGCAATCATTTCATAGTTTTTTTCTTTGTATTAATCTCATTCTTAACTCTCAAGTCATATAGTTCCGTCGTCGCATTCTGCTTGACGTGGCCTAAATTTGATTTTACATAAGACAAGACTATGTACCACGTAGACAGGGTAAACCAATGTTGTACCTTTCACCAAAATACACTGCGCTTCTGCGCTCAATGCTACATACACTTTCTTTATATAACCAGAGCATAGTACCTACGTCCTTGTATCAACAGATTCTGTTCTACCACCGATATCATTAGGTTTGTTCGTTTGTTTTACTCTAAACATGCTGGAGTACTTATATACCGTGTGTCTGTCTTAAAGGTGTACATAGGAGATTAAAATGGGAAATCAGTTTTTTGCAATTTCCTGCTCGCCTAATTATTTTAAGTAAAAACGCGTCAAATAAAGGTGCATTCACAAATGAAAATTAGGTTTATGGTTTTTGTTTAGGTTTAAGTAAGTCATTCATAAATGTAAGTTCAAATTACCTGAAAATTAGTCTTGATATGTACAGACATCTATGTAAATGCTTCAAAAACAAGATTAAAATATCGGTAGTGCAGTACTCAACAAGATACCTGTGCGCCGTGAAACTGTCATTCTATTGGCATTATTGGTTATATTTCAGCAAATAAGTCATGACAGTCTGCATGTTCTTCTCGCATTTATGTAAAAAGCCGAATCCACCAAGTGGATACTAAATAAAGATGGTTGTATATAGTATATATCTATATCATTTCAGACTCGTTCTCATTGGTGAAGTTTGTGACGTCAAACTAAATCATAAACCTAAAGTTTGGACCTTGCAGTGTTTTGCTTTATGGTTTGGATTTAGAGACCCTAAATTCTGAAGTGTGAATAGAGTCATTACATAATATGCGGCCAAAGTCTTTAAATCTAAAGTATAAACCATAAATCTAAACCTAATTTTCATTTGCGAATGCACGTTAAGAGTTTTAGGGCATAAAATTCTGCATCTAAATCAATAAACAGATTTACCTTACATGCTTTGTAACGACAGAAATTAATTATGAAAATAAATAAATGCTTGACGTTTTATCTGTCACAACGTAAGTTAACTTATTTGACGTTTCTGACAATTTGGTAAAACGTCAAGCATTTATTTATTTTTTGTTCAATTCCATGGCTGTCTATATTATCAACGTAATTTTCAAAATATCCATATTTAGTTTCTGTCGTTGCAAAGTAGGTAAAGGTAATTCTGATTATTGATTTAGATGCAGAATTAAAACTTTTATTTGACGCGTTTTTGCTTATAATAATTAGGCGAGCAGGAAATTTCAAAAAACTGCTTTCCCATGTTAATCTCCTATGTACACCTTTAAGACAGACACACGGTATATATATATATATATATATATATATATATATATATATATATATATATATATATATATATATATATATTTCACTAATTCGCTTAGATCAGATTTGAGCAATTGCTCGGAGTGTATACAAACGAACGTAAATTTAAGGAGCTTGTCAAAACTTTAGAGCTGTCAAACAAGTGTTTGGTTTTTTCTTGTTTAGTAAACTTGACTTGGTAAACATGGGTCTGTTAATAGAAAATGAAATGTCTTTTAATTTCTTCGGCAGTGCAATCAATATCACAAATTTTACATTTTATGTTTCTTATGCACTCCACAAAATACAATACAGCTGTTAAAATTACCCACAATTCTTGCTTGCTCTCGGAGTAGGAAAAACATGATCTAAGCAGCTACGAGCAATTGCTCGATTGAAACCGAACAAAATTCATGTAACGATCTGTGACAAACGAAGGCGGGATTCTGCATGAAGTAGAAAGAGTAAGACAAACGAATAGCCAATAATAAAATAATCAAATACCTACAGAATGTCCCATTTTTTTGAAGGTAGGTATGCCGCAGATTATTAACGATAGAGCAAAACCATTTGTACATTCTTTAATATGTTCATTACGTCTAGAGGTCATTTTGTCCATTTTTATAAATTCCCATAGTACCATAAAATTTAATACTTATTTAAAATTTTGCAGAAACATTAACTCCACTCATTTCTACGGGAATTAATAGTAGAAGATAGCATGTAGCATTTTGAAGATTAATAAAGAGAGAACACGGTTTCAATGTTAATTTTGTTTCATTGCGTTCAGGGTGCATTCACAAATGAAAATTAGGTTTATGGTTTTTGTTTAGGTTTAAGTAAGTCATTCATAAATATAAATTAAAATTACCTGAAAATTAGTTTTGATGTGCACAGACATCAGTATAAATGCTTAAAAAAAAGATTAAAATATCGATAGAGCAGTACTTAACAAGATACCTGTGCGCCGTGAAACTGTCATTCGCTTAGCATTATTGGTTATATGTATTTCAGCAATTAAGTTATAACAATCTCCATGTTTTTCTCACATTTGTTTAAAAAGCCGAATCCACCAAGTGGATACTGAAAGATGGGTGTATATATCTATATCATTTCAGACTCGTTCTTATTGGTGAAGTTTGTGACGTCAAACTAAATCATAAACCTAAAATTTGGACCTTGCAATGTTTAGCTTTATGATTTGAATTTAGAGACCCTAAATTCTGAAGTGTGAATGGAGTCATTACATAATATACGGCCAAAGTCTTTAAATCTAAAGTATAAACCATAAATCAAAACGTAATTTTCATTTGTGAATGCACCTTAAGTCCCGCGATACATATTATGAAAAATAAATACAGGCTGGGGCCTAGAAACTTCCTTTTTTGCGAATAAAATAAAAAGTATTGTCGATAGACATTTTTTTTTTTTTTTTTGATAATTAAAGTTTTAAATCATGCTGTTTTAAACAAAATATCTTGAATGTGGTGGCCACTCACGGTATATTTATATTTATACTGCTACTGAATTTTGCCTCATTATCCCAAGTAATAAAACTTTAGATTTAAAGACTTTGGCCGCATATTATGTAATGACTCCATTCACACTTCAGAATTGAGGGTCTCAAAATCCAAATCATAAAGCTAAACATTGCAAGGTCCAAACTTTAGGTTTATGATTTAGTTTGACGTCACAAACTTCACCAATGAGAACGAGTCTGAAATGATATAGATATATACACCCATCT
This sequence comes from Harpalus rubripes, assembly GCA_963082715.1. NCBI lineage: Eukaryota > Metazoa > Arthropoda > Insecta > Coleoptera > Carabidae > Harpalus > Harpalus rubripes. Next base: position 52,871,754 of record OY720458.1, on the reverse strand, counting down.
TTATTTAGTATCCACTTGGTGGATTCGGCTTTTTAAACAAATGCGAGAAGAACGTGGAGACTGTCATAAGTTAATTGCTGAAATATAACTAATAACGCCAAGTGAATGACAGTTTCACGGCGCACAGGTGTCTTGTTGAGTACTGCTCTACCGATATTTTAATCTGTACATATCAAAACTAATTTTCAGGTAATTTAAACTTACATTTATAAATGACTTACTCAAACCTAAACAAAAACCATAAACCTAATTTTCATTTGTGAATGCACCTTAAGTGACAAATAATATTTCTTACAAACAAACTTCTTACGTTTACAAAACACTCAAGATCAATAACAATTTTTTATAAACAAATATTTTACTTATTTGTATTTGATACACCTTCTTTTCGTATGAAAACCATAAAAATAACAAATATTATTGTTACTTATGGGGTCGCATGGCTGAATGTGTTATGTGACCGGTTGTGATGGACCATAAGAATCCGTACCGTAATTTTTTTTCCAATGTGTGGATAAACGCCTACCCAGATATTAGTAATAAGCTGTGATGATATAATTAATATTTATTATTATTTTTGTAGATTATGACAAAAAGGATGTATATTTATACATACATTTGAAACAAAGTAATATGGTAATATAAATTAGCATAATACCATTAATAACAATTTGTCAGAAAAAAGTGTTTACATTTGAAATTAAAGAGAAAATAAAACCACTTATTAAAATCGTTTCTCGTTTAAATGGCGATTGAATTTTTATCAAAAATGTTAAACAAACATACTATACTTTTACTACGACTGCAAATTAAGACAGAATAATACAGAAATACACATTCTTCTTTTTATTTTTACTGAATGACAGCTGCCAGCTATACAGCAGCTAACTTCACCTCGTTCTTAATACATTAGCTATTAGTGGTAGCTAGCACCACGCCGTGTCCAATACAATTGAATCCACAGCTTGTCAAGTTGTGATTAGTAGTTACGTTTTTCATATATATATATATATATATATATATATATATATATATATATATATATATATATATATATATATATATATATATATAAATGCCCACGTTTTAAGGTCCCTAGAATCCAATTTTAACATTTTCACAATGATGTCTGTGTATGTGTGTATGTGCGTATGTGTGTGTGGATCCTCCACTCTAACTCAAATACTATTATGCAGAAAATTTTGAAACCTTGTATTTCGAACTTTTTCTGTAATGGAAAAAGCCCATTAGATTTTGGTGAAAATCGGATAACCGGAAATGGCACTTTACTAGAAGCTGAAAATAGTTTTTCTTCGAAAAATACCTTCAAATGTTATTTTTTCGAGATTAATATTATTATAAAAATTAAAGATTTATTAAATTTTCTATAGATTTGCATCAATACATTTTCTATATATTTTATGGATAAATTTATAAAATTATCTATAATTTAAATCCCAGAGCCTACGCTTGAAACAAACTAAACGCAGTTATTCAAATGTATGTAACTGACAGATAAATGTCACTATCAAAGAACTAAACATTTCAAAGTAATATTAGTAACGTTTTAAAAAGAAAAATGTAAATAGAGCAATAGAAAAGGAATTCAATACAGTTCCCAGCATAAGTAATTATGTAGGTATGTATTTAGATTAATAAAAATTAACGATTCATTCCCTGTATTTAAAATTTAATCTACATTTTATTATAGCTCCGGTGGCTCAATGGTGAGAGCAACGCCTCATGTCATGAGTGCCCTCGGGGCTCTGGGTTCGAATCCCACTACGGAATAGATGTGTGTGAATGTGAACCCACTCTGTAATTGCGATTTAATCCTGTTGAGCGGTTTGAAAAGAAGGTAGTTACTTGGATTAGATTACACAATATTTTAAAAAATAAACTGTCAAAATTAGAGTAAAATTCGCTAATCTACAAATAAGGAATAACTTAATCTTCTTTATGACTCGGGCTGTACATGGCGGGAGGTATTGTGTTGGCCACACCAGATTTTTTTTATATTTAAATGTAGATGTAATTTGAATACATAAAATTAATCTTTTCAAATCGGTTTTGGAATATTTTAAACATTGGTTCTTTAAGATCTTATATGTGTTGCTAATAATGTAAAAAATATGCAAATTTAACAACTAAACTGGAGAAAAAGTAATATTAAGTATTTAATTAAAATCTAATATAAACACATGTAAGTTTTACATATAATAGGGATAAGATTTATTAGGTTTTATAAATGTTTGTATGTATATATATATATATATATATATATATATATATATATATATATATATATATATATATATATATATATATATATATATATATACAGGGTGTTATATTTTAATGGACCCAGCAAATATCTCGCTTATTGATTAAGTTGGCAATTTTTTCATATAACATGATTTATACAGGAACATGTAAGCTACTTGATGACGGATGTACATTCCTGATACCACTTCCGGTTTATGAGTAATTAATATCTACTTTGAAATTTCAAATGGAACATACTATATTTTTTTACAAATTTGAAAAGTGCATCAAATTTGATTTACAATCATGTTAAATAATCCATATGTTACATTATGAAAAATTTAAATGGCGGGCACTTTTTTATACACCTAATTGGAAAGAGAATAGTGAGCCATGACTGTGGCTTGTGTTCCTTATTCTTATTTTCTGTATTATTATGACAAAAAAATATTATTTCGTTTAATAATAATAGTTACAATTGTTTTAGTTAATTGTTTTATTTCAAGCCACAGTCATGGCTTAAAATATAACACCCTGTATAGTGTGTCATACTAAAGCTCTCTTACATAAAGAAGATATCTAAATAAGCTGGCGTAAAAAATATGGTAATGGATAGGAAGCAGGTATTCGGGAACATTATGTCAAACGTTCCATGTAATTTTTCAACATTACATTTTGATCAGAAACTCTGATTATCTCGTATGGCTGCTCAAGACGTAAAAAAGCAAACAGAAACACATGTCATCACTTGCTCGAGTACAGTACAAGTGGTATTTAATTACCTAACATACCGACATGCGGTATAATACGCTCATACGCGCTTTGCTGTTGTTTTTGTCATTTAAACCGAAAAATTAAGACTTTTTCTAGTTCTAATGTAACATAATTCGATGTGGTAATGGTTCTCAAATAAATAAATCACGCCCTTTATCCAGTGCTACGATTACTATTTTTACACAGAAAAGTTTGTTAAAGAACGCGTCAAAATATTGAAAACGAGTCCTGGCGAGTTTTCTTAATAACAAGTGCGAAAAAAAGTCTTATAAAATTATTCGTATATGCTATTTTATATATTTAGGGTCTTTTGTACAGGCTGTCTCACAACTCGCGCCCCAGAGCGAATGAGGAAACACGAGACTGCACTCGGATGTGTAATTTTGAAGAAAAAACATTTTTGCTTAAAAGATATTCGAGAAAAGACGTCTTAAAATTGACCAATCAGAGACCTACACCTTTAACGTGTGATTGCCGTAATTTTACGTTACTAGGGTTTTATACAAATCAAATCTTCTTTAAAATGTGTGGGCGACTGTAGTTTTCGAAAAATGTCAGTGTCAAATTAAATTGGACAAGGTGAATAAAAAAAGGCAAATTCAAAGAATTCAAATGACAATAATATTTTCGTTTAACACATTTTACACAGCTGCTACAACACGTTGCACTGTACGATATAAATGATGATCTCGGATGACACCTTCACTAATCTAAATTTGTTGACAGTGAAAAGTCAACTCTAAAGTGTCAAAATTACAGTAAGTCAAACAAATTTTGTAACTCACTAGTAGTATTTTTAAAACCTAGCAACCAGTTTTATTTTGTAATAATATGATCACACCTCAAGATATCCTTCCGGGATTGGTGGATTAAAAAGTCTTGTAACTCCGTTATGCAAGCAGCCGCAAATTATTTTCTTCTATTTGTTGGCAACCTGTTGTCGTCGGCAAGTGTCAGTTTCGTCTGGGCGCGAGTTGTGAGACAGCCTGTGCACTAAATTTTTTTTTTTTAAACTACTATATTATACCAAGTTGATTTAAGGAAATTTGTGTGTGTAATGTTGTAGTTGGTAACATTGGATTGACATTTATTCAATTATTTGAAAGTTCCTGTCAATTCTGATTTATGAACATAAGTAAATGTCGTTTAGTACCAACCTACAGCTCTTTCGATACACAAGTGGATTTTGGGATTTTGTAATAACTTCATTATGAACGCAAAATATAACAAAAATATATTTTATATAGGAAAGAAATGGTGCGCAATCCACGGGTCTCGAGTCGCAAAATTACGTTAGAAAACAAGTTTTATAAGGCAGTCTGTTAACGTACGAGTCCATGTTTGAAAAAGAACCGCTTTGCGGCGAGTTTACAAAGGACAAATGCGATAACAGGCCTTATGAACCATGTTTTTTATACTATTTTTTCTATTGACGTAGTTTTATTAGGTTTTTAAAAAATGCGACTTGGTGTTTTTTATCAGTTACGTTGGTAACGTGTCCCGCTAAAATTTTTAACAGATGTAAATTCATTGTGGACTGACAGCCATTTGAGATTATATATCTTTCATCTGTCAGTTTTGAAAGCAGTCATACCACTTGTAAAATACGAAAAGCGCCAAAAGCATAACGTTTATAGATATTCTTAACGACGTGTTTTCAGTGCGTTTCTAGACTCATAAAGACCACGAAATAGAAAAAGAATGTTTTGGGGGTCGTGGAAGAAATTACAAAAGCAGTGCCAGATAAATCTATGTACCGAGAGTTTTTTTTTTATCAGTGAACATAGACGCATATGTCATTACCATAGTTACATTTAAAATTATTAACAGCAATATATTATCGCGTTTTTTTTTTACTGAACATAGGGAGTTGTCAAAGTCATCAAACTCCAAACTGTCATCTTTCAAAATAATGTATACAATTGAAGAAAATGTACGAATCATAACATGGTATATATGTATACTATTAGAAAAATCTATAATAATTATATAACTACAGGATGCATCAATGGACAGCATTAAAAGAAATGCTGAACAAGTAAGGTAATTAATAAAAAAAAATTAAATTATACAGTCAAAGGAAAATGACAATACCTTTTCGATAAAAAGCATTACTGAAATTGACAGATGACATTTTGATGACTTTAACAACTCCCAATCATTTTAAATGAAACTATGATAATAGTAATAACATACGATCATGCTCACTGATAAAAAAGTCCGGTATGAAACAATCCCGTGTAGATCCATGGTCTTAGCCTTTTAAGAACTGATAATTTTGAATATTTCCTAATAAATTATCGCAATACTCTCTATTTTCGGTAAAAATCATTCATAAATGTCACATAATGGCTACCCGAAGCTTAATTTATTGTAAAAATTACTTAGATTAGATTTGAATCAGGTATATCCAAATCGCAATTGGTCGACATGATACTAAGACAAAATAATATTCCTTACCTAAAGGTAACGGAAGGTATTGTTTTTGGTTAAAAAATTCGGTGATAAGTCCGTTTTAGGGTCCTTAGAATACGATTTTACTATTTTTACGATTATATCTATATGCTAGGTACAATTTCAAAAATTATAATTCTTTCGTTTTCCTCTTCGTTACATACATTAGATTTTGGTTAGGGGCTGTCCTTAAATTACGTAACGCTTCAGGGGGGGGGGTCAAGAGTAGCGTTACGCAGCGTTACGAGGGGGTGGGGGAGGATTGATGTGTGCGTTACGTAACGATAAAATATTAAAAAATATTGCTAAACTTGCTTTAATAGTTTTGAAACATTCAAATTTCGCGGTGCTAATTCATATATGCAGGCAGTCGTTTGTTTTCAATAACAGTCAACATAATATGTCGGGCACAGTTCAAATTCGGGCCAGTGGTCTTTCATTCATGCAATGCAATTCATATTAAAACATGAATTCAAGTAGTGTTAATAAGGAAAAACTTTTCAATAGTTTGTTAAAAGCATATGGAAATGCATATGCTTTTAATTTCTGTACATTAATTTAATTAGTTTCTCTTTCAAATTTTAACTGAATATTAAGGAGGCCATATACTTTTATATACAGTAAAAAAATTGGGGTGACAAGCCGTAGGGCAAGAGTAGTATATTATTTTTTATCTTTATGTACATTAATTTAAATAGTTTCTGTTTCAAATTTTAACTGAATATTAAGGAGGCCATACACTTTTATATCCAGTAAAAAAATTGGGGGGGGGGTCAAGTACTGCGTTACGTAATATATGGGGGGGTTCATGTTTGCGTTACGGGTGCGTTACACACCATTTATAAGGGGCTGTCCTTAAATTACGTAACGCAAAATTAGGAAATTTTTGATACCCCCTATCAAAAATTTCCTAATTTTGCGTTACGTAATTTAAGGACAGCCCCTTATAAATGGTTAACCGGAAGTACCCTCATTTGAAGATTTTAACAGTTTTTCTTGAAAAAACGATGTTAAATATCATTTTTTCACATTTGATGTTATTATAAATATTAAAAAATATATTATTCTCTATACGATTTGACTGATTTTATACTTCATATTAAACGGATATAGAGTGAAAAAATTATAAAAAAATTAAATTTCATAAATTAGCCAGCTATGGTATAACTATGGAAACATCTAGTATATTAAGAAAATTCTGATTGAAAGATGTCAAGTGCAACTTTACCGGAAATATAGGATCTTTTGCTACGGAACTTGTATAAAATACATACAACTGCCTGAAGGTAATGTACAAGAAATATAGAATCTTTTGAAAGAAAATTTCTGTATGGAATTTGGACAACATACATAGAACTGACGGAAGGTAATGTGCGAACCACATCAAATTTTTTAACTAGAACGAGAAAATTAAAAATTTCTTTACAAATCCTAAAGCCTGTTTTACATTAAACTTTTTCTGGCTAAAAATATTTATTTTCAAAGTAAGTATAATGTAAAACAGGATAAATCGCATACAAGTTTCATATGTTCAACATATTTTTTTTTAAACTAGCTGCAACACTATTTTTCTTCTAATCCTACGAACTGTGCACACAATACATTAATGTGCCTACATACTCGTACGATACGACAGAATATTTTGTTTGAAAATGTAACAAACAACGAAATATAAGCTTGTGAAATGATTTTATATATTTTCTCGTTTCAATAATATCACATCATAGAATACTATACTATACAGGTGCGCCATATTTAACTTGGATAAAAAATGGTACGATATCCAACAAAAAGTTTTTAAAAACTAGTATAGGATTTAGCTAAAGAAAAATGTAAAACCGACTTAACCCTATAAGAATCGCTATCAGCATACGGGCTTAGGTATCGCTCAATTGTGTTTACACCCACACATAAACATAAATTTTGATAATTTGCGCTTCTGAAGTATTGACTGATAATTAACAATTATGTTTGTCCTGGTTGACAATGAAACTACTGAAATTGGCATTTGTTGTGAAAATATTTTTTAAATATTTATTCTGTATATTTGATAGTGTATATCTTATATTTCAGTTCACAAAACTGTAATATTATTATATTTAATTTGATTTAAAATAAATATAAAATAAATAAATAAAATATATCATCACGGCTTATTACCCATTGCTGGGTGTGCCAATCTGCTTTGTATACAGAATTCGGTAATGATGAAATATTTGCACCGTGCGGGCGCTTACCAGGCGTCACCTCACGGGCACTCATTGCTGGAGTGGAGAGTGCACCACTGGGGTCAATTTTGTGCCATTTAAAATTGGAAATATTTGGCGTCGGTCGGGATCGAACCCGGTTCCCCAGATTCGCGACCTGACACTTAGGCACGCGGCCACGAGACCCCATAAATAAAATTAAAAATAAAATATATATATATATATATATATATATATTTAAAATAAATATATCATTAAACGTTTTATTTATATTTTTAAGTTACATGTATAAATAATTTACCTAATAAAACGAATAATTGTCCCACTATTTAATTTTTATTAATTTAAATATACATACTTACGTATTTAGTTATTGCGGAAACTGTATTAAGATCCATTTCATATAACTATGGTTCTATTTACTATTTTCTTTTTAAAACGTTACTATTATTGCTTTGAAATGATTAGTTCTTTGACAGTGACATTTATCTGTCAGTTACATACATTTGAGATATGAACTGTGTAACCAAGGAGTTTTGCTTGTGTAAAGCGTAGGCTCCGAGATTATAATTATAGATATTTTATAAATTTATCCATAAAATATATAGAAAATAATATAAATAATAATAAATATAATAATCTTTAATTTTTATAATAACACAATTCTTCAAAAAGTAACATTTAAAGGTATTTTTCGAAGAAAATCTATTTTGAGCTTCAAATAAAGTGCCATTTCCGGTTATCTGATATACACCAAAATCTAATGGTCTCTTCCCATATTAGAATAAGGTAGAAATACAAGGTTTCAAAATTTTCTGAATGATAGTATTTGAGTTAGAGTAAAGGATCCACACACACATACACACATACTCACACACACACACATACATACATACACACACGCACACACATGCACACACACACACACATATATATATATACACACACACACACAGACACATATATACACATACACACAGACACCATCGTTAAAATGTTAAAATCGGATCCTAGGGACCTTAAAACGTGGTCATCAAAATCTCGATATGCGATTTTTAGCACGATCCCTATACCTTCCTTGCCAAGGGTAGCGGGAGGTAAAAATAACATTGTCATCAGTACCGACTTAAGACATTTTTTTAAACCGCCTTTCTCAACAAAGAAAAAATCCCATCTAATGCTTTTGGAATGACAAAGTGTATTAATCTTATTTCGAAACTCAGATTGGTCATTTCTGAAAATTATTATACCCACAGATGGACCAAATTTCAACTTATGTGGCCCAAACAGAATTTCTCCGTTATTTTTGCCGGTTTACGGTTTTCGATTCAGCTCCGGTTCGAAGTCCTGGTTTAATGAAAGGTCTCGTGGAAAAGAATATAGGTAGAAATTATGAATGTCCATGAACTCCCATATTTTTGAAATTCAATGACAAGTTATTGGAATTGGTTCTGAAACGTTGGTTAATAGAACATTTCAAATGTTCGCAGGAAAAATCTTCACCAGTTTCATGACTTTGCAGTCGGAGCTTTTTCACTACATCAGTCACTCGTCCAAACTTTTTGCGTCGTTCAGTGGTTTTATTAATTGTGTAATTCAGTGGTTAATTTTTAGCAATTGGTTAGAAATTGTATCCAATTGTTTGTTATATTGTCAACATTGGTTAAATTTTTAACCAGTTGCTAAAAATTAAGTACTGAGTTACGGAAACCAAGTTATAATTTGCGCATATCGCTGTCGAACATTCATCTTTTTATACTATGACGCTTGGACCGTCATTCTTTTTAGATCTTGTCTTACAATTTCTGAGGCCTGTATCTTAGGATCGTTACCGTTTTGTCTCCTTTACATATACTATTTAAAAACGCCCACTTATATTAAAAAACGATAAATTCTTTATTCGATATATATAAATTCATTATTATATCTTCTATAGATTTAGAGATAAAGAAATGCATATAAATTAATTTGATGTAAAAATTCTTAGATCAAACTACTTCAAGGCAAGAAATTCAAATGTTTGTAATTCACGCATAAATGTCACTGTCAAAAATATTTGTATGCCACTGTCAAAAATATTTGTATATCATTATGGAGATTATGAAAATAAATAAAAAGTCAACAACGTAAAAGAATATACCTAAAAAAGAATGTAAAAGGAATTTGCGAAAAAATGACGATTAAACGAAAAAGAAAAGGAAAGTAGAAAAAAAAATTCAGGATATCGAATATAAAGAAAATGTACCTATGTATTGTACATAATTTATATTAAAATATTCCATAGATTTTGCAAATATATGTGAGAATTATTTTGTAGTGAGACGTGAATATATGTATTTGTATTTAAAAAAATTTTTCGTTTTATGCGTACAACCAGGTAAATTATCTGGCGAGAGGTTATGTGCTGGCCACATCAGATTTTAAGATCTTGTCTTACAATTTCTGAGGCCTGTATCTTAGGATCGTTACCGTTTTGTCTCCTTTACACATACTATTTAAAAGCGCCCACTTTCAACCTATAAATACCAATCATCTCACTTTGCTAGAAAATGGACATTCATCCTTTTTCTCCTGGCTCTAAAATTTGCTTTAGTTACATTTTTTATTTAAAATAAGTTAACAACGTGCTTTGCTCGGTGTACCGCCCTTTACGTATCTACCGATCTACTGATTGTCATCCTCATATAAGGTTTTGTCAAAATTGAATTTTTAATAAATTAATAATACGGTAAATTATAATTTAAAAATGACTGAATTAAGATTTATATAAGAATTATTTTCGTTATAAAAATGTAAATATACAAAGTATATCGAGATTTCAGTTTACTGCATCCGGTTTCACAGAAGCTCTGCGTAACCGGATGTAGTCAACTGAATACTTGTTAACTTGTTTCAGAAATCAGTGTTAGAAGGTACCAACGTTTACAAGTTTTATACATATATATATATATATATATATATATATATATATATATATATATATATATATATATATATATATATATATATATATATATATATATATATATATATATATATGTATATATGTATGCATATAATACAAAAGTTTTTAAAAATGATGTGCCGATCATTATTATCAAGTAGGGACATTATTTGTACATAGATTATTATTAAGATTGGATAATTATCTATATATAAAATATTCTATAAAAAAATTAAATAAATACCTGGTAAACATGTTGTCGCAAAAATATTCCTAATATAAAAAATACTGTAAGGTACACACACGATTTAAAATCGATATTTAAAATCACAAACACATAACAAGTGATCACACATGCACGTGTTAAAGTTATATTAACATTAAGTAAATTGAAATTAGGTTATTGTTATTATTAGTTAATGGTGGAGTGCGACGGTTGGCATGACACCCGCACATGCTGCGCAACTGGCCTCGCAAGACACGGTACGGTACACGTTCCAGCGCGCGGATACACTGTCGCAGCTTCTTCAGCCCTACCAGCCTCGGATCTCTGTTTCAGCCTCAGCCTTCCCACCACTCATCATTGGCTAGCATCCTAGCTATTACACCGCTTACTCTCTTATTGGATACCGCCAATACAAAAAAAATCCTTTATATTTTCAGTTTTCAATGTCATAAATGTCAGACAAACGTATACGCGGTGAACGTGAAAGTATAGGTAGCTAGCTAAGATTTTGTGCTTGTGCTGTGCATGATGTCATCGGTATCTCTGCAATTGTCATAAAAACTTTTACTATATAGACACAATTATATTTATCACATTCAATGTTCATTTATATTTTTTTTATCTGTAAGTTATGTTCCTGCATGGATAAGGCATGTATATTCATTATTAATCGAGCAGGAAGACCAGTAAAACATTTCCATTTGCCTTTTCAACTTCAAGGTATAGAAACATGCATTACCAATACCAGATAACTTTTTAGTTATATATGGTGGATCACAATCTCTTATTAGCTAAACTACGATATTATGGATTTAGTGATGATACAATTCATTTGTGCAGAAGCTATTTTTTTTAATAGAAATTTTCATGTAGTCATGGCACCAGACACATCCATTCATCAATCGCGTAGATTCCCTCTTCATCAAGGAGTTCCTCAAGGCTCTATCTTGGGTCCATTATTTTTCCTTTTGTATGTGGCCGACCTATCATCCAGTCTGCAATACTGTTCCTCACATTCATATGCTGATGATACTCAGTTAATAATATTAATAATAATAATATATTTATTGCCCAACGGTAATACCATTTACAGGACAAAATTACATAAAACAGATATAAATTAACATATTGAATTGAAATAAAAATGATAAGAAACAAAACTTAGTTAAAAATATGTAAAGACAAATGATTAGTACTGTTACAACAAATAAAGATTGGTGAATTTTTTAAGATATCAGTGCGTGGTATAGGTAGATGGAACATCTTTGAATGCCTGGACTCTAGTCGCAGAACGTAAAATGGCACACGGGAGAGGAGGAATGGGTCATCCACTTTGTTGTGCAGCAATCCACAAAGAAATCTTGAGTACGATAATTCTCTTCTTTCGGGTAAAGACGGCATGGAATGATGTTGTATCAGAGATGCCTGGTCTGAACCTCTTTCTGGATATACCTTATCTATTTTAAATGAAAGATATTTCAAAAACCTGCGATGTACTTGATCCAGCGCTTGCTGAAGGTATGCATGGGAAGGATACCATATTAAAGAAGCTTATTCAAGTTTGCTCATAACAAAAACCATATACAGGGATTTTAAAACGCTGATATCACTGAACATTTTCGATACTCTTATTAAAAAACCTAGGGTTCTGTTAGCTGAGTTACAGACATTGTTTGTATGTTCAATAAATTGAAAATTATATGTAAATGTGATGCCCAGATATTTAATAGATGTGTTTCTCTTTAATGGAACATCACGCATGTTATATACAAAATGAATTTGATTCTTTCTGTGTGTGAAAGTTACAACGCAGCATTTATCAATATTTAAATTAAGTTTGTTAATAGTGCACCATTTAACTATGAGATCAATGTTATTTTGTAATTTTAGAGTATCAGCAGGTGAATTTATACTCATATATAATTTAATATCATCAGCATATGCTAGAACATTACAATTAAGAGATAACAAAAGATCATTTATGAATAAAGCAAATAGAAGTGGTCCAAATTAAAACCCTGTGGTATACCTGATTTTGCAATGAACTTGAATGAATTATAACCATTATAAGTTATCCAAGATATGCGATTATCTAAATAAAATTTTAGAAGTCCGATAACGGAGGGGACTGCACCCAAATTGCTGATTTTATGTAGAAGCAAACTGTGATCGATGGAATCAAATGCACGTGATAAGACGGTGTAGATAGTATCTACTTGGCCACGTTCATCTAACACTTCAGATATATATTGCGAAAATGAGGCTAGCAACCGTAAATAAGATGAACGCAAAGGATGAATGTGAGGCTATAAATGAGGATCTGGAAAAGATGTCGACATGGACTACTAATAATGGGCTCCAGATGAATACTGATAAATCTTCGCTCTTAGTAATTGGAAACTGTGATACAGATGACATAAAACTGCAAGGAGAAATTTTAAATCATGGTTTGGCTATTATGAGTTTGGGTATGATAATTGACAAAGACCTTAACTTCCGTGACCATTTGACAAAAAATCTTATAGCGGGTAGACTTAGACTTCGACATTTATATCAGTATCGCAAGTTATTATCAGCAGAAATAAAATTAAGACTAATTAACACCTTCATACTACCTATACTCGACTACTGTACATGTGTATATGTTCCACACTTGACACAAAATGACAAAAATTAAATAACGCTATTTCAAAACTCATGCCTACGGTTCATTTATAATGTGCGTAAATATGACCATATTTCTTCATTTCGTATTTCATCTAATCTTCATTATATTGATGAACGTGTGAAGATATTCTATCGTTACTCTTCTTATCTACATGAAAAACTTAAATTAAAAGAACAGCATTATCAATTACGTGATAAGAATTCGTATATCGTACTTTCTTATAAAAAAAATAAATCGAAAAATGCGTTTTCCTTGCACCCAAATTGTATAACAATCTTCCAAGTGAATTAAAATCTTTGTCTTTACACTCTTTCAAAGCTCATGTTAAAAAATTGTTCTGTTTAAATTAGTAACCTTTTTCAATATATTATTATTATTATAGATCCTCGGATTTACAACTATACATGCTGCCCGATGTTCAACCCTCATCATTGAGATCTCGTTTATTTTTTATTTTATTTTCAACTTCCAAACAGGATACAGGATATCAAATATCCTAGTAACAGAGAGGTTAAATTGGGGAAAGTTGCCCCTTTATTAAATTTAAAGATGCAGATATTTGTTTTTCCCAAAAATTGCGTAAGTCACTTACTTACTTACTCCGTAGTACTACAACCCTGAGTGGGTTTTGGCTGACTGTATGATTTTCCGCCATTCTGTTCTATCTGCCAATGGTTCTAAGGTCAGATCTTATATTGTCCCTCCAGCGCATACGTGTCCTAAGGGTCGCTTACCACATGGTTCTTCGTCCCAGGCTAGTTTTACGACTGTGTCATCTGCTTGTCTTCTGACAAGACCCGCCCACCTTAATCTTTGGGCTTTAATTTCATTGACAATTGTCTGGCTGTTTATACAGGTCTTCTAATTCTTTGTTGGTTTTGCATGTTTTCATTTTTATTAGGTCCAAAGATTTTCCTTAGTAAAAGTGCATTCACAAATGAAAATTAGGTTTAGATTTATGGTTTATACTTTAGATTTAAAGACTTTGGCCGCATATTATGTAATGATTTCATTCACAATTCTGAATTTAGAGTCTCTAAATCCAAAGCTAAACATTGGAAGGTCCAAACTTTAGGTTCATGATTTAGTTTGACGTCACTAACTTCACCAATGAGAACGAGTCTGAAATGATATAGATATATACACCTATCTTTATTTAGTATCCACTTGGTGGATTTGGCTTTTTAAGCAAATGCAAGAAGAACATGGAGACTGTCATAACTTAATTGCTGAAATATAACCAATATTGCCAAGAGCACAGGTGTCTTGTTGAGTACTGCTCTACCGATATTTTAATGTTGTTTTTGAAGCATTTACACAGAGGTCTATATATATCAAAACTAATTTTCAGGTAATTTAAACTTACATTTATGAATGACTTACTTAAACCTAAACAAAACCATAAACCTAATTTTCATTTGTGAATGCATCTTAATTTTATTTCGTAGGTTCTTAATCTGTTTTCATTTTGTTTTGTCATCGTCCACGTTTCGCATCCATTATTGGTCTTATAACGGTTTTATATATTTTTATCTTAACTTTTCTCGCTACTGTTTTCGGCCCTAGAAACTGTTTTAACGAGTACCAAAATTTGCTTGCTGGATTCGGTGTTTTATTTCTTCCGTGATTACATTATCTTCTGTTATCTTCGAGTCGAGATATGTGAATTCCCTTACTCTTTCAAAATTGTAATTCTTTATTGTAATATTCTGCCCTATTCCTCGACCTTCTTTCCTTGTTGTGCACATATACTTTGTTTTGCCTTCGTAGATCACTATTGCATTATATTATATTATATTTATTTAATTATAGCCTACTGGCTTTGAATCTACATGAAATTAACAAATATATATATATATATATATATATATATATATATATATATTTGATAGTGATTAATAATTACATTACATTAACTATAAATTTTTATTACTAATTTTATAAGTTTAAAGTTATAGTCTTAGATCTTCCAGGGTTTTGTTCTTCTATTCCGCATAATCAGAACATACGCTCTTCTTTTATCCAATATTTATTAAGTATACTTCTCTTCATTAACGCAGCGAGATCCTGCAACTAAACTAATATTATTGCTTTCTTTTAAAGTGTACCTACAGTAACGTGTCTACCGCTTTTATATTTTTACATTTCTTGTAATATGTAGCTACGTAAATAAAATAAATAAATATATCACGGCTTATTATCCATTGCTGGGTGTACCAATCTGCTTTGTACACAGATATCGCTAATGATGAAATATTTGCACCCTGCGGGCGCTTACAAGGCGTCACCTCAAGGAAACCACAGGAGTCAATTTTGTGCCATTTAAAATTCTAAATATTTGGTGTCGGTCAAGATCGAACCCGGTTTCCCAGATTCGCGACCTGACGCTCAGGCACGCAGCCACGAGACCCCATATAGAGAATAGAGTCCCATATTTTGGTGTATTGTAAGTTGTAACAACTGCGTCTGATTTATCCAATTCTTGCCATATATTTTCTCCATTTCGATGTATTTTTACATTTTCACTGCTGAAAAATCATTTCTTTCGTAATATATTTTTCTTGTTTTTCCACAATTCGTTAATCTGCATCTTCATCTTCTCTTCTGATGTTCTTCCAACATTCTTGTAAAATTGATATTTCTATTTCTCTTATTTTTTCTTCAAATATAACTATACTCTTTCCGGGTTCTATCCTTAATTTTTGGAATTTTCATTTCTTCTAATATTATATAGCAAAATATGCATTTGTTTATAGATGTATAGATCATATAGGATGTTGATCTAATTATTTTAGGTAAAAATACTTCAAATAAAAGTTGTAGAGCTTAAATTCTACATGTGCATCAATAAGCAAAATTAATTTAACATGCTTTGTAACGGTAGAAATTAGATATGAAAATGTCGAGACTCACCCCAAAAAAAGCGTTAGCCATGGAATTGAAACATACAAATGTTTCACTTTTTACTTATCAAGTTAGGTTAATATATTTTTATTAGGTATTATTTCTAATACTTATAATTATCTATTAAATTAAATAAATATTTTTTCACTTTAATAGAAATTACAAATAATAATAAAAATAAATTAACCTATCCTTTAATTTGGGGGAGCGATTCAAAAACTACACGCCTAAAAAAAGCTTGTGATTAGCTTCCGGTAAGTTGGTTTTACTCGCAGTAAATTTAGATGGTCTAAATTGTACAGAAAATTATTATTGAAGGGAAAATACATGGAAGAATGGGAAGAGGACGAAGAAAATCTGGAATGTTAACAGAAATTAAGGACGGACAAAATTACGAGACGATGAAGAGGGACGCGCAGGACAGGTTTACTTGGAGACAACATTTCCGTTGAGACCTGTCGAAGGACAGATTCTATATAATGATGATGATTAAATTGTATAACTTCAAAGTATAAAAAAAATGGAATTTTGGTTCGCACTTGTCCTGTCATATTCCACCTTGCGTATAGTAACCTATAAAATTATGTCCTTATAATTTCCAATATTTTATTAATTATAATTCCAAAATTTGTTTGCTTCGGCCGAAAATTCTGTTTTTCAGAAGAAATTCATATCGAATATTCGTTATTCGGTTATTCCATCAAATCTCTGTTCGCCACATCCCTACATATTTATAGATATGTACATCTATTTTTTCATATGCGGCTATTTTCTCTTGTACTATTACTCTAGAGCCATTTTGTCGGAGCTATTTTAATAATGTAACGGTGGAAGTCTTGTATTTAGACTTTATAGTAAATTTAAAACCAGCTTTAATTATAAATTAGATATTATACCTACTGTTTGTCATATATTTCGCTATAAATTTACATAGGTTACTATAACTGAAACCCTGATATCAAACCTATAGAATTAAACAAAAAATCCTGATTTTTTAAAATGTTAAAATTAATATTGAGAATATTAGTACAAATTAATTATTGTACTATATTTCAAATACAAGAAAGTGCATATTCATAGTAGAAACTGATATTTTTTTTTAAATACAAGGCGTTCAATTTGAAATTTTATGATATAGTTCTATTATTTATAAAAAGTAAAAAACATCGGGAATTTTACATTTACCCGATGAAATAAAATAATAATAATAATAATAATATTGAAAAAGGAAACGATGCTTAAAATATGGTTATTTATACATACATAAAAATCACACATTTCCCACTTATATGGTGCGATAAATCAGTAACTTCAATAAAATGACTCGTTCGAGTCTTGTGGGAAACCCCTCATTTATAAAAAAATAATAACTATCTCTTTTTTAACTATAATTCACACCATAACTTTAAGAATTTCTCAGTGAGAAAAACCGCAACTATAAAATATGATATATGTTAATGTTAGCATGTATATACCGAGAGGATTTTTTTATCAATGAACATGGGCGTATGTTATTTCCATAGTTTCATTTAAAATTATTGACAGCAATGTAATATCGCGTTTTTTTTACAATTGAAGAAAAAGTACGAATCATACCATGGTATATACGTATACTATTAGAAAAATCTATAATAATTATACAACAACAGGATGCGTCAATGGACAGCATTAAAAGAAGTTCAAAACAAGTAAGGTAATTAATAATAAGAAACATTAAATTATACAGTGAAATGAAAGTGACAATACCCTTTCAATAAAAAGAATTTCTGAAATTAAAAGATTATACACTTTGATGACTTTGATAATGACTTATGTTCAGTTTAAAAAAAAACGCGATAATACATTGCTGTCAATTATTTTAAATGTAACTATAGTAATGATATACGCCCATATTCACTGATAAAAAAAAACTCTCGGTAGAACCCAGGAGTTATACCGGGTGCGGCAGAGAAACATGCCGTTTCGTACAGTCACCCTTGCCATTTCAATCGTCACTATGGCGTGGAGTAATGAACACCGTGCTTTCGTTATTCAGATTTATTTCAAAAATGGCGACCGAGAGCCTGTATTTATATTTTCGCAATGCAATGATCGCAACAAACTATTAAAGTTTGTTACAGTTTTATTTCTGAATTAACTGTACCCCGTATTACTCGTATTCTGCTATAATCCAAAATTTTAAATTATAGCATAATTCAGTTCTAGTATCACTTTAAAGAATTTTATTATACTGGATAAATATGTATATAATTGACATGTTTTAACCTGTTCTACAACCATAAAATCAAATTATAATATCTCACAGTTAGCATTTTGGAACAGGTTATTTACACCCACGCTGCATTATGTATGCATTCAATAAACAAATACATCTTATTACCTGTTAATATTGACAGCTTGATTCAAATCTTCCATTAGATATTCAAATCAATGATGAATAGTATTATCAGTAATATTAATGGTATAATAAAGATATTTAAGGAATAAAAATCAGTAAGTATTAAAATTAATTTTGTTTTTAATAGTGCATATAAAAGTAAAGAAATATTTGAGTTTTTAAATTGTTAAAAAGTGTATCAGAATAGAATACTGTAAATATTATTACAATAATTCGAACAATATCGCTCCGCCATTTTAAATGCAGCGTAGTAGTGCGTTTACACATCACAAGCTATGCGAAACACAAATTGTACTACACTGCTTGATTTATAATTAGTATACCAAACTCTAACAGTTTGTTGGGGAGATAATTTCTAGTGAAAAATGACATATAAACATACGTAGGTCCTTTTCCTATTAGGTACCAAAATAAAAATGCAAGAAATCAAAGTTTTATAAGACTAAAGCAACACTCATTTGTGTTATTTTATTTTCTTAGCGAAGTAAAATTTAATTAGAACCCTTCCCTGTTAGAATTTTGCAGAAAATATTCTACTGGCATGAGGGAGGAATTTCTGGAGAAGATATGTCGTCGTCATCCTATTTATTTCATGTCGTATTGCAACCAGATATCCGTTGCATTTGGAATACGTATAAACTTATTATAAGTCTTTAAAAATCCATTTTGTAAACTATTCCTTTCAAAAACTGAAATATTTGTTCGTAACTCATAAAAATTGATACTTTGCCCATTTTTGAGTTACCTCAAATTCAAAATATTCAAAATTCGATATTTTTTTCGTTTCCGAGATATCTCTACATTCAAAATTTTGCTGAAAAATCCAATAACTCAAATATGGGACCAGATACGAAATTTCAACGAATACAATTTTAATTTTAAAAAGTTTATATATATATAATACCCGAAATATGAAAAAATTGCAACCATTTTTTGCGATTTTGGGTCATTTTTAGTTATTTTCCTCTAGAAATTGTAACCAAACCTCAAAAACTATGAAAACTGGCTTACTTATGGAATTTTTCCCGTAGAATCAAATGATCATATCGCCATGGTCATATCTCGACCCCATTTTGAGTCACCGCCAAAATATCTCGGATAAAAAAAGAGATATCGATCTGCTGTTTTAAAATTTGAGTTACCTCAAATTCAAAATATTCAAAATTCTATATATATATATATATATATTTTCGTTTCCAAAATATCTACATTAAAAATTTTGCTGAAAAACGCAATATCCCAAATATGGGACCAGATACAAATTTTCCATCATTAAATTCTAGTCAAAATTACATTAGTATAACAATTTTTATAATTTTTGAACAACGAATACAATTTTAATTTAAAAAAGTTTTAAAACCTTGGATAATACCCAAAATATGAAAAAATCGCAACCATTTTTTGCGATTTTGTGTCATTTTCATTTATTTTCCTCTAGAAATTGTAAACAAATCTCAAAAATTATGAAAACTGGCTTACTTATGGAATTTTTCCCGTAGAATCGAATGATCATATCGCCATGGTCATATCTCGACCCATTTTTGAGTCACCGGAAAATTGTGCGAAAATCTCGGATAAGAAAAAGAGATATCGACCTGCGGTTTTAAAATTTGGAAGCAGCATGTTGAGAAGCAACTAATTTCATCAAAAATTTTGCGGTACCTACATAGAAAATGAGCAAAGTTTTGAACTTGGTGGCAATATTGGCGAATGCTACGTAAGTTTTGAACTAATATTTCAATTTTTAAAAGTTTACAAAATGTCAGTCGAAAAAATAAATAAATATGGGTGATTATGGTTATTTTTGGCAATAATTTAAAAGTTTGTAGATATATAAGTATTTTTAAAGTATTGACACAACTGAGTCAATTTATAGAAAGAAAAGTTTTAAAAGAAAATTGTTTTTCTATTATTTTTAATTATATTTTACACTAAAAACTTACTAACAAAGGTCAAAATTTACGACCTAACGACTTACAAGTAAAATGAAATCATGGTTAAAGAATATGAACCTGTAGCAAGGATTTAGAAATAAACTTCAGATAAACTAAACTGTGTTCTTTTCATTTATCACCCCTTTCCAGACTGATAGATCTGAACTTTCCTCCTAGGAAGAAACCTGACGTTTGTACCCAATTTATCCTTACTTTTACAGTACCGGTCTAATCCTCTATATATAATGTGTAATTAAAAGGAAAAGCTTATGAAACTGTTAATTTAAATTTTTTAATTTATTTCTTTTTTAAATAAAAAATAGAATTTTAATTATTTATTTAAATTTATTTTTTCTTCGTCACTATCCGGTATCTGGCAGGATAGTATTACATTGTTCACATTAACCGGATACCGGATAGTAACCGGATATCCGTTGCATCTTTAGTATAAACATAAACACGAATTTTTGAACTTACGGCTAGTTAAAAGTTTAACAGACTTCAGACAAAATATGTTATGTATCTTAATCTAGTATTGAAATCTCCAACCGTTTATTGAATCTCTTTATGAGAAATTCTATTTAACATTAAATAACTATTCTAAAGAAAATTAGAATCAGTTTTTTTTATTATTTAATATCAATATGTAAATATTAACTCGTAAATAAAGAAAAACAGTTCCAGGAAAAATATTTTTTTCACAATTTGAAAAATAATTACTATTATTTTTTAAAATTTAATTAATTATAAATGTGTATTCATATATTATCATCTTTTTATGAATATATGCATATTAAGTAAGTTTTGCATTTATGAAAAAAAAATCAATACAGGTATATTTTTTTGTATGACCCTATTGTGGTGCATGTAAGCGCATACAGAGTAATTATTGATATTAAAATAATTACAACATAAGGGAGACAACTTTAATTAGCTGGCGCAGGCTGCCGGTTGTCAAGACACTGTTTAAAATTTATAGTGCCATATTTTTTGAAAAGTTAACAGAAATAAACACTGCGGTTGAAGATATCTAAACGGTACGGTATCTAGTGGTTATAAGTATAATTGCATGAAATCACGTGACTGATACTTTCAAGTAGTTAAATTGTATGTGCTCAGCGCTAATAGTTAGTTTTGCTTATTTACATTTTATCTTCTTTTTGGTATATTTATTGATTATTCTGATTTTTAATTTTAAAAAGAGAAGTTTCTCAAGTTAATTCGTGAAATATAAAATTTATTATTATGTCAAAATACAAAGGACTCCTCCCCCTCTGGCAGTATGTTGCAAAAAATTGTTATATTTTATAAATAAATAAATATATCATCACGGCTTATTACCCATTGTTGGGTGTGCCAATCTGCTTTGTACACAGATGTCGGTAATGATGAAATATCTGCACCGTGCGGGTGTTCGCTGTCGTGGAGAGTGTACCACAAGGGTCAATTTTGTACCATTTAAAATTCGAAATATTTGGCGTCGGTCGGGATTGAACCCAGTTCTCCAGATTCGCGACCTGACACTCAGGCACGCGGCTACGAGACCCCATATTAAAACAAAATAAAAAAATAACCATTTAACATAAATAAATATACAAAATTAAATACGTATTACATTCTAATATGAACAAAATACTATGAATCCTATGGTGACGGTGATCCAGGAAGATGTGTTATTTATACATATTCGGATTAATAATATTACAAAAATGACCAATTAAATACACTTTAATGATATAGATATTATTTTTCTTTTGTTGCCTCCACATTTTCTTGAATTTGTTCCATGCTCGTATCGGATTTTGATTTATTTTCTTCATTGCTATTGGTGTTGGTAGATGCGAATATGTAGATATTACTCTTCCCCTAATGTTTGTCATTCAAATTTGTATTCTGGAAATTAAAGTATATGGTCTCCTAAATAATCACTTCAAATATGAAACAGAAAGTATTTAACTCAGTGTACATAAAGATGAAAAATAATGTATTACTCTTCCCCTACTATTTGTCACTCAAATTTGTATTCTGGAAATTAAAGTATATGGTCTCTTAAATATTCAGTTCAAATATGAAACAGAAAGTATTTAAATGAGTGTACATAAAGATGAAAAATAATGTATTACTCTTCCCCTACTGTTTGTCACCCAAATTTATATTCTGGAAATTAAAGTATATGGTCTCCTAAATATTCAGTTTAAATATGAAACAGAAAATATTTAACTCAGTTTACATAAAGATGAAAAAAAATGTATTACTTTTCCCCTACTGTTTGTCACTCAAATTTGTATTCTGGAAATTAAAACATATGGTCTCGTAAATATTTAGTTCAAATATGAAACAAAGTATTTAACTGTGTGTACATAAAGATAAAAAATAATGTTCTAGTAGATACAACTGCAGCAAACATATTTATTAAACATAAATACGGTTTATTTAAATTCCCATTTATCATCTGATTTTTGATAATGATTTACTTCAGAATAACAATCTAGCATTTCTTAGGTACAATTTTTATATTAGAGGAAATAGAATCGTTAAATTACAAATTATTTTGTTATTTATAATTTTATATTAATGTTAAATTTTTGTCAGGTGGTGAAAACTCCCTCGCACCCCCATCGGGGTCGGCCACTGCCCGTTTAAAACCGATTTGGTAAGTGGTGAAATAAATTTGTTTATCTACACCTGTTTAGTAATATACTGATTATGTACGTAACCATGGATACATAATACCGTTCATTAACCACGCCCCGTGGATTATGACTCATAATCCACGGGGCGAGGTTACATGAGACACGGGACTGTCAAATTTATTGTTGAGGGTTCACAATCATCTTCATTTAGCGGTTATGCGCAAAGTATTTTGTGAGAAATAATAGTTTTATTTATCATTAATATAGTTTCATGACTAGATTAACCTGGTAAGTCATGATATTTACGCTGTGAGTAATATTTCAGTAAATTGTTTAAATAGTAAGTTATTTTTATAAGATTCTAAAATTTGTTACAAAAAATGATTAAATTATTTTCACAACCAACCTGGTATCATTGTACCAGATTAATTATTCGTAATTTTCTCTTCCGTTTTTGTAATTTATTTCATCAGTAAAAATTAAATTCAAGCATATGGTTGAATTCATAATTTTACGTAGATTCTAAATATATAAAAATATATAAGATATCTCATTTGAGACATGAAACTTAATGTCACATCCGGTTAAACCGGAAGCGCTACCATTATGCCAAATACAATGATTGGTGAGCCCTTCAGTCTAGTTTACATATATATAAAAAAAATTAAAATAATTATAAATAAGAAAGTTATTTAGAGTGGACCATTTTTCATTGTCACCCGGTATAATATGATTTCAATTGCAGGTTTAGATAAAATATCGTATTCTACTCGCGTATAATGGCTATTATTCACTCGGATGAATTACCACACTCGCCTACGGCTCGTGTTCTAAAATCATCCTCGTGAATAATAGCCATCCTAATACGCTCGTTGAATAATATACTATTTTTAGAATGTTGCAAATAATAAAAGTATTGTAAAAATTGTACAGTGTTAAATAAAGTATTTTATGAAAATCTTACACTATGATCAGTGCTATCATGTTCGTAATGAAACAAGTTTGAAATCGCAAGGTAGTCAGTAGTTTCAGTTTGGCGTGATATTTAACAGTGAGGAGATGGCCGTACATATGTATATGTCTGTGTATTAAAATAAATAATAATGTGGATACAAACTAACATTTAAAGTGAAATACAAAAATTTGTGTAGTGTTTTCTTAAACGAAGGCATCAAATATGAAAATTTTCCGTTACCCAGTAAGTACAATACCATCATTTAATCTATGTAAAATGTATTCTATAAGTAAGATCTTTGAATATTGTTCTTATTTATTTATACATATAATAAATTTTTCTATTTCGGTGTTCTTATGAGTCTATAAAAGCACTGTTTGTCACTGAAAACACGTCGTTTAGAAGATCTATAAGCGCACTGTTTGGTCATAGCCATCTGTATAGGTAGCTAGGGTTTGATAGAATGTATTAATGTAAATAATTACAAAAAATCCAGGGCCGGATTAAGCATAAAATAGCCCCTAGGCTATTTTCTCAGATGCCCCCAAAAATTAGAGCAAAATTGCTTGAAAAAGGAAAACTACATAATTATATTATTGTTAAAAAAATTACATTTTTGTCGCTTTTGTTATGAATTAAAGAATGTTTATTTAAATAAATAAATAAATATATCATCACGGCTTATTGCCCATTGCTAGGTGTGCCAATCTGCACCATTGCACCGTGCGGAAGCTTACCAGGCGTCACCTCACGGGCACTCATTGCTGGCGCGAAGAGTGCACCACAAAGGGTCAATTTTATACCATTTAAAATTAAAAATATTTGGCGTCGGTAGGGATCGAACCTCGGATCGAACCCGGTTCCTTAGATTCGCGACATGACACTCAGGCACGCGGCCACGAGACCACATATGTTTATTTAAATGAGATAAAATCACAAGATCGTTTAGAAAAATTTAAAATCCCGAATGGACGTGGTTTACGCAATTTCTTTAAATACATTTTAACATTATCTAACCAAAATTCATGCTTGGAAAACGAAGGCCGAGTTTTGTGCGTTAGGTATAGGCGTATAGGTTTTTGTTGTTGATTTTAGAGAAATATACAAGATAAGTAAGGTGTCCTACAACGGTCCGCGTTCGGGTTTTCTATTTTTATGCATCGCTTACACACACCGGCAAAATTAGAGGAACGCCAAAAAAGCTACGTATTTAAAAAAAGTATGAAATCTCTGTCTTTCATATTTGTGTTGGTTATTCTAAATCTACAGCAAATAACAAATGACGGTATAACACCATAATACAGAATGTCTCATAACTCGCGCCCCAGACGAAACTGACACTTGCCGACGACAATAGGTTGCCAACAAATAGAAGAAAATAATTTGCGGCTGCTTGAATAACAGAGTTACAAGACTTTTTAATCCACCAATCCCGGAAGGATATCTTGAGGTGTGATGATATTATTACAAAATAAAACTGGTTGCTAGGTTTTAAAAATACTACTAGTGAGTTACAAAATTTGTTTGACTTATTGTAATTTTGACACTTTCGAGTTGACTTTTTACTGTCAACAAATTTAGGTTAGCGAATGTGTCATCCGAGATCATAATTTATATCGTACAGTGCAACGTGTTGTAGCAGCTGTGTAAAATGTGTTAAATTTAATTTGACACTGACATTTTTCGAGAACTACAGTCACCTACACATTTTAAAGAAGATTTGATTTGTATAAAACCCTAGTAACGTAAAATTATGGCAAACACACGTTAAAGATGTAGGTCTCTGATTGGTCAATTTTAAGACGTCTTTTCTCGAATATCTTTTAAGCTAGATTTTTTTTCTTCGAAATTACACATCCGAGTGACGTCTCGTGTTTCCTCATTCGCTCTGGGGCGCGAGTTGTGAGACAGCCTGTATAGCCACCTACTCAAGATTGATTATCATTTTTTGAGATGTTAAATATTGTTCGGTCTTTAGTTTTATTAAACATGGGTGTTTAGTTTAGTTTAGATCAAGAGTTAACAATCATTTCTGCTTTTGTTGTCGTTTCAATATTAAGAATTTAAAGTGAAAAAATATTTTTAAAAAAAATGGAAAATCCCCTTATTTTTCCGACCATAAATTCACAATAGGGTTGAGATCAGTAGATTAAATAAAGATAATGATGATCCAAATAAGGAACAAATGTGTTACTTGTCATTGGTAGAAATAGTTATAATAGAATATGGATTTTATGTACCACGTATAATGTTAGATTGACATCTAACATTTATAATTTATGAAAACCAGAAAAAATAAAACTGGCATGGTTGTTGCTACTATAACGAACCGAAATTTTGAAATTTCTTTTTAAAATTGTGAAGAAGCCAAAATATAAAAAATTCTCCCGCCATTTACAGTCCGAGTCACAAAAAAGATTAAGTCAATCCTTATTTTTGGATTAGCGAATTTTACTCTAATTTTGACAGTTTATTTCTTAAAATATAGTCTAATCTAATCCAAGTAACTACTTACCTTTTTTTAAACCCCTCAACAGGATTAAATCCCAATGGGGTATGTGACCAAATTTTTATTTTTACATAATATGATACTAGACAAAAGAAATAAAATACCCGTATTTTTTACATCGATTAATTATTCGTACTTTACGAGAAAATAATTATTAAAAATTTGGGGAAGGGATTTGTGACGTGATAATGGTAGAAGCGTGAAAACAGACGGTTAGACTAGGAGGGAAAGAGATAGTTATAGCCAGATGTGATCACGCCACACCCTGCCACACCTACCACAACATAAACGCGACACTGATAGGCTGATTTATAACTGTCTCCTTCCCGCAGTCTATCTGTCTTTGTCTACAATTCTAACATACTTACGGCATATATCCCTTTTCCAAAACATTAAATTGTTAATAACAAGATTATTACAAATTAATGTTTAGTTTTTATTATTATAATGAGAAGCTATAGTGGTTAGTTTTTATATTTTATGACATATATATTGAAATTCGAATATGGTCACATACCCCATTACAGAGTGGGTTCACATTCACACACATCCATGCCTTAGTGGGTTCTGGGTTCGAACCCAGAGCCCCGAGCGCACTCATGACTTATGAGGCGTCGCTCTAACCATTGATCCACCGGAGCTAAAATAAAATGAAGATTAAATTTTAAATACCGGGATAGAATAGAAATCACTAATCCAAAAATGAGGATTAGCTTAAATATTTTTGTGAATCGTTAATTTTTATTAATCTAAATACCACCTACATATTTACTTATGCTGGAACCTTTATTGAATTCCTTTTTTATTTTTCTATTTACTTTCTTCTTTTTAAACCTTACTAATATTATATTGAAATTATTAGTTTTTTGATAGTGACATTTATCTGTCAGTTACATACATTTGAATAACTGCGTTTTGTTTGTTTAAAGCGTAGGCCGGCGTAGGATCTGGGATTTAAATTATAGATAATTTTATAAATTTATCCATAAAATACATAGAAAAAGTATTAATGCAAATCTATACAAAATTTAATAATCTTTAATTTTTATAATAACATTAATCTCGAAAAAATAACATTTAAAGGTATTTTTCGACGAAAAACTATTTTCAGCTTCTAGTAAAGTGCTATTTCCGGTTATCCGATTTACACCAAAATCTAATCGGCTCTTTCCATTACAGAAAAAATTCGAGTGAAATACGGTAAGAAATAATTTTTGTGTAACAGCAGCTTCACAATCTGTAATATAATTCTGGTGGTATCATTTAGGCGTAACGGTAAACATATAGGTCTACGAAACAGGGTCGGCACGAGCTTATAGGCATTCTAGACGGTCATCTAGGCAGGGCATAAAAATTTAACAGCACCATAACCAGCATTAGTTAAAGGGAAATATTTATTAATTATTTTAACTAAACATTTTAAAAATTCGATTGAAATCTGCCTAGGACGTCAAAAATTCATGGGCCGGCCCTGATTCAATATATCCTTAGAAAATATGAAATATTAATTTATGAAACTAGAATAAAAAATGTATTATTTTACCTATATGACTTAACACACTTTCGTCTTCATGAAATAAGATTACGATTGCATATTATTATCCTTTTCACTTATATTGCATAAATAACTATTTAACTGTCACCGGGTTCGAACTCAGGTCGTCAGACCTACATTCGATGATATGATACATTTATTATAAATATTTTAAAGAAAAAAATTACTTACCTATATAATTGCGTTTTCCAAAGACAGTTACATATTGCAAATTCATATATTCCTACAGCGATAAATGAAATAACAAATCGCGCGCACTCATTTCATTGAAAACGTCCTACAGATGTCACGATGTAACATTCCACATAAAATGTCGCGCAAATATACTTCATATAACACGGGACAGATGGCGACAACATGCTCCATATAAACAATGAAAATTGTAACAATTTTTTGTCAAGTTAAAATATATACTAGTCGGACTTTACAAAAACAAATGATATATTTGTAATTATTAAAAAAAAAAAAAACTACACGACCGTTTCTTGTAGTCTGTTAGGACAAATATATCTACATGAGTATTCTGTAAGCAAAATAATGTAAAAGTAAAGAAAAACATAAACAATATATTTTTAATGTTTTAATTCATTCTCTTTACAAAATTACTACTTCAATTATGTACAAAGTGATAAATACCTAGTTTGAAGCACATTTTGGATTCTTATTCATATTATTTAGCACTGCTGAATCAAACACTCAAGTCGATTATCACCATTATTCTGTATTTACAAAAAAACCAACGAAAAAAAAAATCATTTACCCTGCCAGCTAATCTCTAAAAATGGCATTAATTCCAAGTCTAAAATTTGTAAGTAAATTATTTACAAAAAATATTCAAATACAATTTATAATTTCAAAAATAAATAAAACAACTTAAAAATATTGATAAATATATTTTTATAAAACTATACTAAAATCTTGTATTGTCATTATCAGAATCAGTGTGGACACGGTGGACACCATATAACTAACTTATAGATATGTACGAAAATAAAAAATATGTAGACTTCTTGAAGAATAACTATAAAATTATAGATATGCTACCTTAAATTAAAAAATAAAGAATATAAAAAATATGACTCCTCTCATGTCAGTTAATGTAAAATGTAACTAAATTTTATTCTTAGGAATATATATATATACCGTGTGTCTGTCTTAAAGGTGTACATAGGAGATTAACATGGGAAATCAGTTTTATGCAATTTTCTGCTCACCTAAAATTGCGAAAAACTAATTTCCCATGTTAATCTCCTATGTACACCTTTAAGATAGACACACGGTATACATATTATAAATATATTTCTTTATTGAGAAAAATACTTCAGAGAAAGTACATCTGTATAAAAATGCATGCTGCCAAACGACACTTTCGAAAGATGACAAATATTAGATAATGCAATGAGATCTTCCATTAATTTTACCTCACTTTAATCGAAAGTATTTTTATTTTTAAATGCATAAATTGTACTGGTTGAGACATCGATGAACGTAAAAATATGGCTCGATTCATCGTCAAAACATTTTTTCTAATTCATAAATAATAAAAAAAATTATATCGGTAAATCATATTAGAACTTTGTTTTCTAATTATAGAAAATAAAGTACATTCGACCTTATATATTCGTATACAATAATTTAAATTGCCATTTCGGTTGTTTTTTTTTTGACTAAAATTTATTGCGTACAATATTAGGATGTTTGAATGTACAATAAAAATATGCATTTATACAAAAACAATTTATTAATACAGAAAAGGTAAATTTTGAAAATAAAATTGAAACCAGAGCAATAAAAAATTGCGGTTAATGGTTAAGCGAAATCGTAATTTTTAAATGGTTTAAATCAGTTAGATTAACCGGTTAATAAAATAACTCAGGAGACAAAATAACTTGTATTTTGCCGTTATCGTTTTTTTTCATTAATTTATTAGGTAGTTACTGTTATTATTTTTAAAAAAATTAAAGATTAAATTATTGATTATTTCAACTTAACATACGAGGATAACCGGTTTCTTGTCCTAGTTGAAATATAGAAAAAAAGCTGAATCATAGAATATTTACGCAAAAGAAAATCTACTGCAAGAAAATCTTAGGTTATGATAGGTTAGGTTAATTATTAATTTTTGTACAAAAAATTTTGGTCTGTAAGTTTAAACTTACTGAATTATATTAAAGACTGCAACTCACATACTCTACCTATCAGCATACGCTGAACTGAAGACCCATTGCATGACAATGGCTGGACTGTTCGCGCATGTTCGTGTCGAACCGAACTTAGCCGAATAATCGTATACAGTCGTCCATACATACATACGTTTAAAATCTGCGCCATATCCAATAAACGCTAGTTAGTAATTTTCGTCCGCACGAATTGTCACGATGTTTGCCGATTCGTCCAGCAGCCACGTCAATATGTCTTCACTACCATAGTACGTATGCGCGTTTTAGTAAGTAATATATTTCTGTTTCAACTGAATAGGGGATTCCGATCGTGACGTCACAAAGTGCGCCATTTGCGGTGAAATCTTGAACTATGTGGACAAATAGACATTTTCTATTGACATGTGTTCGGTTAGTGATGAAAATGATTTTTTTTTTAGTGCAGAGTTAGTGCCAGGGGCTAAATTAAAAAAGAAAAATATTGAAAATCATTCTGTGAATGACCTACAAAAGATGGTTAGTGTCGTGGTCTGAAAAAAGACGGAAAAAGAGCGATCTTATTTAAGGTTTTAGTTCCGGTTAGTTACTGGGTATTTACTGTTTTATACTAACTCAAAATGTTTCAACGTTGTCAGAAATCAAAATTGTATGAATACGGGACGCAGTGATAATATATTACCCTGCATTGATGGTGGTAAATGGGTATCTGCGGTAATTTCATGTAATACGCGTGTGGTAGTTGATGTAAATATAAAGTGGGGCTATTTTCCATCTCATAACATATTAAACCTATTTAACTACGGACACATATACCACTACTTCTACGAAACCATTTAGTTAGATGTAGTTACGCATAAATCATGAGAGATGAGATCGGCTTGGAAAATGGCATAAAATTAATTCCTATCATATATTTTTTATATTTATTCCTGTAATTATTCCTACAGAGTCCATACGCGCACCTAATACCCATATTTTTAATATAAAACAAATTTCACAAAGCCATCAACTTGACAGCACGATGACAGTTACTTGTATGTCCACAAAGTTCATAAAAATACCTCGACGGGGCGCTTAAAATTCGCTTAATCGGAATCCCCTATTGTATACATGCTTTTTTTTTTTGAACGGATAAAATTTTCATTGTATTTATCATCTTTATTTCGCACGCTTCAACTTTATTGTACAAATTAATACTTTTGTAAAAAATACACCTTTTTATTTTACACATACATCTTTTTTGTGCGCATTAAATCCCAGCCATTTATCTTGCATTATGTACTATAACAACTATTTATAGAACATCTTTTACATTATGCAAAATACTATAAATAATCTAAAAATGCTTTAAAGTATATGTAAAATATTTGTTTTGCTAGATCTCATTACGAATTTATTCTTTCAGTAATTTTGTGTGCTATTAAAAAATATTATCATAAGACAAAACATGGACGCAAATCATTCTATCAGGCAACCAAATAAGTTCGTGTGGTTTTTGTATACAGGAGAGTACCATGAATATTTTTTAAGTTGTTGATCGATAGCACTTGTTTGATATCTGTCATCTACTTTAATATAAATCCTTCTTTTGTCGGATACATACACATTTGGTGAAAATTGTTTAACTCCTAATTTGAATAGTTGTAAATGGCAACGAAGAGTACAAACTTGGTACCAAAGCTGCAGTGGCGGCGCGAAAAATATGTACCGCATTTGGATATGATGCCGTAAGTCAGGGATGGCGAACCTTTACGTATCAACGTGCCATTTTTCTAAAGAAATGTTTAATGAGGTCATAGACGTGCCATCAAATAATTTTGACTTTGTGATTATTGGGAAAATAATAATAATAATAATAATAATAAATACTATCAACTCAAAACTCTTTATTTACTACAAAAAAATAGTAATAAAGTAAAATTAATGTGACTTCTGTTGTTGCACATTAGATGACAAATAACATATGTTAGGGTTGTAAGATGTTACTTTTAGCAGAATGCATGCTGAACTGGAGTCATCTGTCAAACGGTTTCTAACCGAATCTTTAATGTTATTCATCTCTGAAAATAATGACTCGCAGGCATAGGTTGATGAAAATATTGTTAAAATAGCATAAGCCAGCTTCTTCAAACAATTAAATGTGTCTGGTAACGCATTCTATGTTTCCAAAATTTTGTTATTAGCATTTTCACTTATATTACTTGTCAATCTTTCTGTTTCAATTAATTCTAACTCTTTCCTTGTTTTATTAAATTTTTGAATCCATATTGAACTAGACTGGAAATCAATCAGCTGCATTTCAAATTCTTCAATTTCCAACCAATCGAATTGGGACAAATTCAGTTTATCAAATGACGTCACATCAGGGTACATAATAAATTTGAGTATTTCCGATAATTCTTTGAACTGAGAAAATCTCGCTGAAAATTCCTTGATTGAAGAATCAATCACAGAAATAAATTCTTCAGTAAGTTGGTCTTCCTCTGGTTTCTCATGTATTTCTAAATCGTTGATATATTTTTTCAAATCGCAGCCCGCGCACCGCACCCGAACATTCCGTAGCGTAGGGATCACTCGCGTTCGCTCGTCATATAATACCTACTTCACGCTTTTTTTCGTACTGCATCATAATGAATTTTGTGATCAGTGACGTGCCCAAAATATTGTGTCGCGTGCCATTGGTTCGCCATCCCTGCCGTAAGTGATCGAACAGCACCGTAATGGTTCAAGAAGTTTTCTTCGGGAGATAGCTTGACCGATGAAGCACGCTCTGGGAGACCGAAGATCATTTACAACGAGGATCTTCAACAAGTTGTGGAGGCAAATTCTAATACAACGTGCCTAGAGCTTGTAGAAAGGTTCAATGTGAGTGATGAAACCATTCGTTTGCACCTTCATCAGCTACGAAAGACGTGGAAGTTAAGCACATGAATTGTCAAATGATAACAAATTAAATCGCCTTAGCATTTGTTCGGCAAATATTTCACGCAACGATAATGAACCATTTCTTGATCGGTTGTTAACCTGCGACGAAAAGTGGATATTGTACTCAAATTCTAAGCGTTCGTATCATTATCGCTTACTGATTCAGTACCACACTCCCAAGGCTTCCTTGCACCCAAACAAGATTTTATTGTGTGTTTGGTGGACAGCAACCGGTATAGTTCATTGAGTTTTTGGAACGGGGTCAAACCATCACAGCGAACTTGTATTGTAAACAGCTTGAGTGTGTACAAGC
This sequence comes from Harpalus rubripes, assembly GCA_963082715.1. Lineage (NCBI taxonomy): Eukaryota > Metazoa > Arthropoda > Insecta > Coleoptera > Carabidae > Harpalus > Harpalus rubripes. The sequence continues at coordinate 52,837,931 of OY720458.1, read as the reverse complement.
AGCACTCATCCAAAAACGGCCTTCTTTAGTTAATCGAAAGAAACTGGTATTCTTACAGGATAACGCCAGACCCCATACCGCAAGATTGACCCGGGAAAAAATTTCTGAACTTGGCTGGGAAACGTTACCACACCCTCCATATTCTCCTGACATTTCGCCAAGTGATTACCACATTTTTGTCTCTTGACAATAGACCATTTCAGAAATTCAAAGCGCATGCGCCAAGTGTTGAACTGCGACAAAAAGTTAATGCAGATTGCCGTATACCCATCCTTGTTTATATGACAGTTCTGTCAATTTTACAGTTTTGTTTTTGTTTTATTGGTTTCGGTTTTCAAATAATTATGACGGGTAATAAACATCTGGTCCACAAAATATTGCCATTTGAAATGTTTTGTCTGGTTTAGAAAATAAAAAGTTAGGTTAGGTATATTAATACAATTTTTATAATTGATTGATGAAAGGACTTCATTTTTTGACATTAGTAAAATAAGTTTTTATTTGTAAAATAAGAATTGAAATCATATCTTATACTCAAATTTATATTAACAACTGCTGTGTAGTGCTAAAATTTAAAACAGAATACCGGGGTCGCGTATAAATTTGCAATGCTGCCATTTAACGGCACTAACTTTTTAGTTCAAAAAATAAATGTAGTGGTCGCTCAAATTTCTGAAATGGTCTATTGTATGAGACATAGACAGTTCAAAACTCGAGTTGTAATAAATGCAGTCCGTCAATTTTTTGATTCAAAATCCATAGAGTTCTACAAGAACGGCATACAAAAACTGGTGTCACGTTGGCAAAAGGTCATTGAATGTGACGGTAATTACTTCAAAGAATAATAGTGTATTATTGTTTCTTAATAAATATTTATGTTTATCATGAAAAACCGCACAAACTTATTTGGTTACCTGATATACAGAGTGAGTCCCCCCTTTAACTTTTTATTATAATAGAAATAAATGGCTCGTATAAAAGTTTTATTATTTTACATATACTATTTGATGGCAGATGTAGATATTTTTTATAAAGTCAGGTTTACAAGATACGACTATCAACTTTTATTTTTTAAATAGCAACCTATAATTATTTTAATATAATAGAAACCGCCATTTTTTTCTCTTTTCAACGATGTATTATTTTTTATTAATGTATTTGAAAAATTTCGAGAAAAATGAGATAATTTAGAAATAATTTTTAAACAAATATTATAGGTGGCTATGTGAAAATAAACAAAACGTAACAGTGCTATACAACTTAGCAAACTAAAACAACAAATTTAGTAACAAAAACAACTTAAAACAAATGTTCAAAATTACGACCATGTTCTGTAATACAGTCGATTTACCAATTATTAGAATCATATCAATTAATTCGTTCTTCGTAAACATTTTTAAAATGGTTTTTTTTTTTGTTTACAAAATAAGTTAAATTAAGTAACAAACAAATGTATACTTTTTTGACATTAATTTTATTGTTTTACATTGTTACGTTTTGTTTATTTTCACATAGCCACCTATAATATTTGTTTAAAAATTATTTCTAATATTTCTAAATTATCTCATTTTTCTCGAAATTTTTCAAATACATTAATAAAAAATAATACATCGTTGAAAAGAGAAAAACATGGCGGTTTCTATTTTATTAAAATAATTATAGGTTGCCATTTGAAAAATAAAAGTTGATAGTCGTATCTTGTAAACCTGGCTTTATAAAAAATATCTACATCTGCCATCAAATAGTATATGTAAAATAATAAAACTTTTATATGAGCCATTTTTTTCTATTACTTATAATACAAAAGTTAAAGGGGGGGGGGGCGTCATCCCAGACTCACCTGTATTAACATAAAAAATTATAGAAAAATATGAAGTCTACTTAAATTTTGCACTTGGAATTAAGCCTTCTTAACATTGTCATCAGCAGAACAAAACTAAAATCGCACCAGCAGCTAAGTTCCAAAATTACAACCAGCGCTACGGGAAGCAGAAGAGCAGATCAATCTAATCTATTTTGGAAATGGACATACCAATAATGATTAAGTTTTAACATTCCTTTATAAATGGCAGCTATAGAAAAATGCAAAAAATTTAATACTAAAAATATTGCCATTGTAATCATAATCTAGTTTTAAGTATAACGCAAGTAGATTGCATTAGCAATAGTTACAACACTTACATAGTACCTGGTAAAAACGTACACATACATTAACTTTACCGGAAGTCAACTTTTTTACATCACATCAATTTTATACGCATTGGAGATTCTCGATTTTTAATCTCTTATAAGAAAATTTGTTCTACTATTAAATAGTTCAAAACAAATAAAATTATTAAAAAATAAGACATTACAATTTTACTTAATGTTACCTACCTCTATCTACTAGTTGCTAAGCTTTGGCATAAATTCATTAAAATACAGGGTGTTCATTTTAAATGGGCCACCATTACTATCTCGAGAATTATAAGAGCTACAAAGATGGTTAAATGGACAAACAATTTCTATTTCACAATACAAATTTAAATAAATAGCTATTTGTGTATTAAGAGCGCAAAATGGGACATTATCGCAGGAGCGAGGCATTCTCTCGAAATCGACAATGTCCATTTGCGCTCGAAACACACACAAGATTTTTTCTACAGTCGCCACAATGGGGTCCCCCACCATAACAAAAATTTAATTTTTATTTATTTTTACTTATCGGTATTTTCCATTCTTCTTGAGCTATTGCTTCAATCTAATCTAAGCATTTTATACTTTCGTTTTTGTAAATGAATGCCCTATTTTATTTTCACAGCAGTGCGGCATTTTGTTTGGTTATGTAAGTGGGTAATGTGTAACTACAGTGTCATTAATTCCTGACTAAACGTTTCTATTAAGAATGTAGCCTAGTAACATTTCTCAACATTGTATAGTTAGAAATTTGAGGAGCGAGCGTTTTTTCTACTTTGGCGCTCTAGAGCTCTAGAGCGACAAAAGAGAGCGCAAATGGCTACTTTGTATATAGACTGTAGAAAAAGAAAATTTATTTTTTGGGCCAGTCGTTCTCAAAATACAGGACATAACTTTATAATTTTAAATGAGAACATATATTTTTTATTTGCTCGTTTGTTAGAGAATTTAATTCAAAATTCAGTGATATTATATTTTTTTGAGAAAAATGCATGTAAAGTTTTATACTAATTTGATTAAAATATGGCTATAGTAAGAGTGCCACGAATGGAAAAAATGACTACATGTTATTTTTATTACATAGAATTAAGTTCTCTAACGAATGAGCAAATAAAAAATATATGATCTCATTTAAAAGTCCCGTATTTTGAAAACCACTGGTCCAAAAAATAATTTTTCTTTTCTTTAAATTTGTCCTGTGAAAATTGTTTGCCCATTTAACTGTCTTTGTAACTCTTACAGTTCTCAAGATAGCAATGGTAGCCCAATAGACCATTTCAAAAATGCAATGCGCATGTGCAAACTTTAGACAAAGATAACAAAAGTTAGTGCCGTATACCCATCTTTGTTTACGATATGACAGGTAACAGTTCGATTATTTTTGTTGGTTAGTATTTGTTTCTTCATTGGAAAAGGAATTAATAATAGTAATTATGACGGGTACTATACGTTGCGTACCGGGTTGTAATAATAAATTAAAAAAAAAACATTTGATTTCATTCTTTTTCTCAAAATATGAACGGATGAAAAGAGTGGATTATGTAGAATAAATAGACAGCAATGGATACCAAAAAATTTGATAAAATATGTGGAAATTGAATTTATTTTAATATTACTGGAAAGAAATCATCGCAAGAAAAATATCTTAAATATTCTCCTCATGGTCGAATAATCTAAAATAAAAAATAGGTTACTACATCAAATCTATCATATTAACATAATTTGTAACTGATGAATATACTCCATTTATTCCGATAAATTTAAATTTTCAGCATAAACATTTTTCTTACTTTTCTTTTTGACATTTCTCTTACGCCGCCATTTAACGGCACTAAGTTTTTAGTTCAAAAAATAAACACGTAGAGGTCGCGGACATTTTTGAAATGGTCTATTAAAATTAACACCTGTATATACTAAGAATGAAGATTGGAGGTAGGATTTTGTAACTTGTCCGATAGTAGTCGGTATCTGGTTATATAGAAAATGACATTTTATTTGATAATTATGACGTAAATATGCCAATCATTTTATAAAAAAAAATACGTTGATATAATAACGGTACCGTTTGATTATGGACGAGTTACATAATCCCACTTCTGATATTTTATTAATATTTTTCTTTAAATAAAATATATCACTAATATCGCTCAGTTGCATTTGTGGTCTGAATTAATTAAAAAATTAATAAATTTGTTAATATACATTTAAATCTACAGGATGTTCGGATGTCGAAGGCCACCAGTGGGATTTTAGAAACTATAAAAAATACGACTTCGGTTAAACGGGACATGTGGTACATTGGGGGGCCATCTTAGATGTTCTTTTGTTTTGTCAAAAATTCTCATAGGTTCCTGGAAAATGGCGGAAACTGAATATGGTCGATATTTTCATTTTGAAATTATTTTTAAAGTATCAGTAATCGAGAAAAATGTTGCAAATAAAAAAGTTTGTCTATCCAGTGGCGTACGAAAATAATTTTTTTATCAGTAAATTTTTAAGATAAAACACAAACTTACATTTTTTAAATGGAACCCATATTTGATTTTTACTTTAAAAAATACTTATACCAGATAAAAAAAAAATACTTTTCTGTTTGAAACATTTTCTCTATTACTGCTAGTTTAGAAGTAATTTCAAAATGAAAAAACCGAAGTTGTATCTCATATACAGGGTGCGGCAGAACCAATTGAGCAGTTTGGAGGGGCAGGTGTCTGGGCGGTGGCGGGGGTAGGCAGCTGCACTAGGTTGCCTTTTGTTCTGTCGGCATCCCCATTTTAGTACCCAACATGGTTTGGACCGGAGTACATCGTGGCTTTGCCGTGCGTGCGTTTTATGAAAACAACCGATTTGTGATTGCGACGCAAAGAGCTTTTCAACGACAGTTCAACATTCCGCGAAATAATGCTGTTCCTACTGCGAACACAATTCGGTCCTGGATTCGGCAGTTGGAGGAAACTAAGAATAGGTACACATGACCGACGAAGATCCATCAGAACACCAGAAAATGTGGAGCTAGTGAGAGCAGCAGTCGAACAATCGCCAAGCCGTTCTGCTCGAAGGCACGCTATTGCATTGGGGGTTTCAGACCGCAGTTTGAGGAGGATTCTGCATTTAGATTTGAATTTCCATCCCTTCAAAATAATGATGGTTCAGGAATTGAACCCAGCAGACTACGACAACCGCCAAAATCTGTGTGAGGAAATTCTTGCAGCGATCCCTCCTGAGGCAGCATTCTTCAGCAGCGACGAGGCACATTTTCACCTAAGCGGGATTGTGAATAAACAAAATTTTCGCTACTGGCCTGAAAACAACCCCCAAATTGTTCACGAAAGACCGCTACATTCTCCGAAATTAACGGTGTGGTGTGCCGTATCACAATTTGGCGTTATAGGCCCGTACTTTTTTGAAGAGGGAGGCGTGACCGTGAATTCCGGGCGTTATGTTTCAATGTTGCAAAATTTTCTGCAGCCCCGGTTGGAAGTGGTTGTTGAAGAAGAGTGATTAGGGGACTTTTGGTTCCAAAAGGATGGGGCTACAGCCCACACAGCCCGAAATTCTCTAAACGCTTTAAGAGAAATGTTTCCTGGACGTCTAGTGTCTTTGAGAAGTGACGTGGGGTGGCCTGCGCGATCGCCCGATTTAAGCATATGCGACTTCTTTCTTTGGGGATATCTAAAGGAAAAAGTGTTTAAACGTCGCCCCCAAAACCTTCTAGAGCTAAGGGAGCAGATTGTTGAAGAAGTAAACGCGATACCCCGCAAAATGTGTCAACGGGCTGTTCAAAACTTCAGAAATCGGCTCCAGCAATGTATTGCAGCTAACGGCCGCCATCTTAAAGACATTATTTTAAAAAATTAATGAGTAAGTCCTACTGATTCCAAAAATAAAAACATTTTTTTCATATATACCCTGGTTTCTTTTTTATAACTCTTCAAAACAGCTCAATTGGTTCTGCCGCACCCTGTAGTTTCCGAGAAATCCGGACACCTGTAGTATAATCTTAAAGTTGATTCTTTGTACTCTTAATAGGCAGAATTAATATTTTACAGTCAGCTCTATTTGTGGTACAAGGTTTGTATTTTAATATTTGTAACTAATTTCAGACCATCCGCAAAACTGAGTTTACATTTTAAAACATCGTAAAATCTCCATTTCATATTAATATCGAGCAACATACACACTAATTACTATATTGCAATGACAATAAATAAAAACATCAGTACCTACAAACATTTAAAATGTTATACATTCTGCAACCAATTATGGCATTATAGTACTGTATGCTAAAATGGTATGTATTCGAGAAAACAATGGCATAGTAAAATTACACATAAAAGTAAAACAATGAACAGATAATTACTAATATGACACAATAAATAGTACATGACCTCTTGATACGTTTTTCCATGATTTTAGAGATTCTCTATTATTTACATAATACAATATATTACAACATATTTACAAATTTTCTACATTTTAAAAATCAAAGAAATAACGCTTAAGTTTTGTTTCATTTAATGTGACTAGAAAGTATGATAACTTCAAGAGAACAACGGAGATTCAATTTTATTGCATATTTCTTGGTAACTAAATAAAAATAAAATAATATCGTGGGCATGATACGTACTCATTAAAAATCAGTATATACCATGTTATGATTTGTACTTTAAGTTCATAATTTTGAAAGATGACAGTTTGATGACTTTGACAACTCCCTATGTTCAGTTTAAAAAAACGCGATAATACATTGCTGTCAATAATAATTTTATATGTAATGGTAATGACACACGACTATGTTCACCGATAAAAAAATCTCGGTATACATACAATGTAGGTACAGGGTGTTCAAAAAAATTCCTAACTCGGCGTAGGCTATGAACAAAGGAACGTATGTCAATTTAAAAATATTTAATTAAATGTCAATTTGACAGGAGATATTGTCAAAAATGTTATCGAAAAAAATCAAAGTGTTTCTTCTTGAATCTTATTTTAGAAATGGAGACAAATTAGAAAACGGCGAATATCAATACAGGGTGATTCATCGGTCTGTCCTCTCTTTATAACTCTTTTATTTTAAGTCAGAAAAACTCTTCAAATATAATTTATATGATATAGTATTATCTATCTACGTACCATATCCATTTGTATACAGGGTGCTCCATTTAAGTGCAACAAATGTAACTTTATATTTCTTAATGGAACACCCTATATTTATTTATTTAGTTTGATAGTAAATTAAATTCCCTTTAAAAAAGTATTGAGTAATAAGGGGTCTAAAATTATAAATTAAGAAGTTATTTACCTTTATTCGTTGAATGATATGTTTCTATCATGTTATTATTAACAAAGTAAGCTATGGATAATTTGATCAATTGTTTCGAATTTAAACAAACAAGTTGTCCAAATACTCTTAGTTTATCATTGTTGATGTTGATGTGAAAATGAATAATACAAATTTTAGAAAAAAAGATGAAATGGTTAATATAATATTTATAATAGAAAAATCTAATGAAGTTGAAGGACAAGTTTTCGAGCATTTATTATAATTTTGCATTATTTAGTTTGTTACTAAATTTTAATAGCTTCTTTGGAATTAGTGTAATGTTTAAAATAAGTATTAATAAAAAAGGATCAAAATTTTGAATTATATTATGGTTTTTTCCACTCTGAACTACTATTTTTTATGAACGTAAATATCTTCTTAATTTATAATTTTACACCCCTTAATACTTAATACTTTTTTAACGGGCATCTAATTTACTATCAAAATAAACAAATAAATATAGGCTGTCCCATTAAGAAATATAAAGTTACATATTGTTGCGCTTAAGCGGAGCACCCTGTATACAAATGCACATGGTACGTATATAGACAATAATATATCATATAAATTATATTTAAAGAGTTTAAAATAAAAGAGTTATAAAGAGAGGACAGACCGATGAATCACCCTGTATACTGTATTCTTCTTTATTGTTTTTTCTACTTACAATTACATATCAAGATCAATTTTGACATCTTGATTTTTGTATTGAAAATGATCAGACTTACGTTTCTCTGTTCATAGCCTACTCTGAGTTAGAAATTTTATTGAACACACTGTATTAAAAATAATAAATAAAAATAAAATGGTTCTGTTCGATTAATTAAAATGAGAATATTATTTCTAAAAGACAGAATGCAATATTTTTAAAATCTATTATTTTTTTAGGTAACTGTATTTGAGGAAATAGATAGGTGTTTTTTTTTTATAATTTACCTTATTACACAAAAATTGTGTACATCTACAAATTTATTAGAAGTGTCATGTGTATTTGAAATGATGTATATATTATTTACGTATAATCTTTTACGAATTATCCATGTATACAGTGTGGGATTAAAGTATAGAATATTAAAAAAAAAAACAGCGAACTCAACCGGTTTTTTAGTTTTTAAAAACATTAATATGTGCGATTCACCTTCAGACTTTCATTCGTTTTTAGTTATGACGTCATCACAAAAAAATTAAATGGCAATATAGGTTTTTAATAGAAATCCGATAGTGATTTTTTTCTTTTATGATCATGCAAATAAATCATAAGGTTGTATAACAAAAATTCTGAGAAAATTCGAAATGAACATTTAATAATAATAAATAATCAAGATACCTAGATTTTATTTTTCAGTTTAGAATTTTTCGTTTATTATGTTTTATAAGTTGTAAGTACCATAATATCAACATTAAATGTTTAAAGTTTTAAAAAAATATCAATGTTCAGCTCGATTTTTCTTAGAATTTTTTTATGCAATCTAATGATTTATTTTCATGATCAAAAAGGGAAGAATAATCACTAACGGATTCTAGTAGAGTCCGTACGTTTAGAGAAAAAACCGGCGCACATGCCAAAATTCACCCGGGCGAGTCCAACTTGTGAAAGTAGAGATGGTACGATATAGTGACAGGTAACAGCTGTTTGTTGCGTATAGGTTATACAGAGGGTTTCCTTTAAAACAACCAGCGCTTTTTTGGGCGAACTAATGACTTTAGAAAAAAATGTTATATACAAGAATTGATCAAGAATAAGGGGCTAATTTATTAATAATAACAAACTGAATATTCGACCAGTGGTTCTCAAACGGCGGAACAAAATTATATTTTTTAAATGGTATCCTATATGACTTTTTAGCCCATTAAATAGAGAATTTTTTTCTGATTTCAACGATATAAATGTGGTATAGGGTTGTATAACAATTATTTCGAGAAAAATGTTATTAAAAATAATGTATAATATTACAATAAGCTAAGCAATACACAGGTATTGATACATCTGTTGCCTAGTTACGCTAGTAGTAAACCCATTTTTATTACATTATTTCTAGTTTTTAATACCATTTTTCTCGAAATGATTGTGCTACAAGCCTATACTATATTTATATCGTTGAAATCAGAAAATAATATTCTATTTAAAGGGCTAAAAAATTATATAGGGTGTCATTTAAAAAAATATAATTTTGTTCTACCGTTTGAGAACCACTGGTTAAATATTCGGTTTGTTACTATTGATACATTATCCCTTTATTCTTGATCATTTTTGGTATAAAACATTTTTTTCTAAAGTTGTTCATTCGCGCAAAAAAGCGCTGGTTGTTTTAAGAGGAAACACTCTGTATATATAAAGATGAACAAAGATATTCAATCAAATGTCTTTTGTGCGAGTAATAATTATATGTATACTTGTTTATGAATTTTGTGTATCGTAAATGATAATATTAAAATTAACATTTAAATATTATTCAGTTAAATGTTTTTTGAGCGAGTATTAATAGTCAACATTTGTAGGTTGGGTAATACAACTTCTACTGCGCCGATTTGTCTTTTCTCTAAACGCACGGACTCTACTAAAAATCTATTTGACATTTATTTGTTGTGATGGCGTCGTAACGAAAATACAAATGAAAGTCGAAAGGTGAATCGCACATATTAATGTTTTTCCATACTTTAATCCCACTGTGTATGTGGTGTAAAAAACGAGCCCCAAGTATGAAGTTTAATGAGTACATTTCATATAAAAGCATATAATATAAAAGAGTGGACTTCCGATATATAAAATATATACAATGACAAGTCTTATGAGATACATTGATTCTTAATCTGAGGTGAAATGACTTGACTGCATACTATGCTAGTTCCAATATGACTACCTATGTATACGTGTTTGGTTTATGCACAGCTCATGGTCTCTATGGTCACCCCAACCACCGTTGCCTTTACGTAACTTGTGCTTCTTATTGTTGGTAGTGAAAGTTAACGTCAAGTAACTTGGATATAAATGTCTGTTTGCCACCTTCAACACCTGCTGGACTTTCGATATCATTGTTGTTGATGCACAGTTGGATTTTTTATGATGTACTCCACTGAAATATAGTAACATATGTGTAAACAAAGTTGAAACTAGTTACAGCTGGCGTAATTTTTTTTTTTTTACTTTAAACCGAACTTAAACTTCGAATGTAAAGGCAGTCACGCATTAGACATGCGCACTGAACAGCAGAAATTATTTTGTGTAATATCTTATGGAGGTATACTGCTTTTCGACGCAGATAAGTGCGCGCTGCGCTGCGATTCCGACTAGTGTGCAACAGCCTTACAATGCATTATCTGTAGTACTATATTAAAAGTAAATAAAAGAATATAATGGGATCATACCAAAATGAAAAATGTTGATTTTTCTTCCATAAATGAAAAATTTACCTAATATTATGTATACAGAATGTCTCACAACTCGCGCCCCAGACGAAACTGACACTTGCCGACGACAATAGGTTGCCAACAAATAGAAGAAAATAATTTGCGGCTGCTTGCATAACGGAGTTATAAGACTTTTTAATCCACCAATCCCGGAAGGATATCTTGAGGTGTGATGATATTATTGCAAAATAAAACTGGTTGCTAGCTTTTAAAAATACTACTACTGAATTACAAAATTTGTTTGACTTACTGTAATTTTGACACTTTAAGAGTTGACTTTTCACTGTCAACAAATTTAGGTTAGCGAAGGTGTTATCCGAGATCATCATTTATATCGTACAGTGCAACGTGTTGTAGCAGCTGTGTAAAATGTGTTAAATGAAAATGCGATGGCTCTCAATATCACTTTATGATCCACAAGATTTCTATCCGGAAAACGTTCCGAATAGACTCGTGCTGCCACTCTGGCGTTACGTCCACATTATTATAATCATTTCTATGTAATCAGCGGCTGAATACATGGTAAGAATTTGCCTTTTTTTATTCACCTTGTCAAATTTAATTTGACATTGACATTTTTCGAAAACTACAGTCGCCCACACATTTTAAAGAAGATTTGATTTGTATAAAACTATAGTAACGTAAAATTACGGCAAACACACGTTAAAGGTATAGGTCTCTGATTGGTCAATTTTAAGACGTCTTTTCCCGAATATCTTTTAAGCTAGATTTTTTTTCTTCGAAATTAGACATCCAAGTGCAGTCTCGTGTTTCCTCATTCGCTCTGGGGCGCGAGTTGTGAGACAGCCTATATAAAGGGTGTTTGGCGTAAGTCCGGCACCAAGAATATTTCGTTTATCTTGAGCAATACAAGAAAATGTTAACAAGCAAATTTAAACTAGACAGAGGAACTCATAAGATAACCATAGTAGGAATTTTTTATCACTTCCGGTTTTAGCGGAAATGGATACAATTTTAAATCTAGCATAGGGAATCTGTATTTTTATATATTTTTTCCGAATGTACATAAAATTAGTTTTACTTTAACCATTTCAAAATGGCGACCATTTATTTTCAAAAAATGTATTAAAAATATAAATAAATATATCATCACGGTATATTACCCACTGCTGGGTGTGCCAATCTGCTTTGTACGCAGATTTCGGTAATGATGATGACATATTTGTACCGTGCGGGCGTTTACCAGGCGTCACCTCACGGGCACTCATTGCTGCCGTGGAGTGTGCACCACAGGGGTCAATTTTGTGCCATTTAAAATTCGAAATATTTGGCGTCGGTCGGGATCGAACCTGGTTCCTGCCACTCAGGCACGCGGCCACAAGACCCCATAAAAAATTTAATAATTAATTATATTAAAATAAAAATTTCCATACAAAATTAAACATAGCAAGCTATGAAATAATTTTACCTTAAAACAATAGAAAAGTATTTATCTACATAAAGTAGAAGTGCTCTAACAATTTTGTGATTTAATTTAAGATATTAAAATTGTTTCATAGCTTGCTATGTTTAATTTTGTATGAAGTTTTATTAAATGGTCGCCATTTTGAAATGGTTGAAGAAAAATTATTATATTTTGGTATCGTTGTGAGGCAAATTTTATGTACATTCTGGAAAAATATATTAAAATATCGATTCCCTATACTAGATTCAAACTTGTACCCATTTCCGCTGAAACCGGAAGTGATACAAAATTCTTACCATGATCATCTTATGAGTCCCTTTGTTTAGTTTAAGTTTGCTTATTAACATTTTTTTGTATCTCTCAAAATAAATGAAATATTATTGGTGCCGGACTTACGCCAAACACCTGTATATGTTTCTACACAATTTAAAAAAATAAAATTTTCTGTTAATTGGTAGCAATATAACATTATAGTTTAAATAATAATAATAATAATAGTAATATTTTGTGGGCTTTTGACCAACAATGTGTTATAGCCCTATTCAATTACTTTATTATTATACTATATTATATTACGTTGTATTCTTATAAATGTATTTGAAAACACTCGCAAACACCCAAGCCCCTGGTGGGAATCGAACCCACGACACTAGAATCCAAGCGGTGAAGGTCGCTTTAAACGCTGCCTCAAGACGCTCGACCATCAAGTCGGCTATAATGTCATAATAATGAATGTTTATTCAAATGAGGAACGTGTCTTTAATATAAAGTATTGTTATGGTGGAAATAGTTTTAGAAGAATACGGGATTTATTTTCCATAAGTTCGATTGACGTTAAGAAATATGACAAACCAGAATAAAAAAATAATAAATGCTATGACAATTGCTATTAATTAACAATAATTTTGAAATAGCTTCTTAAAAATGTAAAACAACGAAAAATATATAATATGAAATTTAAAAACAGTTTTGTATGCTTTTAATTCTAAACAAACTTTGGACTCTACAGTTTTTGCCGTAAAATGAACAGAACAGGAAATAGCATGAAACTAATATAGCATATTAAATTCCTATGTACATCCTTAATCGCCACCACCCAGTATAGAATGTTCTATTGAAATTATTATATACAAATCAGTCCCTTTTTCCTGTAAAAAATACTTTGTACCCATATTGTAAGTATATACAAAGTGTTTTTCGGATATGGGACACCTCGATTATTTTCTTTATTATTGGGAATAAAAGGAAATCATTCAAATAAAAGTTGTAGTAGATCCAGTGGTTCTCAAACTAAAACATAAAGTTATATTTTTTTGTATTTGTATTGTATTTTTCTCAATATTTTTCTTATATAAGGATATAAAATGATTACATGGTTGATTCAGAAAAAAATATTCTATCGAATAAGCCTAAAAATTATATAGCATCCCATTTAAAAATAAAAATAAATAAATATATCATCACGGCTTATTACCCATTGCTGGGTGTGCCAATCTGCTTGTACACAAATATCGGTAATGATGAAATATTTGCACCGTGCGGGCGCTTACCAGGCGTCACCTCACGGGCACTCATTGCTGGCATGGAGAGTGCACCACAGGGGTCAATTTTGTGCCATTTATAATGGGGTATTCCGACATTTTTTAAAAATATTTTTTTTCATTAGTACATACCAGTAGGACTCTGAATATCTAATTTTGAGTAAGAAAATGGATACATCACGTGAGATATGAATTTTTAAATATTTCATCGCAATTCAAATTTTCTTGTCATTGGCGCGCTTATGACGTCAAATCGATAGTGACATCTGCAACAAACTTCAGCGTCTAAATCCACATGTTCATGACAGCCATTTGCTTTTTTACACATGGTTTCAGTAGCAGCGTGTATTACAGTGTTTGTTTGTGGTAAAAATACGAGTAATATTTCATAATTATGTAACCTGATTATACAAAGACCGATTTTGGTAACCTGCTGTGGGTTCTGCCATGGTAAATGATTATTTTCTCCATAACTCACAATACGTGAGTGCAGAAATACGTAATGTTACAAGCCGAAGGTATGTTTTGTTCGAGAATTGCTGCAAATGAAGTGGACGAAATGTCAAACAAGAAATATACGCGCGTGTTAACTACTGGCACCATCTATGATTCTAAACGTAAATATCTACCGTGAAATGAGCAACAAATTATCTATTTCACGTCACAAATTTCAAGGACGTTTCTAGAGCTGTAAAAATTCCAATTATCTAACATTAAATTATGAATTAAAAGTTTTTAATAAACATGTTTTATTATATTTTCCTACTTTATGAAGATGTAAACTATAGAAAAAAGTTATTATTTTGCATTATTTTCATATCACCGGAATACCCCATTGGAAATCTTTGGGTTTGAGAACCACTGATTAAATTTATTTGAATGATTTTCTTCTATTCCCAATAATAAAGAAAATAATGGAGGTGTCCCATACCCGAAAAACTTTCTGTATACATTAAAAAATTTATAACAATATTCATGCATAGTACATAAGGAAAAAGAATTATTACCATTCTCCAATATGAAAAACTCTAGGTCCTCTGACAACCATTGCGTGCAATTTACGAGTTAAGCAGGTTTGCGAAATGTGCTGCAACGACCAGTCCCAGTTGTAGTCATCGTACTTACAGAAGTACTCAGCACACCTCATTATCTCAAACCATGTACTCCGGTTGAATGCCATTCCCATATTGTGCTTACTACTAATCCAAGGTGTTATTTCAACCTAAAATATACATTACTACTTACATTTCTCATAAAACAGAAAAGGAAACTGCAATGTTTGTTCTAGCACTCTCATCATCTAGGAAATTAGTGTCAAATTGTGTCTATCCAAGAAATTGTTCCGGATAAAAAATACATTTCATATTTATACATTAATTTACAATACAGGGCGAGTCTGGGAAGACGCCCCCTCCTTTAACTTTTTTATTATAATAGAAAAAAATGGCTCATATAAAAGTTTTATTATTTTACATATACTATTTGATGGCAGATGTAGATATTTTTTATAAAGTCAGGTTAACAAGATACGACTATCAACTTTTATTTTTCAAATGGCAACCTATAATTATTTTAATAAAATAGAAACCGCCATTTTTATCTCTTTTCAACGATGTATTATTTTCTATTAATGTATTTGAAATTTTTTGAGAAAAATGTGATAATTTAGAAATATTCGAAATAATTTTTAAACAAATATTATAGGTGGTTATGTGAAAATAAACAAAACGTAACAGTGCTATACAACTTAGCAAACTAAAACAACATATTTAGTAACAAAAACAACTTAAAACAAATGTTCAAAATTACGACCATGTTCGATTCGCCAATTATTAGAATCATATCAATTAATTCGTTATCGTAAACATTTCAAAATGTTTTTTTTTGTTTACAAAATAAGTTGAATTAAGTAACAAACAAATGTATACTTATTTAACATTAATTTAATTGTTTTACATTGTTACGTTTTGTTTATTTTCACATAGCCACCTATAATATTTGTTTAAAAATTATTTCTAATATTTCTAAATTATCTCATTTTTCTCGAAATTTTTCAAATACATTAATAAAAAAATAATACATCGTTGAAAAGAGAAAAAAATGGCGGTTTCTATTTTATTAAAATAATTAAAGGTTGCCATTTGAAAAATAAAAGTTGATAGTCGTATTATTATTTTACATATACTATTTGATGGCAGATGTAGATATTTTTTATAAAGTCAGGTTTACAAGATACGACTATCAACTTTTATTTTTCAAATAGCAACCTATAATTATTTTAATAAAATAGAAACCGCCATTTTTTTCTCTTTTCAACGATGTATTATTTTTTATTAATGTATTTGAAAAATTTAGAGAAAAATAAGATAATTTAGAAATATTAGAAATAATTTTTAAACAAATATTATAGGTGGCTATGTGAAAATAAACAAAACGTAACAATGTAAAACAATTAAATTAATGTCAAAAAAGTATACATTTGTTTGTTACTTAATTTAACTTATTTTGTAAACAAAAAAAAACCATTTTGAAATGTTTACGAAGAACGAATTAATTGATATGATTCTAATAATTGGTGAATCGACTGGAATCATAAGAAGAGCAAAAAGAATTTACCGGGAGCGGTTTCCTAGACGTCGGCAACCAAGTTTAAGAACACTGAGAAGGATTTTTACCCGATTTCGAGAAACAGGTTCAGTTGAAAAACCATAACTAAATACAGCTAATGTTATAATAAATGAAGAAACGGAAATTATGGTTTTGGCTTCTGTGTATGAAAATCCTCATATCAGTACCAGGAATTTATCAAATTTAATTGATATTAGTCAAAGTTTTACATTGTTACGTTTTGTTTATTTTCACATAACCACCTATAATATTTGTTTAAAAATTATTTGTAATATTTCTAAATTATCTCATTTTTCTCGAAATTTTTCAAATACATTAATAAAAAATAATACATCGTTGAAAAGAGAAAAAAATGGCGGTTTCTATTTTATTAAAAAAATTATAGGTTGCCACTTGAAAAATAAAAGTTGATAGTCGTATCTTGTAAACCTGACTTTATAAAATATATCTACATCTGCCATCAAATAGTATATGTAAAATAATAAAACTTTTATATGAGCCATTTTTTTTCAATTACTTATAATAAAAAAGTTAAAGGGGGGGGGGGCGTCTTCCCAGACTCACCCTGTATACAGGAGAACACTGAAAACCGTGACATAGGCGTTTAACATGGGAAAACTGTTTTTTTTAATATCCCGTAAGACTGTTTTTATTGAATTTATAGTATTCCAAAAAAATTGTGAAATACAGTAGGCCCGTTGTATCCGTGGCTTCGGTATCTGCGGTTTTAGTTATTAGTTGGCTAGATACTTGTCAAAATACTCTTATTTTACTAGCTAGGCGCTTGGATTTGTATATACACATTTGTTAATTTATTTTTACTCCAATTATCGACAAAAAAAAGACATTTGCCTGTCATTATAATGATGCATTTGCACGTGACGTTTCAACATGGCGGCTGACAGCTGATTGTGGAAAAACAATCCTTCAGTTTACATTGCGTCTTATTTTTACAGCAGTTTTCTTTATGAAAAAGTGATTAGTGTGTGTAAAGGTGAGTGTATGAGCAGAGTTTTCCGTAAAAAAATATTTAATGATATTATTATTTAGTGAGTTTGAGGTTATTAAATTAAAACTAACCTAATTATAGCTATCTGCAACGATCACAAATACACTAGATATGACTTAATAGCATTTGTTTTGTTTTCGGCTGGACAGAAAGAGACAACTAAGGATAGAGATATGTTCAGTCCCCGCATGGAATATTCGCTAGATGTCACTGCTTGTTTTATTAAAATGAACTGTACTACACTTGAAACATTTGAATTATTATTAACGAAAACCAATTATAAAATGCGTAAAACAAATTGTTATTAGTATTAAGAAAAGGTAAAAAGAATTGTGTATAATTATTTTTATATTTTGCGTTGATAATGAAGTCATTACGATACGCAATTGCGTATCGTAATGACCTACATTTCGATACGCAATTTTTGTTTTAGACGGTTGGTACTAGATGACGTTTCTTTAACCCATTTTTACCTAATTTATTTTTAGTTAATTGACAATTCATTTTAATAATATAATGTCGAAATTATTATTTTTTTTATTTAGGGTCAATTTTAAGGAATGTTTAATAATTAATGTATCCGTTGGAATATTTTGATGAAAATTGGTATACTTATGTTTTTTGGTACGAGGAATTTACTGGTGAGGTCGTTGAAGGTGTACCACACACCCATTTTTGGGTATGAGGATGCTGTGGTATAAAAAAGGGTGGAAATTTTTTAAAAAATTAAAATTCTGAAAATTTGTATTTAAGTAGTTTGAAGGGTGTAGATTTTAAAACCACAGGTCGATATCTCTTTTCGTGTCCGAGATATTCGGCCTCAAAACTTTGCTCAAAAATGCCCATTTTTGGGATATGACCCAATTATACACCGCTGGCGATATCACCATTAGATTCTACGAGCAAAATTACATAAGCATACCAATTTTCATAATTTTTGAACAACTATTACAATCTCCAGAAGGAAAAGTCTGAAAATGACCAAAAATCGCAAAAAATCTAAGGTGTACCCCTTGCGATTTTTTCAGTTTTTGACAATTTTAAGGAATGTTTAATAATTAATGTATCCGTTGGAATATTTTGATGAAAATTGGTATACTAATGTTTTTTGGTACGAGAAATTTACTGGTGAAGTCGTTGAATGTGTACCACACACCCATTTTTGGGTATGAGGATGGTGTGGTTTAAGAAAGAGTGGAAATTTTTAAAAAAATAAAAATTCTGAAAATTTGTATTTAAGTAGTTTGAAGAGTGTAGATTTAAGATTTTAAAACCACAGGTCGATATCTCTTTTCGTGTCCGAGATATTCGGCCTCAAAACTTTGCTCAAAAATGCCCATTTTTGGGTCATATCCCAAAAATTGTCAATTATACACCGCTGGCGATATCACCATTAGATTCTACGAGCAAAATTACATAAGCATACCAATTTTCATAATTTTTGAACAACTATTACAATCTCCAGAAGGAAAAGTCTGAAAATGACCAAAAATCGCAAAAAATCTAAGGTGTACCCCTTGCGATTTTTTGTTTTTGACAATTTTAAGGAATGTTTAATAATTAATGTATCCGTTGGAATATTTTGATGAAAATTGGTATACTTATGTTTTTTGGTACGAGAAATTTACTGAAGTCGTTGAATGTGTACCGCACACCCATTTTTGGGTATGAGGATGGTGTGGTTTAAAAAAGGGTGGAAATTTTTAAAAAAATAAAAATTCTGAAAATTTGTTTTTAAGTAGTTTGAAGAGTGTAGATTTAAGATTTTAAAACCACAGGTCGATATCTCTTTTCGTGTCCGAGATATTCGGCCTCAAAACTTTGCTCAAAAATGCCCATTTTTGGGTCATATCCCAAAAATGGTCAATTATACACCGCTGGCGATATCACCATTAGATTCTACGAGCAAAATTACATAAGCATACCAATTTTCATAATTTTTGAACAACTATTACAATCTCCAGAAGGAAAAGTCTGAAAATGACCAAAAATCGCAAAAAATCTAAGGTGTACCCCTTGCGATTTTTTCAGTTTTTGACAATTTTAAGGAATGTTTAATAATTAATGTATCCGTTGGAATATTTTGATGAAAATTGGTATACTTATGTTTTTTGGTACGAGAAATTTACTGGTGAAGTCGTTGAATGTGTACCGCACACCCATTTTTGGGTATGAGGATGGTGTGGTTTAAAAAAGGGTGGAAATTTTTAAAAAAATAAAAATTCTGAAAATTTGTTTTAAGTAGTTTGAAGAATGTAGATTTAAGATTTTAAAACCACAGGTCGATATCTCTTTTCGTGTCCGAGATATTCGGCCTCAAAACTTTGCTCAAAAATGCCCATTTTTGGGTCATATCCCAAAAATGGTCAATTATACACCGCTGGCGATATCACCATTAGATTCTACGAGCAAAATTACATAAGCATACCAATTTTCATAATTTTTGAACAACTATTACAATCTCCAGAAGGAAAAGTCTGAAAATGACCAAAAATCGCAAAAAATCTAAGGTGTACCCCTTGCGATTTTTTCAGTTTTTGACAATTTTAAGGAATGTTTAATAATTAATGTATCCGTTGGAATATTTTGATGAAAATTGGTATACTTATGTTTTTTGGTACGAGAAATTTACTGGTGAAGTCGTTGAATGTTTACCGCAGACCCATTTTTGGGTATGAGGATGGTGTGGTTTAAAAAAGGGTGGAAATTTTTAAAAAAATAAAAATTCTGAAAATTTGTATTTAAGTAGTTTGAAGAGTGTAGATTTAAGATTTTAAAACCACAGGTCGATATCTCTTTTCGTTATAAACACAAATTGAGTAAGTAAATGTTATTGTAGAAGGCGCAAAATATAAAAAATAGTATAAAGAACTCATTTCATAAGACTTTCTTTCGCACTTGTCAATTAGAAAACTCGGTCTGTCCTCTCTTTATAACTCTTTTATATTAAGTCAGACAGAAAAACTCTTCAAATATAATTTATATGATATAGTATTATCTATCTACGTACCATATCCATTTGTATACAGGGTGCTCCATTTAAGCGCAACAATATGTAACTTTATATTTCTTAATGGAACACTCTATATTTATTTATTTATTTTGATAGTAAATTAGATTCCCTTTAAAAAAGTATTAAGTAAGAAGGGGTCTAAAATTATAAATTAAGAAGTTATTTACCTTTATTCGTTGAATGATATGTTTCTATCATGTTATTATTAACAAAGTAAGCTATGGATAATTTGATCAATTGTTTCGAATTTGAACAAACAAGTTGTCCAAATACTCTTAGTTTATCATTGTTGATGTTGATGTGAAAATGAATAATACAAATTTTAATAAAGATGAGATGGTTAATATAATATTTATAATAGAAAAATCTATTGAAGTTGAAGGACAAGTTTTCGAGCATTTATTATAATTTTGCATTATTTAGTCTGTCACTAAATTTTAATAGCTTCTTTAGAATTAGTGTAATGTTTAAAATAAGTATTAATAAAAAAGGATCAAAATTTTGTATTATATTATGGGTTTTTCCACTTTGAACTACTATTTTTTATGAACGTAAATAACTTCTTAATTTATAATTTTAGACCCCTTATTACTTAGTACTTTTTTAAAGGGAATTTAATTTACTATCAAAATAAATAAATAAATATAGGGTGTTCCATTAAGAAATATAAAGTTACATACTGTTGCGCTTAAACGGAGCATCCTGTATACAAATACATATGGTACGTAGATAGACAATAATATATCATATAAATTATATTTGAAGAGTTTTTCTATTTGACTTAAAATAAAAGAGTTATAAAGAGAGGACAGACCGATGAATCACCCTGTATATCTCTAGTTGTCTCTTTCCGTCCAGCTGAAAACATAACAAATAATAGTGAGGTATAGGGCATGTTTTGTGGTCGTTGGTTATCTGTATATTTTTTTAAATGACAAAATCACAAAATTTGAATTAATTTTTTTAGTATGTCACGTTTCTGTCTCCATCTGTGCCGTTGTTGGTTACTCCAATATTAGTAACAGAAACAGAAAAAAAATGTGTCTACTTCCCACGAAGGTTTAAAAATTAAATTATTGAGAATTGAGAGATAAATTATTGGCGTAAAATTCAATAAGCTCATTTGTAATAGGACCAATAAAAATATGATGCTAATAAGAAAAATAAAACACAAGATAAATATTGCTATAGGGCACGGAAGATCACGTGACCTATCATATGTTTTGTCCCTTTCTCACTTCAGACTCGATCTTCAGCTCTGTCCCATGCTAACTTCAGACTATACTTTTGACGCAGTACGCATGCGTCAGTTTGAATAGCTGTCATATTTTTCTAGCGGTAAATTTTAAGAATGAGTTTGCACAAGCGTGGAATTTGTTGCTATTTTGTTATTTGGCGGTTCTTGTGCACATAGCGATTGATTGTGTTATTGTTATTCATTGTAGTGTTTTATTATTTGTTTCTTTTTGTTATCTTCTTTGTTGTTATTTCTTTTATTGTTATTTTTTGTTGTTTGTGAGTGTTGTCATTCTTTTTCAAACGATGCCAGTGCGTTGTTGGGTGCAAGTTTGTCGTCGGACTATAATATAAAACTGTTTGCTATTCCATCAAGCACCGATTATCGAGGTAATATTTAAAACCTAATCATATTTGAACATAAGTAACAAGTGATAATTTGTATAGGTAGGGTAGGTGTGGTAAGTAGGTTACATGTGAAAAACAAGAGAGACGTCGTCTGTGGCTCGTGGCCGTTTATGTTTATGAAAATATCAGTTGCTGACATATTATCGATTACTCAGATTTGATAGTAGGTCGTTGATAAGGCCCTAAATTTATAAATTGTCAATTACTGTTGGTAATATTTGCTTTTTACGCAAGAATGATGACTAAGAGCATCCTGATCGTAATACTTATGAATATACATATGATCACATTGTTATCTTCCATTATATTATATTATTGAAGAATTCAATAAAAACCTATTTGATTCTTATTGTCTTCATTTTATTCTCATTTGATATCTTGCTAGAAATATAACAGCTATTCAAACTGACGCATGCGCACTGCGTCGAAAGTACAGTCTGAAGTTAGCATGGGAGAGAGCTGAAGATCGAGTCTGAATTGAGAAAGGGACGAAACATATGATACGTCACGTGATCTTCCGTGCCCTATAGAGAAAATATACCTATAAAACTAATATACTGCTGGTGGGAGTGAGATTTGTGAGCCGAACATTGGACAAGTGCAGACATATATATCTGCATATATAGCTGCACTTGTCTGTAAGAATAGCTCCGCGCAAGCGCCAGATTGCTTTGATTTTATTGGTGTAGAACGAGAAAGGGGAACTAGCGGGAGGAAAATTCTTACACTAACTGACAAGGATAGACAATAATGTTTGTACCAAACTCCTCTTAAGTGAGAGATAGGACATCAGCAGTATATTTATTTATAGGTATATAATAGAGAACGGGCACTCAGCTGTTTCCATGAACCTTCAAAACAGCTGATCTCAGATTTTGAATTAGCGCCAAGAAAGTTAGTTGCTAATGAAGGCAGTTACAGGCCAGGGCAGCAAGATCAGCTGTTTCGAAGGTTACCGATAACAGCTGAGTGCCCGTCGTCTATACTTTTTTAAATGACAAAATCACAAAATTTGAATTAATTTTTTTAGGATCTCATGTTTCTGTCCCCATCTGTGCCGTTGTTAGTTACTCCAATATTAGTAACAGAAAAGTAATTGAAAAGGTCTATTTCATCTGCATACAATTAAATAATAATAAAATCATTAAAACTTCTATTTGTATAATTTATATTTAATTAGTATAAAAGTATAAAATGTGTCTTGTTTTAAAGTCCAATGTTTTTAAAAATCAACGCATCGTCTACCAATTTCGATTTTTCTCTTATTATATTTTCGAAATGGTTAATTTGTGATTCCAAGTAAATTAGGTCACTATTTTGCACTTATTTGATCTGTACTTTATACTCCTAAATTTTTCTATTTTAATTTAATACTGTATACTCTCAGTCGAACATCTTTTACAAAGTAAAATATCCCTTCGTAGCAATGTCGTGGAAGTAATACAATATCTTCTTATAAAAAAATAAGTTCTTTGAAGCATCTATATTAAAATTGTAGTATTGAAAAATAATTATTTGTTTGCATTCTACGTGACATGCAATACCATGTTATAATACCTTCTGTGAGCTCTGATACAAGGATGGTAGAATCTGGAAGCTCCATGCTGGTGGAATTTGCCCGGCATTAATTACTTGATGTTGTCTTATTGCGCGTAATGCCTCTTTCTGTAACCGCAACCGCCACTTTCATTATATTCCTACTCTTATCTACTCAATCCGACTACTCAAACGTAGCATACCAAAAGGCAAACTAAGCTTCATTCGCTAACTGCAAAGATGTTTTCCAAATTCTACTTCTTACTATGCTACGGATCGAAATACGTAATTGTAGTTCAAATCAAACTTGCTCTTCAATACATGCATAATGTAATGTATGGTCTTCAGCTGAAGCTGTGATCAAATATGTATACAGGGTGTAAATGAAATAAGTGCATTAAATTTAACCAGTAATGTAACTCGATGAGAGCAACAATATTTCTTAAAAACTTTTTTTTCTAAGTCTTTTAGATTTTGATTCTTTAAAGATTTGCTGCATATTTCGTTACCCGCCCATGGAGAACAAATGGCTGCTGCCGTATTCAAGTGGGATAGAAACAGCTCAAAAATTGTCGGTTATCGGTTACACTTACAGTCACAGTTAATAAACGAATCAAGGGAAATAACATTATTATTAATTAATACGTAATAGTATAATTTTTAAAATAAATAAATTTAAATTTTGGATAACAAAATTATAAAGTTGTGTATTAAAACAAGATTTTAATCACCTGTGAATAGTGGAAGACAAGGAGGGGTGAGGTAACGAGAGCAAGAGCAAAAGCATAGTTATTAGGTTATGAGATGATTATTTATCGTCGACAAATCATAAGTTTAAATACGTTATTCAAAAAATGTAAGTACAAACTTTTGTCCATTTAAAAGAGGTACATGAGTACCAATAATTAGTCGTCCATTTATTGTTCCCCAAACATTTTTTAATGAAAATTTTTACAGCATTTTCGTTTGTCGAGATGTGTATTGTGCATAATAAATACACCTTCCGAAGTAAATTCAGTCTCATTAATGAACATTATGAGCCATTCCCAAAATTGAAGTCTGTTATGTGCTGAAAACATAGAACTTTTTGCACATGTTATGGATATAACTGTTGCTTTTTTAAAAATTGTCATATGTGACACTCCGTATTGTGATGTGATAAAGATGTACAAGATTAACAAATGTGCGAATATTAAGAACAGAATGATTTGGCGATGATTTGGAAACACTCCGTCTAAATGCGTTGGCAACTTCATGACACTGTCTTTATGTCAACCGTGATGTCAAGTAAAATGTAGTACAGATACGAGTAAAAAAATAAATAAATAAACTATAGGTAAGTAATTACAATGTCTGTGTACTTGCATTTTGACAGAATTTTACCTTATAAACAAGTTTATTACTAATGTCAAAATTTAATTGCAACAATTGACAGGACTGTCAATTGCTAAAACAAAATTTTTTATAGCTATTGCTACTGCATTCAATTATCACAAAAATATTTGGAATGACTCGTCAATTTACGGGGTGGTAAAAATGCTAAAAAAATATACGATTTCGAGAAAAAGTTATTAAGAAATATTGTTGCTCTCGATGAGTTATATTACTGGTTAAATTTAATGCACTTATTTTATTTACACCCTGTATATATATATATATATATATATATATATATATATATATATATATATATATATATATATATATATATATATATTAAAAAAAATATATGTAAGTAAAAATGTTACCTTTTCGTCGAGTGGATAATTAATTAAGTGTGAAAATTTAAAGTGATTTGATATTATTCACAAAATACTCGTAATTTTTCTATGCAGGGCCATAGATGCAAAACTTCCGAATTAGTTTTATACAAATATGTTTCAAATAAAAGTTAAAGATAATTAAATTCTACATCTAAATCACTACCACCTCTAGTTGAAGTTACTTTATTAACCATTAGTTAAGAATTAAACTGAAGGTTAGAAGCGATGCGAAAAACAGTTTCAACTCCTACTTAGATCTAACCAAAGGTTAATACAACAATATTATCATATTTTGTTACTACACAGTAAAATAAAATTAAAATAAGTTATTTATGTAGCAAGTGAGTCAATTATCTTTGTTTCACGAGAAGGAAAATTTGCCGAACGAGCCGAAGGCGAGTGCGCAAATCCTTCGAGTAATTAATTAATAATTTACTTACGAGTTGCATACAATTTTTTTACGTCTGCAATGAGAGAGTGAAAAAAAGTGCCATAACGTTTCATTATTTCACTTTGCAGCATTAAAAAAGTGCACTTTTTTCACACTTTCATGTATTAAAAAAGGCATACTTTATAAACCCATTTTAATGAAAAATATGATACTTTTTTAAGAGACGTAAAAAAATGTATATTTTGGTTGATATTAGATTTTATCAAAAGAAAATAAAGATTCAAATTTACAATTTTATATCCACTTAACGAAAATTTCGAGTGTAAGCGAGCGTACACAAACTTTACTACTCTTACAAATGCGTTTAGTTTTATCTGTTTTTATCAGTTTCATGCGAATCAACCGAATTCATGCCAAATGCGATTACTAAAAAGAAAATAAATTGTTCCTGTAAAAGTGTATGTAAATTATGCTACAAACTTAACACTATCCAAAAGCAATTATTTCTTGTTAATAAAACATTTGAAAAATAAACGGTCATTACATTTTTTCAGTTCTATTATTTCATAAATGACACTTTTCGTGCTGTATATCCGTGCATACTTCAAGCGTATTTCAGGATTTGTATTTCCCGCCCGATTTTGACGTCACTCTTTCGGAGTCTTCAAGAACTTAAGGTAGTTAATCCGTTGATGGCCTCAATGGACCTTTTACATCAAAAGAGAGAGATAGACAAAAATGACATATATGAAGTGCGCAGTAAGTTGTTTTGAGCATTGAGGAGGCCAGTTACATTTCAAATAAAATTACAAATGGCGGAAAGTAAAAACTCTGGCAAAAACTTAACTTTATTAAATAAATTCACACAAAGCATTTGTGATGAATATTTTAAAACAAGAGGAAGAGGAGATGGGAATTAGAAAAAGTGTTTTTTTTTTGTTCTACAAGATGCGAAATAAACACCACATAAAGTGACAGATAATTGCGCAGTTTCCAGTTTGATGTTAGGAAAGTAATAAAGAAGAATAAAATTGTTGTTTTTTCTTTTAAATATATATTTTTTCATTATTAAATATTTCATTATAATTAAAGTTTTTGTGATGTTTAAATAATTTTTTATCGAAAATAAACGGTTATCCTTTTAATAATTTTACTTGACAACATGGTGCCTCCTAATCTCTAGTTCTTAAGAATTTCACTACGTGACGCATTGAAAAATGACGTCAGTGTGCAATAAAAATGTAAAAGATCCATAGACCATATTATTTATTATAGCGCCTCTGCCGAAAGATTTATGAAATGAAAAAAGCGTGCCAGGGTGAAAAACTATTTTTTAAATTTCCCATTTAGTTAGCAATAGTAACTTTTATTCTCTTTACTATTCTTAGGAAAAAAAGGTAAAGATATTCTTTTTTAATTAATGGATTCAAATCACAATCCGGAAAGCAACAATAGTAAACAGGCATAATTAAAAAAATATATATTTCGGACTTTACAAAAGAATCACAGCAACAAAACATTAGTTTGAGGTTATCTGTCAGTCACAGAAGAGTAAACAGGGGCTTAAAATTTTTAAATTTTAATGTTTATTTTATTAATTATTTATATATTATAAGGGCAGAATCCAGTAGATAAACATGAAATGAAACTTGCAAGAAAAATTATCGATCATTTACGTATACATGAAATAATATTTTGCTTTAAAAATACAATTTTTCCCATAGGGCACGGAAGATCACGTGACCTATCATATGTTTTGTCCCTTTCTCACATCAGACTTGATCTTCAGCTCTGTCCCATGCTAACTTCGGACTGTATTTTCGACGCAGTGCGCATGCGTCAGTTTGAATAGCTGTCATATTTTTCTAGCGGCAAATTTTAAGAATGAAGTTGCGCAATCGTGAAATTTGTTGCCATTCTGTTATTTGGCGGTTCTTGTGCATATATCGATTGATTGTGTTATTGTTATTCATTGTAGTGTTTTATTATTTGTTTCTTTTTGTTATCTTGTTTGTTGTTATTTCATTTATTGTTGTTTGTGAGTGTTGTCATTCTTTTTCAAACGATGCCAGTGCGTTGTTGGGTGCAAGTTTGTCGTCGGACTATAATATAAAACTGTTTGCGATCCCATCAAGCACCGATTATCGAGGTAATATTTAAAACCCAATAATATTTGAACATAAGTAACAAGTGACAATTTGTATAGGTAGGGTAGGTGTGGTAGGTAGGTTACATGTGAAAAACAAGAGAGACGTCGTCTGCGGCTCGTGGCCGTTTATGTTTATGAGAATATCACTTGCTGACATATTATCGATTACTCAGATTTGATAGTAGGTCGTTGATGAAGCTCTAAATTTATAAATTGTCAATTACTCTTGGTAATATTTTCTTTTTAAACAAGAATGAAGACTAAGAACATCCTGATCGTAATACTTATGAATATACATATGATCACATTGTTATCTTCCATTATATTGTATTATTGAAGAATTCAATAAAAACCTATTTGATACTTATTGTCTTCATTTTATTCTCATTTGATATCTTGCTAGAAATGTGACAGCTATTCAAACTGACGCATGCGCACTGCGTCGAAAGTACAGTCTGAAGTTAGCATGGGACAGAGCTGAAGATCGAGTCTGAAGTGAGAAAGGGACAAAACATATGATAGGTCACGTGATCTTCCGTGCCCTATAAGATAACATTGGTTTCATTTCCGATGTACTCCCAAGCATATGATTGGTGCATTCTGAGCATGCGCATTTAGATAGTAATACGGTCTATTTAAAATGTAACTAAAACAATGACATATTATAATTAACGTTAGTTATAATACGTCATTGAACTAAAATTAATATATAGTATTATAATATAATATTAATTAAAAGTCGTAGAATTTGAATGTAAATTAGAAAGCATAGGTAACTATTGAAATAATGACGATAATTCAATTTAAAACTTATAATTTAAATCCAGAGTAAATAGCTTCCTACCAAGAAGTATATTATATTAAATTATACACGAATATAAATCAATAATAAATAATTTAAATATTTGTTTACATATTACTACACTACAATAATATTAATAAAATAATACATTTTTTCTAAATTTGGTCAACTAAAAATAATTCTAACTTATGAGATCATGTGACAATATTTTGTCAACATGAAAATTTTTAACTTCTGAAAAGGTTATGTGACATGAAAACGACAATAAAAAATCAATTCAGAATGAAATCGAGCCCGTCACCTGATTACTTCAATAATAAATAACACGCCCTTCCCATAATTACATTATTAATATTTTAACAATAAAGTAGTTTTAAATTAGCGTAGCATGCAAATATTTAATCAATGTCATCAAAAATCAATAACTAGGGTCATAGTTATTTTTAGTTCAAATAAACAAATTTCAAATATGTATTAAAATACAAATATGTGTATAATTTAATATTGATATGTGAATCGAATTTTATTTAAAAAAATATTTATTTCAATATAGCAATTATTATTTATTTGTATTTTGAGTTGATATTAGGTTTGTCGGTTTTTTTTATCGCAAAGTAACAAAATTAACAAACCTATTAAGTATGTATTTTGTTCCAAACTAAATCAAAATTTACAGAATAAAACTATTATTAAAATAAAACCAAAATGGTAAAACTTATGCATCTATTTTACATGCTTGAATGCACTAAATCAACAAACACATTCTCTATACACTATTAAAAAAAAATGTAAAAAGGACATACCTTCTTGGAGTCTCCATAATAATTATAAGTCTTTAAATATGTGCCTAAGGACAAAATATTACACTTTTCACACATTTCTTTGCTGGTCTTTTCCATAAGTTTCAACACATGGAGGAAATCCTCGGCTACGTAATGGTCTTCTTCAAGAAATACAACAATCCCTAACACAAATCACAAATAATCAGAAACTCTAACAATTTTCACTCATTCCTTTATATTTACTTTCATATGCGCATTTGAATGTCAGTATATACATACAATTAAATTCAAAAACCACCTGTTGCAAGCTTAGCGTCACTTTAAAAATTGTAGTTTATGTTGATTGTTAGAATAACAGTAACAGCTCTGACTTTGAATTGACATTTAATTAAATACTTTTAAATCAAGACATACATTTCTCTGTTCATAGCCTACTCCGAATTAGTTTTTTAACACACTGTATGTGTGTATGAAACTATGACGTCACAAAACCAAACTCGTCAATGTTTATGAAGGAAATCAAAACGTATAATAGGGGACTACAGCGCAATTGATTTAGGAGAAATTAGGAAAAAATATTGAAAGTATATGCTTAATAATAAATATTAATAAAGAAATAAAACGACATGATTGAAATACTTCGGAAATAAGGGGATTTTTGTTATAGCAGCTCATCACTCATATGAAATCCATATATATATTATTTTTATTAGCGACTCAAAGACGGTCTATAAATATATAACGAATACCCAGTTAGGGGCGCAGCCTACTACCAATGAAAGTAGAGAAATTCAAATAACGGAGGCGTGGCTATCAGTCCAATAGTGCAATTCTCAAACAGTTTTTATTTGAATATAAATATTTTGCATTAAACTTAATAATTTAAATACATTTCCAATTATAAATCATGTAAACTTGTACAGTATAATAATATTCATTTATTTTTTATATATATAATTTAGAAATAGCATATATTTCAGGAACATTTAGGTCCACGAAGAAAATAGTTTGATATAAAAACTTATATTCGTGACTTCACATCTATATTTTCAAATTTCGGAGTACTATAACTCGCTTATTAATAGGAATTTTTCACCGGATTTTCACCAACAGTCTTAGTTTTACTTATACGTTCAGATGAAATTATATTTAAAAAATGCTGGAATCCCCTATTATTTATAATTTTAAATATTTTTTATGAACACATTTAAAAAACCTAAACAGTATTAAATCCCAATTAAAGAGTGGGTACATATATATATATATATATATATATATATATATATATATATATATATATATATATATATATATATATATATATATAACATCCATGCCTTA
This sequence comes from Harpalus rubripes, assembly GCA_963082715.1. Taxonomy (NCBI): domain Eukaryota; kingdom Metazoa; phylum Arthropoda; class Insecta; order Coleoptera; family Carabidae; genus Harpalus; species Harpalus rubripes. The sequence goes on along the minus strand of OY720458.1, from coordinate 52,807,000 downwards.
TCGGGACTCGAACCCGGGACTCCGAGCGTATTCATGACTAATCAATTGATCGATTTTGATCGATCTTTTTTTGTAAAAATCGGATTGATCTTTTATTTTGAAAATATTTATTGAAAAGATCGATTTTTTTCAAATAAATAAATATATCATCACGGCTTATTACCCATTGCTGGGTGTGCCAATCTGCTTTGTACACAGATATCGGTAATGATGAAATATTTGCACCGTGCGGGCGCTTACCAGGTGTCACCTCACGGGCACTCATTGCTGGCGTGGAGAGTGAACGACAGGGGACAATTTTGTGCCATTTAAAATTTGAAATATTTGGCGTCGGTCGGGATCGAACCCGGTTCCCCAGATTCGCGACCTGACACTCGGCACGCGGCCACGATACCCCAAATAGATTGATTAATTGAAAAATCGTATTTTTTTCCAAAAAGATCGATCAATTAAAAAAACATTTATCCGAATTCCGGAAAATCGATTTTTTTAAAAGATATCGATCTTCTAAAAATAAATAAATAAATATATCATCACGGCATATTACCCATTGCTGGGTGTGCCAATCTGCTTTGTACGCAGATATCGGTAATGATGATGACATATTTGTACCGTGTGAAAAAAAGAAATTTTAAATATTTATTCCAAAACAGATGAAAAAATCTCTTGATTTCATGCACCAGCATTTGGCGTTTCACGCGCGTTAGGTGTATTTTTTCGTTATTTGATATACGTATACGTATTAGAAATTTCATATCAATAAAAATCGATCTATTATTAAAATCGATGTTTTGATTGTTTATTAAAATCAATTTTTGATCATTTATTAAAATCAATTATTTGATATAGTATTTCGATATCATATTAAAAAATATCGATTTTGTACTACAGATCGATCAAATCGATCAATCGCGACAAATCAATTTTAATAAAAAATTGAAAAACGATTTCAAATTTGTAAGATCGCACAGCCCTAGTCATGACCGACTGCATTAATATGTTGCTTACTACCGACACTAGTAATGGTCCCGCCATCTACCGTTGCCTTCAATAGTTATTTAGGTTGTCACTGTTGTTAGTTTTAAATTCCTAAAATCTGACTACGTCAAACAGTTCGAGGACAGTCTCGAACCTCCAAATGAATTAGAATCACGCTCTTGATCTAGATCGATGATTATTAACGTGTACGAACTAAATAAGCAAATAATAAATACAGGTGCCCATTTTATCTGTCCTCGCCTGAAAGTTTAAGATGTGGCAACACAGAATATATTTCACTAGCCACTTCGTGTAAATATCAATATTTTAAATCGAATAATCACAGTGGGCAAGAGCAAAACAAAATTTTAAAAACAAAATCACATGAAAAGTAACATGGGTGCCTATTCATGAATTTTCAGGTGGGAACAGATAAAATGGGCACTCTGTATTATGAACTTAAATTTACTACAAATGGAACAAACTGTCCAGAATTAAAAACCATAGTGTTCTTGAAAACCTTTCACTAGGAAATTCATCTCATTTATTATTTATATCTCTTCTGCAAAATACACCGAAAGCACTCTAAATATGATTTATTACTACCATATTGTACTTACTTCAATACAATAATATCTGTAAAAATATGAGCCATATTCTATTTTTGTATTTGGCAGAATCTAGTGAAAATATCAAAATTTTCATTGCCGCCGTGAAATATTGCTGCGTAGTTACAATTCAAAAGACAGCATAGATCTTTAAATTGCACATCATTATGTCTATTTATAAATTTGACTTCAATTCACAAAATTTCACAGTACATTAATATAAAAATGTATTGTAATATTATAACTACACGTGGCAGCAAATATACACATGAAACGAATAAAGAAAGTTGATACAAACAAATAAGAAAAAATCAATTCTTTTTTTCATTACTGTTAAAACGCCATACTACTACCGGTAGCTCGCGTGGATACTTCCGGTAGCTCACAGGTATATCCCAAAAGAACTAAAAATAATAGAAATTTCCGTAAATTCTCATGTTTCGATGCACAATCAAACAGACCATCTTTATTAAAATATTGGTAAAGGAGGCAAATCCGTTAAATATATTTTCTTTTCTAAAAAGTTCTGTGATTTAGGAATTTATTTTTGTACATGAAAGGGGAAAACATGCAGCTTCACATCTCTTGAAAAAATGTAACTTTCAATGAGGCGCGGGCAGACACGTGACTTTGACAAGTGCTTGTAGGGACCCACAAGGGTGCCTTACCTATTGTTGACATGTGTACTTTATGTAATAAAATATATGTCACAACTAATTCACGAATTGACCTATTTTCTGGTAATTATAAAGGTTTTTGTAAAATTATTAAAAACATGTAAACTATGTATGTTATTACTTAATGTTATTTTCTGTAATGAATGCTGTAACTTTACTTTTTTTTGTGTAATTGTTCCTACCCCAGAATTGGGCTATGCCTGTTGGGTAGTGTATATTAAATAAATAAATAAATAAGTATGCAGCTTGTGTACCTTGCCTGTGCTGCCAAATCAATTTAAGCGTAAAATTAATAAATAAAATTGTAAAAGTAGTTATTATTAATGAATATCATGTTGCTTTATTTTCTGACATATTAAACTTAATTTTTAAATTAATTATTATAAAAATAGAGCGTTCAACATGAACTTATGGTTTCCTCAAATTTAGCGCGCCAAGAAATATTTGTATCATAGATGGCAGCACTAATCGCTTTATTTTTATAGAAAATATTTAAAAAAATAAGTTTATGTGTCAGAAAAAATAGCAACATGATATTCATTAATAATAGTTTTACAATTTTATTTATTAATTTTACGCTTAAATTGATTTGGCAACACACGCAAGGTACACAAGCTGTATACTTGGCAACCTTGTGGGGCCCTACAAGCATTTGTCAAAGTCACGTGTCCGCCCGCATCTCATTATAAGGTATTTGACCTTGAATTCTTTTTCTGGGTACCTTTCCTCGTTAAGTATAGGTAGAGTCCGTGTGTTTAGAGAAAAAAACCAGCGCACAGACCAAAATTTATCCGGGCGGGTCCAACTTGTGAAAGTAGGGATGGTACGATATTGTGACAGGTAGCAGATGTTTTTAGAGGATAGGTTATAGATATAAATATGGACAAAGATAATCAATCAAATATTGTGTATCGTAAATGATAATAATATTAAAATTAATAACATTTAAATATTATTCAGTTAAATGTTTTTTGAGCGAGTATTAATAGTCAACATTTGTAGGTTGGGTAGTACAACTTCTACTGCGCCGATTTGTTTTTTCTCTAAACGCACGGACTCTAGCTAACTCTCTGGTCGATTTTTTTAAAGTAGCTAATAAATATTTTTTAAATATTTGACTAATCAAATTAATTTTGAAAATAAAATGGCGATAAAATAGTTCTAGGTACCCGTATTTTTGGAATTTGATTCAGGGGGCTAAAACAAATCGAAAATTAAAAGTAGAAAATTTTCTGATTGTCTTTTCTCAAGTTATTAATAAAAATGTAAAATAAATTTTATTGGATTGGCAGAGATGGGTCCATACCATGGCCTCCTAGATAACCGGTTTTGAATTCGATGGATATATTTTTTTCTAGGGCTATATGACACAAAAAGTTTACGGCGGACCTGTTGCAAATCAAGAAAACGTCGTAGCTCGTATTGAAGATAGACGAAAATAGCTACAGGGCATTCATGTATCCATAATAAATCGTGCGAATGTTTGTCTTCAAGTAGAAGGCAACCATACACATGAGTTTATAAACTCAAATTTAAAAATGTAGGACAGACATTCAAATGCGCTAAAGAAATAAATACAAACAAGTAGTAAAATGAAAACCATAATTGCGGATAATTATACCGTGTGTCTATCTTAAAGGTGTACATAGGAGATTAACATGGGAAATCAGTTTTTTGCAATTTCCTGCTCGCCTAATTATTTTAAGCAAAAACGCGTCAAATAAAAGTTTTAGGGCATAAAATTCTGCATTTAAATCAATGAACAGAATTACCTTTGCATGCTTTGTAACGACAGAAATTAAATATGAAAATGTCGAAAATTACGTTGAAAATATCAACAGCCATGGAATTGAACAAAAAATAAATAAATGCTTATCAAAATTGTCAGAAACGTCAAATAAGTTAACTTACGTTGTGACAGATAAAATGTCAAGCATTTATTTATTTTTTGTTCAATTCCATGGCTGTCGATATTTTCAACGTAATTTTCGACATTTTCATAATTAATTTCTGTCGTTACATAGCATGTAAAAGTAATTCTGTTTATTGATTTAGATGCAGAATTTTATGCCCTAAAACTTTTATTTGACGCATTTTTGCTTAAAATAATTAGGCGAGCAGGAAATTGCAAAGAACTGATTTCCCATGTTAATCTCCTATATACACCTTTAAGACAGACACACGGTATATGAGCAATATTATTATAATAAAAAAATACCTGTGTGATTCCGCGTTACTTCGAGTTGGTTGAACACACGATTCGCCTTCCACCACCAATGATGTTTTGTTTGAGTGAATTTTGCCTCTCTGTAATGTCCATATAGATCTGGGTATAAAGCGTTATTACATTTTCGTATCATAGCTCTAGAAATAATTTTTACAAAAAATATTAAATTATCATTTATAGGACCCTGGTTATTTGCGCACACAGCAAAGAAATTTACTATAGTTGGTCAGTAAATAGCTATTTGTGTATTAAGAGCGCAAAATAGGACATTGTCGATTGAGAGGTTGTTGCCGCGCGACGCAGGAGCGAGGCATTCTCTCGAAATCGACAATGTCCATTTGCGCTCGAAACACACACAAGATTTTTTTCTATAGTCCCCACAATGGCGTCCTCCACCAAAACAAAAATTTATTTTTTATTTATTTTTACTTATCGGTATATTCCATTCTTCTTGAGCTATTGCTTCAATCTAATGTAAGCATTTTATACTTTCGTTTTTGTAAATGAATGCCCCATTTTATTTTCACAGCAGTGCGGCATTTTGTTTGGTTATGTAAGTGGGTAATGTGTAACTACAGTGTCATTAATTCCTGACTAAACGGTTCCATTAAGAATGTAACCAAGTAACATTTCTCAACATTGTATACAGGGTGTCCCATAACTTCAGGTACATATTAGAAGGGCATATAGTTCTTAATGTCCTGATTACGGAACAAAAAGAATTTTTTCAAAATTCCTATAATTAAAGGTAGTTCACTTAAGAAGAACATTTTTTGTGCCCCTGGATACTATAATATTTGGAATAGTTAAATTAGTTATAACTATTACATAAAATAATTTAACAATGAAATTAATTTATGCAATTACGTAAAGCTTTGTCACACCAATTAAGTTTTGGAGATGTGTATGTAATGAAAAAAACACACAACCTATTCAACCAGTGTCCCAAAACTGCTTCCTTCAAAAACCTCAAAAACAAATTTTTGAATTTTGAAAAAATTCTTTTTGTTCCGTAATCAGGACATTAAGAACTATATGCCTTTCTAATATGTACCTGAAGTAATGGGACACCCTGTAGTTAGAAATTTGAGGAGCGAGCGTTTTTCTACTTTGTCGCTCTAGAGCGGCAAAGTGACATTTTGCGTTGACAAAAGAGAGCGCAAATGGCTACTTTGTATATAGACTGTAGAAAAAAATATTTTTTCTACTACCACTACAGAAAATTGTACTTAATATAATACAGGTTTCTCACAACTCGCGCCCCAGACGAAACTGACACTTGCCGACGACAATAGGTTGCCAACAAATACAGGGTGAGTCTGGGAAGCCCCCTCCTTTAACTTTTTTATTATAAGTAAAAAAAATGGTTCATATAAAAGTTTTATTATTTTACATATACTATTTGATGGCAGATGTAGATATTTTTTATAAAGTCAGGTTTACCAGATACGACTATCAACTTTTATTTTTCAAATGGCAACCTATAATTATTTTAAATAAAATAGAAACCGCCATTTTTTTCTCTTTTCAACGATGTATTATTTTTTATTAATGTATTTGAAAAATTTCGAGAAAAATGAGATAATTTAGAAATATTAGAAATAATTTTTAAACAAATATCTATTCCTGGTCTAAGGGTTAAACCTCCTCGCCTTCTCCCCCACTTCGAAAACGTTTCAAACCACTACTGCCGGCTGGTTCAAAACTATTTCAAAACGGTCGTAGTGACGTCATTGTGTGCACCGTTTTCAAAAACTATGAACCAACATCAAACCAGTGTGTCGCCAAAAAAACAGTTCATGTTCTTCCATACATTAATATTATTAAATTTATTTATTCATAGGTCAAATATCGTTTTTATATTTTGCGTTCATAATGAAGTCATTACCTAACCTTCATTTCGATACGCATTTTTTTGTTTTAGACGGTTGGTACTAGATGACGTTTCTTTAACCCATTTTTACCTAATTTATTTTTAGTTAATTGACAATTCATTTTAATAATATAATGTCGAAATTATTATTATTTTTTTTTATTTAGGGAAGATTATTTGCATGAAAATGTACAAATGGTTAGAAATATAATCACAAATTGAGTAAGTAAATGTTATTGTAGAAGGCGCAAAATATAAAAAATAGTATAAAGAACTCATTTTATAAGATTTTCTTTCGCACTTGTCAATTAGAATTTTGACGCGTGCAAAAAAAACATGTCTTATAAAACACGTTCTTTAATATACTATTAATGAAATTTATAGTGCGCGCAAATAACCATGTAGAAACAATCAATAATAAGCACTTACTGTTCTCTCTTTAAGTCCCTCGAGCAGTCATTCGGATCTTCACCAGGAAATTCATGAGGATGTGTTTGAATGGAATGAGGATAGAATATTTGCATCACTTTGCAGAAATCTACACTTTGCACTAATTCGTTCAGTTCTTCATCATAGTAGTCATGTGAGAAAACAAGCAATGCTGTTTGTATTTCTTTTACTTGAGCTAAGCTGACAATTAGATGTCTCAAGTACGTGATTCTTGTGTGCACCTTTAAAGAAAAATCGAAATTAATGAAAAATATAATAGAATGCAGTCGCGTCTAAAATCTATAATATAAAAAATAGGTTTACAACTAGCGTAACTAGGCAACCTGATGTGTATTGCATAGCATATTGTAATATTAAAACATTATTTTTAATACCATTTTTCTCGAAATAATTGTTATACAATCCTATACCATATTTATATCGTTGAAATCAGAAAAAAAATCTCTATCTAATGGGCTAAAAAATTATATAGAATACCATACCAAAATTATATTTTTTAATATAATTTTGTTCTGCCGTTTGAGAACCACTGGTCGAATTTACGGTTTGTTATTATTAATAAATTAGCCCCTTATTCTTGATCATTTCTTGTATATAACATTTTTCTAAAATTCCCCCCAAAAAAGCGCTGGTTGTTTTAAAGGAAACAGCCTGTATACAGGATGATTCATCGGTCTGTCCTCTGTTTATAACTCTTTTATTTTAAATCAGATAGAAAAACTCTTCAAATATAATTTATATGATATACTATTGTCTATCTACGTACCATATGCATTTGTATACAGGATGCTCCGTTTAAGCGCAACAATATGTAACTTTATATTTCTTAATGGAACACCCTATATTTATTTATATATTTTGATAGTAAATTAGATTCCCTTTAAAAAAGTACTAAGGGGCCTAAAATTATAAATTAAGAAGTTATTTACGTTCATAAAAAATAGTTCAGAGTGGAAAAAACCATAATATAATACAAAATTTTGGTCCTTTTTTATTAATACTTATTTTAAACATTACACTAATTCCAAAGAAGCTATTAAAATTTAGTGAAAACTTGTACTTCAACTTCAATAGATTTTTCTATTATAAATATTATATTAACCATCTCATCTTTTCTAAAATTTGTATTATTCATTTTCACATTAACATCAACAATGATAAACTAAGAGTATTTGGACAACTTGTTTGTTTAAATTTGAAACAATTGATCAAATTATCCATAGCTTACTTTGTTAATAATAACATGATAGAAACATATCATTCAACGAATAAAGGTAAATAACTTCTTAATTTATAATTTTAGACCCCTTATTACTTAATACTTTTTTAAAAGGAATCGAATTTACTATCAAAATAAGTAAATAAATATAAGGTGTTCCATTAAGAAATATACAGTTACATATTGTTGCGCTTAAATGGAGCACGCTGTATACAAATGGATATGGTACGTAGATAGATAATACTATATCATATAAATTATATTTGAAGAGTTTTTCTATCTGACTTAAAATAAAAGAGTTATAAAGAGAGGACAGACCGATGAATCATCCTGTATATATTATTTTGATTGGCGACTCAAAGACGGCCTATAAATATATAACGAATACCCAAGTTAGGGGCGGAGCCTACTACCAATGGAAATAGAGAAATTCAAATAGCGGAGGCGTGGCTATCAGTCCAGTACTGCAATTCTCAAACAGTTTTTATTTGAATATAAATATTTTGCACTAAACTTAATAATTTAAATATATTTGCAATTATAAATCATGTAGACTTGTACAGTATAATAATATTCATTTATTTTTTATAAATATAATTTAGAAATAGCATATATTTCAAGAACATTTAGGTCCACGAAGAAAATAGTTTGATATAAAAACTTCGTGATGTCACATCTATATTTTCAAAATTCGGAGGACTATAACTCGCTTATTAATAGAAATTTTTTCACCGGATTTTCACCGACAGTCATAGTTTTACTTATACGTTCAGATGAAATTATATTTAAAAACTGGTGGAATCCCCTATTTAATGCGTTATTTTTAACTTTAGTGTTAATTTATTTTTTTAGTATTTTATTTTATTAAGATTTTTTAAGAAGTAAACAAATTTAAATTATCACTTATTTTAATATAAAACATGAAAACTATAATATTTTGTATCATAACGGAACTAATTCATAAATATTATTAGTTCACTACAAATTTGTTATGAAAATATAGAATGTTTATTCAAGATAAAACGATGACAATAAAAATTTCTCAAAAATTATTCATAACATAGAATAGTTAAAGATAATCAAATATTAATAAGCGAATTTCTCGAGGTCATAAAAACATTTTATTACACAAACACAGAGCTAGGCTACATTTTTTTAGAAAAGAAAAAAACAATAGTCTTGTCAAATTTTGAAAAAATCAATTTTTCACAACCTTGATATAAATATAAAATATAATGACAAAATAAATAATAACTGTTTAAAAATATAAATAAATATAATATTAATTTAATCTCACGGCTAATTATCCATTGTTATGCTAATCTATTTCTATTAAAAATATTGCTCAAAATAATGTTTTTTCATTTATATATAAATATTGATTTTTTTTTATTATGACAAAGTCGTGACAAAGCTACTGAAAATAGAATTTTTGTATTCATGTAAAATGTATTACTTTTTGCATATCTATAATTTTCGTTTATGAATATACAGAATGTTAATTAAAAAGCGGGCCATAGGCGTTTAACATGGGAAATCAGTTTTTCCTTGCGCAAAAGTTCCCATTTAATTTTAGACAAAAGTGTGTCAAATAAAAGTTGTAGATAATTAAATTATACACTAGCATCACTAAACAGATTTTATTTTGCATGTTTAGTAACCTGTAATATCCAAATTGAAATTCTATAAATATTGCTCATTTGTAGTGATAGCCATGGAATTTAAACAAAATTACAAAGAAATGCATATCGTTTGAACTGTCAGAAATTCGATTTTCAAATAAAAATTGCTGATAATTATATTCTATCGTAAGTCCTTAAAAATATTTTGTTTTTATAATCTACATCTAAATTATTTATTTTGTAACCTGCAAAATCGAAATTCTGACAATTCAAACGATATGCATTTCTTTGGAATTTTGTTTAAATTTCATGGCTATCACTACAAATGAGTAATATCTATAAAATTTCAAATTGGATTTTACAGGTTACTAAACATGCAAAATAAAATCTGTTTAGTGATGCTGGTGTAGAATTTAATTTTCTAAAACATTTATTTGAAACATTTTTATTTAAAATTAAATGGGAAGTATTGCGCAAGGAAAAACTGATTTCCCATGTTAATCGCTTATGGCCCGGTTTTTAATTAACACCCTGTATATACATACATATAAAGGTGTTTCCTTTAAAACAACCAGCGCTTTTTTGGGCGAACTAACAACTTTAGAGAAAAATGTTTTATACCAAAAATGATCAAGAATAAGGGAATAATGTATCAGTAGTAACAAACCGAATATTTAACCAGTGGTTCTCAAACGGTAGAACAAAATTATATTTTTTTAAATGGTACTCTATATAAGTTTTCAGCCCTTTAAATAGAATATTATTTTCTGATTTCAACGATATAAATATAGCATAGGGTTGTATAACAATTATTTCGAGAAAAATGGCATTAAAAACAAGAAATAATGTAACAGAAAATGTGTTTACTACTAGCGTAACTAGGCAACAGACCTGTGTATTGCATAGCTTATTGTAATATTATAACATTATTTTTAATACCATTTTTCTCGAAATAATTGTTGTACAACCTATACCATATTTATATCGTTGAAATCAGAAAATAATATTCTATTTAAAGAGCTAATAAATTATATAGGCTGCCATTTAAAAAAATATAATTTTGTTCTGCCGTTTGAGAACCACTGGTAGAATTTTCGGTTTGTTATTATTAATAAATTAGCCCCTTATTCTTGATCGTTTCTTGTATACAACATTTTTTTCTAGTCATTAGTTCGCCCAAAAAAGCGCTGGTTGTTTTAAAGGAAACACCCTGTATATATATATATATATATATATATATATATATATATATATATATATATATATATATATATATATAGGTGTCCCAGGACGAGCTTACACTGTCGTTATTCTGAAAACTATTCAATATTATTTTATAAAATTTGGTATCTAGGGGTTTCCCGATATGCCCGTTTCAGCTAAAATATTTTCAAAACAGAAGCACTTCCGGTTTGACCGGAAGTAGACCCTATTTTTCCTATTTTAAATCGAATGCTATATTTTTTATTTTACCATTGAATTCAACAGAAAATTTTACATATGAAACCATAAAAAAAATTTACTCATGATCAACCACTTCCGGCGTAATTAAACTTTTTTGATTTTTTTCGCTAATAGCGGCCACTTTTTTATCACTCTATATCTAGAGAATGAAAATGAATTTCTATAATCTGTAAAAACAGTTTTATAAAGAAAGCTTTTGTTTACAATAATATAAATTAATAATCGACAACTTTTGAAAATTTCTACGTCAACGTAAAGTTCACAAAATTCTAAAAATCAATTTTTTAAATGGAACACCTAATTTATTTATTATTTAAATAAATTCTTTGTTAAAAAAATTGGGGTAGTTTGTGTAGCATAGCCTATGTTGAAAGTTGATAGATTTTTAGTAAAATGGAAGATATTTAAATTTCTGAAAATTACTTACGAAGTTAGTCACAAAGCCTAAGTTTTTCAAACAATAACGGGATATGTGACCTTCATCAAATTTAGAGGAAATATTTATATATTATTAAAATATAATCTTTTTTGTACTATAAACACGGAAAATTTACTTAAATCATGTTTATATAACAGTTAAATAAAAAAACAACTGAGACACGGACCCCATTTTTCAAGGACAGCAAAGACAAGTGACTGCTCGTATCCCATTATCACAAAAATAATATTACTTGTAGAACACATAAAATAAAAATTATAACGTCAATGAATAATAATAAAACAATAAAATACAATATAACAACTGTATTTCTCAAAGTGCCGTAAGAAATTTAATAAAAAAAAAATCACCAGACTAATTTGGTCACAAATGCACATGGTACAAAACATTTTTATAATGGCAACAAGGTTGCTTTAATATCTAAAATAATTGCTAAAATTTATAATTTATAATGGGGTCTCGTGCCTGAGTGTCTGGTCGCGAATCTGGGGAACCGAGTTCGATCCCGACCGATGCCAAATATTTCGAATTTTAAATGGCACAAAATTGACCCCTGTGGTGCACTCTCCACGCCAGCAATGAGTGCCCGTGAGGTGACGCCTGGTAAACGCCCGCACGGTACAAATATGTCATCATCATTACCGATATCTGCATACAAAGCGGATTGGCACACCCAGCAATGGGTAATATGCCGTGATGACATATTTATTTTTATTTTATTTATAATCTTAATTAATAAAAAAAGATACTGAAATGACTTCAGTATTTTGAACATATGTAGTCGAAGAAAGTTCTGTGGCAACAGCGCGTCCTGTTCTTTGAGCGCGTTTTTGTTTATTTATATTTATATACTTATTGTAAAATTATTATATTAAATTTATCTATCAATTTCAGTAATCAAAGTTTTTTATAACATGAAAAAAAGAATTTTAAAATAACAAAAATAATTTGTGCAACGTTGCCAAATACTTCATCTGTTCCGTTACTTTCGAACGAAAATGAACAAAAAATGTTTAACTTAATTTTCAAGTTAATTTGAACGGTAAGAAGGCATTATAAACCATTTATAATACAGGATGTTTCACGAAAACCGACCACCATCATTATTTTCTTTATTATTATAGTTACACAAAATACTATAGAACAAAGTTGTAGGAGACCAAAGGGGACATCCCATAAGAGATGATTTTTTTTTTAACCAGTGGTTCTCAAGTTATAACACAAAGTTATATTTTTTCAAATGGGATCCTACATATTTTTTATTCCTATTCGATAGCGTATTTTTTTCTGAATTCAACCATGTATTAGTTTTATATCCTTACATAATAAAAATATTGAAAAAAATGAGATTGAAATTTGATAAAAAATTTATTTTTAATATTTATGTACAGTAGGATATGGATGAAAAACAATAATAAAAGAACAAAATGTAACTGCTGCTGCTGTCAAATAATAAGTAATTACCAATTATTAATTTTTTTCACTCTTATATTTTTTTTGTTAAATTTCAATCTCATTTTTTTCAATATTTTTATTATGTAAGGATATAAAACTAATACATGGTTGAATTCAGAAAAAATACGCTATCGAATAGGAATAAAAAATATGTAGGATCCCATTTGAAAAAATTTAACTTTGTGTTATAACTTGACAACCACTGATTTAAAAAAATATTTTCATCTCTCATGGGATGTCCCGCTTGTTCTCCTACAACTTTGTTCTATAGTATTTTTTTGTAACTATAATAATAAAGAAAATAATGACGGTGGTCGGTTTTCGTGAAACACCCTGTATAATATAATATTTTATAACATTATTAATGATAATTTTATCCGAGATAATGAATATATAATATAACAAAGATTGTCATTTGTTGCAGTGTTTAATGTAACATTTCCGCATTTGATAATTTTATATCTACATCTATATGCATTTCTATGAGATTATTTCACAATGGTCAATAATACAAAGTTTTTTTTTATATTATTGTATATTAATAAATAATTATATAATATGTGTAGAACGTATTATTTTCCGGTATACAAAAATGTATGTACGCTAGCTAGGGCGATTAAAAAAAAAACAATCTGCACAACCCTGAATCTGTAAATTAAGTGGAACAGGTACCTGTTTTAAAGAAAAGTTTTTTGTTTTATTTTTTCTTAATTAATTCGCCAAAAAATTTGTGCACAACAAAATTTATATAAAACACAATATTGATGATTTTTTACTTCCTTGTACGAAGTAAAGGAAGTATTGTAATCGCGAAAAATTTCGGTTTTCAGATTTCAACGGAAATATCCATTTTGACTAATTTCGTCGTGACGTCTGTACGTACGTACGTATCTCGCATAACTCAAAAACGGTAAGCCGTAGAAAGTTGAAATTTTGTATTTAGGACTGCTACAACATCTAGTTGTGCACCTCCCTTTTTGGTCATTACATAATTTCTAGAAATGGTACTTTATTTGAAGCCTATAATATATTTTAATGAAAAACTATTTTAAAATATAATCTAAAACTTTTCAAATTTAGTATATAAGACTTTTAGGTCAATTGGAATAAAATAATAAATTTTGGTTAAAACAGGCTAACCTGAAGTTGTAAACAGTTTTTCTTCAATAAAATGGTTTCATTTTGATTTTAGAAATAAATGCTTCAAATAAAAGTTTTAGAGAATTAAATTCTGCGTCTAGCACATCAAGTATTATTAAATTAGCCCTTTGTATAAGCGAGATATGTATATTTAAAACTTATATACTTTTTGGTTTTTGTAAAGAAGCTTGCTATAGATTAGGACAAAAAATAACAAAAAAATAAAAAATAGATGCTAATGTCAAATTACGTCAAATACGTGCAATTTTATACTTGAGCCTATACTTCATATTAGTCTTGTGTACAAGGAAGTCGTGTGGTGCCCACCTCAGATTTTTTTTATAGAACATCAAGTATTTAATAATTAAAAATAAATGTTTCTTTTCATGATTCGTAAAAGGTCTAGTAAATAGCATTTCCAAGTAAAAAATAATAATTATAACATATGTATACAGGGTGTAACTGCGAACAGACCACCGCCATTATTTTGTTTATTATTATAGAAAATACTATAGAACAAAGTTGTAGGAAACGTTTATGTATAGAAGAAAATATTTTTTTAAACTAGTGGTTCTCAAGTAATATTTTTTCAAATTATATATATTTTTAATGCCTATTCAATAGCGTATTTTCTTCTGAGTTCAACAATGTAATCATTTTATATCCTAACATAACAAAAATATTCTTCTTCTTAGCGACCACCTTGTTTACTCATTGAAGATGTTGATAAAGTTATCAATTTTCGCTAACCATACTTATGATTATAATGTTAAAAATTTAAAGTTTGAATTACATTATTTCCATCATAATATTCCTTTATAACAAAGATACGTTCCTCATTCGATATTATTTTTTTCAATAATAACTAAAATGACGTTTGACGTTTATAAATATTTTTTTATATTTTGCGTTCATAATGAAGTCATTACGATACCCAATTGCGTATCGTAATAACCTTCATTTCGATACGCAATTTTTTGTTTTAGATGGGTGGTACTAGATGACGTTTCTTTAACCCATTTTTACCTAATTTATTTTTAGTTAATTGACAATTCATTTTAATAATATAATGTCGAAATTATTAATTTTTTTTTTTATTTAGCGAAGAATATTTACATGAAAATGTACAAATGGTTAGAAATATAATCACAAATTGAGTAAGTAAATGTTATTGTAGAAGGCGCAAAATATAAAAAATAGTATAAAGAACTCATTTTATAAGACTTTCTTTCGCACTTGTCAATTAGAAAACTCGCTATTTGACGCGTGCGAAAAAAAATATGTCTTATAAAACACGTTCTT
Source organism: Harpalus rubripes (assembly GCA_963082715.1). Classification (NCBI taxonomy): domain Eukaryota; kingdom Metazoa; phylum Arthropoda; class Insecta; order Coleoptera; family Carabidae; genus Harpalus; species Harpalus rubripes. The sequence goes on along the minus strand of OY720458.1, from coordinate 52,791,546 downwards.
TAATATACTATATGAAAACTAGAAAAAAGAAAACAAGTGTCATGGCTATTGCTACTAATAAAACGAAATTTTGAAATTTCTTTTTAAAATTGCGGAGGAACTAGAAACATAATAAAAAATGTAAAAACAGTTTTGTATACAACTTTTAATTCTGTACAATTTTGCACTCTACAGTTTTTGCCGTAAAATCCCAAATTAAATTCCTATGTTTGCACCTAACCGTCAACACCCTGTATAATAAGTACGAGGGTCACGATAGAATTATTGAGTATAAGACACATGATTCATATTTTTTAAAATTTTATTTCAAATATATTCAAAGCAATTCGCTTCAATAGTAATACACTACACCATTTTTTCCTGTCCCTTATATCTCGTATTTTTTTAAAATTTAAATAGGCGGGGAGATCTATTATTTTTCAAAAACTTAAATAATCCCTGGTTAATAGGGGACTACAGCGCAATTGATTTAAGAGAAATTAGGAAAAAAATTTGAAAGTATATGTTTAATAATAAAAATTAATAAAGAGATAAAACGACATAATTGAAATACTTCGGAAATAAGGGAATTTTTGTTGTAGCAGCTCGTCACTCATATGAAATCCATTTATATTATTTTGATTGGCGACTCAAAGACGGCCTATAAATATACAGGCTGTCTCACAACTCGCGCCCCAGACGAAACTGACACTTGCCGACGACAATAGGTTGCCAACAAATAGAAGAAAATAATTTGCGGCTACTTGCATAACGGAGTTACAAGACTTTTTAATCCACCAATCCCGGAAGGATATCTTGAGATGTGATGATATTAGTACAAAATAAAACTGGTTGCTAGGTTTTAAAAATACTACTAGTGAGTTTTGAATTTTGACACTTTAGAGTTGACTTTTCACTGACAACAAATTTAGGTTAGCGAAGGTGTCATTCGAAATCATCATTTATATCGTACAGTGCAACGTGTTGTAGCAGCTGTGTAAAATGTGTTAAACGAAAATATTATTGTCATTTGAATTCTTTGAGATTAAAACAACAAATGGTGGTTCTAAAAAGAACCGTTTTTATTGTAATGCAATTTATACAATGGTAATAACACCCATGGAACGATTCAATCAAAGCAGATGCTCAAAATGTCCTCCGTTCATTTGTAAACATAATCGCGCCTTTCTTAACAGGCTCAATCAACGGCTGAATACATGGTAAGAATTTGCCTTGTCAAATTTAATTTGACACTGACATTTTTCGAAAACTACAGTCGCCCACACATTTTAAAGAAGATTTGATTTGTATAAAACCCTAGTAACGTAAAATTACGGCAAACACACGTTAAAGGTGTAGGTCTCTGATTGGTCAATTTTAAAACGTCTTTTCTCGAATATCTTTGCGCTAGATTTTTTTTTCTTCGAAATTACACATCCGAGTGCAGTCTCGTGTTTCCTCATTCGCTCTGGGGCGCGAGTTGTGAGACAGCCTGTATAACGAATACCCAGTTAGGGGCGCAGCCTACTACCAATGGAAGTAGAGAAATTTAAATAGCGGAGGCGTGGCTATCAGTCCAGTAGTGCAATTCTCAAACAGTTTTTATTTGAATATAAATATTTTGCATTAAACTTAATAATTTAAATACACTTCCAATTATAAATCATGTAGACTTGTACAGTATAATATTATTAATCTATTTTTTTTATATAATTTAGAAATAGCATATATTTCAAGAACATTTAGGTCCACGAAGAAAATAGTTTGATATAAAAAGTTATATTCGTAACGTGATATCTATAATTTCAAATTTCGGAGGACTATAACTCGCTTATTAATAGGAATTTTCTCACCGGATTTTCACCGACAGTCTTAAGATACATTCACAAATGAAAGTTAGGTTTATGGTTTTTGTTTAGGTTTAAGTAAGTCATTCATAAATGTAACTTTAAATTACCTGAAAATTAGTTTTGATATGTACAGACGTGTATGTAAATACTTCAAAAACAAGATTAAAATATCGGTAGAGCAGTACTACACAAGACACCTGTGCGCCGTGAAACTGCCATTCGCTTAGCGTTATTGGTTATACCGGGTGGCGCTCGAAATCAGTTACATAGGCATGGGAAAACCGTTTTTCCTAGCGCGTTGCCCCCCCAAATTATTTTAGAAAAAAAATCCTCAAACAAAAGTTATAGAATCTAAAATTCTGCAGGTGAATCAGTAAACAAACTTCATTTCGTATGTTTAGTAATTCCCGAAATTGAATATGAAAATTTTGAAAATTTCAGTTTAGTAGTGCTAGCCATGGAATTAAAACAAAAAACACAAACAAATGTGAAAATTTAAATGTCAAATATTGTGATTTTTTGTCAAGAAAAATGAGTATTTGAACAATATAGACGAATTAAATTATTATTCTGCTTAAGAATTTTACGTTGTGATAATTTTATTAAATAATAAAAAGTAAATTAAATTTTATGACAGATAAACACACGTTTGTTTGTTAAGCTTTTTGTTAATTCCATGGCTATCACTACTTTTGAGTAGATTTTCGACATTTTCATACCCAATTTCTGCTGTTACAAAGCATACAAAATTAATTTTGCTTATTGATACAAATGCAAAATTTTATGTTCTACAACTTTTATTTGAAGATTTTTTTTCTAAAATAATTTGGGGAGCAACGCGCTAGGAAAAACGGTTTTCCTATGTTAAATGCCTATGTAACGGATTTCGAGCGCCACCCAGTATGTATTTCAGCAATTAAGTTATGACAGTCTCCATGTTCTTCTCGCATTTCTTTAAAACGCCGAATCCACCAAGTGGATACTAAATAAAGATGGGTGTATATATCTATATCATTTCAGACTCGTTCTCATTGGTGAAATTTGTGACGTCAAACTAAAGTTTGGACCTTGCAATGTTTAGCTTTATGATTTGGATTTAGAGACCCTAAATTCTGAAGTGTGAATGGAGTCATTACATATTATGCGGCCAAAGTTTTTAAATATAAAGTATAAACCATAAATCTAAACCTAATTTTCATTTGTGAATGTACCTTTAGTTTTACTTATACGTTCAGATGAAATTATATTTAAAAAATGGTGGAATCCCCTATTCTATATTTTCACTCGCAACGATACTTTAAAAATTGATTAATTTTCGCTACCTAAGTGATAATGCAAATTTTGTTTTCCATGGCCTACCTGATGTTCTTATTCTCAGTAATTCTAGTGTGATCTTTGGATAAATAACATGCATTTTAAGAAAGCAGAAACTTTTTCTTACCTGAATCACAATAATAACGGTGTCATTTTGCATCGGACCGTATATATCATCATTGTATATTTGCTGTAATTCGTTTAACTGTGCAATATTACGAGATATTTCTGATATATTTAAAATTCCAATCGTACCAGGATTTCCTGATGTCGTATTATTGTATACACCTAAAACAAAACATAGAAATTAGACGATGTAATTAATAGTTTCAAAGTTAATTGTTTACCTGTACTGGAATTCTTTGGACGCGCGGTTAAAAATTTGTGCAATACGGGTGGCACCATACTAAATATGGCAGAATCATTTACTTCCACGACACCATCTGACGAATTACTACTACTATAACTAAGGATGTGCAACTGGAGCCATACAAAGGTAACCAGGAACAAAAATAAAACCGTCCGCAAGCATGATGTTCGACGCCGTGCCATCACGGTACGGCTGCCAGGTCTACGCATTCAACTGTAGTGCTTGACAACTCCTACTGCAACAGAAACAACAACACTCGTCGATTAAGCACTGAGGTAAAGTTAGCAGAACACTTTCCAAATAAAAAAAAAATATATATTAAAAAAAAAATGGTGTAAATTTGGTGTGAAGCCCAATAATTTATAATGAATATAACGTCCCCAACTTTCCAGGGACGGCAAGAACTACATTAACCGTGGTTTTAATTGCGATGAAGGAAAAGCTGGACAAAAATTAATTCGGTTTGACCTATACCACATTATTATAGTCACTGTACTTCATTTTAAAAAATTTTACACATGTGTTCTGCTAACCACAGTCAACTGATTTTTAAAAAATCATTAATTTAAATCAAATTTTATAAAATAATATATTTTTTATGGAAAAATCAATTGTTGCTCAAATTATTTTAGATACCTACAGAATTTACAAAACAAATTCTACTATGGTAATATAATATAACAATATACAGGGTGGTGGCGGTTAGGGGTGAACATAGGGATTTAACATGGGATTTTAGTTTTTTGCAATTTCCTGCTCTCCTGTTCTTTTTACGGCAAAAACTGTAGAGTACAAAATTGTTCAGAAATAAAAATTGCATACAAAAATGTATTTACATTTATTATTATGTTTTTGGTTTCTTCACAATTTTAAAAAGAAATTTCATAATTTCTGTTATTTTGTAGCAATAGCCATGGAATTTATTTTTTTATGGTTGTCAAAAATTATTTATAAACGTCAACCATGCGTTAATCTAACTTAAAAATTAAATAAAAACAAACACATATTTTTTAAACCAGTGGTTCTCAAGTTACATCACAAAGTTATATTTTTTCCAAATGGGATTATACTAATTTTTTATGCCTATTCGATAGTGTATTTTTTTCTGAATTCAACCATGTATTAGTTTTATATCCTTACATAATAAAAATATTGAGAAAAATTTAAATAAATTTTAGTTATTTTTCAGTAGGCTATGTACGAAAAACAAAACTTGCTATTTGTCAATGTGAATTATTTAGAATGAAACAAAACACTATTTATAAAGTTATTAACAAATATTTCTTTCGTTTTAATTTAAACTCAATTATTTTTTTCATCATAGTCTACTAAAAAATAACTATAAAAATCAAATTTATTTAAATTTCAATAGAATTTTTTTCAATATTTTTATTATGTAAGTATATAAAACTAATACATGGTTGAATTCAGAAAAAAATATGCTATCGAATAGGTATAAAAAATATCTATAATCCCATTTGAAAAATATAACTGTGTTATAACTTGAGAACCATTGGTTTAAAAAACTGTTTTCTTCTTTAGTGGGATGTCTCCCTTGGTCTTCTATAACTTTGTTCTATCGTATTTTTTTGTAAAAATGATAATAAAGAAAATAAAGCCGGTGGTTTTCACATCATATTAGCACCAAATTTACACCATTTTTTTAAGACCATTTTTTTCGAAATGGCGGAACTGTTCTGCTAACTTATTATACTCGATTAAGCTGCCACGGAAGAAGAAACAAATATGTATCAACAATTGCAGTGCACTCACGTACAGAGAAATCGGGCATTCAAATCCCTCAATAACAACTAATAATAAAAAAATATTACAAGTTATCTCTTTTACCTTTAAAATACAAACTACAAAACAACTTCTCATAGACCGCAGAAAAGGTAATAATACTGACATCGAGCGCGTATTAATATTAATAGTTATCTCCCCAGATTTTCCTCTGCCAGGTAATCGTAAAAAAATTCTGCACTCCCCTCTTCCCACTGAAAAAATTAACATGTATTTCCTTGTGTTATTGTTTTTTACATGTAGATAAAAGTTATCGCTCATTGACGATGACGCATATTTTACTTTGTATATCAAATGAGCGTCCAATAAAATCTTCCGGCTTAAGAAAGATCTGGGGGAAACATCAACTGCTAATATTATTGGAGATAAATATACACAAAATACATGGATAACAGTTAAATATACTGAGTACAAAAATATTGATATGACTAATTTTCAAGCAGTAGTAGGCTGTGCTTTTTTATTTTATTTATATTACGATTTTTTTTATACCAAGCACGTTACATTTCTATTCCATATAAAGCTACAAAATAAATTTAAAAATTTGCGAAACTAAGAAAAAAGATCATTAAGCATGAAACTGACATAAAACATAAAAATCAATGGTTATTTTGTGAATATTGTCGTTCTTCTCAACGATCACAAATATATATATATATATATATATATATATATATATATATATATATATATATATATATATATATATATATATATATATATATATACTGGTGAGTCTGGGAAGACGCCCCCCCCCTTTAACTTTTTTAATATTAGTAGAAAAAAATGGCTCATATAAAAGTTTTATTATTTTACATATACTATTTGATGGCAGATGTAGATATTTTTTATAAAGTCAAGTTTACAAGATACGACTATCAACTTTTATTTTTCAAATGGCAACCTATAATTATTTTAAGAAAATAGAAACCGCCATTTTTTTCTCTTTTCAACGATGTATTATTTTTTATTAATGTATTTGAAAAATTTCGAGAAAAAGCAGATAATTTAGAAATATTAGAAATAATTTTTAAACAAATATTATAGGTGGCTATGTGAAAATAAACAAAATAATAGTATATATTTTAACAATAACAATTTAATTATTTTTTTAAGTATGTTTAAACATCAAGAAGCTATGACAGATGTTTGCGCTTTTGTTTAAATTTTTGTTCCATGGTATCAATGATTTTTGCAAAAATATTATTGTTTAGACTATTTTTACGGTTCCGGAAATTGAAAAATTATAAACAATAGCATACTGGGATCCAGTATTTTTTTCTGTAGCAAAAACCTAAATCCAATTTTGCTCTAAAATAATTAGGGGAGCAAATAACTGCACATTAAGATTTTACCATTAAAACTCCTATGCTGCGTCGTCCAAGTCACCACCCTGTATATATATATATATATATATATATATATATATATATATATATATATATATATATATATATATATATATATATATTTGTGGTCGTTGGTTTTTCTTCTAAGATAATATACCAATTTTTTGTAAATTATCATCGACATAAACCAAATACCCCCTCACCCCGCCAAATAACAACTGTTGATAAAAAAAAATTGTCGGCCATGAGTTGGAGACCTAAGTTAATAGCTAAAGAGAAAGAGGGCGCGGACCTCTTACCTAGGTTATACTATCATTGAAATCAGAAAAAAAATCTATCTAATGGACTACAAAAATATATAGGTTGCCATTTAAATAAATATAATTTTGTTCTTGACATTAGTTGAATTTTCGGGTTGTTATTAATGATAAATTGGCTCCCATACTCTTGAATATTTTTTGTATATAACATTTTTCTCTTCGCTCAAAACAGTTGTTTTAAAGGAAACAGCCTGTTTAAAAATATAAACAAGAAGTTGAAATGTTGAAAATAAAGTACAATTAACAACTAAGTTTAAAAAAAAAATCATATTTTTCTGGTAGAATAAAATAAAATGCATTTATCATAAAAATTTGAAAATATCAAATTTGGTTTGGTAATACAACAAACTAAAGCGGACCGAATTTATAAATACAATATAAAATGAGTAGATTTTTATACATAAATAATGAAAATTTTACTATGTTTCAAGTTTTCGGACTAGCCTCTACAACCTATAAAAGTGTAAAAAATATACTAAATTGGTATATTTTGGCGAATGTTGCTGGGCGCGTAATTTTAACCCTTGATCCTCACTATATGAGTGTAGTAACCATTAAACTACCACAAAACTAATACACTATTACTGTAATAAAATATTATAATCTTCGTAATGCACTCGATCTTACTGAATTAAAAATTAAAGTAGTTATTAAATATGTAAAAGGATATATAAAAATTCACTTTATACTGAGACGAACTAGTTTAAACTAAAATAATGCAATTTTAATATTTTTATAAAACATAACAAACACAACGCAGGGTTAATATTCAATAATGAATTGGCACAGTTTTTATATTAATTAAGTAAACATGTTAAAGCTTAAAAAAATATTTTGTAATCATCTTACCAATGAATATATCTCAGCATTTTATATTTTCAGTTTATGTAGCAATTCGATGCTACATAACCACATCTTTTTGACAACTATTTGTACTGTACACTTGTGTCATCTTGTTTTTCCAGTGTAATTCACAGGTTCGAACACGAAGAGATATAGAATTTATTTACCATGGTAAAAACATACGACAGTGCAACACTTCATTTGTTATTATGTTTTTGCACTTGAACTGATGATAAATATAAGTGGTTACTAAATCAGTACAACCTCGCCCCGCACAATACTCGGGGCATTTTTATTAGTCAAAACGATTTGTAGTTTTGAGAGGCGGGGCTAGAGATGGCGTTTTCGCACAGTACACTCAAAAATGAATCGGTACTGACTCTACGAAATATATCCATTATCAGTCTTATAAGAAAGTCACAAATGATCCAATTTTGAGTATGACTATATATTTTATTAAAAGTAACAATAATAGGATTAAATTTTAGTAAATATAATGGTATTCACTATGCTATGTAATTATTTTCCTTACAGCCTGTACATTTCAGAAAATAAGTACTTCATTGGGTACAGCTGTTTGTTGTTATCAAATCTATATGTATACAGTACTAATGTTTAATAAATATGTAATCGAATGAATGAATAGTTAACATTAGAATCAAATTAGAATAATGTAGCAATAACAACTTCTATATAATATTAAAGGTTGTAATTATACAATCTTTTTTGATAAAATCAATCTAGAATATGACACAACGTAAACAAATTTTGAAATGTATCAACTTTCAACACCATTAAAAATTTGAAAACATTAAACAACCGTTGTTGTGTTTACTTCTGCTGCCATCTGTTACGTTTATTAGCAAGTATACAATTATTTGCGTTTTATTTCTTTGCTTATACGTTCAAAATTTTAATTTATATTTAAAGTAACATCTGCAGCATACAAAAAAATATTTAAAAGAACTATATTACTATCTATTGTTGTATAGGAAATAATGTTTTCATTTACTTCACGTATTTAGCGCTGTAAATTTTATCAACAGTTATGCATAGAAACGCAGCTATGACATCATCGCAGCATAACTGTGTTGTGTTTTGATTGTTTGGCGTCTCTTAATTTGAGGCGTGTCTGAGAAAGTGTAGATGTTTGGCAGCTAAGAGACATTTAAAAAGTACAAATAACTAAATACATATCAAAAATGGTGTACCTCGATTCGTGCTGGTCTCCATGCATATGGACGAATAATATAAAAACAGGATCAAGAGTTATTGCAGGGTATACAATTGCAATAAGTATTGTACTAATTACATTTATTTGCTATCAAATGGATGGTGGAGACTCAACACAGCTTTACAACCCCTTATTTGAGGCAGATATTCGCTTATGTAGGTATAATTCAGTAAATATTTGTTTGTGTTCCTAATGAATTATTTTTTTGACAGCTATGCAGGTTGTTGGGGGGTTCATGATTTTATACTTCATACTTTTAATTTCTTCTGCTGTTCTTCTTATATATGGTTTAAATAGAGCAAATCGTGCGATGATGATACCATGGTTAACAATGTTTGGTGTAGCTATTTTGTTCCAACTAGTGTTTGGACTGTGGTTACTTGGTGGATACTACATTTATGTAAGTGTTTACTTTTATTTAGTTGTATTCAATTTCTGTAAAAATATTATCAACAAATTAGGAAACATTTGATTATCATTAAATAGGAAAATTAGTTCTGCTTTCTGATTGGTTAGAAGTGTGAGCTAATTCACAAACGCGAAAAAAAAAATTCTGTCTGTTATCTCCAGTTATCAAATAAAATCGCAGAATTAAATAATATTTATCAATGATTTTGATCTTGACTTTGTAATTTAAATTTTTAATATCATATTTTACAGATATAATATTCAGTATTAACATTTACGAATTTAATTTAATGCATGTAAAAATGAAATGAAACCAATTATATATAGTATATTCTTATTAGATTTGTTCCAATAATAGGGTATTTTAATCATTTTTTAAATTTTATTTTCCGAAACTTTTAAATTTGTATTATAAATCTAAAATTTGGAGTTCTTTTGTATTTAATTTAACCGGATGTGACGTACTGAAGACATTTAAGAAATATATAGAAATATGAAACTTATAAATATACAAAATGTAATAAAACTAAGGTGAAAAAGACATTTGACATTGCGTTAATGGCAGAAAACTGCTTCCTGTTAACAGGATACAATCCAAAATTTGTTAGAAGTGTCCCTCGTACGTCACAAACCACGTGATACTATTTTAGCGCCAAAATTACAAGAAAACCAACGATCACAAATACACTAGATATAACTTCAAAGCATTTGTTTTGTTTCCGGCTGTACAGAAAGAGACAACTAAGGATAGAGATATGTAAAGTCTCCTCACGGAGTATTCGCTAGATGTCACTGCTTGTTTTATTAACATGAACTGTACTATATTTGAAACATTTGATTTATTAACGAAAAGCAATTATAAAATGTATGAAACAAATTGATATTAATATTAGGAAAGGATAAAAAGAATTGTACATAATTTTTTATATTATTCTATTGATTTTTAAACAATATTGTTTTTGTGTATATGCTTCTTATTCTATCTGTAGTTTTTTTCTAAATTTATTTTTGTGGTGGATCCGGATTTTGAAATAAATTCTAAAATTAAATTGATCAATTGAATGCCATGATTATTTAATGGATCTTGGTCCAGGATATGGTTAAGAATACAGTTCAAAATTCCCGTAGGTAAATTTCTCATTGTAGTATTAATTAATGAGTTTTTACGCACATTTTATTTCAAAACTCACTCGAAAAAGGCAGATTTATAGAGAATAATGAAACTAGAAAACTTTGAACAAACAAAACTGGGCCTCGATTTTGTAACTTTAAATTCTGTCGGAATTGGGTTTCCCCTGACAGAATTTGAAATTGAGGCCCGAACGACTTCACAACTTCCAAATACATTATAAGGACCGTAGAGACATCTCTCGACAAAGTTTAGAGTGGACTTTATATATCTCTATCCCTATTACCATTTGAAATGTTTTGTCTGGTTTAGATAATAAAAAGTTAGGTTAGGTATAGTAATACAATTTTTATAATTGATTGATGAATGGACTTCATTTTTTCACATAAATAAGTTTTTATTTGTAAAATAAAAATTGAAATCATATCTTATACTAAAATTCATATTAACAATTTCTGTGTAGCTCTAAAATTTAAAACAGAATATCGGGGTCGTGTATAAATTTGAAATGCCGCCATTTAACGGCACTAACTTTTTAGTTCAAAAAGTAAATGTAGTGGTCGCTCAAATTTCTGAAATGGTCTATTGTGATGTATAGGGCATGTTTTGTCTAGTATATTTGTGGTGGTTGAAGAAAACACGCTAAAGCGAAAAAAAAATATCTGTCAACCATCAAATTACAATCAAATAAAATCTCAGAATTAGATAATATTTAACCATGTTTTTTATTTCGACTTTGTTATTTTAATTTTTAATATTCAGTTATGATACATTTTTATAGATAATATTTAATATTGACAAATTTGATGAAATGAATTTAAATTATTTATTTAATGCATCTATAAACGGTCTGCTCTCAAGCGCCATCTGCTATTTTCTTACATGAAACCAAAATGTAGACAATATATTCTTATTAGATTTGTTTCAATAATTATATTTTCAACTTACGTTTCTGAAACAAGTTAAAGTCATTTGAAAATAAATGAGCAAATTTTGCAATAAGATATATATGTTATGAATTTTGTTTCTAGTTGGACACAGTGTTATACACTCTAATCATTTGGGGCTGGATGACATATAACGTATGTATTAAACTTAAATATATTTCAACGAGACTAACACATCCTAATTTTACAGATGTACTGCTGGTTGTGTGTATTATCTCAGTACCAAGTATTTAAAGATATGCAATCGCCAAACATCGAATTATTATGGCCTTAAAGGACTCGTTACACACATTTTTTGTTGTGTAAGATAAATGCCGTCCATTTTTTTTATATAAATATTTGTGTTTTTATATACATAATGTTATTTTATACTGAAAATATATATTGACTAGTAAAACATTTTTTGTATAAACAATGTGCTTTACTTTATAAATTTAATGTTAATATTAGGTTTGTTTATTTTGTTTGCGGTTTACCGCCGCGTCATACATAATGTTCGTTTGATCTAGCAGTTATTGAAAAGTATGTAACTAGCTTTGTGTTCATTTCGTTCTCACGGCATTAATAGTAAAAACGCGGTGTTAAAAATTCCTCAGCTGCTCGTGTGTGAATTTTATAGCAGCACTGGCGACATGAGTTTTAACGCATGCGCATTCAAGAAGCACATGTCATATGCCATTTAATGGACATGCGCTGTTGTGATCGGTGAAGCCAACTACGAATTGACCTTAGACCAGGAATAGAGGGGGAGACAAGGCATAGTCACGCGTATATTTCCAAATCATCTGAGCGATTTTGAACCTTATTGAAATGTCAAAATCAGCCGCAAAAGGCTAGTCGACCAGTTAAATACTGTTATGTTACAGTTGGCCAAATCTAAATAAATACTTGATTATCCATAACTACAAATTATCTTGATTTTGTTTTATAAAACTAAAATAAATACGAAAGAATATTAATAAAGAAAAACGTAATGTAAATGACGGACAAGTTAAAACGGTAGGTGACGCTTGTTGACATTGAAAACTTATTCGTTCGACTGCACACGTACCTATGTAACACATTTGGCCGACTAGCCTTTTGCGGCTGATTCTGACAGTTCAATAAGGTCGAAAATCGCTAGGATGATTTGAAAAGTCGTCTTATGGCGAAATACATAGCATGCCCTATCTCCCCCTCTATTCCTGGTCTAAGAAATTGACCATTTTCATTGTTGATGTGCGCATGCGTGCTTAGTTAGAGTGAGAGACCGATGTTCTCAGTGAAGTGTGACGAATATTATTATTTCTACTTCTCACTAGTTTGTCTAATCGTTGTTATTATCGTAATTATTATTAATTTCCGTCAGTGGTTCATTAAAAATAATTACAATAGTAATCATTTGTGAAAAGCATAGAATAAGAATATAAAATAAGTACCGTTTTTTCCCAGTCTTTAGCGCCGTCATTTGCAAACAGTTGACAGCTCTAACATTGAAATTCAAATCTTAGGAATATAATTTTTAGTTCACAAAAATGTTAATAGATGTCTCATTTTCAATGAAAATGGTCCATTGAAAAAATTATAAATTTTAGTAGTTTGCGTTTCACAGAACACTGTATTGCAGTATCGCTAAAACTGCGGTGTTTTGCAATAAAAACTAAATGAAACGAACAAAACTATTTATGTTACTCTTTTTAACGCAATAATTATTAATAAGAGTACAAAATGTATATTTATATTATTTATGTACATTGCATTTCAATTTTTTAATAAATTTTTTTACATAATTTTGAATAAAATATTTAATATTTTCCCATAAGTTTATGTGTATAACTTCCAGTATTTTAAACATAACATTGAAATATTTAATTTAAACAAGCATAGATATTCGCAAATTTATATTTTCCAAAAATTCCCAACTTGATTTCGAGAAAACCTTCATTTCTTAATTATCTCTCTATCTTCTTATATTTATGACATCAAAACTTTGTCATTATAAAGTTATTAGCAAATGATAATTGTTATCTAAATATTAACTGATGGCTGTAAAAGATATAAATACAATTTTCAAGGAATTAATTTTTGAAACTAAATTATGTATAATATTTAACACAGATTTATTTATTTATCTAAAAATTTCTCACTGAATTTTATATTGATTCACCTTGATGAAAATATACCTAATTGTGTTTTTCATATTTACAAAAATACGAATATGTAGAAAATAGAGTAATTATAGTGAAACTATTAATTACCTTGAAACAAATTTTTACACTATACAGTATACACATTAGGTACATAAAGTTATTTGTTATTTAAAACAAACATTGACAAATGTAACATTTTAAATAAATTTTTGTTTATTCATCTTATTTTCCAAGCAAATTTCAGGTACAACGAATGGACCTATTAAATTTTTATGACTGTGGCGTCATTTTAGATTCGCCATCTAGCAGAATTTTTCTGAATCAATGGTGGGTGATAAAAATTAAATAATATTTTCTGTATTACAAACAGAAATTTATTTAATAATAAAATTATGTAAAATTTATGTTGTATCAGAGATTGTAATATCGGGTCTTAAGCAAATCATTTGACAACTATGCTATTAACTAATAAATTCGCAAGTTTGAAGTGCAAATATGAAGGAACATATAAACACAAGAAAACACTTTTGTAAATATTGTTCAGTATATAGTAATAGGTACATCCAACGACTAAATATAACTAGACAAAACTTCATTTTGTTTGTTTTGATTTTGGATGGCCAGACACAGAAAGTAGAGATAGAGATATGTCTTGTCTAGTCCGAGTATTACTCACTAGAGGTCACCACTGAGGCCACGTAGAGTATCATTGTCTAGTTTGAACGTTGCTCACTAGAGGCGCAAGTGTTCTTAGTTAAAATTTCGTAGTTAACATTTAAGGTTAATATTAAATAATGTATAAGGTTTAGTATTAAAGAAAAATCAACGTGTCACTCAGAAATACTACAACTACAAAACAAAGACAAAATACACATGCTTCAACGTGGCCTCTACTGAGCAACGTTCAAACTAAACACTAGACTATACACTGACACTCTACGTGGCCTTTAGTGAGAAATACTTGAACTAGACAAGACATATCTCTATCTCTAGTTTCTCTGTCTGGCCAGCCGAAATCAAAACATTCAGTGAGGAGGGGTAGGGAATGTTATCGTACATAACCGTCTTTATAAAACTTACAGGCTACTACTATAGTATATATTATACTTAAGCACTACAGTACTCATGCGCAATATAGATAATTATATATTTAATTTTTTATACTAAAACAAAAACATGCAGTAATTCAGTTCCTTTTTCGTTATAAGTACAGAGATAGTTGGCTTAGTATCACATTTGTTTAAGCTAAGATCGGACCACTTCGATTTAGAGATGGGTCAATTCCCGAAATTTAATGGAATTTTTTTTGATAAATTTCCCGAGGAATTTCCAGAAAAATATCCTTCGGAAAATTTCCCAATGAATTTCAAATATGAATAAAAATTGTAACTGTAGGTTTATTTAGTTTCGTATCAATATATTTATGCACTATCGGTCATACAGGTGAATAGAGCGACTCTGTAAGAACTAATAAAAATTACTTTCCTATATTTTAAATATTCAATATATTTTAATATTTCTTACATATAGTAAAAGTGCAATATTCATAAAATCTTAAATGAGTAATTCAAATTCAAAAGCATCGTACTAAATTTCACAAGTACTTATATTTATTTGAAAAAAAAAAATTAAGCAGAATAACAATTTATTTAGAAGGAAAATTAAATTACTCAAAAAAAATGAACAATGCCGTACATATTTAATAATTATTTATAACAACGTGCCTCAAACCTCAAAGCCAATTTTTTTTTTAATTTACGGGAAATTTGCAAAAATTATATTCACGGCATATGTTCAAAAAAATTCCGGGAAAAATAGTAATGGGGAATTTTTTGGCGGCACACCACTACTTCGGTTGTTTCCGTGAACTGTTCGGTGCAGTTAATATAAGCAATTTTATGTGAACTGGCGCCCGAATTGAGCGCCCAAAGTGTATCGAATTGTAGGTAGGCAACATGCAATATTGTTTTGCTTTGCGGGTGGCTATTATATTAGGAAAATATAGCCAAAAACAGTGTGCAGAACGTGTTGCTTTCAAAAGGAACTCGATAAATGATGACCGGCATAATGCATTAGCAATGATGTCTGTGAATAAAAACTTGGTGCAGAAATTATATTTCAATAAAAACCAGAAGACTAGACTTTACGTACAAATATTAAAAAACTAATATAATAAATGAGAACTAAAAAATTATAAGATTGTTTGTATGTGATTTAATAAAGCTGTTATTTAAAAAATTTTTGTAAAAAAAGGGTTGGCTACCCTTTGCTTTATACCACGAGCCGGCAATTTATGAGTACTTTCAATTTTCAGTTACATGTAATCGTCTCACAAAAAGAAAGTATTCGTACTTGTTACGTAAACATTTACGAGTATTTCTTCCCCCGTCCCTCTTTTAGTCTTTTCTATTTCACATGATTACCTTTACCTTGGTCTTGAAGATAACAGTCACACATTTCATAAATAGCAGAATACCATTTAAATTATGTTTAATTTCCACTATTTTAGTTAGTATCAAATAAATAATTAAATGGCGTATTATTTTTATCTAGTATCGAACAACTGTAGTCATTTGAAAGTTGTATTTTATCTATATATTTTCATAAAATTGCTGTGTCTATAATATAAAAAATACCCATCCTTCCCACTACTCGTCTAAAATTTAATTATTATTTGTTTTTGTATTAGTTCTTGTTTACTTGTTAAAAACGTAATATACCTTCATACGTGTTTTGTTTAATTTTGAATTATATATCATGAAAAATTAATTTATAATTAATAAAAATTCGCGAGTACTTTTCTCTGGTATTCTACGTAGTTCTGGGTTGGATTTGAGAGACGCTTTAAATATTAAATTTAGAAATTTTTATAAGATATAGAATTAAAACATATATACAGGATGTCCGTCTATAAATAAACTAGCAAATATCTCGCTTATTATTACCTTTAGCGATTTCAATTATATAACATAAATTATAGTATGTTAACTCCTTTATAAAGTTTCGGAAGTAGTTCAATATTATTACTTCCGGTTTTCGAAAAGTTGATAGCAACTTTTAAATTTTCAATGGAACTATATATTTTTTCAAATTTGAAAAGTACATGAAATTTGCTATCCAACTGTATAAAAACAATCATATGTTATATTATTATAAAATAGAATGGCGAATAATTAGAATATTACATTTTTATTAAATGTAATACAATTTTTTTGAATAAGACATATTCTAATGACATGAATTAACAGATACAATAATTAAATATCACAGTAAAGTAAATGTATATCAATTTAAATATTTAATTAATTAATTTTCTTTTCTAAATTTAACAAAAAATGTAATACTTTAATCATTCGTTGTTCTATTTTTTAATAATGCAACATGTGATTGGTTTTATACAGTTGCATAACAAATTTCATGTACTTTTCAAATTAAAAAAAAAATTAAATTTGAAAAAATATATAGGGATACCTGTATGTATATATATATATATATATATATATATATATATATATATATATATATATATATATATATATATATATATATACAGAGTGCTTCTCGGATACGGGACACCCCGACTATTTTCTTTATTGTTGGAAATAGAAGAAAATCATTCAAATAAAAGTTATTGTAGATGAAGGGGGACATTAACTTATTGAAGAAATTTTTAACCAGTGGTTCTCAAACTATAACATAAAGTTCTATTTTTTAAAATGGGATGGTATATATTTTTTAGGCCCATTCGATATAGTATTTTTTTTCTCAATTCAACCATGTATACATTTTATATTTATATGTAATAGTTGATTATAACAATGTAATTTGACGAGAACGAAATTTAAGATTTCTTTAAGTAGATATATATATATATATATATATATATATATATATATATATATATATATATATATATATATATATATATATATATAGGGTGTTTCCTTTAAAATAACCAGCGCTTTTTTTGGGCGAACTAACAACTTTACAAAAAAATGTTTTATACCAAAAATGATCAAGAATAAGGGGATAATGTATCAATAGTAACAAACTGAATATTTAACCAGTGGTTCACATACGGTAGAACAAAATTATATTTTTTAAATGGCACCCTATATAGCCCTTTAAATAGAATATTATTTTCTGATTACAACGATATAAATATAGCATAGGGTTGTATAACAATTATTTCGAGAAAAATGGTATTAAAACTAGAAATAATGTAATAAAAAATGGGTTTACTACTAGCGTAACTAGGCAATAGACGTATCAATACCTGTGTATGGCATAGCCTATTGTAATATTATAACATTTTTAATTCCATTTTTCTCGAAATAATTGTTATACAACCCTATACCAAATTTATATCGTTCAAATCAGAAAAAAATCCTCTATCTAATGGGATAAAAAATTATGTAGGATACCATTTAAAAAATGTAATTTTGTTTTGCCGTTTGAGAACCACTGGACGAATTTTCGGTTTGTTATTATTAATAAATTAGCCCCTTATTCTTGACCATTTCTTGTATATATCATTTTTTTCTAAAGTCATTAGTTCGCCCAAAAAAGCGCTGGTTGTTTTAAAGGAAACATCTGTATATATATATATATATATATATATATATATATATATATATATATATATATATATATATAACATTGATATAAAAAAAATATATTAGTTCTTTTTTGAATGATTATGATAAACCCGTTTTTGTTCGAGTTAAATATTAACCTTGCTGATTAATATAAGATGATAATAGTGCAAATATAAGACTATATTTAGTATAAAATTATTAAGAATCATGTTATTAGTCTAAAAGTGCAATTATGTTCATTTTTTAATTAATAGAACCTTTAGCCTTAACATTTATTAAAATAAATTTTAAAATATAAATATTTTTGTTATGATTTATTGAATTCTAGGAAATAAATTTTATCAATAATAATTTCTTATACTATTTGCTATTTATAAATATTAAATTATGTAATCAGAAATTAGTAACAACAATCAATTCATAACGTTAAAATTAGTTCATTGTCATTCATATGATTAATTAATATCTACTTTTTAATGAATTATAACAATAAAATAAATGTTTTTTATGAATACGAGTTACAATTTTTTTTACTAATACACTCATAACCGGAAACGCACCGTTTTCGAGCTACAGGCTCTTAAAAAAGTAATTATCTCCCTTAATTTTAGTTGGTGTGGCCTATCACTTCGTTATTATTTTGTTTATTTTAAATTGGTGTATCCGGATATGAATTTATTAGTAAAAGTTAGTCTCCCATTCATCCCTTATAAATTTCTAACACATATTCATTAACAACCTGTATATTCCTCAAGGACATATTTTCAATAACCAGAAATACTAAAATATATATATCGTTAGACCAGAACAAGAGTAACACAATTCAAACAAAATTATTTTTTTAGGATAACGGATTGTTAAATTCAATTACCTACTTAAAATTAGCCCAGGCCAATATTTTGAACTTGTGTACTTAGTTCTGATAGTGAAAAATTTACTCCGTGTCAATTGTTGACAGGTAAGGAATTAACTGCAAATGTGAGACTCTTTTCTCTACCCACTCACCAATAATTGTGTTATTATTTGTGTTTGGAAGAAAAGTGACATTACTGCTGCCTACAGGCAGGGACGGACTGGCTCTTGGACTTGCCTCTCCTTGGTGAAAAAACAGCAGTCAAAATTAACTAAAATAAATAAATAAATATATCATCACGGCATATTACCCTTCGCTGGGTGTGCCAATCTGCCTTGTACACAGATATCGGTAATGATGATGACATATTTGTACCGTGCGGGCGTTTACCAGGCGTCACCTCACGGGCACTCATTGCTGGCGTGGAGAAAAATTAACTGATATTTACATTTACAAAATTTTGACTTCTTGCAATTTGGTAACTAAAACAAATAAGACTACGTATACCAACGACCAAATATAACTAGACAAAACATTCCCTATCCCTCCTCACTGGATGTTTTGATTTCGGTTGGCCAGACAGAGAAACTAGAGATAGAGATATGTCTTGTCTAGTTCAAATATTTCTCACTAGAGGCCACGTAGAGTGTCAGTGTATAGTCTAGTGTTTAGTTTGAACGTTGCTCACTAGAGGCCACGTAGAAGCTAGTGTATTTTGTCTTTGTTTTGTAGTTGTAGTGGTTTTGTGAGTGACACGCTGATTTTTTTTTAATATTAAACCTTATAAATTATTTAATGTTAACCTAAAATGTTAACCAAGAAATTTTAGCTCAGAACACTTGCGCCTCTAGTGAGCAACGTTCAAACTACACACTGATACTCTACGTGGCCTCAGTGGTGACCTCTAGTGAGTAATACTCGGACTAGACAAGACATATCTCTAGTTTCTCTGTCTGGCCAGCCGAAATCAAAACAAACCAAATGAAGTTTTGTCTAGTTATATTTGGTCGTTGACGTATATAATTTTCAGAAAAAACCGTCAGTCCGTCCCTGCCTACATGCTACTATTGCAAATATATGCGCGACGATTTTATTGTAAAAGTATGCCCTTTTGGTATTTTTTTCTTTCGTGCGTAACTCAAAATTCGAGTTTTTCGTGTTGTCACCGGCTGCCAATTTTTCGACCTTATCATTCGGATCTCAGTTAACTTAAGAGATAAGAAATCGGTTAAATTAGGGCCAAGTTGCCCCATTAGTAGACCACTTTAAATATGTATTTATGTTTCCCGAAAAAGCGTAGGTGGCTAGATAAAACCAAAAAATCAAATTTAGTTGATTTTTATTTTTACAAAATGATTGAATCATCTAGTGTCAACGACACATTAAATCAATCAGATTAAAACTGCTTGCAAAGCTAAATTAACCGTCATCTACATGAGAATTATATGAAAATATAGAGTCACTTGCAACCATAGGCGCCCACAGGAGGGGGTCGAAAGGGTCGACTGACCCCCCTTTCATTTATGGACTGTATCCATTTTTAAAAATAAAATTATAATTTTTTTATAATTTTAATAGCTAGATGGTCTATTTCGGTGTTGTATTTTCTTTAATATGCCGTAGTTTATTCTAATCATTTTATGATCACGTTCTTCACAAAACTTTCACAATTATCGATTTTACTGTTATATAGAAATAAAGAAATAGAAAAGTAAATAATGAATAGACATTGCATATTTATTTATATTAAAAGTACCTACGTATGATTAGGGTTGCCGTATTTTGGTAGTGCGATTTAATTAACATTTAATTATTATACATTTTATTTTGAGAATTCAATAGAATTATTATATTGTTACTCAGTAATATAATATTTTAATTTAATGCAACATTGTATTTTCAGATTGTCTGTAGTTATTACTTATGCTAGAGATCTCGCATCATAAAGGGGTAATTCTACGCTTTTAGAGCGTACATACGCATTTTCGTCATAAAATATTGATTTTAATTTTTTAAGAATTTGTTAAATTTGCTCATTGTAAAGAACTCTATATTATTTTACTTTGCATTAAAACACGTTTGACCTTGAAAGTTACTAAAAATTCGCCTGCGGCGCATTTTTTTCTTACAACAAAAATATCACTTGGTTTATTTGGCCTCTAGCGTGGTTTACACGTCGGGTAACCTTGTAAACTGAGTCTCCCCCTCTTGTTGCTTAAACTCGGCCTCTAGCGTGGTTGACACGTCGGGTAACCTTGCTTAAAACAGTACTATTCCGCTTGCTCCTGAAGATGCCCCATACGACTGCGGGCGAAACGTTGAGCTCTGACTCAAAATATGACACAGTCCATTCCCGGAAAACGAATATTTCTAACAAAAATATCGACCCACCTTGTAAAAAAGTCTGCGGGCGCCCATGCTTGCAACCATTTATGGTTTAACTGTGTCTGTATATACAGGGTGTAACAGCTAAACGAGCTACCTCGAATAATTTCTATATTATTAAAGATACAATAAAATACTATAAGGCAATTTTATAGAAGACCAAGGGGGACATCTGAATATAAAAGAAAATATTTTTTTAAACCAGTGGTTCTCAAGTTACAACACAAAGTTATATTTTTGTAAATGGGATGATATACGAGTATATTGAGAAAAATTCAATTGAAAAAAAAATATTTTGTTCTATATTCGGATGTTCCCCTTGGTCTTCTATAAGATTGCCTTATAGTATTTTATTGTATCTTTAATAATATACAAATTATTGGAGGTAGCTCGTTTAGCTGTTACACCCTGTATAGTCATGTGATTCTCTTGTACATTTCTCAGTCTTCTGAAGATAGCGTAAAAGCCGAAATCGCGATAAAGATAATAAATCGTAGTTTGTGAAAAAGCCAAGTGTTAATTATTTTACCTGTGTATTTCCAGGAGATATAATTTAAAAAATTTAGAGCTGCGCTTTTTTGTTCAAGTATAAGGGGGGGGGGGATATTTTTTTTGAGTTCAAGTTCAAGGTAGATAACTTAAAACTATGAACTCCAGGACGACTAATAAATAAAATCATATATTTTGTAATTCTTGTTTCGTGGAATAATAAAAATATAGGAGAAGAGAAGTGAAAGTAACTGCAAAATTTGAATTTATGCTCTGTTCCATTTAAGCCATTCAGTAGATGGCACTGGCAACAGCGCAAATCTGAAGTAGCCGAAATTACATTGGGTAAACTTGTCGCTTGTCTCTAATTTCAGCCAATCAGAGATGTCAAAACTATTCCCTATGCTCCGCAATACTGAATGGCTTAAACGGAACAAGGTATAGAGCTGCATTTTTCAAATTTAGAACTGCAGAAAGAAGCAAGAGCTGCACCAAATTTTATCCCCTGTGTTTTCAATACGAATTTCCAATAAATTAGCCTACATACGATTCACAAAAAATCAAAATATTAATGTAGCACATCTTAACAAACTTTGGCTTACAAAAATTCATAATTTCATTGTAATAAATGTTCAAAAATACCTCCATTCACACTGAGGCAATATCCTATTCGGTCGTAAAAAGAATTGACACCATTTGTGCTCTGGAGGTATCTCCTGTGCTTCAATACTATATATAATGTTGCATTTTAAAATGGACAAATATTACATTTCTGTCATTTTTTGACAGTAGTGTGTAACCATGGAAGTGATGAATCATACGAGCCCAAATTTATTATAAGTTGGGCCGTTTTACATTTTCATCAAATTATAAAATTTACACAAATAGAAAATTCTACAAAATTCTTTAAATATAGACTGAAAACTAAAACTATTATGATTACCCCTTAACCTTAAAATTAATTTTAACAAAAACTAAATACGAATTTCGAGAACTAAGTTCTCATCGTCAGTAGTACAATAAGTGAAAGTTAAACAGAGTAGTCAAGATTACTCAACATGTCAACCATGCCAGAGGTCCTAACAACTCTGAAAAACAAGGGAAAGAACTAGGATTATATAGGGATGGGAGTCACAGGTGAATGATTACCTATAAACTAAGATAATTTTCGTCCAATAATAATGAGTCATTAAAATTTTAAATCGTCCAATAAAATTTAACTTTGTAATAAATTGAAAAGTTTTAAGTTTGGTATGGGACCGAGATCTGCGTTCATCAAATTATTTTTTTATATTTTGCGTTCATAATGACCTACATTTCGATACGCAATTTTTTGTTTTAGACGGTTGGTACTAGATGACGTTTCTTTAACCCATTTTTACCTAATTTATTTTTAGTTAATTGGCAATTCATTTTAATAATATAATGTCGAAATAATTTTTTTTTTTATTAAGGGACAATTTTAAGGAATGTTTAATAATTAATGTATCCGTTGGAATATTTTGATGAAAATTGGTATACTTATGTTTTTTGGTACGAGGAATTTACTAGTGAGGTCGTTGAAGATGTACCACACACCCATTTTTGGGTATGAGGATGGTGTGGTTTAAAAAAGGGTGGGAATTTTTTAAAAATTAAAAATTCTGAAAATTTGTATTTCAGTAGTTTGAAGGGTGTAGATTTAAGATTTTAAAACCACAGGTCGATATCTTTTTTCGTGTCCGAGATATTCGGCCTCAAAACTTTGCTCAAAAATGCCCATTTTTGGGTCATATCCCAAAAATGGTCGATTATACACCGCTGGCGATATCACCATTAGATTCTACGAGCAAAATTACATAAGCATACCAATTTTCATAATTTTTGAACAACTGTTACAATCTCCAGAAGGAAAAGTCTGAAAATGACCAAAATCGCAAAAAATCTAAGGTGTACCCCTTGCGATTTTTTCAGTTTTTGACAATTTTAAGGAATGTTTAATGTATTCGTTGAAATATTTTGATGAAAATTGGTATACTTATGTTTTTTGGTACGAGAAATTTACTGGTGAAGTCGTTGAAGGTGTACCACACACCCATTTTTGGGTATGAGGATGGTGTGGTTTAAAAAAGGGAGGGAATTTTTTAAAAATTAAAAATTCTGAAAATTTGTATTTCAGTAGTATGAAGGGTGTAGATTTAAGATTTTTAAACCACAGGTCGATATCTTTTTTCGTGTCCGAGATATTCGGCCTCAAAACTTTGCTCAAAAATGCCCATTTTTGGGTCATATCCCAAAAATGGTCGATTATACACCGCTGGCGATATCACCATTAGATTCTACGAGCAAAATTACATAAGCATACCAATTTTCATAATTTTTGAACAACTATTACAATCTCCAGAAGGAAAAGTCTGAAAATGACCAAAATCGCAAAAAATCTAAGGTGTACCCCTTGCGATTTTTTCAGTTTTTGACAATTTTAAGGAATGTTTAATAATTAATGTATCCGTTGAAATATTTTGATTAAAATTGGTATACTTATGTTTTTTGGTACGAGAAATTTACTGGTGAAGTCGTTGAAGGTGGACCACACACCCATTTTTGGGTATGAGGATGGTGTGGTTTAAAAAAGGGTGGGAATTTTTTAAAAATTAAAAATTCTGAAAATTAGTATTTAAGTAGTTTGAAGGGTGTAGATTTAAGATTTTAAAACCACAGGTCGATATCTTTTTTCGTGTCCGAGATATTCGGCCTCAAAACTTTGCTCAAAAATGCCCATTTTTGGGTCATATCCCAAAAATGGTCGATTATACACCGCTGGCGATATCACCATTAGATTCTACGAGCAAAATTACATAAGCATACCAATTTTCATAATTTTTGAACAAATGTTACAATCTCCAGAAGGAAAAGTCTGAAAATGACCAAAATCGCAAAAAATCTAAGGTGTACCCCTTGCGATTTTTTCAGTTTTTGACAATTTTAAGGAATGTTTAATAATTAATGTATTCGTTGAAATATTTTGATGAAAATTGGTATACTTATGTTTTTTGGTACGAGAAATTTACTGGTGAAGTCGTTGAAGGTGTACCACACACCCATTTTTGGGTATGAGGATGGTGTGGTTTAAAAAAGGGTGGGAATTTTTTAAAAATTAAAAATTCTGAAAATTAGTATTTAAGTAGTTTGAAGGGTGTAGATTTAAGATTTTAAAACCACAGGTCGATATCTCTTTTCGTGTCTGAGATATTATTTTATTATTTTTTTTTTATTTAGGGAAGATTATTTACATGAAAATGTACAAATGGTTGCAAATATAAACACAAATTGAGTAAGTAAATGTTATTGTAGAAGGCGCAAAATATAAAAAATAGTATAAAGAACTCATTTTATAAGACTTTCTTTCGCATTTGTCAATTAGAAAACTCGCTAACGCTCGTTTTCTAAATTTTGACGCGTGCGAAAAAAACATGTCTTATAAAACACGTTCTTTAATATACTATTATATTTATTTATTATTAAACTCTCGTATGCATCTAAATATCTATAGTTATTAATATGTTTTAAAAGTTTAATATTAGAATTGTTAACTTTGTGATTATTAATGAACATATATTGAGCTACGCTAGATTTTTCTGGATTACCGCTTTTTAGATGATAAAAATGTTCTTTAAACCGAGTGTCAATTCTGTTTAACTTTCACTTATTGTACTACTGATGATGAGAACTTAGTTCTCGAAATACGTATTTAGTTTTTGTTAAAATTAATTTTAAGGTTAAGGGGTAATCATAATAGTTTTAGTTAAATTTAACCTTAGACTCCATCTATTATTAATAGACTGAAAACTTTAAAAAAACTGTGGGCCGAATGACTGGTGATAATAGTTCAACCCGTATTTTAAGGGTCATCTTATAGTCCAGATTTAGCTTCTACCGAGACCTTTTACTTTTGGCACAATGAAAAGCAACTTCGTAAAAATTCAGTGCGTTCAGTAAAATCTACCTTGCATGACATACGAGACGATACTCACAGGAAAATGTGCAGGACCAATGCCTAATAGAATAAAAGCTAGTATTTCTAATAAAGGCGATGTAACCCAATATTAAATAACGGAATACTTGAATAACAGATTCAGTTTTTGTAAGTTTAAAATCTTTATTTTAAGAAATTTGTAGAAATTTGTCACCATTTCCGTAGGTTTTATAATTTCCAGTTTTTAAAATTTAAAATAAGTTAATTGTTAATACAATGTTATCAATGAAAAAATAATTGTCGGATTTTTGGATTGAAAAATTGTAATTTGCTATAAATGTAATAAAAATTACATTCGAATATTTTAAATATCTTATTTACAAATATAAAATGAATAAAGGAAATACTGAACAAAAATAATAACATAATTTGTAACTTCTTTTAATATATTATACCTCATTTTAAATTGCTCAATTTCTTTCTTTCACTGAGCATTAATTACGGATATAAGCAATTAAATAGTTATTGTTACACATTAGCATAATTGCCATTTATCATATTTCAGAAATATAAACAATGAGCGTACATCCTTTTGAAAACTATATTTTCATTACAATATTGTTTATAAAATATGAAAAAACCTACCTTATATATATATTTATAAATTGTACACCAGTAAAAATGTAATTAAATTCAATCTTGTATATGACCGCATTCGATTAGTCATAAACACAAATCAAAAAGTAACCACAGAACTAATCTGACAAAACACATGTTTATAAATATGACACGGAGCGCATATAATAAACATCTCCGACTCCGTCATTGCAAAATAGGTAACTGAGCTAAAATGTGTGCCAGAATGATAACAACATTTTCCGGCAGTATTCTAAGAACGGATTATATTGCGCAGATAACAAAGATAATGAAAAATAGACAAAATAAAAGTTATTCCATTTGCAAAAATACTTAGTAGTTCAAAGTATTATTGATGAAAGCATCATACATATGTTTGTACGACAATTAGAATATTAGAAATTCATTTCATATTAATGATTTTTTAACTTTATTTATTTTTTTATTTGATAAATATCACTGATTGACAAATACATATTCTCACAAAATTATGACGTAGATATGTAAATTATACAGAATGAACATGAGAATCCGCGACATAGACGTTTAACATGGGAAACGGTTTTTTCAAAAATTGTCTGTACCGTAAAACTTTATATGGTGATTTATATAGTGTCTGCGTGTCTGTCTTAAAGGTTTACATAGGAGATTAATTTGGGAAATCAGTTTTTAGCAATTTCCTGCTCGCCTAATTATTTTTACCACTAAAAGGTTGTAAACCCTGCATATTGTAACGTGTGAGCTCCGCTACTACGCTGAACAAGCGTCTAAGTATAGTGATGACGCCATCGCGCTAGCAGCTGAGCTACGTAAACAAACAAGCCGCGACGTGTTAATTACTTCCGGTCGCCTGAACCGTTTGTATTCATTTTTATTATGCGGTCGAACATTCTAGAGCTCTCTGGAAGTTAATGGCAGCTGTGTAAAAGGGACATAGAGTCATACAGAGACATTCACAAAGAGTGTTAGAAAGTAAAGTAAGCACACCAGTATCGTGGTGAGCATATGCAGTAAAGTGTCGAGTGGAGTAGGTACTCTGGAAATTACTGGTATACTGGGATAGCTGTGGAAGTGAATACTCGGTAGTGTTGACGAGTATTGTGAAGCTAGGTATACAAGGACAGTAAAAGCGAGTTGGAGTGGATACTCGGCATTGGTGTTGAAGAATAGGGGCCTATAATAAATATTAATAAAGAAATAAAACGACATTATTGAAATACTTCGTCACTCATATGAAATCCATATATATATTATTTTGATTGGCGACTCAAAGACGGCCTATAAATATATAACGAATACCCAGTTAGGGGCGGAGCCTACTACCAATGGAAGAAGAAAAATTCAAATAGCGGAGGCGTGGCTATCAGTCCAGTAGTGCAATTCTCAAACAGTTTTTATTTGAATATAAATATTTTGCATTAAACTTAATAATTTAAATACATTTCCAATTATAAATCATGTAGACTTGTACAGTATAATAATATTCATTTATTTTTTATAAATATAATTTAGAAATAGCATATATTTCAAGAACATTTAGGTCCACGAAGGAAATAGTTTGATATAAAAACTTATATTCGTGACGTCACATCTATATTTTCAAATTTCGGAGAACTATAACTCGCTTATTAATAGGAATTTTTCACCGGATTTTCACCGACAGTCTTAGTTTTACTTATACGTTATATTTAAAAAATTGCGGAATCTCCTATTGTGGCATACGGATAGTTGGTGATACTGAGGCTGTGGAAGGAGAAAGTTAGTTACATAAATAGACAGACAATGAGGTGAAAGGTGTGACTTCTATCCGAGCAGTTGAATATACAGACGTTGAGTCAGTTGAGTATATAGACGCTGTGGAGGTCGGTAGGCGGACAGTTGAACGTGATATAACTATATAGTGATAAAAATATCGCGTAAACAGTCTACAAGAGTCTGCAACAGACCGGCAGTCTAAGATTGGAATGCGTAGTGAAATAAATAATTAGTAATACCGTGGAAATAAATAATAGTGTTAATTGGTTAAATAAATAAATAGTGTTAGTGTTATCTAGTTATAGTTTTAGTTTTAATAATTGTTCAATATTAGTAATCGTCATTATTTAATACCTTTTTAATATTAAGTTATAGTAATAAACCTTTATTTTAGTTAATAATAATTGTCTAATATTTACACGCCAGCCAAATAAATTAAAAACGTTACAATATGTTAGTTTCATAGATGGTTTCCTCCAACTATACTTTCTTACTAAATATGCTCCAAATGGAGATTTATTCTTCTTATCCACAGTGTTGTGCTTATTTAGAAAACGTTATTTGAAATTTTAGCTAGATATAGGTACCGTCATCGGTACCTTTATCTAATATCTAGAAATAGAAAACTTTCAAACACATGATACGTAATAAAATAAAAAATAAAACTAACATGAACAAGAGAGATGACAATGAATCAATGGCGGAAATATTTTAAGGCTCCAAACAGTTTTTGAATCGGTAAAAGCATATGACATCTTTTCATGAAAAAAGAATAATAATAGCAGTAAGTACTTAATAAAGAAAATATAATAGTTGAACATTCTTCTTTTTCTTTTTTTTTGTTTTCAATCTGAGCTGCTTCAGACTTAGCCTAATCACATGATGCGACTGAAAAGATATCTCTTATCTTCGAATTACTCTGACGTATTCTTGCCCACTTCCTTGATTAGAAACTATCTATGAGATTAGAAAATTTCATTATCACATAATATCTAATTATTAATTATTAGATAAACTTTAAAATAATTAATTTAAAAAATGAAATTCAATTTGCACCTTGACTGCATGGTATAGATGAGTTTAATATTAATATGTTAAAAAAATTAATAGAAATTTATTTTTAATCAAATTAATAATACTGCTTGTTTGCGTTTTTGTGTAATAATGCTAATTTGGCAAGATAAGTAAAATCCTCAATTTTCTCGTTATTTCAAGTGTGATAATATTTACATAGTTTTGAAATGCGCGTGATTTAAAATAGTAATGAATATGACCTCTTGAATTTTGTTGTAGTTTAAACGAAGTTGAAATTACAAAAATGCTATTCAAGAGTGTTTCCTTATTTTATTAACATATATAAATAAATATATCATCACGGTATATTACCCATTCCTGGGAGTGCCAATCTACATCTATTCACAGATTTCGGTGACGACATATCTGTACCGCAGAGTGCGTTTATCAGGCGTCACCTTATGGGCCCTCAAGTTGGCGTGGAGAGAACTATAAAGGTCACTTTTATTTTAAGTTTAAATTCGGTCGGTATCTTCATTTCATATTATTTAATTATTTTAAAAACAATAATTTTTAGAAAATAATGCACATTAACATAGCCTCTTTTAGAATTATGTGCCTTTAAAACAAAAGTTTCCTTTAATTTAAATTAAGATTAGTTTACACCTACTATACAGGGTATAATAAAAATAAATACATTAAATTTAAACAATGACAGAAACCGTCAAGGGCAATAATATTTCTTGGTAACTTTTTTTTTGTAAACCTTCTAGATATTGTGTTCATTTCATCGCCTTTTCCGACTTATGTAATCCATGGCCACGGCTAAACTCTATTTTGTTTATTTTATTTTATTAATCAAAGTTGCTAGCGCAAACTTGAGAATATCTGTATCAGCCAAGGAACAATGGTAACAGCATTCAATTCGCTTCAGTAGCAGGTATGGTATGGTGGTATGACTATCGAATGAAAGTTGACGTTTAGATTATTTAATAGATGTGGTTTCTTTTGAAAACATTTCTCTATATATGATTTGAAAGGAAACTGACCCTTATGTATTCCATTAAAGAATATTAGAATTGTACTCAATACCAAGAGGCATTTAAAATGACCTTAGTAACAGGATTCAGGGATGTATTTAAAAAATTTAATACCGCAAATTCTAGTTCGTTCGTCTCAGATGTAAGCAACCCCGAGTCGGAATTACTGTTAGAGGAAATTAAAAATAATCTTATTTCATAGAATTGCCAAATTACATAGTTTAAAGATCAAAATATTTTGTTATAATCAACATAAACGAAAAATGTGTAAAATATTTTAAACGCACCCCTGTTTTGATATTCAGTTACTCTAGTCGGCTATTACTTTTTAGCCAGACATAGTAATGTATTTCTGTGCTTTCCTAGTCCAGTATTTAAATGGGTTCATGCAAAAATTCCATACCTGAATATTTCATACAATTTTATTCTTCTCTAGGGTTTCATACCATACCTACCTACTAAACCCAAATCCCTCGACACACAATAGAGGACTACAGCGCAATTGAATTAAGAGAAATTAGGAAAAAATATTGAAAGTATATGCTTAATAATGAACATTAATAAAGACATAAAACGATATAATTGAAATACTTCGGAAATAAGTTTTTTTTTTAATATATATATATATATATATATATATATATATATATATATATATATATATATATATATATATATATATTATTTTGATTGGCGACTCAACAAGTACCTATAAATATATAACGAATACCGAGTTAGGGGGAGGACCCTACTACCAATGGAAGTAGAGAAATTCAAATAGCGGAGGCGTGGCTATCAGTCCAGTACAGTAATTCTCAAACAGTTTTTGTTTGAATATAAATATTTTGCATTAAACTTAATAATTTAAATACACTTTCAATTATAAATTATGTAGACTAGTACAATATAATAATATTCATTTATTTTTTATAAAATAATTTAGAAATAGCATATATTTCAAAAGCATTTAGGTCCACGAAGAAAACAGTTTGATATAAAAACTTATATTTTCAAACTTCGGGGGACTATAACTCGCTTATTAATACGATTTTTTTCACCGGATTTTCACCGACAGTCTTAGTTTTACTTATACGTTTAGGTGAAATAGGGTATTCTCTCATATTTTTTTTTATTTATTTTTCTTAAAGAACAGTTATATCTATCAGTATCTGTGAAAACCCGAGTAAAAAAATTCCTTGTAATAAGCGAGATATTAATTTTTAAAATTTGATTTTCATGAGTCACGTGATAGTGACGTACTAGTTGTACAGTACCAGCGGTGTGCTCTCAGTGGTTCATGCGGCGTCTTATCACATTCGAACATGGAGTAGGGATTTCAACTGATCTCCCATTGGAAGGTCATGTAGTACATCAGCAAAATTGAAATGCTTTATATCTTTTGTAACAATCAATTTATATTATGAATTTTTTGTTTTTCCCTGTTGTTTACCTATCAACACTAATATTTTTAATAAATTTTTAATATTAGTAATCTTCAGAGAATACCCTATTATATTTAAAAAATGGTGGAATCCCCTATTTCCGTTCCCGGCACAAAACGAAGACAGCCGAATACGCTTCGTTTTGTATTGGCACTACACGTTAAGCCCACATAACCTAACTGAAATTTATAAACAAATTATGATTCTCGAACTTCAAATTTAAAATTATTAGAACTTTGTCGAGAACACCCGAATATTATAGTACAATGCAACTTTTGTGCCACGTCATGCGTATTGGGCCAAGTGCTCCGCACAAATTGGCACAAACCAAAGACTAATCGCATCATGGGAACAACATCTCGAGCCAAATTTGTGCAAGGTAAGCCAACAAGGGAATGATAGGAAGTCATTTTCGCTTCGAATTCAATAAATGCAACATCAGGACTTTTGGATAATAATACAAACAAACAGAGAGATGCTCAGCAGTTACAGGTACAGTTTTATTCGTTTGAAAACATTACATAAATCATATTTGTCATATACAAAACAATATTTAAATTTAAACAGATTTTCTCTTGCTACGTTTGCCTCCCCAGCTGTGAAATTTGGCTTTGGACCGCTTGCAGGGCTCGCAATATTCGCCATATGGACTATATGTTAGTTGTTCCAACGGATCTTGTCGTTTTCCACCCCATGCATTGAACGGAACTCGGCTTGTTTGGATTTTTTCCGTGCCAACTTGATTAAATCGTTTACCTGTAATTATATCATATAAAAAATGTATACTAGTGAAGGCTCCATAATAACTATTTGTGTATTGAGAGCGCAAAATGGGACATTGTCGATTGAGAGGTATTCTCTCGAAATCGACAATGTCCATTTGCGCTCGAAACACACACAAGATTTTTTCTACAGTCGCCACAATGGGGTCCTCCACCATTACAAAAAATAATAAAATGTACTCTTTGTACTTACAGTACTACTCAATAGTTCTGCGGTGACGATAGGATCGTATTCAAATATGACTTCAAGATATTGTTTTGGCTTTCATTTTTTCAAAAAATTACTGCCAATTTTGTAATGAATATTATAAGTTTTTTGTATAATTTAATTTTTCCAAGTATTTCAAGTACAATAAACTAGTGCAGTGAAAAAGTGGATGTCTATTAACCATCTAACCGCCAGTTTGTCAAAAAACTTTATAATGTTTTTTTTTAAATTCAGTATAGTGTTTTGGAGTATATTTAGTCAAAGAGAGTAGGAAAATTAACTTTTATTGCAACAATTATGAATAGCAAAAGTTACTTTGATATTTTAAAAGCAACTTTAAAACTATGTGCCGAAAAACAGCTTAGTACACAATTTTAATTTCATACATTAGAACGATCCGACAAATAATTTGCGTCTTGTAAGAGAATGGGAAATGGCAAATGGCTATTATATAATACTTATCAAAAATAATGCCCCCCACTACTACCTACTACCCCTCCCCCCCCGGGCTTCGGAGTAAGAAAACATTAAAATTAAAGAAAAATTTATAAAATAAACTACAAGAAGAATGACAATATCTCGCCATCGGGGACCAAAAACTTTGGTAGATTCAATGGCTCGTTATTTAGTTGCTGTTATAAAAACGAAAGGAAACCTAACAAAGTAACAAAATATTGGTGCAATTCTGAACAAATCTGTAAGTGCTACAGATCTGTAAATCTGTAAATAATGAACAAAATCACAACGAAAGCAGTCAGTTTTATGTATAATTTTATATTTATCAACAAAAATAGATGCGTTTTTGTCAGTTCTTCACAGATTTGCAGATGTATAAGACTTACAGATTTGTTCAGAATTGCAGTATATATTTCTTTATAAAACATGTACCTATAAACAGTTTTTAATTTTAATGTTTTGGTTATCGTATGGAGACTTTCTCGTCATAAAATTAGGAATATTTTCATTGTTTACCTCAAAATAACTGTATTATTTATTTTTTTCTCTATATAAAACGTTTTGGATAAAAAAATGAATTAATGTGGATTTTAGTTTGCTATTTTGTCTAAAATAGATTGAAACTATGGCCGTGCAAAGACTGAAGGTATGTAATATCTGATAATCATATTCTTAAGTCAAGAATAAATACTAAAAAAAAAGGAAAAACAAAAAATAACAGGTATTCTTAAAAATAATTAATTTGATCATCGATGCAGGATGTTACTACAATGTATCGCGTTGTCGGACTGTCGCGCGAGGCCCTTTATATCTACGGGGCCCTGGGCTGCAGCCCATAAAAGCCATGCCTAAATCCGCTACTGGGTAACTTGATATTGATTTTGTAAATCAACCATGCCACTAATAAAGTTTCAATAGGGTCCGGTGCTGAAATAGTTTCTTTTTTTTCAAATTAAAGGTCTGACGTTACATAATATTAAATTCATAAATCCAGTAAAATGTAAAAACTATATTTTGATAACCATACACATTTGGAAAGTGTAACAAACACTAAATTCATCATTTAATTCAATCTTTCAGAGAAAAAATAAATCGAAAAATGAGCACCAGGCCCCATTTCTTGTAGCTTAACTAAACAGAATACTGCTAATATTTTTATGATATTTTTCACTCAAAATGACCTCCCAATAAACAGCAGGGGCGCGCCGTACCATTGTGTCGCCTGTGTGTCAATGCTCATCTTGACGCCCCTCTCCCCCCCCAAAAAAAATCAACAGTTTTAAAAAAATAAGCATCGCCATTCGAAAGAACATAAAAAGTGGCCTAAAAGGTGCAAAACTAAAATCTAGTACTATTTCTTATTTGAAAAGTGTGTATTCACAAAAAAACTGCAAAATTTACATTTTTGCCTGTATCTACTGACCTACGGAATTTTT